>BSUD01000001.1:74053897-74286126 GCA_033239045.1 Fagopyrum esculentum
ATATATATATATATATATATATATATATATATATATATATATATATATATATATATATATATATATATTCACCTATTATCTTGAAATCGAGATCTACACAAGCCTTCCAAATAACAAAAATGAGAGTGTTGCGCTAACCTTTCAAGCATTTGGTCAATGAAAGGTAGAGGGAAGTGATCCTTCCTAGTTGCAACATTCAGCTTTCGATAGTCAATGCAAACACGCCATCCCGTAACGGTTCTAGTGGGGATTAACTCGTTGTTCTTGTTAGTCACAACGGTCATTCCCCCATTCTTTGTAACAACGTGGACGGGGCTAACCCACTTTCTATCCGATATGTGAAAGATGATACCTGCATCAAGAAGTTTGAGGAGGTCCTTTCTTCACAACCTCTTTCATGATCGGATTTAACCGTCGTTGAGGTTCACGTGAAGGTCTATGGTCATCCTCCATTAATATATTATGCATGCATAAAGAAGGTTTGATACCTATTAGATCATTAGTTGTGTATCCTATTGCTTTCCTATGTAATTTCAAAACATTCATAAGCCTAGCATGCTCATCATCAGTTAAGGCAACACTAACTATGACCGGATATGTATAATTTGGTCGAAGAAAAGCGTACCTTAAGTGTGCTGGAAGGGGCTTCAATTCCAATGTTGGCGGTTCCTTTATTGATGTGTTGATCCCTTCCGAAGTTTTCTTGGATGTTTCAAAGGCTGTAGGAGAGATAGGAGAATGTCCAAGAGAGTTTTCAAGAAGAGGGGAAGAAGTTGTAACACCCCAAATCCACAGGACTTGGAATGCTACATTGGGCTAGGATCTCACAATGCATCCTGACCCTAGCCTGACAACAAGTTCACTGGATCTTACAACAAGGCACAAGTAGAGTAAAACCAAATACATAAAAGCTGTATATGATACATCAAAAGTGTTTACAACACAAAGCCGAGTACAAAACATCCAACATAAACATCTGAAACAAAAGACCCCATCCCACGCATCCTAATGTACAGAAGTCCTCGGCTGGTCACACCATCTGGCTCACTTTGCAGTCTTTCTAACCTGCAGGTCATCTACAACACGGTATACACCGTTAGCTACAGTAATAGATAAGCATGAAGGTAATAGCACAAACACACATCAACATCTCATACATGCAATGCCACACACATTCATTTATTATCTTTCATTTCGTTATTCCATTACTAATTCAACTTCTTTTGTAACACGAGGAACCTAAAGAACCTCGTCTCTTTCCCCGTTAACACAGGGGTTTTGCATGGGGGTGATCATCACTCGTCCCCCCTGTGTTATTGGCTTCCAGGCACCTCCTCCTAACCCGCAGGCGGAGACCGGTGGTTACCGCCCTGCTATAATACACTTGGGCCATTTAAATGTAATAAATGGTCGTCCTAGTCCGGTTTAGGTTATAAATGCACACTCATATGAACACACACAACCATCACAATCACACAAATACATAACTGAATGCTAAGTAAGTCCTATGGACTTACCTCATACACTCATATCCAATACCACGTCACAGCTTCCCCTTGGGGAAGAAACCAACGTCTACAATAGCAAGGCACACAACATCATACACTGCAAAGGGTTAGGATACTCGTCTCCATAACCATAACTAACCTACAACCTCAATCTAAACCTCAAGATCACAACAAGCTCACATATACCTACAGCATAACCTCAACACTTAACATAAGTGCCTAAGGCTCAACTCCAACATACAACACATCCTAACCATACTAGCCTAGCTACCAACTAAGCCAAGGCCAAAGGAAAGGAAGGAAGGAAGACAAACCAACAAGGTATGCACCAACAGAAGCAAGAACACAAGGCTGATCCAGTGAGGCGCAGAGGCGGCTCACAGGAAGGCACAGGGGCAGCTGTCTGTGCAGAATGTTGGCCCCGACTTCTCTTCGATCTCTTTCTCGACTTTATTCACTTCTTCAACATACAACATCAACATATACACATATATACACATATATGATCATCAACCACCCAGGAAAGGATCCAACACAAGCCTAGCTTTTGATCCTAAGCTATAAAGGAAGAAAGAAACAAGAAAGAAGGAAGGAAGAGAGATGAAGGAGAAGAGCTTACCACAACAAGCCCTAAGCTGCAACTATAGAGCATACAACATGTCTATCACCTCAACACAACACCAACAACCTTCAACAACATCCTCATAAGCATCCAAGGCCAAAGCCACACTCAAACTCACAAGATCCCACTCACAAGAGCAAGAAGAGATCAAAGAAGATCAAGGAGAAAGAAAGAAGAAGGAGAACGTGAGGAGGAAGAGAGAAGCTGAAGAGAGGTAGGAAACCCCTCATCTGAAGCTAAGGCATGGCTTATAAGAGAAGTCATCCGCAAAGCACAAGTCAAGAATCAAAGAAAGCGGCTGCACTATCATAGAACCGCAAGGGCGGCTAGCCCAAGGCGCAGGGGTGCCTAGCCGCTGGGGCGGCCCAGGTGGTGTACAAAGGCGGCTAACAGGGGTCAAGGCAAGGCTCACTAACGCTCAGCAAACTCCTAAGCTCCAAAGACTAAGGCTCTTACATCAAACCCTTTAAAAACAAGTTTCGTCCCAAAACTTGCAAAATCCCAAAGCCTCTCGGACCCATAAGCCGAGGTATAACTCTCTCCTCAAGAACATCAGGTCATAACCTATAACATTCTATATCCTCAACACAACATGGAGGAATCACAACTCCAGCATAACAACTCTACACAAGGCCTAGAGGAAGATCATCTCTAGCCAAACACTAACCACATCACACTAGCATGGAGGAAAGCCGTATCCAGCCAAAACGTACATATATCACTACTTGTGGTAAACCAGGACATCGAGCTGCCTTCTGTAGACAGGGTGGAGTTGCATCTCAGCAGGGTTCTTCCCCTGCCAGTTTATCAGGAGGTGGTCAAAGGACACCTCAGCAACAGACACAAGGAAAGCAAAGAGTCCCGGATAGTCCTTCTACTCAAGGATCTGCTCCCGGGCCGAGTAGAGGTAGAGGTTGTGGTGGAATGACACTGACACTAGAGGAGCTCAAGGTAGAGCCTTTGAGCTGAGGAGTGCAAAGGAGCCGCCTGCACAGGCTGCTACAGGTACCATTCTGCTTCATGGTTTACCTGTTAGAGTTTTGTTTGATATGGATGCTACGCATTCATTTATTTCTGATACATGTGTTGAGCGTCTGAGTTTAGCTACTATAGAGGAGATACCCTTTACTATAGGGTTGTTAGATGGTAGCTGGGTCAGAGGTACCCGTGAGATTCGTAGTTGTCCCCTTTGATTAGGGACTCGTGTGTTGGTTGTTGACTTTATAAACATGCCATTGATGCATGAAGAAGTCATATTAGGTATGGATTGGATGCGTAGATATCGTGCAATTTTAGATGTTGGTAGGAGGACGGTTACAGTCTCTACCGAGGTTGGTCAGATTGAGGTCTTCCGAGGTTGGGACCTCGGAAAGACAAGCTCTGTCATTAGTGTCGTACGAGCAGCTAGTTTGATAGCACAAGGATGTGATGCCTTCTGGTGCTACGCCATGAAGGATGGAGAGAGTCCAGTTTTGGAGGATATTCTTGTGGTCTGCGAGTTTGTAGAGCCGTCGAGCTTGCCGCCCCAGAGGAGTGTGGATTTCAGTATCGAGTTGGAGCCTGGTACGAGACCCATCTTGAAGGCCCCATATCGTATGGCACCTGTCGAGATGTTGGAGCTGAAGAAGCTACTCGAGCAATTGGCTGAGAAGGGCTTCATACGCCCTAGTGTTTCACCATGAGGTGCACCTGTCCTCTTCATGCAGAAGAAGGACGGATCGTTGAGACTGTGTATTGATTACATAGAGCTGAACAAGGTGACCATCAAGAACATGTATCCACTGCCTCGTATTGATGATCTACTTGATAAGCTTCAGGGAGCGACAATATTCTTCCGGATTGATTTACGCTCAGGATATTACTAGTTGAGAGTGAGAGAGCAGGATGTGCACAAGACGGCATTTCATACCCTTATGGACACTATGAGTTTGTAGTGATGC
Organism: Fagopyrum esculentum; assembly: GCA_033239045.1. Taxonomy (NCBI): domain Eukaryota; kingdom Viridiplantae; phylum Streptophyta; class Magnoliopsida; order Caryophyllales; family Polygonaceae; genus Fagopyrum; species Fagopyrum esculentum. Next base: position 74,057,968 of record BSUD01000001.1, read on the forward strand.
CATTGGGGTTGACGAATGCCCTAGCAGTCTTCATGGAGTTGATGAAGAGTATCTTCATCGACTTCCTTGATTAGTTTGTGGTGGTCTTCATTGATGACATTCTGGTATACTCTCGTAGCAAAGAGGAGCATGCCGGTCATTTGAGGACAGTTTTGCAGATTTTGAGGGATAGAGAGTTGTATACCAAGCTCTCTAAGTGTGGGTTCTGGATGTCTGAGGTTTCTTTTCTTGGACATATCGTCTCCGCCAATGAGATTATGGTTGATCCGGTGAAGATTGAGTTTGTTGCTGCATGGACGACACCGACGAACGTCAAGGAAGTGCGTAGCTTTCTTGGCCTAGCCGGATATTACAGACGCTTTGTGGAGGGATTTTCTATGATTGTCTGTCCACTTACGAGTCTTCTAATGAAAACTACTAGATTTATATGGACTGACCAATGTGCCCAAAGTTTTGAGTTGAAGAAGCGTTTGAGTTCTGTTCCTGCCTTGGCACATCCAGAGGGTTCTGATGATTTTTTGGTCTACAGTGATGCACCAAGCTAGGCTTGGGATGTGTATTGATGCAGAGAGGCAGAGTGATTACATATGCGTCTCGCCAGTTGAAGACGTATGAGGAGAACTACCCGACTCATAATCTGGAGTTTGCAGCGGTAGTTCATGCTTTGAGGATCTAGAGACATTACTTGTATGGTGCTACATGTCAGATCTTCACAGACCATAAGAGTCTGAAGTACATTTTTAAGCAACGGGAGTTGAATAACCGCCGGCGGTGATGGCTTGAGTTGATCAAGGACTTTGACCTTGAGATTTCGTATCGTCCTAGGAAGGCGAATGTTGTAGCTGACGCCTTGAGCAGGAAGACGCCTCGAGAGAAAGCGATTGCGAGACTGACAGTACGACCTCATTTTTGGAGAGATCTAGCTTGGCTAGAGTTGGACATCCAATTTCCTGATGAGGATGCCCAGTTGTATGTTTTAGAGGTTTTATCTGTCTATTGGATGAGATCCAACAGAAGCAGGGGACCTGCCCGACCTTGATGAGGATCAGAGAGAGGATGTCTCGTGGAGAGGCACCACAGTTCTACATTGGTGCAGATGGAGTGATGAGGCGTCATGATCGTATCTGTGTACTTGCTGATGCGGAGTTGAGACTGAGGATCTTACATGAGTCTCACTATACACCTTACTCAGTACATCCAGGTACGAGTAAGATGTACCATGATGTGAGACGTTCATATTGGTGGGAAGGGCTGAAGCCCGATGTAGCCAAATTTGTGGCATAGTGCACGACCTATCAGCAGGTCAAGATAGAGCATTGCAGACCTGGAGGTGAGCTTCATCCGCTACTAGTACCGCAGTAGAAGTGGGAGGACGTCTCCATGGATTTTGTGACCGGTTTGAAACCCAATAAGAGTTTTGATGCTATCTGGGTTGTTGTTGACCATATTGACAAAGACGGAACGTTTCATTCCTATCAAAGAGACGTGGCCAGTGAGTAGGTTGGCTAAGGAGTACACTAGACAGATAGTGAGACTCCATGGTGTACCGAGGACGATCGTCTCTGATCGAGATGGACGGTTTACCTCGAGATTTTGGCAGCAGATTCAGACTGCTTTGGGGACGAGTCTGCACTTCACGACTGCGTTTCACCCCCAGACAGATGGTCAATCTGAGAGGACCATCCAAACCTTGGAGGATATGTTGCGACCTTGTGTATTGGATTGGAGACAAGGATGGTTTGATTACCTCCCACTATTTGAGTTCTCATACAACAACTGGCATGCATCTATTGGGATGGCTCCTTATGAGGCACTGTATGGCCGTAGGTGTCGTACACCTTTATGTTGTTGATTGTTGATAGTTGTTGTTGCTGAGCCTTGTGTGATCTGGCTTGAGGATGTGGTGTTGTGTTTGATCTTCTGGAGCTCATCTTGGTAAGCTTTCATGGCTTCCATCCTTTCTTTCTTCATTCTTTCATCTTGTTACCTCTTTTCCTTTCTTTCCTTAGTCTAGCTTAGATTCCTTAGGTTTGGATCTTGCTTAAGCCATGATTGGCTTGTGTTGATGTATATACATATATATGTTTATGTATGCTTGGTGTTGGGGTGAAGGAGCAAAGGTGTAACAGTCAAAAATCGAAGATGACCTAATCGAGTAATTTAGGAAATTAAATCCGTTTTAACACGAGATACCTCTCGAGGTAACCAGCTCCTAGATGATATTACACCCCGGTATTATTTGGAGCATTTGGGAGCTTCAATTAATAAAAATGCAGTTGAGAGAAATGATCAGGACATCGGACATGTCCTAGATATGAAAAAACATGAAAAGGCAAAATGGCTAAAAGAGTCGCTATTTCGTTTCTTAGCGGCTAAGAAAGACGGCTTAGGAATACGCGTTTTTCGAAACAATTGCGGAATAATTATCCATACAATATTCCAAATTTATTATTCCAATTTCGAGAAGTTTGGAGAAGGGGGCTTAAACCGCTTTCGGATCGGTAAAAGGATAATTATCGACTCCGCTAAAGGATAATTATCGTCTTCGCTATAAATAGCTGAAATATCGTTTATTAATTCATTTTCTTTCACGTTTCCTCGTAAAAGCTCTGATTTCTCTCAACCTTCAAACTCAGATCTACTCTTCGTTTCTAATCCGATTTCAAATCCGTTTGAGTTTTTGGATTCCTCTCTTCATTCTCTTCATTTTGGTACCGAGTTTCTGCATTTCCGAGCAAGGGAAGGTCTGGTCGAGCATATATGATACTAGGGAGGTTCTGTCGCTCAGATTCCGGTGAATTTGATGGTGTCCGAGCGTAGCCTGTGTCGTTGTGATTCCGAATCTTCTTTCGGATCGTCAATCGGGTTAGTAACGAATAAGTTATGAATTTATTCGTTTTCCGTATTGCGATTTAGCCTAAATTGACCTTAGGCTTGCCAAAATGGATAATTGGAAATTCCATTATGCTCGTTACATTATTCTGGTGATTATGGGCTGTTTGTTTGATAAGATTTGATGACAGGTGGGTTCAGAAATTGCCTGCGGGCAAAACGTTGTTCTGGCGAAATTTAATTAATTAATTAAAGGTTAATTAATTAAATTGGGATTCTAGAAAATGCTATAAGCTAATTAAATTCAAAGAAATGAATTTAACTGGTGTTTGAAGCGAGAAGTTTAATACGAGGAATATGATATTCTCCGCAGGTGTTGTTGAAGGTTTTGGTTAACTATAGCTTAGTTCTTTGTGAGCGTATCCAAGCACGATAAAGGAGGATAGTCCGAGTGGGAAACGGACTCAATAGTTGGTTTGCGAGGTTTTATTGTTCTTACCTGCGAGGTAAGTGTATATGAATTACACTTGCTTAATATATGTTATGTATTTAATATGCTATGATTTTATGCATGCTTGAATGTATATATATGTTTGTTATGATTGTATGCATGCTTATATGTATATGAGTGAGACGATGATGATGACTTGATATTCCTTATGAAAGCATGCATGAGGTACATGAGATGATAGTGGAAAGAATATGTTGAAAGAATATGATGAAAGCATGAAATTGAGTTATGATATGACAGTGATAATATAGGATGGTAATTGATTAATTAGCCCAACTGGGTCCCGCACGGGTTTCCGGGGGACGAGGTCGCTACCTGATCTACAGGGGGCCTCAGAGGTCGCTACCTGATCTACAGGGGGCCTCGAGATAAGAAAAACAGCCAGGGGTCGCTACCTGATCTACAGGGGGCCTCAAGATAAGAAAAATAGTCCAAGATCGCGACCTGATCTACAGGGAGTCTTAGGACAGATGGCTGAGGTCGCTACCTGATCTACAGGGGGCCTATGACGCTATCGGGTTGGCCAACCGAAAGAAAAAAGAAAGAAAGAAAGAAAGAAATACGAAAGCAATGAGAAAATATATCGTACGATCAGTTGGAGCTAGTTAGTTAATTATCACCTATGCATCGATGCGATCGAGTCTAGCATGCTATATGTTATGTTATGATTATTATTATGTGATGGTATGATATGAGATGCTTATATGAGATGATAAGTTTATACGTGATGTGTGATAACATGCTTGAATGTTTATGTGAAATGTGATATGAATGGTTGTGGAATTATATGTGATGTGTGATAACATGCTTGAATGTTTATGTGAAATGTGATATGAATGGTTGTGGAATGATATGTGAATGTGTATATGTATGTGTGCTTGGAAATGTGAGGAAGGGTATGGAGTGTCCTTTGGGGACGGGATATTAGATACTTATATATATTGGGAGAGTGCGATTTGTATACCCTTACTGAGCGTGTGGCTCATTGTTGTTATATCCACATATTTTTCAGCTACTCAGACTCGGCCTGATCAAGGAAAGGACATTGGACCCAACACCTGGATTTGAGATCATATCAGGTGGGCTGTTATGGGATGCTACCGCCTAGGATGTTTTGCATGGTTTTAAAACAATTGTGTTTTGGTTAAACGGAGTTTATGACGTATGTTAGTATGTATATATATATTGTGAATATTGTTGTAAGATAAAATTTTAAAAATTTACGTTTTCTGCTTTTTCGCTTATTGTTTTAAACAGGGTTAATTAATTGGTAATCAACTAGAAATGAAATAGGTGGTGTCACATTTGGTTGGTATCAGAGCAGGGATATGATTCCTTGGCTTGGGGTTGTGGGAAGTTTTTTGAAAAGCTTTTGAAAGTTTCTTTTTCTTTTAGATGGCGGAGCACAGCTAAAGGGTCGACTGAGTGTGTACATGCTCAGAGAAGAAATGATCAGGAGCACCCTAAGGTGCCAGTTTAGCCAATATCACTACCACCATCAAATATGGCTGGTATATCTGATTTAGTGATATATTTGAGAGAAGTTATATCACAATAGACACAACAGTGTCTCAAGCGGGTATTATTCTAGTAAAGATGGACAAGAATTTTGGGAAGATTTGCCGCCAATGGGCAATGTCGTTTGAGGTGACTACTGATCCATTAGTAATGAATGAGTAATTGAGGAACACTGTGTCCATTCTAGATGGAGTTATCTACGCTAATGAGAGACGTGTACAATATGTTATATCCTTGCTTGAGGGAGCAACTGGAGACGGGATCTGCCTTTTCTATTGATTCCTAAAGATTGGATCTGGTGGGACACGGTCCCTAATGGCCATAGTACACCACCTGTGTTGACATGAGATGATTCTTGAGAGAGTTTGATATGATATTAAGTATGGATTGGTATCCACTAATAGAGCATTGATTGATTGTTATACAAAGGAAGTCACCATTGAGGTAGATGGGATGAGAGAGGTGATTCTGACATGTGAGAGGATTATGATTCCTGCTTGCCTCATATCTGCAGTAACAGCTTTTAGATTACTTCGAGAAGGGTGTCAAGCTTATCTAGCTAGTGTGTTAGATTCTACGGTAGTTAGTCACGGAGTATCTGAGGTGGATGTTGTCAGAGAATTTCCTGACGTTTTCCTTGATGATTTACCAGGTTTACCTCTGAGTAGAGAGGTAGACTTCGAGATTGAAGCATTACTAGGTGCAACACCTATATCAATTGCTCCTTACAGGATGGCTCCGCTAGAGCTGAAGGAGTTAAGGAAACAGCTGAAGGAGTTACTCGAGAAAGGTTTTATACGTCCGAGTATTTCTCCTTGGGGCGCACCAGTGCTTTTTGTGAAGAAGGAGTACGGTTGTTTATGATTATGCATCGACTACCGTCAGTTGAACTAAATCACCATCAAGAACAAGTATCCCTTACCAAGAATAGAAGATATACTTGATCAATTAAGGGGTGCTACAATGTTTTCGAAGATTTACCTTTGATCGGGATACTGGCAGTTGAGGATAGCAGAGAATTCTATACCGAAGACAGCTTTTCATACTCGGTATGGACACTATGAGTTTACAGTTATGCCTTTTGGATTGATGAATGCACCTGTAACATTCATGGCGTTGATGAACTCGATCTTCCAACCTTATCTAGATAAATTTGTCGTGGTCTTCATTGATGATTTCTTGATATATTCCCGAGATGCAGATACTCATAGAGAACATCAAGACGTATTTTGGGGATTCTGAGGAAGAGACAGTTGTACGCAAAGTTAGCAAGTGCGAGTTTTGGACATATCAGATTGCCTTTCTAGGGCATGTGATATCACGAGATGGTATACAACCTGATCCATCCAAGATCAAGGCTATTACAGAATGGGAAATTCCGAAGAGCATTACGGAGATTCGCAGCTTCTTAGGACTTGCGGGTTATTACAGGAGGTTTGTAAAGAACTTTTCGATTATTGCGCGTCCATTGACTAACTTGCTAAAGAAGAATCAGCAGTTTATATGGGATAACAGTTGTAAAGAGAGCTTTGAAGAACTTAAGAAAAGATTGACTACGTTCCCTATTCTGGCTGTACCCTCAGATAAGGGTAACTTTGTGGTTTACACCGACGCATCTGGGAGTGGCTTAGGAGGAGTTCTAATGCAGGAAGGGAAGGTAATAGCTTATACATCTAGACAGTTGAGACCTCATGAGCAGAACTATCCTACACACGATCTAGAGCTTGCTGCTATAGTTCATGCTCTTAAGACCTGGAGGCACTATCTTTATGGTGATACATTTCCGGTGTTTACCGACCATAAAAGCCTGAAGTATATTCCCACTCAAAGGGATCTGAATCTGAGGCAGAGAAGATGGATGTAGTTACTCAAGGATTATGATTGCACTATAGAGTACCATCCAGGAAAGGCGAATGTGGTAGCTGACGCTCTCAGCAGAAAGAGCAGTGACCAAGGTGGTAAGGTCAACTACAAAGTTGAGCATCTATTAGCTCTCAGAGTTATGAGAGTAGAGATGGATGTAAGAGGATCCGAGTTGATAGCGAACATTCAGGTTAGACCGTTGATTCTCGATGAGATTTCAACTAGACAAGATGAGGATGCTACACTGAAGAAGTTGAAAGCTAAAGTGGGAGATGCTACCACTACACACTTCCAGTTGTTTGATCAGGGAGTGTTAAACAGAGGTGCACGGATATGCGTGCCAAACATTGAGGAGTTAAAGAAGAAGCTACTTGAAGAGGCACATTCCTCGAGGTATTCCATGCATCCTGGGAGTACGAAGATGTTTAATGACCTGAGGAAGATCTATTGGTGGCCCAGGATGAGACGAGAGGTAGCTGATTTTGTGGCTCGATGTCTAGTGTGTCAGCAAGTGAAGGCTGAACACCAAGCACCAGCAGGAAAGTTACAATCTTTATCAGTTCCTGAGTGGAAGTGGGAGCGGATTACAATGGATTTTGTTGTTGGACTTCCTAGGACTTTCAGAAAGAATGACACGGTATGGGTGATTGTAGACAGATTGACGAAATCTGCTCACTTCTTACCGATGAGACAAGATAACTCCTTGGATGAGCTGGCAGAGTTGTATGTGAGAGAGATTGTTCGACTGCACGGAGTCCCTGTATCGATTGTATCTGATAGAGATCCGAGGTTTACATCCCATTTTTGGGAAAGTCTGCAAACTGCCTTAGGTACAAGATTGCATTTCAGTACAACATTTCATCCTCAGACAGACGGACAATCGGAGAGAACGATTCAGACCTTGGAGGAGATGTTGAGATCTTGTGTTTTAGAGCTTAAAGGTAACTGGGATTCTAACATGCCATTGCTCGAATTTGCGTATAATAACAGTTTCCATTCGAGTATTGGTATGGCCCCTTACGAGGCCTTGTATGGAAGGAAGTGTCGCACACCTGTATGTTGGGATTTTGAGGGCATGCGACAGATAGAGGGTCCCGAACTTGTACAACAGACAATAGAGAAAGTACAAGTAGTAAAGCACTGCTTGAAGGCAGCACAAGATCGTCAAAAGAGCTACTTTGATCGCCATAGACGAGAGATGACATATGAGATAGGCGATAGAGTGTTTTTGAAGGTATCTCCTTGGAGGGGAGTTATGAGATTTGGTAGGCATGGAAAGTTAGCACCGAGATACATTGGTCCATATGAGATCTTAGAGAAGATCGGACCACTTGCGTATAGATTGGCGTTACCACCAGAGTTATCAAGATTGCATGACGTCTTCCACGTATCGGTGCTACGGAGGTATAGGTCAGATCCTAGTCATATCATTCCCGAACCTGAGATAGAAGTATCTGAGAACTTGTCCTACCCAGAAGAACCAGTTGAGGTTTTAGGCAGACAAGTTCGAAGATTGAGAAACAAGGAGATTCCGATGGTGAAGGTCAGATGGGGACATCATTCAGCTCGAGAGGCTACATGGGAGACCGAACGAGATATGAAAGCAAAATACCCCTACCTTTTTAAGTAAAAACCTCGAGAATTTGTGATCCGGTTGTGCATCCTTTTGATACATCTACGAGTTTGGTTCTACGTCCTTTCTTAAATTTCGGGACGAAATTTCTTAAAGTGGGAGATATTTGTAACAGTCAAAAATCGAAGATGACCTAATCGAGTAATTTAGGAAATTAAATCCGTTTTAACACGAGATACCTCTCGAGGTAACCAACTCCTAGATGATATTACACCCCGGTATTATTTGGAGCATTTGGGAGCTTCAATTAATAAAAATGCAGTTGAGAGAAATGATCAGGACATCGGACATGTCCTAGATATGAAAAAACATGAAAAGGCAAAATGGCTAAAAGAGTCGCTATTTCGTTTCTTAGCGGCTAAGAAAGACGGCTTAGGAATACGCGTTTTTCGAAACAATTGCGGAATAATTATCCATACAATATTCCAGATTTATTATTCCAATTTCGAGAAGTTTGGAGAAGGGGGCTTAAACCGCTTTCGGATCGGTAAAAGGATAATTATCGACTCCGCTAAAGGATAATTATCGTCTTCGCTATAAATAGCTGAAATATCGTTTATTAATTCATTTTCTTTCACGTTTCCTCGTAAAAGCTCTGATTTCTCTCAACCTTCAAACTCAGATCTACTCTTCGTTTCTAATCCGATTTCAAATCCGTTTGAGTTTTTGGATTCCTCTCTTCATTCTCTTCATTTTGGTACCGAGTTTCTGCATTTCCGAGCAAGGGAAGGTCTGGTCGAGCATATATGATACTAGGGAGGTTCCGTCGCTCAGATTCCGGTGAATTTGATGGTGTCCGAGCGTAGCCTGCGTCGTTGTGATTCCGAATCTTCTTTCGGATCGTCAATCGGGTTAGTAACGAATAAGTTATGAATTTATTCGTTTTCCGTATTGCGATTTAGCCTAAATTGACCTTAGGCTTGCCAAAATGGATAATTGGAAATTCCATTATGCTCGTTACATTATTCTGGTGATTATGGGCTGTTTGTTTGATAAGATTTGATGACAGGTGGGTTCAGAAATTGCCTGCGGGCAAAACGTTGTTCTGGCGAAATTTAATTAATTAATTAAAGGTTAATTAATTAAATTGGGATTCTAGAAAATGCTATAAGCTAATTAAATTCAAAGGAATGAATTTAACTGGTGTTTGAAGCGAGAAGTTTAATACGAGGAATATGATATTCTCCGCAGGTGTTGTTGAAGGTTTTGGTTAACTATAGCTTAGTTCTTTGTGAGCGTATCCAAGCACGATAAAGGAGGATAGTCCGAGTGGGAAACGGACTCAATAGTTGGTTTGCGAGGTTTTATTGTTCTTACCTGCGAGGTAAGTGTATATGAATTACACTTGCTTAATATATGTTATGTATTTAATATGCTATGATTTTATGCATGCTTGAATGTATATATATGTTTGTTATGATTGTATGCATGCTTATATGTATATGAGTGAGACGATGATGATGACTTGATATTCCTTATGAAAGCATGCATGAGGTACATGAGATGATAGTGGAAAGAATATGTTGAAAGAATATGATGAAAGCATGAAATTGAGTTATGATATGACAGTGATAATATAGGATGGTAATTGATTAATTAGCCCAACTGGGTCCCGCACGGGTTTCCGGGGGACGAGGTCGCTACCTGATCTACAGGGGGCCTCAGAGGTCGCTACCTGATCTACAGGGGGCCTCGAGATAAGAAAAACAGCCAGGGGTCGCTACCTGATCTACAAGGGGCCTCAAGATAAGAAAAATAGTCCAAGATCGCGACCTGATCTACAGGGGGTCTTAGGACAGATGGCTGAGGTCGCTACCTGATCTACAGGGGGCCTATGACGCTATCGGGTTGGCCAACCGAAAGAAAAAAGAAAGAAAGAAAGAAAGAAATACGAAAGCAATGAGAAAATATATCGTACGATCAGTTGGAGCTAGTTAGTTAATTATCACCTATGCATCGATGCGATCGAGTCTAGCATGCTATATGTTATGTTATGATTATTATTATGTGATGGTATGATATGAGATGCTTATATGAGATGATAAGTTTATACGTGATGTGTGATAACATGCTTGAATGTTTATGTGAAATGTGATATGAATGGTTGTGGAATTATATGTGATGTGTGATAACATGCTTGAATGTTTATGTGAAATGTGATATGAATGGTTGTGGAATGATATGTGAATGTGTATATGTATGTGTGCTTGGAAATGTGAGGAAGGGTATGGAGTGTCCTTTGGGGACGGGATATTAGATACTTATATATATTGGGAGAGTGCGATTTGTATACCCTTACTGAGCGTGTGGCTCATTGTTGTTATATCCACATATTTTTCAGCTACTCAGACTCGGCCTAATCAAGGAAAGGACATTGGACCCAACACCTAGATTTGAGATCATATCAGGTGGGCTGTTATGGGATGCTACCGCCTAGGATGTTTTGCATGGTTTTAAAACAGTTGTGTTTTGGTTAAACGGAGTTTATGACGTATGTTAGTATGTATATATATATTGTGAATATTGTTGTAAGATAAAGTTTTAAAAATTTACGTTTTCCGCTTTTCCGCTTATTGTTTTAAACAGGGTTAATTAATTGGTAATCAACTAGAAATGAAATAGGTGTGTCACATTTGGTTGGTATCAGAGCAGGGATATGATTCCTTGGCTTGGGGTTGTGGGAAGTTTTTTGAAAAGCTTTTGAAAGTTTCTTTTTATTTTAGATGGCGGAGCACAGCTAAAGGGTCGACTGAGTGTGTACATGCTCAGGGTAGAATTGATCAGGAGCACCCTAAGGTGCCAGTTTAGTCAATATCACTACCACCATCAGATATGGCTGGTATATCTGATTTAGTTATATATTTGAGAGAAGTTATATCACAATAGACACAACAGTGTCTCAAGCGGGTATTATTCTAGTAAAGATGGACAAGAATTTTGGGAAGATTTGCCGCCAATGGGCAATGTCGTTTGAGGTGACTACTGATCCATTAGTAATGAATGAGTAATTGAGGAACACTGTGTCCATTCTAGATGGAGTTATCTACGCTAATGAGAGACGTGTACAATATGTTATATCCTTGCTTGAGGGAGCAACTGGAGACGGGATCTGCCTTTTCTATTGATTCCTAAAGATTGGATCTGGTGGGACACGGTCCCTAATGGCCATAGTACACCACCTGTGTTGACATGAGATGATTCTTGAGAGAGTTTGATATGATATTAAGTATGGATTGGTATCCACTAATAGAGCATTGATTGATTGTTATACAAAGGAAGTCACCATTGAGGTAGATGGGATGAGAGAGGTGATTCTGACATGTGAGAGGATTATGATTCCTGCTTGCCTCATATCTGCAGTAACAGCTTTTAGATTACTTCGAGAAGGGTGTCAAGCTTATCTAGCTAGTGTGTTAGATTCTACGGTAGTTAGTCACGGAGTATCTGAGGTGGATGTTGTCAGAGAATTTCCTGACGTTTTCCTTGATGATTTACCAGGTTTACCTCTGAGTAGAGAGGTAGACTTCGAGATTGAAGCATTACTAGGTGCAACACCTATATCAATTGCTCCTTACAGGATGGCTCCGCTAGAGCTGAAGGAGTTAAGGAAACAGCTGAAGGAGTTACTCGAGAAAGGTTTTATACGTCCGAGTATTTCTCCTTGGGGCGCACCAGTGCTTTTTGTGAAGAAGGAGTACGGTTGTTTATGATTATGCATCGACTACCGTCAGTTGAACTAAATCACCATCAAGAACAAGTATCCCTTACCAAGAATAGAAGATATACTTGATCAATTAAGGGGTGCTACAATGTTTTCGAAGATTTACCTTTGATCGGGATACTGGCAGTTGAGGATAGCAGAGAATTCTATACCGAAGACAGCTTTTCATACTCGGTATGGACACTATGAGTTTACAGTTATGCCTTTTGGATTGATGAATGCACCTGTAACATTCATGGCGTTGATGAACTCGATCTTCCAACCTTATCTAGATAAATTTGTCGTGGTCTTCATTGATGATTTCTTGATATATTCCCGAGATGCAGATACTCATAGAGAACATCAAGACGTATTTTGGGGATTCTGAGGAAGAGACAGTTGTACGCAAAGTTAGCAAGTGCGAGTTTTGGACATATCAGATTGCCTTTCTAGGGCATGTGATATCACGAGATGGTATACAACCTGATCCATCCAAGATCAAGGCTATTACAGAATGGGAAATTCCGAAGAGCATTACGGAGATTCGCAGCTTCTTAGGACTTGCGGGTTATTACAGGAGGTTTGTAAAGAACTTTTCGATTATTGCGCGTCCATTGACTAACTTGCTAAAGAAGAATCAGCAGTTTATATGGGATAACAGTTGTAAAGAGAGCTTTGAAGAACTTAAGAAAAGATTGACTACGTTCCCTATTCTGGCTGTACCCTCAGATAAGGGTAACTTTGTGGTTTACACCGACGCATCTGGGAGTGGCTTAGGAGGAGTTCTAATGCAGGAAGGGAAGGTAATAGCTTATACATCTAGACAGTTGAGACCTCATGAGCAGAACTATCCTACACACGATCTAGAGCTTGCTGCTATAGTTCATGCTCTTAAGACCTGGAGGCACTATCTTTATGGTGATACATTTCCGGTGTTTACCGACCATAAAAGCCTGAAGTATATTCCCACTCAAAGGGATCTGAATCTGAGGCAGAGAAGATGGATGTAGTTACTCAAGGATTATGATTGCACTATAGAGTACCATCCAGGAAAGGCGAATGTGGTAGCTGACGCTCTCAGCAGAAAGAGCAGTGACCAAGGTGGTAAGGTCAACTACAAAGTTGAGCATCTATTAGCTCTCAGAGTTATGAGAGTAGAGATGGATGTAAGAGGATCCGAGTTGATAGCGAACATTCAGGTTAGACCGTTGATTCTCGATGAGATTTCAACTAGACAAGATGAGGATGCTACACTGAAGAAGTTGAAAGCTAAAGTGGGAGATGCTACCACTACACACTTCCAGTTGTCTGATCAGGGAGTGTTATACAGAGGTACACGGATATGCGTGCCCAACATTGAGGAGTTAAAGAAGAAGCTACTTGAAGAGGCACACTCCTCGAGGTATTCCATGCATCCTGGGAGTACGAAGATGTTTAATGACCTGAGGAAGATCTATTGGTGGCCCAGGATGAGACGAGAGGTAGCTGATTTTGTAGCTCGATGTCTAGTGTGCCAGCAAGTGAAAGCTGAACACCAAGCACCAGCAGGAAAATTACAATCTTTATCAGTTCCTGAGTGGAAGTGGGAGCGGATTACAATGGATTTTGTGGTTGGACTTCCTAGGACTTTCAGAAAGAATGACACGGTATGGGTGATTGTAGACAGATTGACGAAATCTGCCCACTTCTTACCGATGAGACAAGATAACTCCTTGGATGAGCTGGCAGAGTTGTATGTGAGAGAGATTGTTCGACTGCACGGAGTCCCTATATCGATTGTATCTGATAGAGATTCGAGGTTTACATCGCACTTCTGGGGAAGTTTGCAAAATGCCTTAGGTACAAGATTGCATTTCAGTACGGCATTTCATCCTCAGACAGACAGACAATCAGAGAGAACGATTCAGACCTTGGAGGAGATGTTGAGATCTTGTGTTTTGGAGCTTAAAGGTAACTGGGATTCTAACCTGCCATTGCTCGAATTTGCGTATAATAACAGTTTCCATTCAAGTATTGGTATGGCCCCTTACGAGGCCTTGTATGGAAGGAAGTGTCGCACACCTGTATGTTGGGATTTTGAGGGCATGCGACAGATAGAGGGTCCCGAACTTGTACAACAGACAATAGAGAAAGTACAAGTAGTAAAGCAGTGCTTGAAGGCAGCACAAGATCGTCAAAAGAGCTACTTTGATCGCCATAGACGAGAGATGACATATGAGATAGGCGATAGAGTGTTTTTGAAGGTATCTCCTTGGAGGGGAGTTATGAGATTTGGTAGGCATGGGAAGTTAGCACCGAGATACATTGGTCCATATGAGATCTTAGAGAAGATCGGACCACTTGCGTATAGGTTGGCGTTACCACCAGAGTTATCAAGATTGCATGACGTCTTTCATGTATCGGTGCTACGGAGGTATAGGTCAGATCCGAGTCATATCATTCCCGAACCTGAGATAGAAGTATCTGAGAACTTGTCCTACCCAGAAGAACCAATTGAGGTTTTAGGCAGGCAAGTTCGAAGATTGAGGAACAAGGAGATTCCGATGGTGAAGGTCAGATGGGGACATCATTCAGTTCGAGAGGCTACATGGGAGACCGAACGAGATATGAGAGCTAGATACCCCTATCTTTTCGAGTAAAAACCTCGAGAAATTGTGATCCGGTTGTGCATCCTTTTGATATATCTACGAGTTTGGATCTACGTCCTTTCTTAAATTTCGGGACGAAATTTCTTAAAGTGGGAGATATTTGTAACAGTCAAAAATCGAAAATGACCTAATCGAGAATTTTAAGGAATTAAATCCGTTTTAACACGAGATACCTCTCGAGGTAACTTGCTCCTAGATGATATTACAACCCGGTGTTATTTGGAGCATTTGGGAGCTTCAATTAATAAAAATGCAGTTGAGAAAAATGATCAGGACATCGGACATGTCCTAGATATGAAAAAACATGGAAAGGCAAAACGGCCAAAAGAGTCGCTATTTCGTTTCTTAGCGGCTAAGAAAGACGGCTTAGGAATACGCGTTTTTCGAAACAATTGCGGAATAATTATCCATACAATATTCCAAATTTATTATTCCAATTTCGAGAAGTTTGGAGAAGGGGGCTTAAACCGCTTTCGGATCGGTAAAAGGATAATTATCGACTCCGCTAAAGGATAATTATCGTCTTCGCTATAAATAGCTGAAATATCGTTTATTAATTCATTTCCTTTCACGTTTTCTCGTAAAAGCTCTAATTTCTCTCAATCTTCAAACTCAGATCTACTCTTCGTTTCTAATCCGTTTGAGTTTTTGGATTCCTCTCTTCATTCTCTTCATTTTGGTACCGAGTTTCTGCATTTCCGAGCAAGGGAAGGTCTGGTCGAGCATATATGATACTAGGGAGGTTCTGTCGCTCAGATTCCGGTGAATTTGATGGTGTCCGAGCGTAGCCTGCGTCGTTGTGATTCCGAATCTTCTTTCGGATCGTCAATCGGGTTAGTAACGAATAAGTTATGAATTTATTCGTTTTCCGTATTGCGATTTAGCCTAAATTGACCTTAGGCTTGTCAAAATGGATAATTGGAAATTCCATTATGCTCGTTACTTTATTCTGGTGATTATGGGATGTTTGGTTGATGAGATTTGATGACAGGTGGGTTCAGAAATTGCCTGCGGGCAAAACGTTATTCTGGCAAAATTTAATTAATTAATTAAAGGTTAATTAATTAAATTGGGATTCTAGAAAATGCTATAAGCTAATTAAATTCAAAGGAATGAATTTAACTGGTGTTTGAAGCGAGAAGTTTAATACGAGGAATATGATATTCTCAACAGGTGTTGTTGAAGGTTTCGGTTAACTATAACGTAGTTCTTTGTGAGCGTATCCAAGCACGATAAAGGAGGATAGTCCGAGTGGGAAACGGACTCAATAGTTGGTTTGCGAGGTTTTATTGTTCTTACCTGCGAGGTAAGTGTATATGAATTACACTTGCTTAATATATGTTATGTATTTAATATGCTATGATTTTATGCATGCTTGAATGTATATATATGTTTGTTATGATTGTATGCATGCTTATATGTATATGAGTGAGACGATGATGATGACTTGATATTCCTTATGAAAGCATGCATGAGGTACATGAGATGATAGTGGAAAGAATATGTTGAAAGAATATGATGAAAGCATGAAATTGAGTTATGATATGACAGTGATAATATAGGATGGTAATTGATTAATTAGCCCAACTGGGTCCCGCACGGGTTTCCGGGGGACGAGGTCGCTACCTGATCTACAGGGGGCCTCAGAGGTCGCTACCTGATCTACAGGGGGCCTCGAGATAAGAAAATCAGCCAGGGGTCGCTACCTGATCTACAGGGGGCCTCAAGATAAGAAAAATAGTCCAAGATCGCGACCTGATCTACAGGGGGTCTTAGGACAGATGGCTGAGGTCGCTACCTGATCTACAGGGGGCCTATGACGCTATCGGGTTGGCCAACCGAAAGAAAAAAGAAAGAAAGAAAGAAAGAAATACGAAAGCAATGAGAAAATATATCGTACGATCAGTTGGAGCTAGTTAGTTAATTATCACCTATGCATCGATGCGATCGAGTCTAGCATGCTATATGTTATGTTATGATTATTATTATGTGATGGTATGATATGAGATGCTTATATGAGATGATAAGTTTATACGTGATGTGTGATAACATGCTTGAATGTTTATGTGAAATGTGATATGAATGGTTGTGGAATTATATGTGATGTGTGATAACATGCTTGAATGTTTATGTGAAATGTGATATGAATGGTTGTGGAATGATATGTGAATGTGTATATGTATGTGTGCTTGGAAATGTGAGGAAGGGTATGGAGTGTCCTTTGGGGACGGGATATTAGATACTTATATATATTGGGAGAGTGCGATTTGTATACCCTTACTGAGCGTGTGGCTCATTGTTGTTATATCCACATATTTTTCAGCTACTCAGACTCGGCCTGATCAAGGAAAGGACATTGGACCCAACACCTGGATTTGAGATCATATCAGGTGGGCTGTTATGGGATGCTACCGCCTAGGATGTTTTGCATGGTTTTAAAACAGTTGTGTTTTGGTTAAACGGAGTTTATGACGTATGTTAGTATGTATATATATATTGTGAATATTGTTGTAAGATAAAGTTTTAAAAATTTACGTTTTCTGCTTTTCCGCTTATTGTTTTAAACAGGGTTAATTAATTGGTAATCAACTAGAAATGAAATAGGTGGTGTCACATTTGGTTGGTATCAGAGCAGGGATATGATTCCTTGGCTTGGGGTTGTGGGAAGTTTTTTGAAAAGCTTTTGAAAGTTTCTTTTTCTTTTAGATGGCGGAGCACAGCTAAAGGGTCGACTGAGTGTGTACATGCTCAGAGAAGAAATGATCAGGAGCACCCTAAGGTGCCAGTTTAGCCAATATCACTACCACCATCAAATATGGCTGGTATATCTGATTTAGTGATATATTTGAGAGAAGTTATATCACAATAGACACAACAGTGTCTCAAGCGGGTATTATTCTAGTAAAGATGGACAAGAATTTTGGGAAGATTTGCCGCCAATGGGCAATGTCGTTTGAGGTGACTACTGATCCATTAGTAATGAATGAGTAATTGAGGAACACTGTGTCCATTCTAGATGGAGTTATCTACGCTAATGAGAGACGTGTACAATATGTTATATCCTTGCTTGAGGGAGCAACTAGAAATTGACGGGACACGGTCCCTAATGGCCATAGTACACCACCTGTGTTGACATGAGATGATTCTTGAGAGAGTTTGATATGATATTAAGTATGGATTGGTATCCACTAATAGAGCATTGATTGATTGTTATACAAAGGAAGTCACCATTGAGGTAGATGGGATGAGAGAGGTGATTCTGACATGTGAGAGGATTATGATTCCTGCTTGCCTCATATCTGCAGTAACAGCTTTTAGATTACTTCGAGAAGGGTGTCAAGCTTATCTAGCTAGTGTGTTAGATTCTACGGTAGTTAGTCACGGAGTATCTGAGGTGGATGTTGTCAGAGAATTTCCTGACGTTTTCCTTGATGATTTACCAGGTTTACCTCTGAGTAGAGAGGTAGACTTCGAGATTGAAGCATTACTAGGTGCAACACCTATATCAATTGCTCCTTACAGGATGGCTCCGCTAGAGCTGAAGGAGTTAAGGAAACAGCTGAAGGAGTTACTCGAGAAAGGTTTTATACGTCCGAGTATTTCTCCTTGGGGCGCACCAGTGCTTTTTGTGAAGAAGGAGTACGGTTGTTTATGATTATGCATCGACTACCGTCAGTTGAACTAAATCACCATCAAGAACAAGTATCCCTTACCAAGAATAGAAGATATACTTGATCAATTAAGGGGTGCTACAATGTTTTCGAAGATTTACCTTTGATCGGGATACTGGCAGTTGAGGATAGCAGAGAATTCTATACCGAAGACAGCTTTTCATACTCGGTATGGACACTATGAGTTTACAGTTATGCCTTTTGGATTGATGAATGCACCTGTAACATTCATGGCGTTGATGAACTCGATCTTCCAACCTTATCTAGATAAATTTGTCGTGGTCTTCATTGATGATTTCTTGATATATTCCCGAGATGCAGATACTCATAGAGAACATCAAGACGTATTTTGGGGATTCTGAGGAAGAGACAGTTGTACGCAAAGTTAGCAAGTGCGAGTTTTGGACATATCAGATTGCCTTTCTAGGGCATGTGATATCACGAGATGGTATACAACCTGATCCATCCAAGATCAAGGCTATTACAGAATGGGAAATTCCGAAGAGCATTACGGAGATTCGCAGCTTCTTAGGACTTGCGGGTTATTACAGGAGGTTTGTAAAGAACTTTTCGATTATTGCGCGTCCATTGACTAACTTGCTAAAGAAGAATCAGCAGTTTATATGGGATAACAGTTGTAAAGAGAGCTTTGAAGAACTTAAGAAAAGATTGACTACGTTCCCTATTCTGGCTGTACCCTCAGATAAGGGTAACTTTGTGGTTTACACCGACGCATCTGGGAGTGGCTTAGGAGGAGTTCTAATGCAGGAAGGGAAGGTAATAGCTTATACATCTAGACAGTTGAGACCTCATGAGCAGAACTATCCTACACACGATCTAGAGCTTGCTGCTATAGTTCATGCTCTTAAGACCTGGAGGCACTATCTTTATGGTGATACATTTCCGGTGTTTACCGACCATAAAAGCCTGAAGTATATTCCCACTCAAAGGGATCTGAATCTGAGGCAGAGAAGATGGATGTAGTTACTCAAGGATTATGATTGCACTATAGAGTACCATCCAGGAAAGGCGAATGTGGTAGCTGACGCTCTCAGCAGAAAGAGCAGTGACCAAGGTGGTAAGGTCAACTACAAAGTTGAGCATCTATTAGCTCTCAGAGTTATGAGAGTAGAGATGGATGTAAGAGGATCCGAGTTGATAGCGAACATTCAGGTTAGACCGTTGATTCTCGATGAGATTTCAACTAGACAAGATGAGGATGCTACACTGAAGAAGTTGAAAGCTAAAGTGGGAGATGCTACCACTACACACTTCCAGTTGTTTGATCAGGGAGTGTTAAACAGAGGTGCACGGATATGCGTGCCAAACATTGAGGAGTTAAAGAAGAAGCTACTTGAAGAGGCACATTCCTCGAGGTATTCCATGCATCCTGGGAGTACGAAGATGTTTAATGACCTGAGGAAGATCTATTGGTGGCCCAGGATGAGACGAGAGGTAGCTGATTTTGTGGCTCGATGTCTAGTGTGTCAGCAAGTGAAGGCTGAACACCAAGCACCAGCAGGAAAGTTACAATCTTTATCAGTTCCTGAGTGGAAGTGGGAGCGGATTACAATGGATTTTGTTGTTGGACTTCCTAGGACTTTCAGAAAGAATGACACGGTATGGGTGATTGTAGACAGATTGACGAAATCTGCTCACTTCTTACCGATGAGACAAGATAACTCCTTGGATGAGCTGGCAGAGTTGTATGTGAGAGAGATTGTTCGACTGCACGGAGTCCCTGTATCGATTGTATCTGATAGAGATCCGAGGTTTACATCCCATTTTTGGGAAAGTCTGCAAACTGCCTTAGGTACAAGATTGCATTTCAGTACAACATTTCATCCTCAGACAGACGGACAATCGGAGAGAACGATTCAGACCTTGGAGGAGATGTTGAGATCTTGTGTTTTAGAGCTTAAAGGTAACTGGGATTCTAACATGCCATTGCTCGAATTTGCGTATAATAACAGTTTCCATTCGAGTATTGGTATGGCCCCTTACGAGGCCTTGTATGGAAGGAAGTGTCGCACACCTGTATGTTGGGATTTTGAGGGCATGCGACAGATAGAGGGTCCCGAACTTGTACAACAGACAATAGAGAAAGTACAAGTAGTAAAGCACTGCTTGAAGGCAGCACAAGATCGTCAAAAGAGCTACTTTGATCGCCATAGACGAGAGATGACATATGAGATAGGCGATAGAGTGTTTTTGAAGGTATCTCCTTGGAGGGGAGTTATGAGATTTGGTAGGCATGGAAAGTTAGCACCGAGATACATTGGTCCATATGAGATCTTAGAGAAGATCGGACCACTTGCGTATAGATTGGCGTTACCACCAGAGTTATCAAGATTGCATGACGTCTTCCACGTATCGGTGCTACGGAGGTATAGGTCAGATCCTAGTCATATCATTCCCGAACCTGAGATAGAAGTATCTGAGAACTTGTCCTACCCAGAAGAACCAGTTGAGGTTTTAGGCAGACAAGTTCGAAGATTGAGAAACAAGGAGATTCCGATGGTGAAGGTCAGATGGGGACATCATTCAGCTCGAGAGGCTACATGGGAGACCGAACGAGATATGAAAGCAAAATACCCCTACCTTTTTAAGTAAAAACCTCGAGAATTTGTGATCCGGTTGTGCATCCTTTTGATACATCTACGAGTTTGGTTCTACGTCCTTTCTTAAATTTCGGGACGAAATTTCTTAAAGTGGGAGATATTTGTAACAGTCAAAAATCGAAGATGACCTAATCGAGTAATTTAGGAAATTAAATCCGTTTTAACACGAGATACCTCTCGAGGTAACCAGCTCCTAGATGATATTACACCCCGGTATTATTTGGAGCATTTGGGAGCTTCAATTAATAAAAATGCAGTTGAGAGAAATGATCAGGACATCGGACATGTCCTAGATATGAAAAAACATGAAAAGGCAAAATGGCTAAAAGAGTCGCTATTTCGTTTCTTAGCGGCTAAGAAAGACGGCTTAGGAATACGCGTTTTTCGAAACAATTGCGGAATAATTATCCATACAATATTCCAGATTTATTATTCCAATTTCGAGAAGTTTGGAGAAGGGGGCTTAAACCGCTTTCGGATCGGTAAAAGGATAATTATCGACTCCGCTAAAGGATAATTATCGTCTTCGCTATAAATAGCTGAAATATCGTTTATTAATTCATTTTCTTTCACGTTTCCTCGTAAAAGCTCTGATTTCTCTCAACCTTCAAACTCAGATCTACTCTTCGTTTCTAATCCGATTTCAAATCCGTTTGAGTTTTTGGATTCCTCTCTTCATTCTCTTCATTTTGGTACCGAGTTTCTGCATTTCCGAGCAAGGGAAGGTCTGGTCGAGCATATATGATACTAGGGAGGTTCCGTCGCTCAGATTCCGGTGAATTTGATGGTGTCCGAGCGTAGCCTGCGTCGTTGTGATTCCGAATCTTCTTTCGGATCGTCAATCGGGTTAGTAACGAATAAGTTATGAATTTATTCGTTTTCCGTATTGCGATTTAGCCTAAATTGACCTTAGGCTTGCCAAAATGGATAATTGGAAATTCCATTATGCTCGTTACATTATTCTGGTGATTATGGGCTGTTTGTTTGATAAGATTTGATGACAGGTGGGTTCAGAAATTGCCTGCGGGCAAAACGTTGTTCTGGCGAAATTTAATTAATTAATTAAAGGTTAATTAATTAAATTGGGATTCTAGAAAATGCTATAAGCTAATTAAATTCAAAGGAATGAATTTAACTGGTGTTTGAAGCGAGAAGTTTAATACGAGGAATATGATATTCTCCGCAGGTGTTGTTGAAGGTTTTGGTTAACTATAGCTTAGTTCTTTGTGAGCGTATCCAAGCACGATAAAGGAGGATAGTCCGAGTGGGAAACGGACTCAATAGTTGGTTTGCGAGGTTTTATTGTTCTTACCTGCGAGGTAAGTGTATATGAATTACACTTGCTTAATATATGTTATGTATTTAATATGCTATGATTTTATGCATGCTTGAATGTATATATATGTTTGTTATGATTGTATGCATGCTTATATGTATATGAGTGAGACGATGATGATGACTTGATATTCCTTATGAAAGCATGCATGAGGTACATGAGATGATAGTGGAAAGAATATGTTGAAAGAATATGATGAAAGCATGAAATTGAGTTATGATATGACAGTGATAATATAGGATGGTAATTGATTAATTAGCCCAACTGGGTCCCGCACGGGTTTCCGGGGGACGAGGTCGCTACCTGATCTACAGGGGGCCTCAGAGGTCGCTACCTGATCTACAGGGGGCCTCGAGATAAGAAAAACAGCCAGGGGTCGCTACCTGATCTACAAGGGGCCTCAAGATAAGAAAAATAGTCCAAGATCGCGACCTGATCTACAGGGGGTCTTAGGACAGATGGCTGAGGTCGCTACCTGATCTACAGGGGGCCTATGACGCTATCGGGTTGGCCAACCGAAAGAAAAAAGAAAGAAAGAAAGAAAGAAATACGAAAGCAATGAGAAAATATATCGTACGATCAGTTGGAGCTAGTTAGTTAATTATCACCTATGCATCGATGCGATCGAGTCTAGCATGCTATATGTTATGTTATGATTATTATTATGTGATGGTATGATATGAGATGCTTATATGAGATGATAAGTTTATACGTGATGTGTGATAACATGCTTGAATGTTTATGTGAAATGTGATATGAATGGTTGTGGAATTATATGTGATGTGTGATAACATGCTTGAATGTTTATGTGAAATGTGATATGAATGGTTGTGGAATGATATGTGAATGTGTATATGTATGTGTGCTTGGAAATGTGAGGAAGGGTATGGAGTGTCCTTTGGGGACGGGATATTAGATACTTATATATATTGGGAGAGTGCGATTTGTATACCCTTACTGAGCGTGTGGCTCATTGTTGTTATATCCACATATTTTTCAGCTACTCAGACTCGGCCTGATCAAGGAAAGGACATTGGACCCAACACCTGGATTTGAGATCATATCAGGTGGGCTGTTATGGGATGCTACCGCCTAGGATGTTTTGCATGGTTTTAAAACAGTTGTGTTTTGGTTAAACGGAGTTTATGACGTATGTTAGTATGTATATATATATTGTGAATATTGTTGTAAGATAAAGTTTTAAAAATTTACGTTTTCTGCTTTTCCGCTTATTGTTTTAAACAGGGTTAATTAATTGGTAATCAACTAGAAATGAAATAGGTGTGTCACAAAAGGAATCGAAGGAAGAAGTAAAGAAAGGGTTGAAGTGGTGTCCTCTGTTGTCCAGCCGTCCCAACGCCACCTTGCAGCCGCCCCAGCGCCAGCCAGAACCGTCCCTGCGCCACTTGTGAGCCGCCCCTGTGGCCACCTGCACCAGCTGGTGTTTCCACTTGGTTCTGCAGGTGTGTGTTGTTTCTAGGCTTGCTTTAGGATGCCTTTGTTCCCTCTCTTCCTAGTGTGAGTGTATAGGATCATGCTAGATGTGGGAGGATGTGTTTGGGATGAGGTTATAATCGTTATGTGCCTTGTATTGCCTTTGAGGTTTCTTAGGTTGTGAGGTAGGTTGAGGATGATCTTATGGATCCCTTGGGTGTAGGTGTGACCCCTTTGATGAATAGAGGTTGATATCTTTATATGCCTTGTTAATAGGCAGTGCCCCTCTCTCAAGAGTGGAGGTTGATTCTGGTTGAGCTTTGTACGAGATTGAGGTAAGTTCGTAGGACTTACTTAGCTACCATCCTTATATTGGGTGTTTGCATGAGTGGTGTGTGTGTTATATGTTTGCTATGATAGCCTGAGATGTTGTTTATACCGACCTATATTTTATTATGCCCCATTGCGCGGCTATGATAACCTTTCCCTTTCATCCCGTCGTGGAGTCTGAGAGGTTCTCTGATGTCAGGCAAGAATGGTTTACAAGAAGGGTGCAATCCACTCCCATAAGATACACGGATTGTGTGATCGATACTGGTACAGCTGGCTATCAGGCTTAAAAGCGAGGATGTATCGGTCCTCGTGTCACATAGTTTCATATATCTGTATATGATTTGAGTGAATGACTATTATAAAGATGATAAATGGGTAAATGTGTGATAGCATGCTGATGTGTTTATCTTTCTATGATTGTGTTTGTGCTTATGCATTACCTGATATATGTATGGTTAGCTAATGGTTTATTACCATGTTGTAAATGCCCCACAGGATAGACGTGTTGTTGGGTGATCTAGTAGAGTGGCAGGCCGAGGACCTCTCGTACATTGGATAGTTGTGGTCTTTTTGGGTTATTTACTTTTCCTTCCTGCGTGAGGATGATCTTTTGTTACCTCCTGTGTGAGGATGTTGTTGTTTATACTCGGCTATGTTGTTCTTACCTTTTGGTTGTACAATTTATACGGTTTTATGCATTTGTTTTTAAATTTGTAAGTGCCATGTTGTAAGGTCCAGTGAACTTGTTGTCAAGCTAGGGTCAGGATCCATGTGAGATCCTAGCCAAATGTGGCATCCCGAGTCCCGTGGATTTAGGGTGTTACATGAGGAGCCGTCACCACCAATTGCTACAGGTACCATTTTGCTTCATGGTTTACTTGTTAGAGTTTTATTTGATACGGGTGCTATGCCTTCCTTTATTTCGGATGTATGTGTTGAGCATCTGAGTTTAGCTACTATAGAGGGGACACCCTTTACTATAGGGTTAACCGATGGTAGTAGGGTCAAAGGTACCCGTGAGATAAGTAGTTGTCCCATTCGTTTAAGGACTCGTGTGTTGCTTGTGGGCTTCTTAGTCATGCCATTGATGCATGAAGAGGTCATCTTAGATATGGATTGGATGCTTAGACACCATGCGGTATTAGATGTAGGTAAGAGGACTGTTACAGTCTCTACCGACATAGGTCCGATAGAGGTCTTCCGAGGTTGGGACCTTGGGAAGACGGGTTGTGTCATCAATGTTGTACGAGCAGCGAGTGGTGTTATGTCGTGAAGGAAGGAGATACCCCAACATTGGAGGAGATACTAGTGGTTTGCGAGTTTACAGACATGTTTGTTGAGCCGTCTAGTTTTCCGCCTCAAATGAGTGTGGACTTCAGCATCGAGTTGGAGTCTGGTATGAGACCGATCTCGAAGGCCCCATATCGTTTGGCACTTGTCGAGATGTTAGAGCTGAAGAAGCAATTCGAGGAGTTGGCCGAGAAGGGCTTTATCCGTCCTAGCGTATCTCCGTGGTGAGCACCTATCCTCTTCGTGCGGAAGAAGGACGGATCGTTGAGATTGTGTATTGACTACAAAGAGCTGAACAAGGTGATCATCAAGAACAAGTATCCACTGCCTCGTGTTGATGATCTGCTTGATGAGCTTCAGGGAGCGACAGTGTTCTCCCGGATCGACTTACGCTCAGGATATCACCAGTTGAGGGTGAGGGAGCAGGATGTGCACAGGACGGCATTTTGTACCCGTTATGGACACTACGAGTTTGTAGTGATGCCATTTGGGCTCACGAATGCCCCATCGTCTTCATGGAGTTGATGAACAGTATCTTCATCGACTTCCGTGATCAGTTTGTGGTGGTCTTTATTGATGACATTTTGGTGTACTCTCGTAGCAGAGAGGAGCATGCAGGTCACCTGAGGACGGTTTGTAGATTCTGAGGGATACAGAGTTGTATGTTAAGCTCTCTAAGTGCCAGTAATGGATGTCAGAGGTAGCCTTCCTAGGCCATATTGTCTCCACCAGTGGAATCATGGTTGATCCGGCAAAGATTGAGTTTGTTGCTGTATGGGCGACATCGACGAATGTCAAGGAAGTGCGTAGCTTTCTTGGCCTAGCCGGTTATTACCGACGCTTCGTGAAGGGATTTTTTGTGATTGCCCGTCCACTACCTAGTCTTGTGAGGAAAGACTGCTAGATTTGTGTGGTCTGATCAGTGTGCCTAGAGTTTTGAGGAGTTGAAGAGACGTTTGACTTTTGCACCTATCTTGGCACAAACAGAGGGTTATGAGGATTTTGTGGTCTATAATGATGCATCCAAGCTAGGCTTGGGATGTGTATTGATGCAGAGAGGCAGAGTTATTACATATGCGTCTCGACAGTTGAAAACATATGAGGAGAACTACCCGACTCATGATCTGGAGTTGGCAGCGGTAGTTCATGCATTGAAGATCTAGAGACATTACCTGTATGGTGCTACATGTCAGATCTTTACAGACCATAAGAGTCTGAAGTACATTTTCAATGCAGCGGGAATTGAATAACCGCCAGCATCAATGGCTCGAGTTGATCAAGGATTTTGACCTTGAGATTTTGTATCATCCAGGGAAGGCGAATGTTGTCGCCGACGCCCTGAGTAGGAAGACACCTCGAGGGAAGGCGATTGCCAGATTGATAGTACAACCTCAGCTTCAAAGGGATCTATCTTGGCTAGAGATGGTCATCCAGTTTCCTGATGAAGATGCGCAGTTGAACGCTTTAGAGGTTCTACCTGGTCTGTTGGATGAGATCCAACAGAAACAGGGGACATATCCGACCCTGTTGAGGACTCGAGAGAGGATTTCTCGTGGTAAGGCACCACAGTTCTCCATTGGAGCAGATGGAGTGATGAGACGTCATGACCGTATCTGTGTACTTGCTGATGCAGAGTTGAGACAACGGATTTTACAAGAGGCTCACTGTACACCTTACTGAGTATAACTAGGTCCGAGTAAGATGTACCATGATGTGAGACACTCATATTGGTGGGGAAGGCTGAAGCCCGATGTAGCCAGATTTTTGGCACAGTGTGCGACCTATCAGCAAGTCAAGATATAGCATTGCAGACCTGGAGGTGAACTCCATCCACTTCCAGTACCACAGTGGAAGTAGGAGGACGTCTCCATAGACTTTGTGACGGGATTGAGGCCCAATAGGAGTTTTGATGCTATCTGGGTGGTTGTTGATGGACTGACGAAGACGGTACATTTCATCCCTATCAAAGAGACGTGGCCAGTGAGCAGATTAGCTTATGAGTACACTAGACAGATAATGTTACTCCATGGTATACCGAGGACGATCGTTTCTGACCGAGATGGGCAATTTACCTTGAGGTTTTGGCAGCAGATTCAGACTGCTTTGGGGATGAGTCTACACTTCACGATTACGTATCACTCCTAGACAGATGGTTAGTCAAAGAGGACCATCTAGACCCTTGAGGATATGTTGCGAGCTTGTGTGTTGGATTGGGGACAGGATGGTCAGATTATCTTCCAGTAGTTGAGTTCTTATACAACAACAACAGACATGCTTCTATTGGGATGGCTCCATATGAGGCACTATATGGGCGTAGATGTCGTACACCTTTATGTTGGGATGAGCCTAGCAGTATCAGTGGGATAGCGCCAAAGTAGATCCAGGATGATATGACTCGAGTAGCATTGATTAGAGAGAGGATGTTGGCTGCACAGAGTCGCCAGAAGTCATATGTAGACAAGAGGTGTCGACCTCTAGAGTTCAGGGTAGGAGCTCATGTATGCTTGAGAGTATCTCCGACGCGAGGCGTCAGACGTTTTGGGATAAAGGGGAAGCCGAGTCCCCGATATGTCGGTCCTTTTAAGATACTGGATAGAGTCGGGAGGGCATCATACAGATTAGCTTTGCCTCTTTGGTTAGAGGGTGTTCACCTTGTGTTTCACGTGTCTCGGCTGAGGGAGTGCATACCAAATCCGAGACACATTGTGAGTTATGATGAATTGGTGGTTGAGGCGGACCACACTTTTGCAGAGCACCCTATTGTAGTCTTAGAACGAGGTGTGAGACGCCTACGTTCGAAGGACATCTCTATGCTAAGGATACATTGGTCTAGACGAGGACCGGATGAGGCTACATGGGAGACTGAGGATAGTATCCAAAGAAACTATCCAGAGTTATATGCCGAGATAGATGCGCCTGTAGGATCCACGAGTAGATCTTAGTGCTATCTTGGTGAGTATATGTTATGTTATGTGTTTATGTGATATGTTGTGTTTTCGTGCTAGCTGTGACATGTGCATGTGATCTCTTAGATCTTGTTTGCTAGCGCGAGTTAGGTATAGTTGGAGATGGTTCTTTCCTCCATGCTATTGTGTGTCTTTAGGATTAGCTGGAGATGGATCTTTACTCAATGCTATCATTGATGGACATAGTGTGAGTGGAGACGGTTTTCCTCCACGTAGTTGTGTTATGCGTACATTTTGGCTGGAGATGGCTTTCCTCCATGCTAGTGTGATGTGGTAAGTGTTTGGCTAGAGATGATTTTCCTCTAGGCCTTGTTTAGAGCATGTGATAGTGTTGCTGGAGTGATGATTCCTCCATGCTGTGTTTTGAGGATATAGAATGTTATAGGTTGTGACTTTTGAATGGAAATGTGATGCCTCCGAGAGAGAGAGAGAGTGGTACCTCGACATATTGGTCCGAGAGGATTTGGGATTATGCAAGTTTCAGGACGAAACTTGTTTTTAATGGAGTGTGATGTAAGAGTCTTAGTTGCTGAGCCTTGCTGAGCCAGGCCTCCGCCCCTGCGGGTCCAGATGGCCGCACCAGCGGCTGGCCGCCCCTACGCACCACAAGGTCCGCCCCTACGGCTTTGTGCGGCTGCAGCTGTTTTTGTTGACCTTTGACTTGTGCTTTCGGTTGGCTTCCTTTATAAGCCTCCCATTGCTTCTAGGAGAGGGTTTCTTCATCTCTCCAGCCTTCTTCCTCCTCACGTTCATCTTATTCTCTCCTTTCTCTTCCTTGGATCTTTTCCTTGATTTCTTGAGTTTGTGAGTGGAAAGTGTGTGGCTTTGATCTTGGATGATGATGAGCATGTTGTTGGATGATGTTGTTGAGGTGTTATAGTTGTTGTGGTTATGGTGAAGGTTCTCCTTAGGTTTCTTGTCTAGTAAGTCAGCTCTTCTTTCTTTCTTTTCCTTTCTTTCTTCCTCGCTTCTTTCTTTCTTCTTTAGCTTAGGATTCACAAGATTAGGCTTGTGTTAGATCCTTTCCTGGACGTTTTGATGTCCATCCATATGTGTATATGTATGTGGTTGCTTGTTGTGCGGTGAAGAAGTGAAGAGAGTGGAGAGAAGGATCGAAGAGAAGTTGAGGCCAACCTTCTGCACAAACAGCCGCCCATGCGCCTGCCTTGAGCCGCCCCTGCGCATTGTTATGAGCTGCCCCTGCGCTCTGAGCTAGCCGCCCCTGCGCCTCACTGCTGCTGAGCTTGGTGCTCTTGTTTCCGTTGGTGCGTCCAGGGCATACCTAGTTGGTATGGTTTCCTTTGGCCTTGGCTTTAGTCTATGGCTACGCTAGTATGGTTATGTTGAGCTCAATGAGTTATATGATGAATTTGTGCCTTAGGCACTTGTGTTTACGTTGAGGTAATGTCTCAGGAATTTGTAAGTATAATGATCTCGACGTTTAGAACCGAGTTATAGGTTGGATGTGGTTATGGAGACGAGTCTCCTAACCTTTACAGTATGTGATTGTGTGTGCCTTGCTTATGCAGGCGTTGATTACTTCCCCAAGGGGAAGTTGTGACGTGGTACAGGTACGAGTATTTCAGGTAAGTCCATAGGACTTACTTAGCGTTCAGTTGTGGATTTGAGTTAATGGTTGTGTGTATTCATATGGTTGTCGCATTTATAACCTAAACCGGACTAGGATGACCATTTATTACCTTAAATGGCCCAAGTGTATTATAACGGGTGGTGGCCACCTGACGACGCTCGCCGAGAGTTGGAGGAGGTGCTCGGAAGCTAGTAGCTCAGAGGGAGGTAGATCCCATGCACAACCTGAGTTAAAGGGGGAAGAGACGGGGTTCTTTAGGCTCCTCGTGCCACAAAAGAAGTTGAATTAGTAATGGAATAATATAACTAAAGATAATAAATGAAAGTGTGTGTGACATTGCATGTGGGATGTGTGGTATGTGTATGTGCTATTACTTCATTCTTATTCATTGTTATAGCTAACGGTT
Organism: Fagopyrum esculentum; assembly: GCA_033239045.1. Taxonomy (NCBI): domain Eukaryota; kingdom Viridiplantae; phylum Streptophyta; class Magnoliopsida; order Caryophyllales; family Polygonaceae; genus Fagopyrum; species Fagopyrum esculentum. The sequence continues at coordinate 74,088,321 of BSUD01000001.1, forward strand.
TATATCGTGTTGTAGATGATCTACAAGTTAGGAAGACTGTAGAGTGAGCCAGACAGGGTGACCAGCCGAGGGCTTTTGTACATTAGGTTGCTCGTGGGATATGGGATGTTTTGTATCTGGATGATGTGGATGTTGTTTTGTACTCGGATGAGTTATTGTAAAACCTTTTGATGTACATTATACAGTTTTTTTGTATTTCATTTTAATCTATATGTGCCTTGTTGTAAGATCCAGTGAACTTGTTGTCAGGCTTGGGTCAGGATCCTTTGTGAGATCCTAGCCCAATGTGGCATCCCGAGTCCCGTAGATTTGGGGTGTTACACCAAGGCTTACAGGAATGAAGCTTATACAATACCTCAGCAGGGTTTGCCGCAAGGGCGGTGACAAGGGAGGCGTAGGGGCGGTGGTTTCTAGCCACAGGTGCGGTTCCCTTTGGCCGCGGGTGCGGTTATACAACAGAGGGTTGTATAGAATGTGTCGTTTGGGAAAACACCAAGGATGGCTTTCTCTTCTCTTGGATCTTCATCCTCCACTAATCTACTAAGTGATCAGCTACTAGGTTCTCCGCTCCTTGTCCCGAATCTCTAAGTTGAATTCACTTAGAAGTGAGACCCAACGAATCAACCTTGGCTTGACCTCCTTCTTTGTCATGAGATAGCGTGGCGCTGCTTGATCAGTGTATACTATTACCTTCACACCTAGTAGGTATTGCCTGAATTTCTCCAATGCAAAGACCACCGCCAACATTTCCTTTTCGGTGGTGGAGCAGTTTCTTTGAGCTTCGTGCAAGGTCATTGATGCGTAGTAAACCACATGTGAAGCTATCCCGTCCTTTTGACCCAACACTACACCTGCAACATAGACATTGGCGTCACATATTATCTCAAAAGGTTTCTCCCAATTTGGTGATTGGATTATCGAGGCACTGGTGAGGCAATTTTTTAAGGTGTCGAACACCTTCTTGCATTTTTCATCCACTATGAACGTGGCATCCTTCTTCACAGGTTCATATAGTGGTGCGGATATCTTGTAGAAATCCTTGATGAACCGTCTGTAGAACCCTGGATGGCCTAAAAAGGAACGGATTTCACGCATGTTAGTAGGATAAGGTAAAATTTGGATAACGTCAATTTTTGCCTTATCTACTTCTATTTCTTTAGATGAGATTAATTAGCCTAGTACAATCCCTCGCTCCATCATAAAATGACATTTTTCCGAGTTGAGAACTAAATTAGTTTCTACATATCTTTTAAGAACAAGTTTCAAGAGTCATAAACATGCATCAAAACTATTTTCATGAACACTGAAATCATCCATGAAAACTTCAATAAACTTCTCAATATATTCAAAGAAAATATTAGCATGCATCATTGGAAAGTGTTGGGAGCATTACATAATCCAAATAGCATTCTGCGGTATGCAGAAGTGACAAAAGGACAAGTAAAGGTCGTTTTCTCTTGATCCTCCGGAGCTATCGCTATTTCAAAATAACGTGAATAACCATCTAAGAAGCAATAGTAAGGGTAACCCGCAAGACGTTCAAGCATTTGGTCAATGAATGGTAAATGGAAGTGGTCCTTTCAAGTTACCGTGTTCAACTTACCGTAGTCGATACAAACTCTCCACCCATTTTGGGTCTTGCGTGGAACCATTTTTCCGTGTTGGTTCTCCACCATGGTGATTCCTCCCTTTTTCGGAACAACTTACGGTAGTCAAAACCTCCTTTTTCACTACGTCCATCATAAGCGGGTTGAGCTGCCTTTGAGGTTTCCTTGACGGTTTTGCATCTTCCTCAAGGAGGAACCGGTGCATACAAGTGGAGGGACTAATCCCTTTTATGTCCGCTATAGTCTACCCAAGGTCTGTCTTGTTCTCCTTAAGGATATTCACCAACTTCTCCTCTTGTTGTGGAGACAACTTGCTAGACACAATCACGGGCAATGTGTCATTGTTGCCAAGGAATGCATACTTGAGATGTTGGGGAAGTTCTTTTGGTTCAATCTCCGGAGCCTGCATAATAGACAGAACAAGCTTCTCGCTTGGGGTTAGTAAAGTGGGCCCAATGGCCAAAGAGGTGATGGGGAGCCTTTTGTGCCCATCCAATTGGGCTAGAACCTCCTACATGTTAGATGTCAAAGCATATTTTGATTCATGAGTATCAATGTCATTTTCAATTATACTTTTTAGTTTGTCAATATCAGAAATGCCAAACACATCTTGCACAATGGGTTCATTATGTCAATACATCAAAGAGAATGGTCATCAATAGGGTGTTTCATGGCATCATATATATTAAACTCGACAACCTCACCATCAAATTTCATGGTCAACTTTCCAGTTACATAATCTATTTTAGTCCTAGCCTTTTTAAAAAAGGGTCTCCCTAACAAAATGGGTGCAGCATTGGTATCATGTTCCATGTCTAAAACAAAGAAAGCAGCCGGGAAAATCAAGTTGTCAACCATTACTAGCAAATCTTCAATTATTTTTGTAGGATATACATTAGACCTATCGGCTAGTTGGACGACAACTCGAGTTTCATGTAGTGGTCCAAGACAAAGAGATTGATAGACAAAAAATGGAATCACGTTTATTGAAGCACCTAAATCTAGCATGGCTTTGGCAAAGCTAGTTTTACCAATGACACAAGGTATACTTACCATGCCCGGGTCACTACACTTCTTGGGCATCCTTCGTTGGAAAACCGTAGATACATGCTCGCTTACTTTGACCTTCTGTTTCCCCTTCAGCTTCTGGTTTCTCTTGATAGTGCACAACTCCTTGAAAAATTGAGCATACTTATAAATGCTTTTCACTAGTTTAAGAAGAGGGATTTTACCTCGCATTTTGAGAGAGTCTCAAAAAGATCCTTGTCTTTTATCACTCTCCTCAATTGCACTTTTTGTTGCACTTTTTGTTAGAGTAGAGAGGTGGAAAACTAGGACGCACATACCGATCCTCTTCAATTGCACTTTTTGTTGGTTTGACCGCGGGGGCGGGCTCTTGCAACCGTAGAGACGGCACTGGCTCTTTAACCGCATGAGAAGATGACTCAGGCTGCAAGGGCGGCGAAATAGTAGGTGAAGGCGCCATCAGAGGCGCAGGGGGGCTGTGAGGGCGGCTGGGCAGTCAAAAACTAGCTTTTTCGACTCCAATGCTTGTTTTGAGTGCAATTTTTTCCCGCTCCTCAATGTTAGTGCACTAACATTTTCCTTGGGGTCCACTACGGTCTAGGATGGTAGGTTTCCCGAGGTTCGAGCTTCGATCCTCGTGATTGCCTCCACCATTTTTCTAACTTCTTTCTCGATATTCTTGATACTAGATTTTGTACTTTGGAGATGGGTGGCAAAATGTTTAGTTAAAACTTGCAACATATTCTCAGTAGAATGAGACTTACCTTGCCTTTGTTACTGTTGTTGTTTCGGTTGATCCCTCCACCTAAAGTTTTGTTGATCACACAATCCCAGCATGTAATTTTGGGCATAAGGATCTTTCCTTTGGCGCTGCTGCTGCTGTCCATATCCCATGGCGTTCACCTCAGTAGCAGAATCATCTTGGACTTGTGAAAACAAGTTTGTGGGGTGGAAAGGATCGGCACATACTCCACAAGTCTTGAGTTATTGTGGAGTTCCCATCAAAGTGAGTCTCTTGACCATCTCCTTGAGCTCAGCTATTTCAGTAGACATTTTTTGGACGGTTGGGTGTATAACATGTACCCTTCTTTTGGTAGTAGTCCTACCAAAGTTCCTTGGTCCCTCCACAATCTCTTGAGTCTTTTCCATTGCAAGTTCGGGGGTAGAGTTAAGGATGTTACCTCCACAAGCGACGTTGATGATCCGTCTTTCACTGTCTAAAAGGTCGTTGGACAAGTACAACACCAAGTCTTGGGTGGAATACTCATGGAAGGGACAGCTGGACCTCAATCTTGCAAATCTTTCATAGTAGTACTCGTAGAGGGTCTCGTCCGCTTCATGCTCAATATTGCTAATGGCATTCTTCAAGATATTGACCTTCTTTGCAGGAAAGTACTTCTCCAAGAACGCCTTATGGAGATTCTCCCAAGTGTCAATGCTTTCACACGGAAGATGGTAGTATCAATCGTCTGTCGCATCCTTGAGGATGAAACAGAAGGCCCTCATTTTGATTTGCTCTTCGGTGACGTTTGCCGGCTTCATGCTCAAGCAAACGGTGTGGAACTTCCCCAAGTGTTTGACGGGTCTTCTCCGCTTAGCCCATGGAAGGATGGTAGCAAGTGAATCAAGCCTGGATTGAGCTCAAAGTTGACCCCTTCGCCAATTGCTGGTATGGTCACCGCAAGTGGGTGTTGGGTCAAGTCCGGCTGCGTGAGTTGACGGAGTGTGTGGTTCGCCATTGGTTCCTGATTCCGGTGTTGTCTTCATTGCCGATCTACGTCCTCTCGATTTTTGAATCAAAAGGGGCAAATTCAGAGTTAGTAGCACGGGTTTGAACCATGTAAATGGTCCAAACTAATAATTGTTAATAAAAAGTAAAAGAACTTTCAGCACTCAAACTCCCTGGAAACGGCGTCAAATTTGACAAGCGTAAAATCGATGGTCGTTGTTTTTAAGCTTATAAAAGTAAATTTCCGAACTAAGTATAGTGAATAAGTAAGGGTCGAACCCAAGAGAGTGAGAAGTGATTTAAAGCGCAAATTATGTTTCGATTATCAATTAATAGTAACCACGTGGGGTTGTCGGATTGTAAAGTAAACAAGACAAAAGCATATAATAATAAAGCAAAGATGGTGATAATGGTTTAAAACAAACGCTACACTAGGTTTAGACTTCCGCATACATATCACTTGTTTGGTTATTTTTAGAAGCATTGATCAATTGTTCTCATCTTGATCATATTTATGTGTTAAGCCAACCGGCATTAACACAACTTAACAAGTTATCGATCCATAAACCTACAAGAACAAACAACAAGTTAGCATTCATACAATTATAGAGAGATACATAAAAGAGATACAACCCGTTAATCTTGTTAAGTAGTTATATTCCTTTACCCTTAGATAATTACAACCCGTTATTACCTAGGAGTTTGCTACTAGATTATTGAACCGGACCTGGAACCGAATAACCCTAGCCTTTTGCATGCAATTATAAAAATTAGGTGATAAAACTAAGTGAAAACAAACGTGCAAACATAAGTTAAAAACAAGGAATATAACACAATTGGATACTGAATAAAACTTCGTATTGAAAAGAACTTACAACCACTTTATATGCAGCTTCAATCAACCCAATGTAGCTAGAAGACTTAGCACTCCATACAAGTGAAAACTAAACAAAGAGAGGTTTTTGTGGGGAAATAGGATCGTTCTAGCAATCAGCCTAGGGCTCTATTTATACTAGAAATAACAGTAAATGGGAGTAAATAGGTTGTGTAAACAACCACCTTAATGGCCATAAAGGTGGGTCTAAATAGCCTGAGTAATGTCTTCTATTACTGAACCGCAGACACGGGCATGAGGGTCGTAGGGGCGTTTTAGTGCAATACGCTCCATCTTCAACTAAGCCGCGGGGGAGGCATGGCAGGGCCGCGGAGGCGGTGTCTTTAATGCTTTAGAGCATTTTACTATAGATCTTCTTGGCGTTTTTGTTGTAAATCCGCAGGGGTGGCCCAGGGTTACCGCGGGGGCGGTGACACAGACTCTTCAGCTTCGTACGCCTGTTGGCATGGGCGCAGGGGCACCGGCATTGATCTTTAAGGGGTGTCACCGCAAGGGCGGCCTGGGAGCGCCGCGGGGGCGGTAACACCCTTGCTCTTGGGGCGATGGGTGCAGCGTCGGAGATATCGGTCACCGCAGGGGCGGTGACCTCAGCCGCGGGGGAGGTGTTGCACCAAAAAGCTGTCTTCATCGATCTTCTTCTTCTTCTCCCAAGTGTTGTTATATCCTTTGTTTACTTCATTGTGGACTTCTTCATATGGATCTATACATTAGCAACACAATACAACTAAAAGACTCTAAAACTACCTAGAAACGATAGTGATTCCATCCCCTATCAGGTCGGAAACAGTCGGAGAGAATGAGGGTTCGGAAATACAGGTGGGATGTCACCCTACCTGTCAACATGCCACACCCGCGGCTGAACCAGCCGCGGTCGCGATGACACGGAAGGGCCGTCACCCGCACCCGCACCCACGGCAAAACTAGCCGTAGGGGCGGTGACTCCTATACTAGATCCACTAGCTCTCCGCAGGATGCTCTTACTAGCCACACTACCTTGCTATACGAGGACCCGACACGAGTCGCAAGGGCGGTTTCCGGGGAACGGAAATCTCTGATGCTATAGATTTGATGTGATCAAAGTGTGAAAATGTAAAGAAGGCATCAAAGAAGAAGCTTACCTCAAGCCCCAACTATTTACATAACTAAAACCTTGCCTTTGTCAAACCTATCCCCCCAATGTGAATTCTTGCCTGAGATTTAGACCGAGATTTGCTACTGTTTTGAATTTTGGTGAAATGTTTAAAGCAAGGGTTTTGCAATTCAAGTGTGAGAAATTCAAGAAGGTATCTATAGAAGATGTTTTACATCACCCTCGATCCAGATCATAACCTAAACACTCATATTTTGATCGATCTCGCCCCCTAGTGAGATATGTCGCCCGAGACAGAGACCAAGATTTTCCCCCTATCGAGATTAAAACCCACCCAGCTATCTCTCTCTCTCTCTAATTGCTCAAGTGCAAGGTAAGTAAAACTCTCTTCTTTGTCTCTTATGTCTCTATTTCGTGCCTCTTTCTACTCTAAACTCCTTGTGTCATTTCTTTGGGTGTGTTAGTTAGTTTTCTACACTTTCTATCATACTAGTTGTATCTACTTGCTATAATCCTTTCACTTTGTGCCAGTTGTGTAAATAAAACTCCAACAATGGTTCCTTAACCATTTTTCAATACAAGAACCTTCATCCAACCCAAGTTGACATCTTCATTCATCGAAGGAGTGTTGTAGTTGAAGCTAGTTGTTATGCTAAGATCGTGTGATGTGCACGCAATAAGCTTTAAATTTATATTCTCGTTATATTTATCCTAACTCCTAGCGAACCCGCAGTGTACGGGACGTTCGTAGTAGGGATAGTATTCCGAGGTCGAACACAAAGACTAAGGTGAAATCGAGTCAAACAATGGTCATAGATAGTGTGGATCTAATCTAAGAGAAAAGAAAGAAATAAAGAAAGGAAAATGAAGATATTTTTGGTTGAGTTTTTGTGGTGATCAAGCAAAGATCACAAATCAAACAAGATAGCAAAACAAACCAACAACTCAAGCTAGCAAACAAGCAAGTAACACAAAACACACAAGTGTATGATCAAGAGAGAAAAGTGGATTCTAGAGGTCAAGATTTCCGGTTATGGCATCGGACTCAAGGCTCTAAGGATTCTAAGGACAAGCTGCCATGTTGGGGAAAGAATGTTTCACTAATGGAAGCAATTACCGGGTAGGTCTTTCACTTCACTAGTCCCGCAATCAAACTCCTATTACCGGGTAGGTCTCAAGGGGTTAAAGTAGGGAATTCTACACAAACCGGATATTACTTAAGTATCAAACCTCTCCTTACCGGGTAAGTCTCGGAAAAGTAAGTCTAAAGCAATAATCCTAGCACACTCGATCCAATAGCGGCTTATGAGGCTCACTACTACCTAGAATTCATCATCTAAGGTATCTAAGATCAGAAATCATCGGGTAGATCTCTTCCCTCACTTAGGTTGATAGCATTAGGTGATCCTAAGCTAAATTAGACTTAATAAACACTAGGGTTTGAGCAACCAAACACCCTAACATTCAGATTTATCATTTAAAGAGCAACAGGAAAATAAATCGGGCTGTTCTACAGCTAAATCGGCCGATCTGGTCATGAAAAGGGCGATTTTTCTCACTGGTTTGGGTTTCGTGCATACAAATCATCCAAAACTAACATATAAGTCCATTCTATCATCACCCTAGCCATAACCATCAATCCATCACTCCAGAATCACAATAAACTAGCCAATAATATGCATATCAAGATCCAAAATCATCATACAAGCATACATGGTGTTCATAGATGGATAATGAAAGATAAGCAAGTAAAATCAATAAATCTCACCTGAATCCAAGTTGTAGCAAGACTTACAAACTCTTAAATGAAGATTCAAAACGTTCCTAACAATCCTTGCAATAGTTCTTCAATCCGAGATTACAAAAATCACTCAAAAGTCACTCAAAACCTCACTATCACTCCTAGAATGGTGTTCTTCTTCTTCCTTCAATCCTTGAGAGTTTTTCTTCTCCTCCAATCTTTTTTTTCAATGATGAGCTGTGAATGAGAGAATGTGGGAGAGGAGAGATGCTCAGCAACAGCTTGCAGGACCACTTATATTCTTCACCAAGAGCAAGGCCGGACAAGAGATCGTGGGACACGTGGCTTAAGCTGTCAAAGGCCCAAAAATCGACCCAGAGGAATAAATCGGCCGATTTATCTGCTAGTTGGTCCGATTTTCTTCAGCAGAAACATGCTATGATCGTCTAGCCATGAGTTGCTCCATTTCATGCACCAATAGTGGTCTTTGTGTCCTTCATTGCTCCAATTATGTTCCTTCAAAGCCTTGGATGTGTACCACCACGAGGCTTGACCCTCGAATGTATCGATTAATGTCCAAAAGATCCCCGAAATACCTACAAAACCGACAAAAGCTCGTGTAGACGTCTTTTCTAGAAATATGCACGAAATGAGCGTAAACGTCATGAACTAATGCCAAACCGTGCATGAATAACGGGGAAAACTATCTAATTGAATGTCTAAATCTAAGTTATAAATCGTGTTATCAAAATACCCCATACTTAAGGTTTGCTCGTCCCCGAGCAAATTCCCAACTATAGACTAAGAGATGACATGATTTATGTATGCAGAAAAATGGCAAAATCTTTTTGGAGTCGTGCTTCTAATATTGGATCACCTTCATAGTCATGTTTCATGGCAATGGACAAGCAATTATGTATCAAATAAATGAAAGCATGGAAAGACAATTACACTTAACTTGATAGCATGTAATGAAATGTAAAGATGAAGAAGTCAAGATGATCATCAATCTAAATCACTTAGTCTTACACACATGCAAGTAGGTCAAAAGGACTTGTAAAATAGAAGGCCAAGAAACGTTGTGATTAGGTGGGAATTTTCTAGGCTATGTGATGCTAATCCGGGAAAGGAACTAAACAACCACGACTTCACATTTCTTATCAACTTCCCTCAAGTGTATATTTTTCTTCATTTTCTTTTCTTTCTTTTCTTTTATTTTTGAGACAATGGCATTGGTGTACAAAAGCCGAAACCTTGGTGATTATCCATCCTCGGGCTTTTTCTATTTTTCGAGGTGCATCCACACCGCGCACACATACCAAAGCTCGTTAGGACTATCGATTTATTTGACTGTGGTAAGGCACCAACACCCGATCATGTGAAGTGTGCCGAGTTACTTGTCATTTAAACCGATGTCCCCAAACCTATATTTTTGGATACACTTTCACAACAATTTCAGCACTTCATTCATGACATTCCTTTCATCAACAACTTCACCCCACATTGCTTTTCACACACATCAACACACTAACATGCTCCTATTTCCAGATGGGTCAAAAGAGGTCAAATTTATCTCAATTGAGGTGCTCAAGCAACATGATCAAGATGAGAAGTAGAGGAAGATGAATTGCCTTAATCACTCCTAATTGATGTGCAAGAACTAGCATGTAATTTCGACTTTTAATACTCAATTCAATCAAGGCAAACATTCATGATCACAAATCATTCATGGAATTCAAGATAAGTACTTCAAGTCCACATATGCATTCATCTATTCAACATATAAGGCCATCCATAGCCAATTCACAAAACAATTTCATCATAAGGGTCATTCCCAAGCTTTAGAAGCACTAAATTTTTTTAAAATTTTCTGAATTTTTTGGATTTTTCGAAATATGTATGTACAATGCAAGACATAATGAAACATGTGACAAAATTAAACTATCCTAGATGCTAATCATGCAAGTGATCATGAAAACCCCACCCCATACTTAGAAACACATTGTCCCTAATGTGTAAACTAAATAAAGAAGTGAAAGAGAGTCCTCACAATGTAAAATTGGTGATGCTTTGGTATTTCGGTTCACATTGAATGATGATGGTGGATGATCGATCAAGGATGGTAGAGAGCTCTTGATGTTCATTATGGTGTCGGAACCCGCGCTTGGCACCGCAAGCCGTCCAAGTTCCACGTCCGCTCCACCCATGCTTGATTGGAGATCATCACTTTCCTTGACAGAAGGAAAAATCGCCCCATAGCCCAGGAAAATCGGCCGATCTGTCTGAAGAACGGGCCGATTTTTCTGGGTGCTTTCCTCCTCGTCCATGTGCTTGGATCTTGTACCTTCAACTGGTCCATGAGGCTTTCACACGACCTCCAACAAAAGGGAAAAATATATACCAATGGGTTGCCTCCCATTAAGCGCTGCTTTAAGGTCATTAGCTTGACCAAATTCAGGAGCATTTCAATCAAGATGAAGCGGGGCAATCACTTCCACCGGGGCTTCCGGGATGTACTTCTTCAATCGATGCCCATTCACCTTGAAGTTACCACAATGATCTCCTCCTATCTCTACCGCTCCATGAGGAAAAACTTTCTTCACCACATATGGCCCGGTCCATCTTGATTTGAGCTTTCCGGGGAAGAGCCGCAACCTTGAGTTGAAGAGAAGGACAAGGTCGCCTTCACTCAACTCCTTCAGGATGAGGCGCTTGTCATGCCATCGTTTAGTCCTCTCCTTGTAGATCCGGGCATTCTCATAAGCATCCAACCGGATCTCCTCAAGGGCGTTTATATCAAGCAACCTCTTCTCTCCCGCCTCCTTGAGATCAAAATTTAGCCACTTAATGGCCCAATAAGCTCTATGCTCCATCTCTACCGGAAGGTGACAAGACTTGCCATAGACTAGCTTGTAAGGAGTGGTGCCAATTGGTGTTTTGAAGGCGGTCCTATATGCCCACAAGGCATCATCGAGCTTCATAGCCCAATCCTTTCTCGTCCTTGAGACCGTCTTCTCGAGAATCCCCTTGATTTCCCGGTTGGAGATTTCTACTTGGCCACTAGTTTGGGGATGGTAAGGTGTTGCCACCTTATGAGTCACCCCATACTTAGCCAAAAGTGCCCCAAAGTTCCTATTGGTGAAGTGTTTCCCTCCATCACTTATGATCACCCTTGGTGTTCCAAACCTAGGGAAGATCACTCGGTTGAAGAACCGCACCACCACCTTGGCATCATTTGTGGGAGAGGCGATTGCCTCCACCCATCTCGAAACATAGTCAACCGCCAATAGGATGTAGAGGTTGCCACATGAAGAAGGGAATGGTCCCATGAAGTCCACACCCCACACATCAAATATTTCCACTTCTTGTATGTTGTTCAAGGGCATCTCATTCCTTCTTGAGATGTTGCCCGTCCTTTGGCAAGCATCACAAGCTACCACAAAGCCTTGCACATCCTTGAACAAGCTTGGCCAAAAGAAGCCCGATTGCAACACTTTAGCACATGTCTTGTGTGAGCTAGCATGGCCTCCACATGGTAAGGAGTGGCAATGCCGGATCACACTCTCTACTTCATCCTCCGGTCTGCATCTTCTAAACATTCCATTCGGCCCTCTCTTGAACAAAAGTGGTTCGCACCAATAGTAGTGCCTCACATCCTTGAAGAACTTCTTTCTTTGGGCATATGTCAATCCGGGTGGCACTTCCTCACACACTAAGTAGTTCACAATATCGGCAAATCATGGCTCACTTCCTCTAGACACTTGGAACAAGCACTCCTCCACCATTTGTAATTGCTCATCCCGGAATGAGTCATCAATCGGGATGTCATCTCTCTCAATCTCTAAAGGAGGTAGTCTACTAAGGTGATCCGCCACGGAGTTCTCGGATCCCTTCTTGTCCCGGATTTCCAAGTCAAACTCTTGAAGAAGAAGGATCCACCGAGTCAACCTAGGTTTGGCATCCTTCTTTGTAAGGAGGTAACGGATCGCAGCATGATCCGTATAAACAATGACCTTTGCTCCAACAAGGTATGACCGGAACTTCTCAAAGGCATACACCACCGCTAGCAACTCTTTCTCGGTTGTGGCATAGTTAAGTTGGGCATCATCTAGCGTCTTGCTAGCATAATAAATGGCATGAGTGCGCCCATCTTTCCTTTGCCCCAAATAAGCCCCAACGGCTACATCGCTTGCATCACACATGATTTCAAACGGTAGGCTCCAATCCGGAGGTTGCATGATAGGTGCGGAGATCAAAGCGTTCTTCAACCTACAAAAAGCTTCAAGACAATCTTTGGAAAAGACAAAATCAACATCCTTCATTAGTAGGTTAGTGAGAGGCTTAGAAATTTTAGAGAAGTCTTGAATGAACCTCCGGTAAAAACCGGCATGCCCTAAGAAACTCCTTACCCCTTTCACCGAGGTAGGTGGTGGCAACTGCTATATCGTTTCAATCTTGGCCCTATCAACCTCAATGCCACGGTTAGACACCAAGTGTCCTAACACAATACCTTCACTTACCATGAAGTGGCATTTTTCCCAATTCAAGACAAGATTTGTCTCCTCACATCTTTGTAATACTAATGACAAGTTAGCCAAGCAATTATCAAAGGAAGAACCATAAACAGAGAAATCATCCATGAACACTTCCATGATATTCTTAATGTATTCCGAAAAGATAGCCATCATACACCTTTGGAAGGTGGCGGATGCATTACACAACCCAAATGGCATTCTCCTATAAGCAAAAGTTCCCCATGGACATGTAAAGGTGGTTTTCTCTTGGTCATCGGGGTGGATAGGGATTTGGAAGAATCCACTATAGCCATCTAGGTAGCAAAAATGAGAGTGTTGAGCTAACCTTTCTAGCATTTGGTCAATGAAAGGGAGGGGGAAGTGATCTTTTCTAGAGGCCATGTTCAACTTCCTATAGTCAATACACATCCTCCACCCCGTAACCGTCCTAGTCGGGATTAGTTCATTGTTCTCATTGGTAACTACGGTCATCCCACCCTTCTTAGGAACTACATGAACGGGACTAACCCACTTACTATCCGAGATAGGGTAGATAATTCCCGCATCTAGCAACTTAATGATTTCCTTTTTGACTACCTCTTTCATTATGGGATTCAATCTTCTTTGATGTTCAATAGAGGGTTTATGATTATCTTCCATCATTATCCTATGCATGCACAAAGAGGGCTTGATGCCAACAAGATCATCAATGGTGTATCATATTGCCTTTCTATGCAGTTTCAATTCATTCAACAATCTATTAAGCTCATCATCATTCAAAGATGCATTCACAATCACCGGATAAGTATAATTTGAACCAAGGAAAGCATACTTTAAATGAGAAGGAAGAGGTTTAAGATCAAGTTGAGGAGGACCTTTTTCGGTTGGACACGATCCATACAATGTAGGTTGAGATGATTGCAATGCCATGGAAGCCTCCTTGAAGTCCCTTGATGATTGCTCACATTCAAGTGGTTGGTGCTGAAAAGACTCAGGAAAATCGACCCAGGAGGAAAAATCGGCCGATTTTTCTGAGGATGGGTCGATCTGAGTTTCTGTTTTTGCTGAACTGGCTGAAATTTCAGCACAAGGACAAAAATCGGCAGATTTTGCCCAGTCAGGCCGATTTTTCTGCCTGTTTTTCACTTCTTCTAGCACTTCAAATCCAACACTTGGTAGCTCGTCCAATGCATTCAAGGCCTTGATTACTTCATTGCTACTCTCCTCAACTCCTTCCTCCATCAAGCTTGAGCTAAGAACCCTCTCAAGTGGATCCTTGAGCAAGATTGAGCTCACAAGCTCTCTAGACTCCTCTTCTTCAACTATGTTGAATACATCTTCATCAAGGGTTGGTCCTTTCATCATTGTGGACAGCTTGAACTTGATGTTCTCTTCTCCAATGTTGAAGGAGAGGGTCCCATTCTTGCAATCTACTAGACATCCGGAAGTAGCTAGGAAAGGCCTTCCCAAGATGATAGGAACCAGATAGTCGGCCGGGATGTCCAAAACAACGAAGTCTATGAGCACATAGAACTTCCCTAGTTGCACCGGGATATCTTCCAAGATTCCAACCGGATGAGTGATTGAGCGGTCAGCCATGTAAAGGGTCATCTTGACCGGCTTTGGCTCTCCTAGCCCAACCTTGTTGCAAAGTGCAAGCGAAATGATGCTCACACTTGCCCCAAGATCACATAGGGCGTCATACTTCACTTCTCCTACTCCGATTGGCACACAAAAGGATCCCGGATCCCTTAGCTTAGGAGGCATCTCCTCCTTCATCGTTTAAATCAACTCCGAGGATCTCTTTGTCATTCTTATCTCCCCATACTCCTCCAACTTCCTTTTGTTGGAGAGTATTTCCTTCAAGAACTTGCCATATGCCGGCATTCCTAAAATAGCATCCATGAACGGAATGTTAATATGCAATTTAGACATTAGCTCAAGGAACTTACCAAAGTGATTGTCCAAGCGAGCTCTTGCTTGTGATTGTGGGAACGGTAGTGGTGGTTTGTATGGAGGCGGTGCCACATATGTTGGCTCAACATCCTTGCTCTTGCCTCCATCTCCTTGCAATGGCTCTTCTTCATTCACCACTTGCTTCCCTTTAGCATTCTCCTTGGGCAAAGGATCCTTCATGCTTAACCCACTCTTCGTTGTAAAGGCTAACACTTGGCCTCTTGGGTTTTCTTCGGTCCTTCCGGGAAGCTTCCCCGGATCTCTATGTGCTTCACCCGCCTTTTGGAACACTTGTGCTTCCAAAACCTTTTGAGCTTTAGAAATTAAAGTCACCGTGCTCTCAAGGCAACTCAACCTTCCAAGCAATTGCTCAAACATCATTTCGGTTCTATCTTTTTGAGGTTGAGTAAATCCGGGTGGAGGTTCTTGTAAGGCTTTTGGTGGTGGAGTTGTGCTTGTGGAAGCGGGAGGGTTCAAGGCTCCATCCGGGTTAGAATAAGAGAACCCGGGATGGTTATGGTTGGGCCGGTAATTGTTGAATTGCCGGTTGTTGTTGAAGTTCCTTGGGCCTTGATAATTGTTGTAGTTGCCCCTTCCCATGTAGTTCACATCCTCCTCCTTGGAAGATAAGTTAGCTTGTGGGAGCACTTGAGGAGTTTCTTGGTTCTTCAAAGTTGTAGCACACAACTCCCTCAAGGACTTTAGCTCGTTGTTGATGGCGTCAAGCTTGAAATTGCTCATGGTGACCTCACTCACCTCATATGCTCCCGCCTTTCTCCCTTCACTTTTCCTATGGGAGTATTTCTCAATCACTAGAGCTTGCTTCTCCACAAACTCCCAAGCATCATCCACATGCTTCTCCATGAAAGTCCCACCGGAAAGAGATTGAAGGTTGAATTGGCTATCTTCATCAAGTCCCTTGAAGTAGATCTCCAATAGCTCAATTTTCGGTATGCTATGGTGTGGACAATCTAGGAGAAGGTCTTTGAATCTCTCCCAAGACTTGAACAAGCTCTCTCTATCCTTCATCACGAAGGCATTGATCTTCCCTCTTAACTCGGTAGTCTTGGAAGGTGGGAAGAACTTAGTCAAAAACTCGGTTGTCATCTCCTCCCAAGTACCAACTCGCCCTTGTGGAATAGATTGATACCAAGCCAAGGCTTTGTCCTTAAGAGAGAAGGAGAAAGCCCTTAGCTTATGGTTGTTGCTCTCCAATCTTGGCGGTCTAAGAGTCTACATCAAAATCTCGTAGTTCATCAAGTGTTGATGAGGAGACTCTCCTTCCATCCCTCCAAATTGATTATGCCGGATCATTTGTAGAACTTGAGGGCGGAGCTCGTAGTTGTGGGCTGCGGGATCTCCTAAGTTCACACCCGGACGGTGTGCTCTTTGTGCCGGATCCTTACGTCTCCCCAAAGTTTGTGGCTCTTCAATAGCAATGGGTACAACCCTAACATTCGCCGCCGGTTGCGGTTGTGGTGGTGGAGGAAGTGGAGGTTGTTGACGATTAAGCTCCCCTTGCACAAGGGCTTGCCTAATCTCATCAATCTCCCTCCTAGTTGCTTCTTGCCTCTCATTGGCAAGTCTCCTTTCTTCCTCTAAAAGCTCATCTCTTAGCCTTATTTGCTCTAAGGCTTCATCCAATTCAGCTTGGAGATCTCTTCCGGCCATCTCTTTTCCCTTTTTGATGCTCTTGGATCTAGATCTAAGGGTTTTCTCCGGTTCGAGATCGAATGGAGCTAAATCCTTGCCACGAGATCTTCGCATACACCTAAAGAGTAAAAGATGTCCTGAAAAGCAAAGACACAAACCAAAGAGAGATCAAAAGCAACAAGAAAGACCTACACTATAAACAATCACAAAATGACTCAATCTAGACCTAGTCCCCGGCAACGGCGCCAAAAACTTGTTACGCTAAGATCGTGTGATGTGCACGCAATAAGCTTTAAATTTATATTCTCGTTATATTTATCCTAACTCCTAGCGAACCCGCAGTGTACGGGACGTTCGTAGTAGGGATAGTATTCCGAGGTCGAACACAAAGACTAAGGTGAAATCGAGTCAAACAATGGTCATAGATAGTGTGGATCTAATCTAAGAGAAAAGAAAGAAATAAAGAAAGGAAAATGAAGATATTTTTGGTTGAGTTTTTGTGGTGATCAAGCAAAGATCACAAATCAAACAAGATAGCAAAACAAACCAACAACTCAAGCTAGCAAACAAGCAAGTAACACAAAACACACAAGTGTATGATCAAGAGAGAAAAGTGGATTCTAGAGGTCAAGATTTCCGGTTATGGCATCGGACTCAAGGCTCTAAGGATTCTAAGGACAAGCTGCCATGTTGGGGAAAGAATGTTTCACTAATGGAAGCAATTACCGGGTAGGTCTTTCACTTCACTAGTCCCGCAATCAAACTCCTATTACCGGGTAGGTCTCAAGGGGTTAAAGTAGGGAATTCTACACAAACCGGATATTACTTAAGTATCAAACCTCTCCTTACCGGGTAAGTCTCGGAAAAGTAAGTCTAAAGCAATAATCCTAGCACACTCGATCCAATAGCGGCTTATGAGGCTCACTACTACCTAGAATTCATCATCTAAGGTATCTAAGATCAGAAATCATCGGGTAGATCTCTTCCCTCACTTAGGTTGATAGCATTAGGTGATCCTAAGCTAAATTAGACTTAATAAACACTAGGGTTTGAGCAACCAAACACCCTAACATTCAGATTTATCATTTAAAGAGCAACAGGAAAATAAATCGGGCTGTTCTACAGCTAAATCGGCCGATCTGGTCATGAAAAGGGCGATTTTTCTCACTGGTTTGGGTTTCGTGCATACAAATCATCCAAAACTAACATATAAGTCCATTCTATCATCACCCTAGCCATAACCATCAATCCATCACTCCAGAATCACAATAAACTAGCCAATAATATGCATATCAAGATCCAAAATCATCATACAAGCATACATGGTGTTCATAGATGGATAATGAAAGATAAGCAAGTAAAATCAATAAATCTCACCTGAATCCAAGTTGTAGCAAGACTTACAAACTCTTAAATGAAGATTCAAAACGTTCCTAACAATCCTTGCAATAGTTCTTCAATCCGAGATTACAAAAATCACTCAAAAGTCACTCAAAACCTCACTATCACTCCTAGAATGGTGTTCTTCTTCTTCCTTCAATCCTTGAGAGTTTTTCTTCTCCTCCAATCTTTTTTTTCAATGATGAGCTGTGAATGAGAGAATGTGGGTGAGGAGAGATGCTCAGCAACAGCTTGCAGGACCACTTATATTCTCCACCAAGAGCAAGGCCGGACAAGAGATCGTGGGACACGTGGCTTAAGCTGTCAAAGGCCCAAAAATCGACCCAGAGGAATAAATCGGCCGATTTATCTGCTAGTTGGTCCGATTTTCTTCAGCAGAAACATGCTATGATCGTCTAGCCATGAATTGCTCCATTGCTTGCACCAATAGTGGTCTTTGTGTCCTTCATTGCTCCAATTATGTTCCTTCAAAGCTTTGGATGTGTACCACCACGAGGCTTGACCCTCGAATGTATCGATTAATGTCCAAAAGATTCCCGAAATACCTACAAAACCGACAAAAGCTCGTGTAGACGTCTTTTCTAGAAATATGCACGAAATGAGCGTAAACGTCATGAACTAATGCCAAACCGTGCATGAATAACGGGAAAAACTATCTAATTGAATGTCTAAATCTAAGTTATTAATCGTGTTATCACTAGTCATCGATTTTAAAGGAGCATTAAACCATCCAAGCCTATTACATTAAATTAACTTGAGATATCACAACAACAGTGTGAGTGTGAAAGAAACACAAGTGAGGAACTTTTGATTTAACTAACTTCACAAGTTTGTTGTTACTTTGTGTGTCTATGTAGATGTCAAGGTCTAATAGTTCTCGAAGGTCACAAAGGAGTGAACTTATAGTCCAGAAGCCCTAGACATGTTGAAACAACTCATGACCATAGTTTCTACCTTGGCCGAAAGGATGGAGAAACTGGAATCTCGCCCCCGTGTAGAATCTCACCTAACCTTATCCGAGATTTCTGTTGAGATCTGTATATGACATTGGTGGTAGTTCGTGTAATCCTCCTAGACCTTAGCCCCCGGACATACAAATCCACCTTTTAATCCACCTAGTATTCCGGATTTTATTTATGAATATCAAGAACTAGAGGATGATGATGAAGAGGGCATGTGGAGAGACTATCCTAGATATAACCATCGTCCTAGGAGAGGTCGAGACTTGGAACCATTTAGACCTCACCAAGAGTATGATGGAACTGGAAAAGTGAAGGTCAAAATTTCAAATTTTGAAGGCAAATGTGATCCGGATGCTTTTACGGAATGGGAGACCAAAATCGAACAAATTTGGTCTTGACATAATTTTTGTTAAAAAAGGAAGATCCAACTAACTTGATTGGAATTTCAAGGCTATGCTCTTATTTGGTGGGATCATCTTGTCAAAGAAATGAGAAGAACACTAGGTCCGTATCAACACGTGAGACCAAATGAAAGCCTTGATGAGAGCTAGATTCGTACCTCATCATGCTAAAGAATTAAGGCAACGACTGGAGAACTTCAAGAAAGGATCTATGAGTGCGGAGGAAATTTTACATCAATGGAAATGGAAATGGTTAAAGCCAATGTTATAGAGGATGAGGAGACAACAATGACTCGTTATTTATGTATTGTATCCTTCTTTAGCAAATGAAATTGATTTATATCCTTATGATACTATGACAGATTTGTTTCATTTGTCCATCAAAATTGAAAGGAAGACCAGAGGGAGAAGCCAAGCAACCGAGTCTAATTTTTGTACTACAAGTTTATGGACACAACAATCCCATCGGACCCAAGGTGCTCAAGGCCGAGATTATGCTTCGACCAAGGACGAGAAAAAGGGCAACAGTATGGATCTCGTTGCAACCAGAAATCCGAGAACCCTCATGTCACATCTAGATCCATGAATGATCCAATTCTAACTCTACTTTACATTGTAGAGATATTGTATACTTTAAATGTTAAGGTAGATGTCATCATATGAGAGATTATTCTAATAAAAGGGTTTTATTCATTAATCAATTTGGAAAATATGAAAGTAAAGAAGAGCTTGATCATAATACCGACCTTAATGAATTGCATGAAAATGGTAATGATAGCGATGAAGGCATTGAGTTTGAGCATGGAGAATCATTGATTTGTAGGAGAACATTGCATGCTAAGATAGATCCATGTGAGGATAATGCAAGGTTGAATATTTTATACTAGATGTCTTGTTAAAGGAAATGTGTGTAACATGATTATTGATGGTGGTAGTTGTTGCAATATTGCTAGTGTTGATTTGATAAATATAAATCGAAAATTACTACGTTTAATCATCCTAGACCATATAAGTTGCATTGGGTGAATGATTGTGGTGAATTGAAGGTGAATAAGAAAACTAGAATTACCATCCGTTTAGGTAGTATTAAGGATACCATTACTTGTGATATTGTGCCCATGCAAGCATTTCATATTCTATTAGGACGTTCACGGCAATTTAATAGAAGAACTAAACATGATGATATACTAATAGACATTCTTTTGACTATAAGGGGCAAACATTAACTTTAAAACCTATGACGCCCTTATAGATTGGGAATGCTAAGGAAATGATCAAGAAGCAAGACATTGACAAGAGAAAGGACTCAGAAAAGCAGTCTCGTGAAGAATCTCGTCCTAGTAGAGCAAGAATCTTGCCTGAGGGATTCAGAATCTCGACCGAGGGATTCAAAATCTCGCCCCAATGATGAATTTCCTCACCCCACTAAAGAATCTCACCCTAGGGAAGGAAAAGCTCTCCCCAACAAAAAGAAATCTAACCCTAGTGAAGGTTTTTCTCATTCCAGTAAAGAAACTCACCCCAAGGATGAATTATCTCGCCCCGGTGAAGAAAAATCTCGCCTCAGTGCATCATCATCTCGTCCCAATGTTGAAATCTCGCCCTAGTCTACTAGAGTTTTTCTTGCATCCAAGAAGGAATACATTGATGATTACATCCCCTTGGATGCCATTCTCACGAGCCTCCGTAAAATCCTTGACTTTAATTGATGAAGTCAAGGCTACCTTACCCAAAACCATTCTAACCCTTTTGGATGAGTTTTGTGATTTTTTTCCGGATGAGATTCCTGCACGACTTCCACCTTTTTGAGGCATTGAGCATTGATAACATGATTTATTGTCATAGTTTAGGCATAAATTTATGAAGATTTTCCCTTTTTTTTAGCAAGAAAAACCCTTAGTTTGTGTCAAATGCACTTGTACTTGCTTACTTTGCAAGTATGGATGTCTACACAAGATTTTGTCGGTTTTTCAAGTAAAACGATGGATTTGGGACCTAAACGAGACATTGAGGATCAAACCTAGGAGTGGAGCATGCTAGGAGCTTGAGAGAGACTAAAAGGAAAGCCAAGCCCACAAGTGAGGAGGCAAAGCGAGAAATCAAGCAAAGGAGCAAATAGGTTTTTTTGTGAAATCTCGGGTGGGCAAATAAATATCTCGGCCGAGATAGGCTATTCAGAGACAAATGCCGGACATATTGCTGAAGTTGAGAGCGATCTCGGCCCCTATCCCGGGTAGAGATTTTGGACACATTAGGCTTAGATTTTAAATAACCAATGGCAAGCGTTGACAAATCAAAAATCTCGCCTTGAGATTTACAAAGGGGGCAAGATTTTGAGTTGAATTTACGTCCTTAGTGCCTTGAGACTTACCCGGTAATAGGCAGATTGGAACAGAACAAGTGGAATATTAGACCATCCCCGTAATTATTCCCATTTAAGAAATACTCTTTTGCTCGAGACGAGATTTTGAGTTGAATTTACGTCCTTAGTGCCTTGAGACTTACCCGGTAATAGGTAGTTTGGAACGGAAGAAGTGAAATATGAGACCATTCCTATAATTATTGCCATTTAAGAAATACTCTTTCGCTCTAGCACTCAAAACTGAGTCCGTTTAGAGAGAGCTTAAATCCGATGTCATAATCAACGATCTTGAACCTTAGTCTAGATTTTCAAAACAAACTCGCCTTTGTCTTTGTGTTCGACCTTGGAATACTTGCCTTACTAGGGAACGACCCATACACTATGAGTTTGCTAAGGAGTTGTAGGGATCTATTGCAAGAATTTATAAATTTAAAACTAAGCATCGTTTTGAAGCGTACAAGTTTTTGGCCCCGTTGCCGGAGATTTGTTTCGTGTCTTAAATATAGCGAACAAGCATCAAATTGACTTAATTCCAAGTGCTACACTTCCTAATCATCCAACTTATAGGATGGATCCTTAGGAAAGTGATGACATGAATTATGAATATTTTGACATGCATTTATGTAGATTTTCCCTTTATTTTGAATGCATAGACATGAATCCATAAAATTCAAGCTTATATTTGCATACTTTGCAAAAAAAGATGTCTACACGGATTCTTGTTGCATTTGTAGGTTATTTGAAAAATTTTGGAGCAAAAATGGCACATATGAGGATTAAGCCTTGATTCGGAACATAAAGGAGCAATAAAAGGGAGCTAGGAACGCTCTGGAGTGAGATCTGATACTATGGAGTGGGACCTGATACTGCCAGAGTGAATTTTGATACCGTGGAGCGAACTCTAATACTACGGAGTGGGTTCTGATACGCGCCAAAGCTGGCTCTCATACCAGCGGGCTCAATTTCTTTTTCGGCCCAAAAATTTAGGGTTTATCTTTAAGCTACAATTTATCTTTAAGTTAGTGTTTATCTTTAACCTGCGATCTATCTTTAAGATTCATGCTTGTAAACCCTAGATTTATCTCAATAAATATGCTATAGCCTTCAACATTGAAAAGACCCCGAACGACGAGGACGTCGACGGCTGGATAGGAATTGACACCTCCTACCACGCTTAGATCCAAAAATATCCAGATTTACATCAAGAAACCCTGAAGACAATAGGAAGGAGAAGAGACGCATTCAAGATTCAAGACTGAAGACATTAAGTGAAGTTCTTTAAGTTATATTCTAGTTTTTTTATTCTTTTGCTTTTGAACACAAGATTCGGAGATTTTGCTATAGTTTTCATTCATTTTTTATTTTCAAAGACATTTGCTAAGGATTGCTTGCTTTTATTCAAGTTTCACAAGTTTCTTTATTTTCTTGATTTATATTTCTTTCTTGATTTAATCATGTGTGTTATTGGCTAAAACCCTTGCGATTCTAGGGTGATTGATTGAAGGTTATTGTTTAGATGAAGATAGATTGAGACTCACGTCGAGATTGGACCTTGAGATTTGTTTTTACCCTTTCAGAGAAGAAAAATCAACTTGTTCTTGGTGAAAAATCGGCCGATTTTTATACAAGAACAACCCGATTTTTCTTCTGTCGTACCTTTAATGCTTTGCTGACCGAAAGTATTTCTATGGTCGTTTATACCCAATAAAAAGTAAATCCGACTTAGCACTAAGAACAAGTATAGTGATTAAGTAAGGGTCGAACCCAAGAGAGTTAAGGTGTTTTAGATGCGATTATTGATTATAGTGACAAGTAACACAAAGGGGGGGGGGGGGTTTGGTTGAATTATGGCACAAAAACTTATGAAAACGATTAAAGCGACAAGTAAGACAATAGTGGATGAATCTACACTAGGTTGATTCTAAGCATGCAATTGCTACTTTGGTGAGTTCCCTTTTATCAAGTTTTCAAGTAATCTCCCGTCTCGATCATATATATGTGTTGAGCCAACCAGCATCAACACAACTTAACAGGTTAGAGTTCCGTAAACCTACAAGAACAAATAACAAGTTAGCTTTCAAACAAAGACTAAGGGATATAAAGAGAAGATTAAAACCGTTAAACTTATCTTTATATTTGTGTTCCTTTTCTTTAAGTAATCACAACCCGTTATTACTTAAAGTTGCTACTAGATTAAAGACCCGAACCCGGAACCTATTAATCCTAGTTGTTTACATGCACTTTAGAACCTAAGGTGATCAATCTCAAGCAATAGTTAACATGCAATTAGACAATGGAGATCAAGGAAACACAAAGTATTATTGAATGAAAACTTATATTATAAAGAACTTACAACCAAAGTAACAATGCAGCTTCAAACCAACCCAATGTAGCAAGGGAGTTAGCAACTCATTACAAGGTAGCAAGACAATCTAAGTGGATAATTTGTTGGCTAACAAGATGATAAGATGGATGATTCTAGCAATCAACCAAGGACTATTTATACTACAAAAGACACTAAATAAGAGTAAATGGCCGGCCCAAAACAGCCACCTTTAATGCCATAAAGGTGGTGTAAACAGCCGGAGTAAAGCTTCTGACGTTAAGCCGCAGGGGCGGCCTTCAGCTCCGCAGGGGCGGTGAAGGCAAAAACGCTTGATCTTCTTCATGGCCGCAGGCGGCTAGGCAATTCCGCTGGGGCGGATCTTCAATGCTCTTCAAACGTCTGACCCTTTGACTTCCTGACGTTTCTGATGCCAATTCGCGGGGGCGTCCCTATGTCGACGCAGGGGCGGTGACAAGCCTCTTCGCCTTCCAGTTCCCAGGTTGAGGCACAGGCAGCGGCGCAGTGGGAAGCGTAGGGGACCTGGTCTTTATCTCTTCAGGGCAGGTCACCGCAGGGGCGCCAAGGAGTGGCGCAGGGGCGGTGACATACTTCATGGTCGGCGCTGGCGAAGGCACACGGGGCGCTCCGGTGTAAGGCGTCACCCGCTGGGGCGGTGACAAGGCTTCGTGAACGATCTTCACTCCTAAGTTCTTATAACTCCTTCCTTAGCTTCTTTTAGTCTTCTTCTTCTGGACTAAGGAGTTAGTAGCA
This sequence comes from Fagopyrum esculentum, assembly GCA_033239045.1. Taxonomy (NCBI): domain Eukaryota; kingdom Viridiplantae; phylum Streptophyta; class Magnoliopsida; order Caryophyllales; family Polygonaceae; genus Fagopyrum; species Fagopyrum esculentum. The sequence continues at coordinate 74,112,755 of BSUD01000001.1, forward strand.
TAAACCGACACAAATGCAATCAAAAGACTCTAAAAACTATCCTAAATGATAGTGATTCCATCACCTATCAAACTCCCCCATACTTAGACCTTTTACTCGTCCCGAGTAAAACAAATGACAACAACTAGACTCAAAGGCCTCAGGAAGCATGGGTAAGCAAGAAAGACAATGAAAACAAGAGAAAAGCCAAGAAAGAAAGAATGAAAAGAGAGGAAAAATGAGAAAAAGAGAGAAACTACCATCCTTATTGCTCCAAGAGTAGCCTACCCGGGCAACCTCCTTATGACTCCCCTTCTTATGTCGCCAAACGCCAGAAGGGAAACCTACACTCGGTGTCGCTCATTTTGCCAAGGTGCCCTTTCGGGTTTTCACCTTGCCACTCTTCTTCTTTTCTCACTTGAACTCACTTCCCTCAAGTCCAATTTTGCACCAACCTAAGGTTGGTCGGACTACCTTCTTTTTGCCTAAACCGCCCTTTTGGGTTTTCGGTTTATCCAAGGGTTTTCATGCCTTTTTTTTTCAATTCTTTGGATTTTTCGTTTTTTTTTTTTTTGTGAATTTCAATCTGAATTCAAAAGATGCAAAACAAATTCAAAACAAATCAATGAACTGTACAAGCAATGATATATCCCTCCCCCATACTTGAAGTACAATTTGTCCTCAAAGTGGAAATGAGTCAAAGATAAATATGGGAGAAGGGAAGAGAACTGTACCCCTCAGTGGGGTGGTCTGGATGGACCACCTGAACCCTCCTCTAGTGGGTAAGGAAAATGGCGGAAGAAGTGCTCCTGCCGGCGGTAAAGGGTGTCAATACGGCCCTCCTGAGCCTCCATCCTCTCTCTAAATGAAGTCTCATAGCTAGCTTGCCAAGCCAGCTGCTAAGTCTCCAACTTCTGCTGATGAGCCGCCTGCCAAGCATCCTGACGGCGGTCAAAGTGTGTGGTCATGGAGGAGGCGAAACTGGACTGCCACGCCTGTTGCTGATCAAGCATGGACCGCTGGTACTCGGTCTGCCATGCCTGGTGCTGTTTAGTCAAGGCCGCCATCTGAGCCTGCAGACTCTCCATGGCCTGACTATCGTGCTCTACCGTCGGCATCTCCTCATCAGTGGTGGGGGCTCGGCTGGAGCCGGCTGCGTATCTCCCAACAATATCTGCCTGAGGTCGTCTCGGAGGGACTGGGTTTTAGCTGGTACATACAGATCAGAGGGCTCGTCTCCCAATGGAAGTCGTCAGGGGAGGTATGTGATGTGACTCCCATCTGCTAAAGAGAGCCAAAAACGATGCTCCCCGTCTCTCTTGAGGAGCCTGTACCTCTTTAACATACCCTCCGTATAAAGTGGGGCTTCTAATCCGTCCTCTAAAGTAGAGAGATCCATCACCTGTGCAGCCAACAAGGAGATGATCCCTCCTCCCACAATATCACGTGGCTCATTCTTCCTAATCCGCTTCAAAGCGGTAAGGAAGAGGTATGGCCAATCCGGTACCCAGTCGTTGATGGAGAGGCAGGCGTATAGCAACGGAAGGTCCTTGAGAGCAACATTATTCTCCTCCTTGTGTCCACAGAAGACACTCATGAATACCTTCAAGATGAGCCTCAAATAGGGGTGAGTGAATTTATTGGATTACTCACCCCCTTCATGAAATTCAGACCTGGTGGCGGCCTGCCAGAACTCCATCAAATCAGGTGTCGGAATAGGTTCCCACCAGTCGTCGGAAGCGGCTATGGTCACCCCTAATGCCTCCTGCAGTTGGGTGTAGTCTAATGTATACTTCCTTTTGTTGAACTTGAATATAAGTCCAACACACCCATGGTCCACCGTTTCCATTTTGAAGGTGGCAATAAACTGGCGGCTGAGCTCGGGGTATGGTGGAGCGGTTGTTGTCAAGAAATCCCCGAGCCCGGCGTTGTTGAGAAGCTCCTGCATGCTTTCTAACAAACCCAATTGTTCCAAGGTAGGAACGTCCAGAAATCAGGCTGCATACACATCCCGACTTTGTGCAATCCTATACCGCGTTGTCTCGGCTTCCGAAAACTTATACTTCTTCTGATTCTTCATCTCTTGCAATTGAGACAATCAAAGGAATTAGAAATTTTAGAAAATTGAGTAAGAAACGAACCCTCTGTTGTGTTTTCCGCAGGAGTGGTTGCAACAGGCGCAGGGGCGGCTCGACGCAGGGGCGGGAGCTTGTAGGCGCAGGGGTGGGCGAAGAGCAGAGGGCGATTTGGGCGTTCGACGAAGGTGGTGGCGATGGGGCTTTTCCGGCGTCTTCCTTACTATCGCAGACGTCGCCGGAGGTGGGACAGTGGAGTTGGGAGAGTGAAAGGGTTGAGGATTTGTGTGTGGTGGAGATGGTTGGTGTTGCAAAGGGGCGGCAAAACTAGGTTACCGGAGGCGGCGCAACAGCGTCAGGACAGGGCGGTACGAGATTTTCCGGAGGGCGCGAGGGCGTGGGAGGCGAGTCGGCTAGGTTTTTGAAGGATGAATGAAGAGGGAGTAAAGAGGGCGGTAGATGTAGGTTTATTTTTGGGAAGTGTATTTTTTTTTCTTTCCTTAACAAAACTGCAGGGGCGGCGTTTGTCAACGCAGGGGCGGTTGCAAGGAAGAGGGGGTACGCAGCCTCAGCGCCAAGGGCGGAGTTGAGGATGTGTGTCAAGGGTGGCCGCCGCAGGGGCGTAGGGGTGTCACCGCGGGGGCGGTGGCCTACGTGAGCAGACGCTGGCCCAGCGCCGGGGGCGGTGCTGGCCAAGGGTGTCACCGCAGGGGCGGGGACTTAGAGCCGCAGGGGCGGTTTTCTTGACAGAAACTCCTCTTCTTATTTCTTCGGGTTGCCTCCCGAGCAACGCCTTTGTTTTACGTCGTTGGCTCGACGTAGGGATTCTTCCTCTATGATTGAGCCTCTTTCAACATCACCTTTGGGTTTATAACCGTTTGAGATGGTAATCCGCCCGAGGCCCTAGTTTCAATTCTTGTGATGGCTTCTGCCATTTGACCAACCTGTTTCTCAAGGTTCTTGATGCTAGATTCTGTTGTTTGGACATGAGTAGCAAAGTGTTTAGTCAAAACCTGCAACATATCTTCAGTTGAGTGATACTTACCTTGGCGGGGCTGTTGTTGGTTTTGTTGATCCCTCCAATGAAAATTCTGTTGGTCACGCCAATTTGGCATAAAATTCTGTGCATAGGGATCGTTCCTAGGTCTTTGTTGTTGTGGTTGTCCATAACCCATTGCGTTTACCTCAGATCATCATCCTAGACTTGTGGACACATGTCCGTTGGATGATACGGGTCAGCACAAACTCCACAAGCTTTGAGCTGCTGCGGTGTTCCCATAAGTGTTAGCCTCTTCACCATTTCCTTTAATTCCGCGAGCTCGGTGGAAATCTCACTCTTCCCGGAACTCACAGCTTGAACTCCTTTCTTAGCCGGGGTCCTTCCAAAGTTCCGAGTTCCTTCCGTTAGTTCCTGTATCTTTTTCAAAGCAAGGTCAGGAGTAGAGTTAAGAATATTACCTCCGCAAGCCGCATCGACGATCCTCCTTTCATTGTCTAGCAAGCCATTGTACAAGTACAAGACTAGATCTTGAGTTGAATATCCGTGAAAAGGACAGCTGGATCGGAGGCGTGCAAACCTTTCGAAATACTCATAGAGAGTTTCGTTTGCCTCTTGCTTGATGTTGCTTATAGCTTTCTTCAAGCTATTGGCCTTCTTAGCTGGAAAGTATTTCTCCAAGAACGCCTTGTGAAGGTTCTCCCAAGTGTCGATACCCCCAGATGGAAGGTGGTATACCAATCATCCGCCGAATCTTTGAGTGTGAAGTCAAATGCCCTCATCTTGATTTGTTCTTCGGTAATGTTGGCCGGCTTCATGCTAATACACACGGTATGGAACTTCCCAAGGTGCTTGATGGGGTCTTCACCACTTAGCCCATGGAAGGATGGAAGCAAGTGAATAAGGCCCGACTTGAGCTCAAAGTTGACTCCTTCCCCTAGTGCCGGTATAGTGACCGCAAGAGGGTTTTGAGCCAAGGTGGGTTGCGTAAGTTGACGAAGAGTACGGTCAGCCATCTGTAATTGAAGTTGTTGTTTTCTTCATTTCCGGATGTGCGTCCTCTCAATTTCTGGATCAAAAGAAGCAAAGCCGGAGTTAGTAGCACGGTTTTGAACCATAAAAATGGTTCAAACCAATAATCAATAATAACAATAAAACACTAAAACTCCCCGGCAACGGCGCCAAAATTTGACCGAAGGTATTTCTATGGTCGTCTATACCCAATCAAAAGTAAATCCCGACTTAGCACTAAGAACAAGTATAGTGATTAAGTAAGGGTCGAACCCAAGAGAGTTAAGGTGTTTTAGATGCGATTAATGATTATAGTGACAAGTAACACAAAGGGGGGGGTTGAATTGTGGCACAAAAACTTATGAAAACGATTAATGCGACAAGTAAGACAATAGTGGATGAATCTACACTAGGGTGATTCTAAGCATGCAATTGCTACTTTGGTGAGTTACCTTTTATCAAGTTTTCAAGTAATCTCCCGTCTCGATCATATATATGTGTTGAGCCAACCGGCATCAACACAACTTAACAGGTTAGAGTTCCGTAAACCTACAAGAACAAATAACAAGTTAGCTTTCAAACAAAGACTAAGGGATATAAAGAGAAGATTAAAACCGTTAAAATTATCTTTATATTTATGTTCCTTTTCTTTAAGTAATCACAACCCGTTATTACTTAAAGTTGCTACTAGATTAAAGACCCGAACCCGGAACCTATTAATCCTAGTTGTTTACATGCACTTTAGAACCTAAGGTGATCAATCTCAAGCAATAGTAAACATGCAATTAGACAATGGAGATCAAGGAAATACAAAGTATTACTGAATGAAAACTTATATTATAAAGAACTTACAACCAAAGTAACAATGCAGCTTCAAACCAACCCAATGTAGCAAGGAAGTTAGCAACTCATTACAAGGTAGCAAGACAATCTAAGCGGATAATTTGTTGGCTAACAAGATGATAAGATGGATGATTCTAGCAATCAACCAAGGACTATTTATACTACAAAAGACACTAAATAGGAGTAAATGGCTGGCCCAAAACAACCACCTTTAATGCCATAAAGATGGTGTAAACAACCGGAGTAAAGCTTCTGACGTTAAGCCACAGGGGCGGCCTTCAGCTCCGCAGGGGCGGTGAAGGCAAAAACGCTTGATCTTCTTCATGGCCGCAAGGGCGGCTAGGCAATTCCGTTGGGCAGATCTTCAATGCTCTTCTAACGTCTGACCCTTCGACTTCCTGACGTTTCTGAAGGCAAGTTGTCAGGGCGTCCCTATGTCGACGCAGGGGCGGTGACACAACCTCTTCGCCTTCCAACTCCCAGGTTGAGGCGCAGGCAGGGGCGCAGTGGGAAGCGCAGGGGAGTTGTTCTTTGTCTCTTCAGGGCAGGTCACCGTAGGGGCGCCAAGGAGTGGTGCAGGGGTGGTGACACACTTCATGGTCGGCGCTGGCGAAGGCGCAGGGGGCGCTCCGGTGTAAGACGTCACCCGTTGGGGCGGTGACAAGGCTCCGCAGGGGCGGTGAGGCGATAGAAGCTTTGCTTCATGAACGATATTCACTCCTAAGTGCTTATAACTCCTTCCTTAGCTTCTTTTATTCTTCTTCTGGACTAAAGAGTTAGTAGCATAAACCGACATAAATGCAATCAAAAGACTCTAAAAACTATCCTAAATGATAGTGATTCCATCACCTATCATTTACCCTTAAGTTTAGTTTAAAGATTGCTTAAACCCTAACCTTGTTGAACCTTTCTAACCTATATCCATGCTTGGGAAGAGAATTACCCAGTGATTCTCTTTCTTGGTTGCCAAAGATGTGAATTCTAGGTAGTAGAGGACTCAACACCCTCTATTAAGGAAGAGACTTACTTGGATTTAAGTAAGTCCTTGGGACTTACTTAGTTGCATTCGTATAATTGATTAATGCATGCATGGTGTTTGTTATATGTTTTATAACATGTGATAGATTGATTATTACCGACATATGATTGACCCACATGTATCGGGCGATGTCAGCTTGCTCAATTCTCTCGAGGGAGTTTGAGGGGTTCTTTGTGACTTGGCTAGACCTGGCATAAGGGAAGGATGCCGATCCGTTCCATATGGTATACGGGGAGGTACACCTGAATGCTCTATATGGTAAAAGAAATAGAGATGATAGTCGTAGACTTCTCGTGTCACACCTATAAATGGTTTATGACTGTATGACGTTATAAAAGATAATAAAACGGGAAATATGTGATAGCATGCTCAGTGTTTATTGTAATTTTGAATTGTGTATGTGCTTATGTATAATCTTATATATGAATTTTTAGCTAACAGTTTATACCGTGTTGTAGATGCTTTGCAGGTTAGGGAGGTTGCAGAGTGATCTGGCGGGAGTAATCAGCCGAGGGTTTTCGTACATGTTAGGATGGTTAAGGGTTATGAATGTATGTTGTTCGCTCCAAACGGTGTGTGCAAGCTTTAAATTTATAACCCTAGATGTAAGCTTAAAACAAGGATGCGAACCCGCAGTGTACGGGTCAATCGTAGTAAAAAGCAAGAAGTTCCAAGGGTCGATCACAGGGACTTAGTGAAACAAAGCTGGTATAGGTTTGTCAATGCCACTACTAACCACAAAAGTGATTAAAACAATCAAAGATGATAAAAAGTCAATTAAAGAAATATGCAATTCTAGGGATTAAAGCATCTAGTTGTGGTTCCAACTCAAGATCTCAAGATAAGCGGACAAAGCTGAGATTTTTGCATAGAGAAGGTGTTTCTAAAGTGGAATAGATCACCGGGTAAGTCTCACTACTCACTAATCCCAAATCGTAACTCCTATTACCGGGTAAGTCTCAAGGAATTAAGGAAAAGAACTATAACCTCAAATTAACACTCCAACTAAGGGAATAGAATCAACTTTTACCGGGTAAGTCTCAGGTTAACTCACAAAGATGGGATGAAAGCACACTCAAACCCCAATAAAGGATAAACCTTTATTACCTACACTTATGATCTTAGGTAAACAAACAAAGGAATCACCGGGTAAGTCTCATCCTAGACTTGTATTGAACCAGGAAAGGTGTAATAAGAATAGGATTTGGCAAACTCTAACACTTAACTCTCAGTTTCGGATTAGGTAAGTCACCTCGGTCAGAAGAATTCCACCCCGGCCAAGATGTTCATCGACTGAGCGAGATGCTTTAGGGTTAAGGATAAAGACTCGAACTTTAAGGGTCCTACTGTGATTAAGACTATTCTATCATTGTTTTTCCCACAACCTTCAGCCAATCACCCTAGAATCACACAAGGAAATTAGCCACTCATCATCATGAAAGCAATGATCAAATATAAGGGAAGAAAGAGATCAATTGAACAAGAAAACCTTAAGAGAAAGGCTTCAATAACTGAATCAATTATCAATCAACAAGCGTTCCTTGGATCAAAATCCAACAAGACAAATCAACAATGAAGGGAATCTAAGGGAATCTTACAAAACCCTTCACAAAGCTATAAAAGCTGTCAACTTCCTTCAATCTTCCTTCAACCTTCAAAAAGGTTCTTCAAATCTTCCAACTATGGGGAATGCGGCTGTTCCGGTGTGTAAGCACGTCTCCGGGTGATAGCGGATGTCTAAGCACGATCGGATTTGTGGAAAATCCGACCCTTTTTATAGGAAAATTACCCTCCAAAGATAAGATATCTTAGAAATATCTTTTTCTATAAAAATAGGTAAAATATATGGGCTAAATTATCTTCTTCCTTCCAGGAATCCAGCCCAAAAATATAAGATCCTCTTTCCAAAAATAAAAGATCTCAGCAAAAAATAAAATATCCTTGCCGCGTCCAAGGTGTTCGCCTCGGTCGAGTCAGCTCCTCTAGATCACCTCGGTCGAGGTGATACTGTAGCTGACCGAGGTCAATCACAACTGAATGTGAAATCTCTCAAATCTGGTCCAAAGTGAATCTCTAATCCATTTTCATGATTCCTGGATCCTTCCTTAAGCTCCTGAATGTAGCTCCAATGACTCCTTAGCTTATTTTGCTCCATTTTGGCCCAAAATGCGCCGTTTTACCTACGATTACAACGAAACTTGGTGTAGACCTCGATTCCCGCAAAGGTAGATGAAATGGCCATATAATCACATAATATACATCCAAACATGCAGATTATTGAAGATAAAACGTCTAAACAAGTCCCAAAATATAGACAATAATTCATGCTATCAAAATACCCCATACTTAGCCCTTGCTTGTCCCCAAGCAAGTTCCGAATATAAAATACAAGATAGAGTGGATTATTAGTCATGAAGATCAATGAAAAAGTCTTTCAAAACATTTTAATGGTGTGCTACAATCATAGATCACTCTAAGAGAATACTTCATGGAATTTAAAATCAAAATATGCTTAAAACATTTTATAAATATAAGAAAGTTGTTCATCTTTGCATAAAATCATAGAATGCATAATAAATAATAATTATCGAGATTAATCATGTATAATCCAGTTTAAACCACTAAGTCAATCAAAAACCTCGAGGTCTCAAGGGCTTCCCAAAAGAAAAGTCAAGGAACGTGTAGGGTAGGGATGTATAGAAGGTAATGTGGTGCTAGAATCCGGTAAAAAGATATCACTTCACTTTGACTTGACTTTCAACATCATCCACCAATAAGCTTTGCTTATTTCACATTTTTCCTTTTTTACTTTACTTTTTGGGATGCATGCACAGAGGTGCACAATAACCGAAGCCTAGGAAATCAGCAATCATCAATTTCTTGAGATACATCAAACCCTTGATGCACATACCATGACCCGTTAGGAATATCGCTCAATCCAACTTTGGCAAGACACAAACACCCGACTATGTGAATGGTGCCGAGTTACTCATCATCATGATTGACTTCCCCAAACCTATTTATTACTTTCTAACACTTTCACTTCCAGCCAACTTCTCAACTTTTCTTTCACCTGCTTTTGACTTGCTTGCTTCCAAATTCCCGGATAGGTAAAGGGAGGCAAATATGTATATGAGGGGCTAAGCATGATCAAGAAGAAGAAGAGAAAAGAATGAATTGCCTTGGTCTTTCCAGGAAAATAGTAAGAGAACTCATAATGTGGTGTCAACCTTCAAATTCAACATAATTTTGATAAAGACAAAGTATTAAACATGCCAAAAATTTCAAACAAAGCATTTAGCAAACTTAAACATATCATAAAACCTTTCAAACATATAAAGATTTCAAAACTAGTCAGCAAACAAAATCTTCACTGAGGTCATATCCAGATAAGAAGCACAAAAATCATTTCGAAAACTTTCAGTTAAACCACATCGGTCGAGATGTTCTAGTCAACCGAGGTGAAGTACCTCGTTCGGCCAGAATCACTTCGATCGAGGTCATAATTTTTTTTTTCTTTCCAGTTTTTGACGTTTTTCTCAATCAAATAACCTGTATGCATGCATGTAATCTCAGATAAGCAAATAGAGCATAATAAGATCATAAATATCCATCAAAGTAGCATACAATCATCCATAGTCAAATAATACATCAAATACCCCATACTTGGGACACATTGTCCCAATGGGTCAAAATAAGTCTAGAAAATAAAGTACTCACCGGACATAGCTGAGCTGCATACTAAATAAAGAAAGAAAATCCTGCAAGCTCTCAATAATCACGATCCGGTGGTGGTGGTGGTGGCACATACGGGTGCTGAGATGGGTCGAAAGGATAGCCCATGACATGCTGAAACTGAATCTCATCCATCACGTGCTGGTAGTGTAGTCTCTCCTGCATCTCTCGGATCTCTAGGGACATGGTAGCATAGGAATCTATCATTTGATCCGTCAGATCATCGATCCGACGGTGAGCAAGTGGATCCCTCTGCCTACGTACCCTACGCCTAGCGGGACGTGCTGGTGCTGCAGCCGGCTCCTCCTCAGTCTCATCATCATCTAGATCAATGACCGGTGCGCTAGTCCCATCTGTATCTGTGCCCGTATCCATAGGAACACCACCATCCTCAGCAACATCATCATCATCATCCTCAGCCTCGTCCTCCTCAACTGGTCCCTGAGCTGCTGCAACTGCTGCCTCTCTGGCATCCTCCATCAGTGGGATCCATGCAGTCTGCCAGTAGTGTGGATCAAACACTGAGAACTAAGCTGACCATCTGATCCCTTGTGGTGCAGTCGGCTCCCATGACATCGCCACATATGGCGTAGTAAGTCCTCGGGGAACCAGTATCCTCCGAGTGATCATCTCTTGAAGTCCAAGCGTCTTGGCAACCGCCACCATGGTACAAGCACTGAGGTTCATATCCATGTAACTCGCTATATGTGTCACAATACCTCCACAGCAGATGTCGCCCTTCGCCTTTGCCTTGATCTTATGCAGATCCTCTGCCAGCATCAATCCAAAATCTAGGACTCCTCCAGTCACCATGCAGTATAAACTCAGAAGCTCGCCCTGTCTGACCTTCTGGGGCGTCTCAGTACACGCCAGAAGAGTCTTACTAAAGATCCTGTGGGCCAGTCAAAAAGCAAGATGGAATATAATCCTCTCCCTGGAATCTCCAGGTCTCCATCTGTCAACATGCTCAGCCATGTGAGCTATCTGTCCCCAAAACTCCCTAGCTACTGCTCGGGAGGGAAAATCAGCAACAGTCGGGATCGGGAAGCCAAAGATATCCCGCCAGTGATCTAAGGGAACCAAATAGTTCCGGTTCATCAACCGGTACTTTACGGCGCGCTCGGTAGGCATGTAGGTAAAGGAGCTGACAAACTTCAGGGTCGGCTCTAGATAGGCCGGAGATCTAATCTCTGTGAACTGCTCCAGCCCCACGGCAGAAATCATACGCCTCAAATCATCATCAACGTGGAGGCAGTCAAAAGCTGAAATGTCCAGGAAGCGTGGTGCAATCACTGGACGGGCCGCTATGCGGTCATAATCGACCTGGTGTCTCTCGTGGATCACCGGTCTAGTACGGAGGGAAGAAGAAGAAGAAGAAGGAGAAGATCTGTCCCTCAGGACCAACTGCCTGTCAGAACTCATAATTTCTGTGACTTGTCAGACCACCTCGGTTGCCGTGACAACTCTGTAGAACACCTCGGCCGAGGCATAGGCCGACTGGACCGAGGCAAAAAACTGCTCGATCGATTCCCTCAAAAATCCAGTTCTTTTCCCCCAAAATCACTACCAAAGGTTCCTATGGGGTACTTAATCCTTTTCTTAGCAAATGTAGGGGCAACCAAAGCCCAAATCGAGAGGAAACATTGGGGAAAAGGAAAAATAGGGTTTTTTCGAATTTTACCCCGATTCGGTCGATTCGGTTCGTTCTTTCTGCAGATTGGTGCTTGTAATGCGATCCTCTCTCCTTTCCTCTTAGTTTAGAAGCAAGAATCATCGAAAATGAGCGAAGAGCGGAGGAGCAAGGTGGAAAATGCGCCGCGGTCGAGAAGAGGGTAAAGAGAAGAGAGAGAAATCTTCAGCCCCTTTTTATACCCTTTTCTGGAACTGCTGTCACCTCGGTCGAGATGGTCTCGACTGGACCGAGGTGTACGGACCGAGGTGAGCCTTCAGAAACCCTAATCGTCTCGGTTGCTCAAGAATCATCTCGGTCGAGGTGCTGTGACAGCAATCGAGATGTGCCTCAGTCAAACTCCGTCTTCTCAAATTCTCGAACTTCTGTCCTTCCAGTTGTGCTCCTGGGTTGTATTCCTTCCTTAGATGTCACCTGTTGTCTGTCTAGGATGCCAAAAACAAAGCAAAGCAAAGCAAAAGCAAACTATCTAAAGCTAGACTAGAAAAAGGGAAAAGAAAGCAATACCTTGGGTTGCCTCCCAAGAAGCGCTTGATTTAAGGTCGCTAGCTGGACCGTACGGCATCTCTATGCGTGATGGGAGGTGTCCTCACCCCATACTTCGCCTTCATCATGGGGTGAGATAAGTAAGTCTATCAAACGCTCCAACAAGTGCAAGTGCTCATCGGGGAATGAATCGTCTATGGGTGGGTCGTCCTTCTCGCATGAAGATGGAGGTAGCCGGCTGAGGTGATCCGCAACAGAATTTTCGGATCCCTTCTTATCGTGGATCTCTAGTTCGAACTCTTGAAGCAAGAGAATCCATCGAATAAGGCATGGCTTGGCATCTTTCTTAGCAAGCAAGTAACGAATGGTTGCATGGTCGGTGTAGACAATGACTTTCGCTCCTACTAAGTAAGAACGAAACTTCTCGAAAGCATATACAACCGCCAATAGCTCCTTCTCGGTGGTAGCGTAGTTACGCTAGGCTTCATCTAGCGTCTTGCTAGCGTAGTAGATGGCGGTGGTCCGCCCATCCTTTTTTTGTCCAAGCACCGCTCCTACTGCCACATCACTAGCATCACACATAATCTCAAAGGGCAAGGTCCAATCCGGAGGCTGGATAATGGGAGCGGAGATCAACGCTTCCTTAATCCTGTAAAATGCATCAAGACACTCCTGCGAAAACTCAAAAACAACATCTTTATTCAAGAGGTTAGTTAGAGGTTTACAAATCTTCGAGAAGTCCTTGATGAATCTCCTGTAGAAACCTGCATGCCCGAGAAAACTCCTCACACCTTTAACAGAACAAGGAGGAGGGAGTTTCTCAATAGTTTCGATCTTAGCGTGATCGACCTCAATACCTCGATTAGAAACGAGGTGTCCTAGCACAATGCCTTCATTAACCATAAAATGACACTTCTCCCAATTCAAGAAAAAATTAGTGTCTTCACATCTTTGTAGCACTAGAGAAAGGTTAGATAGGCAATCATCAAAAGAGGAACCATATACTGAAAAATCATCCATAAATACCTCCATGATCTCCTCTATATACTCGGAAAAGATGGCCATCATGCATCGCTGGAAGTTAGCGGGTGCATTGCATAATCCAAATGGCATCCTCCTATAAGCGAATGTCCCCCATGGACAAGTGAAGGTGGTCTTCTCTTGATCATCCGGATGGATAGGAATCTGGAAGAAACCACTATAGCCATCTAAATAGCAGAAGTGTGAATGCTGGGCCAACCGCTCGAGCATTTGATCAATGAAGGGAAGTGGAAAATTGTCCTTCCAGGTGGCCACGTTCAGCTTCCTATAGTCGATGCAAACCCTCCAGCCCGTGACGGTCCTGGTTGGGAGTAACTCGTTGTTCTTATTCGTCACAACGGTCATCCCTCCTTTCTTCGGAACTACATGTACTGGGATAACCCATTTGCTGTCCGAGATAGGATATATGATACCTGCATCCAACAACTTAAGAATTTCTTTCTTCACAACCTCTTTCATGATCGGATTTAACCGTCTTTGAGGTACCCGTGAAGTCTTATGATCGTCCTCCATTAGAATTCTATGCATGCAGAAAGAAGGCTTAATGCCAATAAGATCATCTATAGTATAACCCAAAGCCTTTTGATGCTTTCTCAGGACATGCATTAGTTTAGACAATTCGGATTCGGAGAGGGAAGCACTAACAATAACGGGATAAGTATAATCCGGTCCAAGAAAGACATACATCAAGTGATTTGGGAGTTGTTTAAGCTCCACAACTGGGGGTGCTTTCTGAGGGGGATCCTTGCTTCCTCCTTCCAGTGGAGTAGATTGAAGAACTAGACTTTCAAAAGTCTCAGTTGACATCATCTCGCTTTCGACCTCGGTCGAGGTCCAGAGAGGTTGACCGAGATGTTATTCGGTCACCTCGCTTGGTCCAGAAAGTGCCTCGGTCGAGGTACTGCAGCTGGAACCAAAACTGGAGATCTTCTTCTCCTGGATTAGTCTTTCAGTTTTAGCTCCTGGATCTTGTTCCAGTGCCTTTATGCTCCGTATATCTGCGTCACAAGAAGCATCTATATCTTCCTCCATTAAACAAAAACTAATAACTTTTTCAAGTGGATCGTTAATAAGGATAGAGCTCACCAATTCCCTTGATTCTTCTTCATCATAGATGTTGAAGATATCATCTCCTAGCTGCTCTCCCTTCATAGCTGCAAGTAATGCGAATTCCACTTCATCTCCGCCAATATTGAACTTCAGCTTGGCGTTCTTACAATCCACATTGCAACCCGAAGTTGTTAGAAATGGCCTCCCGAGAATGATAGGAACAGGATAATCTGCGCGAATATCAAGGACAACAAAGTCTATAGGTAAATAGAAGTTACCTAACTTAACCGGAACGTCTTCCAGAATACCCACGGGATGGGTAATGGAGCGGTCCGCCATGTATAACCGTATCTTAACCGGCTTGGGCTCTCCAAGTCCGATCTTAACACATAGCTCCAGCGGAATGATGCTCATGCTGGCTCCTAGATCACATAAGGCTTCACAAGTGACATCCCCAACTTGAATGGGAATGCAAAATGAGCCGGAATCTCTTAACTTGGGTGGCATCTTCTCCTTCATGATTTGAATAAGCTCCGAGGATTTAGATGTCATCCTTACTTCACCAAAGTCTTCCAGCTTCCTCTTCCTTGATAGAATCTCTTTCAAGAACTTACCATAGGCGGGCATCCCTGGAATAGCATCAAGGAAAGGAATATTAATGTGTAGTTTATTCATTAAGTCAAGGAACTTACCAAAATGCTTGTCTAGATGTGCTCTGGCCCTTGACTGGGGGAATGGAAGTGGTGGTTTATATGCAGGAGGTGGAATATAAACTTCAGTTTTCTCCTCCGCTTTCTATGGCTCCACCTCGGTTGGCATCTCGGCCGAAGTGTTCTTCGAATGCACCTGGACCGAGGTGGTCTTCGTCTTACTGGCATCGATCGAGGCACTAGATCTGCAGTCTTCAGTCCACTCCTCGTCGTTATGGCCATAATCTGGCCCTTAGGGTTGCTTTCCGTTCTTGCTGGAAGCTTCCCTCGATCTCTTGGCACTTCATTCGCCTTATTGAAGAATTGTTGTTATAAGGCTTTTTGTGCCTTCGAAAATGAACTCATGGATGTCTCCATAGAGCTTAGCTTGATTAAGATGGCCTCCAGCACTACGTCTTTCTTTTCTGGCTAGGATGAACTCGATCCTTGCTCCTGGCTCTTTAATGGAGTAGAAGAAGAAGAGGAAGAGAGGAAAGGATTAGAGGAATCGTTCGAATTGGAGTTAGAATGGTTGTTACCCGAATTTTGGTTGTTTGCCCTCCAATTATTGCTGTTGGATCCTCTATTGTTGTTGTAGTTGTTGTTCCGGGAACCGTTGTTGTTGTTAAGGTATCCATTGTTGTTCCTTGATCCTTGATCTTCCTTCTTGGTTTGAGCAACTATTCCTTCAATTGTTTCACGTCATTCTTCAAAGACGTGAGTTGATTGTTGTTAGGCGGAGCATCTTGAAAGTTGATTCTTTTAACTCCACCTTCAGCTCCTTGATGGGAGTATTTTTTCATGTGCAAAGCTTGCTTCTCTATGAACTCCCAAGCTTCGTCAATTGGCATATCCATGAACGTGCCAGCAGATAGTAGTTGAAGGTTGAACTGGGTGCTTCCGTCCAGTCCCTTGAAGTATATCTCCAACAACTCTATCTTTGGAATCCCATGATGGGGGCAATCCAAAAGAATATCTTTAAATCTCTCCCATGACTTGGACAAGCTCTCCTTGTCCTTCATGATGAATGCATTAATCTTCCCTCTCATTTCAGCGGTTTTAGAGGGGGGAAAGACTTTAGTCAAGAATTCCGTAGTCATCTCCTCCCAAGTACTGATTTTTCCTGGAGGAAGAGATTGATACCAAGTAAGAGCTCTATCTTTCAAAGAAAAGTAGAAAGGCCTTAGCTTGTAATTGTTATTTTCCAGCCTTGAAGGTCTCAAGGTCTCCATCAAGATCTCATAGTTTTGTAGATGTTGATGCGGAGATTCCCTCTCTAGCCCTCCAAACTGGCATTGGCGAATCATGGAAAGAACTTGCGGTCGAAGCTCATAATCATGGTCCGCTGGATCACCTAGGTCGACTCCTGGACGCCTCAGTTGTTGATTGGGGTCCATCCTCTGTCCTAGGGTTTGTGGAATACCTGCAAAAAGAACATCTTGGACTGGCATCCGAGGTGGAAGTATCTCGGCCGGGGCGACAGGTACTGGATTCTGCCTCGGTCGAGGGTCTGGAGCAGGGTCTTGCCTCGGTCGAGGATTTGGGTTCGGTCGAGGTAGATACTGGTCTCGTAAAGCTGCCATCTCTGCTTCGATTGCTTCAGTCCTTGCGCGAGTCTCTTCCCTCTCTAGTCTCAGCTCTTCCTTACTAAGGCGTAGCTGTTCTAACGCCTCCTTCAATTCGGCCTCAAGATCGCGATTGTCTTGGTCGACCATCTTCGCTTCTTTCAAGCGTCTTTTGTATGTCTTTTCTGGTTCGGGATCGTAAGGAACGATTTCCTTCCCAGCGCGGGTTCTTCGCATAAACCTAAAAAGAACCTGCGAAAGTCACTCAAGTAGAGTGGTTAGTAGAAACAAGGGGCAAGTGCCCCGAAAGCAAACCGCAACCGGCTCGGTCTAGACCAAGTCCCCGGCAACGGCGCCAAAAACTTGTTCGCTCCAAACGGTGTGTGCAAGCTTTAAATTTATAACCCTAGATGTAAGCTTAAAACAAGGATGCGAACCCGCAGTGTACGGGTCAATCGTAGTAAAAAGCAAGAAATTCCAGGGGTCGATCACAAGGACTTAGTGAAACAAAGCAGGAATAGGTTTGTCAATGCCACTACTAACCACAAAAGTGATTAAAACAATCAAAGATGATAAAAAGTCAATTAAAGAAATATGCAATTCCAGGGATTAAAGCATCTAGTTGTGGTTCCAGCTCAAGATCTCAAGATAAGCGGACAAAGCTAAGATTTTTGCATAGGGAAGGTGTTTCTAAAGTGGAATAGATCACCGGGTAAGTCTCACTACTCACTAATCCCAAACCGTAACTCCTATTACCGGGTAAGTCTCAAGGAATTAAGGAAAAGAACTATAACCTCAAACTAACACTCCAACTAAGGGAATAGAATCAACCTTTACCGGGTAAGTCTCAGGTTAACTCACAAAGATGGGATGAAAGCACACTCAAACCCCAATAAAGGATAAACCTTTATTACCTACAATTATGATCTTAGGTAAACAAACAAAGGAATCACCGGGTAAGTCTCATCCTAGGCTTGTATTGAACCAGGAAAGGTGTAATAAGAATAGGATTTGGCAAACTCTAACACTTAACTCTCAGTTTCGGATCAGGTAAGTCACCTCGATCAGAAGAATTCCACCCCGGCTGAGATGTTCATCGACTGAGCGAGATGCTTTAGGGTTAAGGATAAAGACTCGAACTTTACGGGTCCTACTGTGATTAAGACTATTCTATCATTGTTTTTCCCACAACCTTCAGCCAATCACCCTAGAATCACACAAGGAAATTAGCCACTCATCATCATGAAAGCAATGATCAAATATAAGGGAAGAAAGAGAATAATTGAACAAGAAAACCTTAAGAGAAAGGCTTCAATAACTGAATCAATTATCAATCAACAAGCGTTCCTTGGATCAAAATCCAACAAGACAAATCAACAATGAAGGGAATCTAAGGGAATCTTACAAAACCCTTCACAAAGCTATAAAAGCTGTCAACTTCCTTCCTTCAATCTTCCTCCAACCTTCAAAAAGGTTCTTCAAATCTTCCAAATATGGGGAATGCGGCTGTTCCGGTGTGTAAGCACGTCTCCGGGTGATAGCGGGTGTCTAAGCACGATCGGATTTGTGGAAAATCCGACCCTTTTTATAGGAAAATTACCCTCCAAAGATAAGATATTTTAGAAAGATCTGTTCCTGTTCGCCACTTAGTGTGAGTACAAATAAGCTTTAAATTTATAAAACTAGAATCAAGCAAGCGAACCCGCAGTGTACGGATCGAACACAGGGATTTGGGGGGTTAAATCCAGTTCATATAATTGTCAAGCGAGTAAATGTATGAGCTTTTGTAAATATTGGGAAAACAACAATCCTAAAGATCCACGAATCCAGGTGTGGCAATCGATTCAAGATATACTAAAGATATAAGGACAGAGTTAAGAGCTGCAAAGGTATACTAATGTAAAGCAATGTACGGTGAAGTTCCAAGGCTTTATGTGACTTAACTAAAGACGCTCTCTATAAAGGTTGTTGAGGCTTCAGTATAGAAAGGATCTAAAGGTAAGAATTAATTTCAAATACCCAAACTTGTAATCCAAGGATCAAGACTAACTTAACCGATTAAGGTTGTGACACTCGAAATCGAGGTAGACGTTGTTGAGGCTTCACTACCACCTAGAAAAGGAAAGCCAAGACTAAGTTAAAGCAAATCTTTAACTTTGGATTAAAGTAAAAGCAAGGTTCGTAAACTAAGGGAAATTAAGGGTGGATCTTGAGATTCCACGGCCGCGGAACTCAAGAACACACCGTGATTTTGGGTTCGTCGGCAATTCTCTCTAACTCTCAGGGTCCAATCTGTTCACGATCGATCTATCATCATCTAAGCCACAACTATCAACCCTTCACCTTAGAATTGCTAAAGGGTTTTAGCCAACAACAGTCATATTGATATCAAATTCAAGATTTAAAAGAATGAAAGATGAAAACCTTCGAAAACTTTGAATAAATGTCAAACAAATCTCAAATCCACAAACAAGAACAATGATGTAAGTAGATTCGGAATAACACAAACCAATCACAATCCTTGATAAGAACGAAGAACGGGATGTCAATCCGTCTTCTAATCAAACCTAAGGACAAAGCGTAAACTCTTCGCAAATCTCTGTTGCGGAATAGCAATCTCCACACGTCCAACTTGAAACCCTAGGCAAGTACAATAAGCGTAAGCGAAGTCTAAGCAGAGGTGACGGAATCTCTCTCTTTCCGTCCTTTTATAGGGCAAGATAAAATATGAGTGCAGCCCATTGTGTAAAAGATCATGGCTTTAAGTTGTACGTTAAAAGATTGCCAGAATCACAGTTTCCTAAGATTCCACGCCCGTGGTTTAGAGCGTGGTTTAGAGCGTGGAAACTCATCACGGTTTGTCACAACTTCCACGACCGTGTAACCCTCTGGAATGCTCCACGCTTGTCTTGCCAAAGTTCCACGGCCGTGGTTTAGAGCGTGGATCCTAGTACGGCCGTATTTTAGAGCGTGGAACACAAGTGGCTCGTAATTCTCCTTTGTCTTGTGCCATTCTTCATCCTAGCATCTTCCTTAGCTCCTAGTGATGTCCTCAATCCTTGGACATGCTCAATCCATCTCCATTCTCCCTTGATTCGTCCGGTTTTAGCTCTTATTCGCCTACAATCAACACAAAGCTTATGTAGACCTCTATATCGACAATATAGATAAACTAACTCACAATTGCTTCAATGTTTTATCAATGAATACCAATATGGATGAAATACACTTAGAAAGCGTGCCTAAAATATCACAATATTTCATGCTAACAAATAACCCCATACTTGCCACCTGCTTGTCCCTAAGCAAGGTCTTTCAAAAACTTTAAAACTCAAGTTAGAATGAAATATGGATATACTTCCAAAGCAAAACTTCTTTTAGATGAATGTGCTTTCTAGTCAATAGATCATTCTCAAATCTTGCTTCATTCGTTTATAAGACTTTCATATACATAATCAAGAGTAAAGAGTAAAGAAAGCTCATGAATTGATCAAACTTCCATGTAAACATCATAACCTTCAAACATTATCAAAATCAATCATAAGAAACTTCAATTTAGATCACCAAGTCATATATCATTCTCTTGATCTTAAGGACTTTCAAACAAGGTCTAGAATGCGGAAAGGGAAGGAAAACTTTAAGGAATGTGGTGCATGAATCCGGGAAAGTGGATAACTAACTCTTTTCTTTTTCTCTTGCGGTTTCCGCAACACTTTCAACTTAGAGCTTCGCTCTCTTCTTTTCAATTCATTTTTCGACTTTACTTTTGGAGTTATGGATAGAGGTGCACAAAAACCGAAGCCTAGGAGATTGGAGTTTCTCATTTTTACGAGATGCCTCAAACCCTTGATGCACATACCATAATCCGCTAGGAATACCTCTCAATCCGACTTTGGCAAGACACAAACACCCGGCTATGTGAATGGTGCCGAGTTACTCATCATCATGATTGACTTCCCCAAACCTATAATTTATTTCTATTCTTTTGAATGCAAAGTATTGCTTTCATGGCCCTCCCACATCAAACATGCCAATTTTCAACTCCTCCAAATTCCCGGATAGGTAAAGGAGGCCATTATTTTAATGAGGGGCTAAATGATCAAAGAAAGAAGAAAGAAAATCGAATTGCCTTAATCATCTCAAAAAGAAGCATAAGAACTTATCATGTGATTTCAACCTTGATTTCTCAACATGATTTAAGTAACATTCATCACATTATGAAACTTGCAAAAGAGGAATAATCAACTCATTCAATTTCTTTTCAATTCACTATTTGTTTAAGCATGCGATTGTCATCAAAACTCAATTCACAAGTGGTGATTATCATAGAAATCATCTCTATCCTTAGAAGCACAAAATTTCCAAAATTTTTCAATTTGGGGGGTTAAATCCAGTTAATATAATTGTCAAGCGAGTAAATGTATGAGCTTTGGTAAATATTGGGAAAACAACAATCCTAAAGATCCAAGAATCCAGCTGTTGCAATCGATTCAAGATATACTAAAGATATAAGGACAGAGTTAAGAGCTGCAAAGGTATACTAATGTAAAGCAATGTACGGTGAAGTTCCAAGGCTTTATGTGACTTAACTAAAGACGCTCTCTATAAAGGTTGTTGAGGCTTCAGTATAGAAAGGATCTAAAGGTAAGAATTAATGTCAAATACCCAAACTTGTAATCCAAGGATCAAGACTAACTTAGCCGATTAAGGTTGTGACACTCGAAATCGAGGTAGAGGTTGTTGAGGCTTCACTACCACCTAGAAAAGGCAAGCCAAGACTAAGTTAAAGCAAATCTTTGACTTTGGGTTAAAGTAAAAGCAAGGTTCGTAAACTAAGGGAAATTACGGGTGGATCTTGAGATTCCACGGCCGTGGAATTCAAGAACACACCGTGATTTTGGGTTCGTCGGTGATTCTCTCTAACTCTCAGGGTCCAATCTGTTTACGATCGATCTATCATCATCTAAGCCACAACTATCAACCTTTCACCTTAGAATTGCTAAAGGGTTTTAGCCAACAACAGTCATATTGATATCAAATTCAAGATTTAAAAGAATGAAAGATGAAAACCTTCGAAAACTTTGAATAAATCTCAAACAAATCTCAAATCCACAAACAAGAATAATGATGTAAGTAGATTCGGAATATCACAAACCAATCACAATCCTTGATAAGAACGAAGAACGGGATGTCAATCCGTCTTCTAATCAAACCTAAGGACAAAGCGTAACATCCAAATCTTCAACTCTTCGCAAATCTCCGTTGCGGAATAGCAATCTCCACACGTCCAACTTGAAACCCTAGGCACGTGCAATAAACGTAAGCGAAGTCTAAGTAGAGGTGACGGAATCTCTCTCTTTCCATCCTTTTATAGGGCAAGATAAAATATGAGTCCAGCCCATTGTGTAAAAGATCATGGCTTTAAGTTGTACGTTAAAAGATTGCCAGAATCACAGTTTCCTAAGATTCCACGCCCGTGGTTTAGAGCGTGGTTTAGAGCGTGGAAACTCATCACGGTTTGTCACAACTTCCACGACCGTATAACCTTCTGGAATGCTCCACGCTTGTCTTGCTAAAGTTCCACGGCCGTGGTTTAGAGCGTGGATCCTAGTACGACCGTATTTTAGAGCGTGGAACACAAGTGGCTCGTAATTCTCCTTTGTCTTGTGCCATTCTTCATCCTAGCATCTTCCTTAGCTCCTAGTGATGTCCTCAATCCTTGGACATGCTCAATCCATCTCCATTCTCCCTTGATTCGTCCGGTTTTAGCTCTTATTCGCCTACAATCAACACAAAGCTTATGTAGACCTCTATATCGACAATATAGATAAACTAACTCACAATTGCTTCAATGTTTTATCAATGAATACCAATATGGATGAAATACACTTAGAAAGCGTGCCTAAAATATCACAATATTTCATGCTAACAGTTCCCATAGACATAGGTAAAATATATGGGCTAAATTATCTTCTTCCTTCCAGGAATCCAGCCCAAAAATATAAGATCCTCTTTCCAAAAATAAAAGATCTCTGCCAAGAATAAAATATCTTTGCCGCGTCCAAGGTGTTCGCCTCGGTTGAGTCAGCTCCTCTGGATCACCTCGGTCGAGGTGATACTGTAGCTGACCGAGGTGAATCACAACTGAATGTGAAATCTCTCAAATCTGATCCAAAGTGAATCTCTAATCCATTTTCATGATTCTTGGATCCTTCCTTAAGCTCCTGAATGTAGCTCCAATGACTCCTTAGCTTATTTTGCTCCATTTTGGTCCAAAATGCGCCGTTTTACCTACGATTACAACGAAACTTGGTGTAGACCTCGATTCCCGCAAAGGTAGATGAAATGGCCATATAATCACATAATATACATCCAAACATGCAAATTATTGAAGATAAAACGTCTAAACAAGTCCCAAAATATAGACAATAATTCATGCTATCATATGTACACATGAATGTTCAATTTTGATACTCAGTTGTGTGTTTTGTATGTTTGTGGGCTTAAATTTTAGTTTTATCGTTGTTGATTTTTATATTTATTTGTACCTTGTTGCAAGATCCAGTGAACTTGTTGTCAGGTTAGGGTCAGGACCCATTGTGAAGTCCTAGCCCATAGCACTCAAAGTCCTATGGATTTAGGGTGTTACATGACAAGCAAATTCGATCCCTACTATATGCTACTAACATGCTTTTAGTCTTCCTTCATATCATAAATACAATACAAGAACTATACTAGTCTAGAATGATTAGGAGATTTCACCTCAAAACCTAACAAGGTAACTACTCACTCATGATCAAAATCTCATCATGGAAACAATAGAAACTAGTGAATTAGAGTAACAAAATCATTACTAATAAAATCATATGAGTTTAGAAGTCATTAGCTCGCAAATGTGTAGACGACTATCATATCACTTATAAAACCACTCAATCTATAGGGTGTGTTTGAGACCATCAAAGTTATTAGAGCTGAGACTTAAGCTTATTGGATAGTTGAAAATACTATTTAATCAACTTTGTGATAAGTCTTTTTATATATATCTTGGATATAGATTAAGAATAAACAATTTCTACGCTATTATTTAAAATTATAAAGAAATTGGACAATATCAACATATTTAAAAAAATAATTGTTGTTTTGAAGTGTTTTCTTACATATTGTTCTCATTTACAATTAAGATATATTTAAAGATTTCGTACTTTCATACAAATCGTAGTGTTTCTAAATACAAAGTCTAATAATATTTTCTCTAAAACATTCTTAATAGTTTTATGTATTTGTTAATTAAAATTTGGATTAAGAACTTCCTTAAAAGTGATTTATACTAAAGTCCATCTTCAATACCGAGATTGTAACACCCCGAATCCGCGGGATATCGGAATGCTACAGGCGAGACCATACATTGGATCCCGACCCTTAGCCGGACAACAACTTCACCGGACCTTTCCAACATGGCACTATTAAAAGCATAAAACTCAAAATAGTTTATAATGTATGCAATGAAAGAAAGGAAGGGATACAAGTTGGAAACTCAACCGAGTCCTCAAAACGACAAAAACGTAACACAATCCGAACGTGCAACAAACCACAATCCGACAAAACAAGGAAACCCCCAAAAACGCCCCCGTCCTATAATGTACGGAGACCACTCGGTTGTCCACTCCTATACCTTACTCGGCGGCATCCCTAACCTACAAGGCATCTACACAAAACGGTTTTAAACCGTTAGCTCACATTCTATGCATTATAAGAATAATATGGCACAAACTCACATGGGATCACAAAGCACACAACATGAACATTCATTACATAATATCTTTTTAGGTTGTTCCATATCTAATTCATTCGTTCAAGTGTGACACGAGAGTCTTATAACTCTCGCCTTTGTCCCCGTGTAACCAACAGGAGTGTGGCGGCGCCCAACCCGTATACCTTGAGTGAGTGATGAAGAAGCCCGCCCGTATACCGTGTATGGTCCGGTCGCAGTGATCCCCCAGTCTCCCTCGGGAAACTGAGTAGTAATGGCACCTCCCGATAATAATAGTAGTGACGATGGACCAATAAATAAGGTCAAGTAAATCCTAATCCATTTTCATGCTTAAAAGCGATATACACACCACCATATACATCCACATAAGGCATAGAAGTGGCTAAGTAAGTCCGAGGACTTACCTCGTCTCAAGCTAACCAAACCAAAGATCTCACTTTCCGAAAAGGAAAATCAAAGCCTGATCCACAAGATACATATATCAACAACAACTCACAACACACTTCCAACACTCTCCAAAGCTAAAACCGAACAAGGGTTGAACAACTAGAAGCTAGTAAGGCTCTCTTGAACCTTTAGGAGGTCAAGATCAAGCTAGGCAAGGGAAAGAGGGAACAACAACCCACAACCCAAAAGTGATTAAGCACACAACAAGTTGGACTAAGAGGGTAAGATTGGAGAGAGACCACAAGGCCCTCACACACACAAGATCAGTAAAGATTCAAGGGCACCTAGGTTCAAGCCACTGAATGGCATTCTCATAAGTCCTAGGTCCAACCTAATCATGCTTCTAGCTAAGCAACGACATAAAGTCTAAGGAAGGAACGAAGAGGAAAGGAGGAAGGAACCTACTGGTGAAGAAAACGCAACCGCGGAAGCAAGCTGGCGCTCCCGGCGGAACCCTGTCGCCGCCCCTGCGGATCACTAACGCCGCCCCTGCGCCTGGTGGCCGCCCATGCGGTGGCTCTGGCCGCCCCTGCGATGGCCTCAGTCCGCCCCTGCGCCTCTGGTGGGCCGCCCCCGCGGTCGAACAGCATAAAGTCCGTCTACTTCGTTTCTTTGACTGGTTATTTGCTCCTAGTGCCTCCTTCTCTTGTTGGGCTTCCTCCAAACCTTCACCACAGGTCTTAGCTTTCTCACCACGACCTAAACGAGCTAAAGAAAGGGACATGCAAGGGTTTACTAGATTTCTCTTCAAAAGCTTCCTTCATGGCCTTGGAGGTGAAGAGAAGAGGAAGAAGAGACAACAAGCAACAAGAAGAAGAGGGGAAGAGACCACTTACCACAGCAAATCTGGAAAGCTCAAGCTGCAGCTCTTACCAAGCTCTTCCAAGTCCAAGAAGGTGAGAGCAAGCAAGAAGGAAGAGAGGAATGGAAGAGAGTGAAAGAGCGTAAGAGGAAAATTGGGGAAAAGAGGAGAGAGTAAAGAGCTGACAAAAGAGGTGGGATATCCAAGGGTCATCTCCCTTGTCCCCTCACTCCTCTTCCCAAGGTTGTAAAATAAAAAGGTGTCCGCATCCCGCGGTAAAACCCGAACTCAGAAAACGTGCATGCGGGAAATAAAGACGCGGAAAAGTCGGCAACAACTCAACTTCCGGAAATAAAATTTCCGGATTTTACAACTAACCCTTCTGAAAATAAGTTTCGTCCCGAAACTTGCTAAAGGTACTCGCCAGCACACTCGAAAACGCAAGGAACTCACATAGATAACTATCGATCTCAGGCCCAACGTCACCCTCAACTCATGAAAACGCCTCACGAGGTAATCACATACATACAAAACATATCATATCACAAGCACATAAGTAAAGGTCAAGGAAGAAGCTAGGGACTAAACCGACTGCCCTATCAGTATCTCTAAACTCCCGTAAAACTCGGGATAGTTCCTCCGGATACTATCCTCCGTCTCTCATGTAACCTCGTCGGCTCCTCGCCACGACCACTGCACCCTCAGCATCGGTATCTCCTTCGATCGAAGTCGTCTCGTACTCCGCTCTAAAACCGCTATCGGATGCTCTGCAAAAGTATGGTTCAGCTAGACCACAAGGTCCTCGTGACTAATAATGTGCCTCGGGTCGTGGATGTACTCCCTCAACTGAGACACGTGGAATACCGGGTGTATACCCTCCAATCGGGGTGGTAATGCTAATCGGTGTGCCACCTCACCAACCCTCTCTACTATGTCGAATGGACCGGGGAAATGAGGTGATTTTCTGAGGTTGGGACCTCGGGAAGACCGGTACAGTCATTAGTGCGGTCCAAGCCACGAGACTTATCGGGCAGGGATGCGAGGCCTTCTAGTGCTATGCCATGAAGGAGGAGACGGGACCATCGTTGGAGGATATTCCTGTGGCATGTGAGTTTGAGGATGTCTTCGGGGAGCCACCCGGATTACCACCGCAGAGGAGCGTCTATTTCACTATTGAGTTGGAGCCTGGCACGTGGCCGATCTCCAAGGTTCCATACCTCATGGCGCCGATCGAGTTGCTGAAGCTGAAGAAGCAGCTCGAGGAGTTAGCTGAGAGAGGTTTTATACGCCCAAGAGTCTCCCCTTGGGGTGCACCGGTCCTCTTCATCAGGAAGAAGGACGGATCTTTGAGGCTTTGTATCGATTATCGGGGAATTGAACAAAGTCACCATCAAGAACAAGTACCCTCTACCGCGCATCGATGATTTTCTAGACCAGTTACAGGGAGCCTCTGTGTTTTCATGCATTGATTTGAGGTCGGGCTATCACCAGCTGAGGGTGAGAGAGGAGGACGTGCCGAAGACGGCATTCAGGACGAGATATGGCCATTATGAGTTTGTCGTGATGCCCTTCGGGCTCACGAATGCACCCGCTGTCTTCATGGAGTTGATGAACGGAATCTTCATTGACTTCTTGGACCAGTTCGTGGTGATGTTTATAGATGATATCTTAGTCTACTCCCAGAGTAGGGAGGAGCATGCGGGACACCTGAGGATAGTCCTTCGAGTCCTTCAGGATAGAGAGCTTTGTGCAAAGCTCTCTAAGTGCGAGTTTTGGATGTCCGAGGTGGAATTCTTAGGCCATATAGTTTTTGCCGAGGGTGTCATGGTTGACCCGGCGAAGATAGAGTTTGTTTCTTCATGGCCGCCTCCTAGGTCGGTCAAGGAGGTACGCAGTTTCTTGGGCTTAGCGGGGTATTACCGCCGATATGTTGAGGGTTTCTCCGTGATTGCACGCCCGCTTACTTCCTTGCTGACGAAGTCCACCAGGTTCGTCTGGTCCGAACCTTGTCAAAGTAGCTTTGAGGAGCTGAAGAGGAGGTTAACCTCCGCTCCTGGTTTGGCCTAGCCCGAGGGCGTAGAGGATTTCGTTGTATATAGTGACGCCTCCAAGCTTGGCTTGGGGTGCATTCTGATGCAGAGGAGTAGGGTTATTGCATACGCTTCACGGCAGCTGAAGTCGTACGAGGAGAACTATCCTACCCATGATCTCGAGCTAGCGGCAGTGATTCATGCCCTGAAGATCTGGCAACACTACTTGTATAGGGCTACGTGCCAGATTTTCACAGACCATAAGAGTCTAAAGTATATATTCACTCAGCCGGAGTTAAATAACCTCCAGAGGAGATGGTTGGAGCTGTTTAAGGACTTTGATTTAGAGATTTTGAACCATCCGGGGAAGACGAACATAGTCGCCGATGCGTTGAGTAGGAAGACTCCTCGAGAGGAGGCTATAGCACGGCTTACGGTTCAGCCTCTGCTGAGGAGGGATTTGATTGAGTTGGAGATGGATATCCGATTCCCGGATGTGGACGGTCGTTTGTCTGAGTTGGAGGTACTTCTTGACCTGTCCGGAGAAATCCGGCAGAAGCAGGAGGGATGCCCGGTTTTGAGGAGGATGAGAGAGAGGATGACCCGAGGTGAGGCACCGTAGTTTACGGTAGGAGCATATGGCTTACTGAGACGCGTGGGGCGTATTTGTGTACTGTCGGACCCAGAGTTGAGAGAGCTGATTTTGTGTGAGGCACATTCTACGCCTTACTCGGTGCATCTAGGCACAATTAAGATGTATCAGGACCTTAGGAGATGTTATTGGTGGGGCGGGATCAAGCTCGATGTAGCGAGATATGTTGCCCGATGCGCGACCTGCTAGTAGGTCAAGATCGAGCACGAGAGACACGAAGGAGAGCTTCACCCACTGCCCGTGCCGCAGTGGAAGTGGGAAGATATATCGATGGACTTTGTTACCGGGTTGAGACCGAGCATGAGCTTCGACGCAATTTGGGTAGTTGTAGATCGGTTGACGAAGACCGCACGTTTCATCCCCATCCGGGAGACGTGGCCGGTGAGTCGTCTAGCCGAGGAGTTTACATGTCAGATTGTGAGATTGCACGGAGTGCCGAGGACCATTGTCTCAGATAGGGACGGGCGTTTTACCTCGAGGTTTTGGCAGCAGGTACACACCGCCGTAGGTTCGAGTGTTCATTTCACCACCGCATACAATCCTCAGACCGACGACTAGTCAGAGCGGACTATTCAGACCTTAGAGGACATGTTGCAGACATGTGTACTAGACTAGGGGCAAGTATGGCCAGACCATCTCCCATTGGTGGAGTTTTCATATAATAATAGCTGACACGTGTCGATTGTGATGGCACCGTATGAGGCATTGTATGGGCGGAGATGCCGCATTCTTTATGTTGGGACGAGCCGGGGAGTTCTAGTGTTGTAGCTCCGAATTAGGTGCAGGATGACATGGCTAGGGTTGCTTTGACATGAGAGAGGATGTTGACCGACTAGAGTCGTTAGAGATCGTATGCGGATAGGAGGCGTAGACCACTTGAGTTCAAGGTAGGAGCCCAGGTCTAGCTAAGAGTTTCACCGACTCGGGGTGTTAGACGATTTGGCATTAAGGGGAAGTTGAGCCCCCGATATGTCGCGTCTCTGTAGTAACTGTCACGGTCCTCCGGATGATTTCCAAAACGGCTCGATGGCGGTCCATCCAGTCAATGCCAAGAATGACTTCTTCATGCACTAAGTGCATGACATAGAAGTCGGCTAACCAAACTCGGTTTCCCAAATGTATGGGACAACCGCGTACCTCTCGGGTACCACTAACCCTACCCCCATCGGGTAACCCCACAATGAAGGGTCTCCCATCTACCGTAGCTAAGGACAACCTAGCTACACAGTCATCAAATATAAAAGAGTGTGTGTTACCCGTATCAAATAAAACTCGGACTGGAAGTCCATGGATCTGAATAGTACTTGTAGTTGCCGGCGTTGTTGGATCCACAGCGCTCCTCAACTCAAACACCCTGGCCTGTGTGCCACGAGTCTCCTATGTACCCCCACCACGGCCTCTACCACGGCCCGGACCCTGAGCCGACCCCTGTGTACGTGTCTGACTTTGTCCCCTCTGCAGAAAACCTTGAGCCTGAACCTGAGGTGGCCTCTATCCTCTACCTGCCCCGTTAGCAGGTGAAGACCCCTGCTGTGACGGGGCCCCACCCCGTCTGCAAAAAGCTGTCCTGTGGCCCGTTTGACCACAAGAGAAACACGTCAATGGAGGCTTCCTACAATCAGGCCTAAGATGATCATCTCCTCCGCAATTGAAACACTACATCCCTCTGTCTGGCACCTGAGTAGCAGGCGGATGTCCTCTATGTCGCTGGGCTGGACCACGGCCCTGTCCTGAGGCTCCTGCCCCTAAACTAGTGGTTCCCGTCCTTTGACGCATGTCCGGTCCTCCGGACTGCGCCACTCTCCTAGCTCCCAGTTTGTCTCTCTCGTATGCTGAGGCTCGGTCCTGGTACTCGGCCAAGGACTCACATCGGAATCCCGCTAGGTATGAATGGGTAGACTCCCTCAAACTCCTAAAAAGAGATATACATGCTGGTCCGCCAAAGGTGCAGCGGGCCCCAACAAAGCCAACTCCGCTCGGAAACCTCTGATCGCATCAATAACTGGGACATGCTCAAACCCACCCTCTAAGAAATCCTGGACTCGGTCCCTCCTCAATGAATATGGGCAGAAAGTCTCTCTAAAAAAGTCTCAGCAGCTGGTCCATCCTAGTCACGTGTCCTCGTACCGACCTCCACCAGTAGTGGGCCTGGTCTCTAAACAACGTCTGAACTACCTCTACCTTCCTCTCCTCTGGGCGTCGGATCGCCTCTAGTGCTGTCTCCACGTGCCCGTCGGATCGCCTTAAGGTATATGTTGCTGGTTGAAAGCCTTCAACCATGAATCAGATCCATGAGACCTCAGCCCGTCTCTAGCCCTAGCATTCTCCACAACCGGTACGGGTACAACTACTGTCGGTGCAACGATCTCTAGTACGACCCTAGTCTGAGTATCCCTCTGTGAGACATCAGCCGATCTCGCGGGTGCAGGTGCAGGTGCAAGCACCGGCACCGGTGGTGCTCTAGTCCTATATGCCTCCTCGACTCAACGCACATAATTCTCGAACACGGTAGCTTCAATCGATGCTCCCCCGGTCTTAATAGATGAGGAACTACGTGCTCCAAACCTCACAATTGTCCTTTCCCTTCCCTCGGGAATGACACTCTCCGCCACGTCCTCTACAAGAATCTCAGCTGTTGACGGATCCACAACGGGTGGGTCCGCAATGGGGATACGTCCCCGACCTCTCGCGTCTAGAGGTCTCCCTACTCGTCCCCGTTTTGGGGCGGTAGGAGGAAGTGGTGCTCTACCCCGGGCGGGTCCTACATAAGCGGTCGCTCTCGTACGTGCCATCTGGTATCGTTTCGGGTTAATTTAGGTGTAATTAATTCGATGTGTAAGTCGTACTTATAATATTATTTATAAAAGAAGACTTATTAAGTATGGTAAGTAAGAGGTCGAAGTCCAAGGTACAACCAAGGCATACAAGCCCAATCATCCTAAGGTCACATGCATATCTAAGTACATATAAGTCTAAAAACATCCTAAGGCCATATATATATATATATATATATATATATATATATATATATATATATATATATATATATATATATATATATATATATATATATATATGTATATATATATAGGCTTTTGTTCAGGTACGGTTCAATTAATGTGGTACGGCCGTGCGGCCGACACATGTCCCGGAAAATTTTTTTTTTCTGAAACGAATGTTTTTTTTTCCAGAAACGAATGAAAATTTGTATGAACTACCATGTTATAATTTATGCACTATTCTCTTATAAACTTTGAACTATTCCCATATAATCCATGAACTATTACTTTTTAATATATTTTATCAAATTATTCATAAATTAATCGTTTATATGTTATGAACTATTCAATTGTAATTTATAAACTATCATTTTATAAGTTATGCACTATCCTTTATAAATTTTGCAATTTGAACTATTTTATTATAATTCATGAACTATTCTATTATAATTCATGAACTATCTCATAATAAGTTTTGAACTATTACTTTCACTCCTTTATAAATTTTGCACTTTGAACTATTCTATTATAATTCATGAACTATCCTATAATAAGTTTTAAACTATTACTTTCACTCCTTTATAAATTTTGCACTATGAACTATTCTATTATAATTCATGAACTATCCTTTTATAAGTTATGAACTATTCCTTAATAAGTTTTGAACTATTACTTTCACTCGTTTCAGGAAAAAAAAATAAAAAATAAGAAAAATAAATAAAATAAATAAATAAATAAATAAATAAATAAATAAAAATTTCGGAACACCTGTCGGCTGTACGTTCAGCCGCACGCCCGTACCGGAATAATATGCCTTACCTGAACAGCACCCTATATATATATATATATATACATATATATATATGCAATTATATATACATCAACAACTATGTCGCCAAGGTTTGTGTGAGGAGTGGAGGTCCCGTACATTTTAACCCAATCCCGACTCATGCATATGAATTTTGAAAACGAAAAGTCAGAACGTACTCGAGGGGTTATGTTTATTCCTCATTCGGCCTTTAGAAGGTTGTGAGTGTCATTGTTGTCAACCTAGGGCTCTGATACCACTTTGTAACACCCCGAATCTGCAGGATATCGGAATGCTACGGGCGAGACCACACAATGGGTCCCGACCCTTAGCCTGACAACAACTTCACCGGACCTTTCCAACATGGCACAAATAAAGGCATAAAACTCAAAATAGTTTATAATGTATGCAATGAAAGAAAGGAAGGGATACAAGTTGGAAACTCAGCCGAGTCCTCAAAACGACAAAAACGTAACGCAATCCGAACGTGCAACAAACCACAATCCGACAAAACAAGGAAATCCCAAAAACGCCCCTATCATATAATGTACGGAGACCACTCGGTTGTCCACTCCTCCATCTCACTCGGCACCATCCCTAACCTGTAAGACATCTACACAAAACGGTTTTAAACCATTATCTCACATTCTATGCATTATAAGAATAATATGGCACAAACACACATGAGATCACAAAGCACACACCATGAGCATTCATTACATAATATCTTTTTAGGTTGTTCCATATATAATTCATTCGTTCAAGTGTGACACGAGAGTCTTATAACTCTCGCCTCTGTCCCCGTGTAACCAACAGGAGTGTGGCGGCGCCCAACCCGTATACCCTGAGGAAGTGATGAAGAAGCCCGTCCGTATACCGTGTATGGCCTGGTCGCATAGATCCCCAATCTTCCTCGGGAAACTGAGTGGTGATGTCACCGCCAGATAATAATAGTAGTAACTATGGGCCAATAAATAAGGTCAAGTAAATCCTAATCCATTTTCATGCTTAAAAGCGGTAAACACACACCACCATATACATCCAAATAAGGCATAGAAGCGGCTAAGTAAGTCCGAGGACTTACCTCGTCTCAAGCTAACCAAACCAACGATCTCACTTTCCGAAAAGGAAAACCAAAGCCTGATCCACAAGATACATATATCAACAAAAACTCACAACACACTTCCAACACTCTCTAAAGATAAAACCGAACAAGGGTTCAACAACTAGAAATTAGTAAGGCTCTCTTGAACCTTTAGGAGGTCAAGATCAAGCTAGGCAAGGGAAAGAGGGAACAACAGCCCACAACCCAAAAGAGATTAAGCACACAACAAGCTGGACTAAAAGGGTAAGATGGGAGAGAGACCACAAGGCCGTCAAACACAAGATCAGTAAAGATTCAAGGGCACCTAGGTTCAAGCCACTAAATGACATTCTAATAAGTCCTAGGTCCAACCTAATCATGCTTCTAGCTAAGCAACAACATAAGGTCTAAGGAAGGAACGAAGAAGAAAGGAGGAAGGAACCTACTGGTGAAGAAAACGCAGCCGCGGAAGCAAGTTGGCGCTCCCAGCGGAACCTTGTCGCCGCCCCTGCGGATCACTGGCGTCGCCCCTATGCCTGGTGGCCGCCCCTGCTGTGGCTCTGGCCGCCCCTGTGGTGGCCTCAGTCTGCCCCTGCGCCTCTGGTGGTCCGCCCCCGCGGTCGAACAACAGAAAGTCCGTCTTCTTCGTTTCTTCGACTGGTTCTTTGCTTCTAGTGCCTCCTTCTCTTGTTGGGCTTCCTCCAAACCTTCACCACAGGTCTTAACTTTCTCACCACGACCTAAACGAGCTAAAGAAAGGGACATATAAGGGTTTACTAGATTTCTCTTCAAAAGCTTCCTCCATGGCCATGGAGGTGAAGAGAAGAGGAAGAAGAGACAACAAGCAACAAGAGGAAGAGGGGAAGAGACCACTTACCATAGAAGATCTGGAAATCTCAAGCTGCAGCTCCTACCAAGCTCTTCCAAGTCCAAGAAGATGAGAACAAGCAAGAAGGAATAGAGGAGTGGAAGAGAGTGAAAGAGTGTAAGAGGAAAAGTGAGGAAAAGAGGAGAGAGTAAAGAGCTGAAAAAAGAGGTGGGATATCCAAGGGTCAGCTCCCTTGTCCCCTCACTCCTCTTTCCAAGGTCAGAAAGTAAAAAGGTGTCCCATCCCGCGTTAAAACCCGAACTCTGAAAATGTGCATGCGGGAAATAAGTTGCAGACGCGGAAAAGTCGGAAACAACTCAACATCCGGAAATAAAATTTTCGGATGTTACTAACATTTCACAATTTTAGAAATGATAATTTGTCCAACTAAATCGATGTATATTTATATGAAAGTGTAGTGGCATGAAACGTTGGAGAATAGTCGGTGATGAAAAAGGTTGTGTACGAAGTTGGTTTTCTTGATGGAAAAGATTGTGTAGGCAATTGGTTTTCTTGACGATATATGTTGTAATCTCTAATTTTCTTTCTCTTACTTTAAATAATACTTGCATATTAAAGTAGAGTATTTAATACTCTAAGTATTGTACCGTAAATTTGGGTAACAAAATCTCATTATTTGTGAATATTTTTTTGGTTGTAACATAAAATGGAAGGTAAATGATCTTGATAATGCCTCTAGCACGTCAATTCATAAAATTATTACTAATAAAATAATATGAGATTAGATGTCATTTGCTCGCACATGTGTAGACGACTATCATATCACTTATAAAACCACTCAATGTATAGGGTATGTTTAAGAACATCAAACTTATTAGAGGTGAGGCTTAAGCTTATTGGATAGTTGAAATATATTATTTAATCAATTTTGTGATAAGTCTTTTTATCTATATCTTGGAGATAGATAGAGAAAATTTAGTTAGTAACACACTTTTTGTTTGTTGAATATTAACCGGGCCCCTATAAAATTTTCTAATTAAGAATAAAGATAAAAAAAATAATTAAAATAGATTGAAATTAAGTTAAGAAGTTAAAGTAATTAGGTAATTGTATTTATTAAAAACTAACAAATATTTCAAAATCATTTAAAAAAAAGAAAACTGTAAAAGGAAATATCTACAAATCCTTTAGACTTTCTATCAACCGTAAAATTGAATCCTCAAATCTCAGAAGCAGTTCTCTCTTCCTCTCATCTACTCCATTAAAACTCGTCAACCTATCTTCAATATTCGCCGTCGTCATCTTCAACATGTCTTCAATAATCGCCGTCTTCATCCTCTACATCTACATACAATACAGTATGTACATAAACATTTACATATGTATTAATAGTCAACAGGTAAAATGTACATAAATCACTAAATGGTATATACATACATAACTACACACAACACAATTTGTACATATACATACACCGTTCTGCAGGTACATAACTACTAATAGTCAACAAGTAAAATGTACACAAAACACAAAGTTTTAGGTACAACAAATACTTTTGAATAGATACATATATTCATACAATACAGTATTGACATAAAAATTTACATAATTCATGTACACAAAATGTCGTATATCTGATACAAGAAATACTATTTTATGTACATAATAGACCCACACAATACAATATAGCTGTACCACTAGAAGATAAAATCGATGCATATGGTACATAACTGACAACAATCACCAATGTACATTTACATAAGTATATAGTTAAGCAAATAAAACACAACCAATATGTACAATTAAATACATACATACATATACATACATAATATTATAAGCATACACAAACTGGAACAAACCACTGAAACAGTTAACATCGAAGTATGCACAGAACGATGAAAGTTTAACAATTAACACGTATCAACTGTTTGATGATGTCAACTCGAACACAAATCTTGACTGAATCGCCTTGTACAATCGATGTTTGAAGATTGGAAGATTACAAAACCGCTGTGTTCGACTTGAACGCAAATTTCAATCAAGTCGCCTTGCTATGTTTCATAAAAACCGTTGTGTTTTGTTTCCGTAGAAAATGACAGAGATATCACCAGCCACGATTGAGGAAGAAGGTTTCTGATACTTTACTTCTTAAACGGTTAATAGGTGTTAGTTAACTTATTTAATTAAGGAAATAAATAATTATAAATAGGAGAGAGAAAGATCATAAACTAGGTAGAATCTTTTTTTATCTTTTATAATAAATCTTTTTTGTGATAAATGGAGGGACCTAGTTTGTAAACACCTACACACAAGTGCCTAGTTTATATCCAACATTACAAAAACTGTTTTCTTACATATTGGACACAATATGTAAGAATATACAATTTCTACGCTATTATTTTAAATTGTAAGAAAATTGGACACAATCAACATATTAAAATTTTTTTTTTGTTGTTTTAAACTGTTTTCTTACATATTGCTCTCATTCAAAATTAAGATACATTTAAAATTTGGTACTATCATAAAAATCTTAGTGTTTCTAAATATAAAGTCTAATAATATTTTCTCTAAAATATTCTTAAGAATTTTACGTATTTGTTAATTAATATTTGGATTTAAAAACTTCTTTAAAAGTGATCTATACTAAACTCCATCTTTAATACAAGATGAACGATTTGACAATTTTAGAAATGATAATGTTGTCCAACCAAATCGATGTATATTTATGTGAAAGTGTAGTGGCATGAAATGTTGGAGAATAGTCTTTGATGAAAAAGGTTGT
Source organism: Fagopyrum esculentum (assembly GCA_033239045.1). Lineage (NCBI taxonomy): Eukaryota > Viridiplantae > Streptophyta > Magnoliopsida > Caryophyllales > Polygonaceae > Fagopyrum > Fagopyrum esculentum. The sequence goes on from BSUD01000001.1 coordinate 74,149,162, forward strand.
GTACAAAGTTGGTTTTCTTGAAAAGGTTGTGTACGCAATTGGTTTTCTTGACGATATCTGTTGTAATCTCTCTTTTTTAATTTACTTTAAATAATACTTGCATATTAAAATCGAGTATCTAATACTCAAGTGTTGAACTGTGAATTAGAGTAACAAAATCTCTTTATTAGTGATTATTTTATTTTTGTTGTAACATAAAATGGAAGGTGAATGATCTTGATAATGCCTCCAGCACGTCAATTGATAAAATCATTACTAATAAAATCATAAGAGTTTATATGTCATTAGCTCGCACATGGGCAGAATCATATCATTTATAAAACCACATAATGTATGTGGTATGTTTGATAACATCAAACTTAAGCTTATTGGATAGATGAAATATGTAACTGATTCAATAAACTTATTTTTTTCCGATAAGTGTGATAAGTGTTTGGAGAACGAAGGTTATTAAAGATGATGTAATGGGACAATTATATAAAGTTTACCTTAATAAACTCACATATTTTAGCACTTCGGGCGAAAAATCAATTCAGTTACTTAAAAAATATTTTTTTTAGTTTCGTACACCAAATACAAAATTAATTAAACCACATTTCGATTTTCACCCCAAAATTAATTAAACCTCATTTCGGTTGTACACCCCAATTTTGAATGCCACTTTTGGTGCGAATTAGATAGTTGATAAAATGATATACATGACTATATATAAAATAATTTGCTTTTTTAACTAGAAGTTGATCAAAAAAAAACCTTAAAATGCTCTCTCTTGTAGCAAACCCCTTTCACCACCCAAAACCCTCTCCCGCTACCGAGAAAAGTGGATGTAGAACCCGCCGCCGGATCCCGAACACCATATCGCTCATCTCTCTTTCTTTGAGAGATTCCTGGTGGCCGAAAGGCCCTTGCGGTGGTTGGATGTGGAAACCTTTCCTCTCCCCCAAAAAGTGGGTACTCACGCCGCCATCGACGATGTCGTTTCCATCTAAAGAACTTGGGTTCTATTTGCAATGGTGTATTTTGGCCGATTAATTTCTCGTTCTACAAGCGGAAGAGAGGTCAATCTAAAGTCGTATGTAAATCTCGCATTCCTTTTCAATGAATCAAAAGCAAGGATGAGAATGGAAGGAGATCCGGCTTTTGTTCAAATCCTCAGTTCCTTGCCAAGCTTACAAACCAAACGTTGTCTATACGGATCTATAACGGCAGCGCGCCGGCCTACGGGGATGTCCTATGCTTCTGGGATGGAGGGTGTAAAAAAAGAGTGCTTCAGCTACCTTGGGTTGCTGCTTTTTCCCTGTACTGTTATGGGGGTGAGGTTTCACCCTGTGTTTAGTTAAGTGCCATGTGTCTTGCTTTTAGCAAGGGTTTATGTAACCAGGAATTTGTGTCAAAGTCTTCTCAAACAAACAAATGCATCTATAAACTGAAAAAAAAAACAACCAAAAACTGCATAGATTACCAATTTGTTTATGATCACCATACTTTTCTGATGTCTTCTGACCATCTATCAATGTTTATCTTCCCTATGTATTTCTGTTGTGATTGCCCAACCTTTACGGTTTGGTATTGAACGACAACTGCTTATCTATTGTCATGATTACCACATTTTATTGTCAGTTTGGCATGAGGTTAAGTCACTACTTTAGTACCTATAAACAATTTCTTTTGTAAGGGTTCTGTATTACTCGTATAAGCAGACTAAACAACAATGTATTCCTCGTCAAGGGTACTACCTGTATAACTGAACTAGTTAGTAATTCGGTCTAAAAATTTAAACCTTGATGCTTCTCTTTTCTACCCTAGTTTTTTGATCTATGGTTTTGTACTGAACATTTGTCTACCAATTACTTTTCAAAATGCAAACCATATTCTTGTAAAAGACCTGTTGATGATCACTTGTTATGGAATGTGTTTGTCTTTTCTATTATACCCAAGTATAATCACTACCATCCACTGAATTCGAATGGTTCCCTATCGGCTCTTTTTGTTTCTCCTCACAAGAGGATTGTTTGCTTTAACTTTCCTGACCGTCAGTTATATACCATGATTTTTACACTTTGTACACTTTGTACACTTGTTTAAACAGGTTGCTAGCTTACTGTTGTAAGTACCATCTCAAGGGTATTTTTAGCATTGATAGTGCTGATTTTCATTCTCTGCCGTCTTTGCAACAAGTTATTTGCGGCTCCCGGTTGAAAGAGACTTGTTTTTTTTTGGTCTCCAAACCAATATAAAGGCATAATATGCCTAGATACTTACCACTTTACCACTTTACCGAGGCTTGTGAGTTGTGATAACTCACATTCTGATGATTGGACTCACCTAGTCCAGTTGCCTATCAAATTTAAGTCAAATATCAAAATTCATGGGGCACAATCCACTAACTTTATACTGCAACCCAGTTATTTCGACATTACCATGTTTGCTCTTTTTGTTTCTGAGCCATCTTGATTCTCACCAAATCAAGTTGAATTTTCGATCTATATTGATTCTCACCCCTAATTATGAACATAATTTGCTATCAGAGAAGCCCACAAATTTATCACAGGAATTTGACCTACCTTTTCAAATGTGGGTTTTTATGAACTTGATAATTGGATCTCAACCTACCCAATCAAACATACATAACCAAGCCCGATCTCGAACTCGTTTTAAATGATAATGAGCTTCTAGAACATTAGAGGGATGGACCGGAGTAACCTCTGGACAAACCTCGACGCGGTTTGTAAAATTTACAAGATTAAAATCATTGCCTTAGTAGAAACAAAATCGGAAAAGCCTCCAGATGATCGCTTATGGAGAGCGGCTGGTTTTGACAACATGATGTACTGCCCTGCCATCGGGAGAGCTGGTGGCTTATGCCTTTTATGGAAAACATACCAACTAAGAAACCAAACAATCAAATTTGAATTTAAAAACAATAGATATTTGTGTTGAATTTACATGCAACAATACGAATCATAAGATGAACATCATATTTACGTATGTACCTCCACAAGAAGCTACAAAAAACTATTTATGGGATTCCATTTCTAAATTTATGCAAGATTCTCCACTTCCTACCATTATCCTTGGAAGCCTGAATAAAATTCAACAACAATCTGAAAAACAAGGAGGAGCTCTTATTAACACTAATAGATTTAATAGACTAATTAATTTCAAGAGCTCTTGCAACCTTGAGGACATCCAAACTTCAAGAAATTTCTTTACGTGGAGGAAGAAACGTGATGGCCTGAATAACATCTTTGAGAAATTTGATCACGTGTTGGTTCATAATCAAATACTCCAATGGTACCCAAACTTAAAAACAAAAAACCATGCATTCACTATGTCAAATCATTGTCAAATTTCTTTGGAAACAACGGAAATTTACACTCGACAACCATTCAAATTTGAAATGATGTGGACTAAACAAAAATTATTCGAGAACATTGTTAAACAAACATGGTGTTCGAACTTTATTGGAAATGAAATGTATAAACTCACAAAAAAAACTCAATTGCTTAAAACGAAGACAAAAGAATGGAGTAATTTAAATTTCGGAAACATATTCAAACAACTTAATTAGGTGGAAACACAACTACTGGAAATTCAAAGCACAAGACCCAACTACTTAAACCAAAGAGATCAAACCAATCGAAAGGAATTTGCTAACAAAACAAAACCATTTACTTTCTTTTCACCAGAGATATTGGAGACAAAGAACGAAAAACAAACACATGAAGAACATGAACTCAAATTCCAAATACTTCAATCGCATTGCTATTGGAAGAAGAAATCGCAAATACTTAAAGGAACTTATAACCACTAATGGTACGACTATTTCTTCTGAATCAGAGACCGTTTGGAAGTTAAAACGGAACTCGTGAGAAAATACTCTAAAACCCAACTAGATCAATCTCTATTGGATGACAAACTCAAACTTATTCAAAACAAAGTTAGTAATGAAGATAACATAAACCTAACAAAACCCCCGAATAATGAAGAAATTAAAAAGGTATTCGATATTGGGTGTGATAAATCCCAAGGACTAGATGGGATACCGGCCGGTTTTTATAAAAAAAATATTGGCAAATTGTAGGAACTAAATTTTTGAAAGTTGTGAAAGGATTTTTCAGAAGTGGAAAAATGCTTAAACAAATTAACAATACTTTTATAACCCTAATACCTAAAGTGGATAATCCTTTAACAATCAATCACTTCAGACCTATAAGTCTTTGTGTAACGCCCCATTTTATTAGGCGCGTTTTCGATATTTTTTCTTCCTACCTTTTATCGAAAATTTTATAGCTTATTTATTTACGAGTATTTTACATCGTAAATTAAATTATACGAGTATATATGTATACATACACCGATATATTTTATTTCCCCTGTTTAAATTAACATATAATCTCGAAAAATAAATTTCGAGAATGGTATTTATATTTCAAAGTATATTTTTGCGAGTTAATTTATATATATTCGATCCACCTATTTTTCCCTTATTTTACTTTACGAGTTAAGTTCAGAAAAATTTCCGATCCGATAATCCCGTTCCGACTTTTGATCGAGTTAGTTTATTATACCGTGTAAGAACGAAAGGTCAGCCCCCTTGCCACCCCTTCTAGACTGCACACGTACCTGACCTCTCACTTCTGTTTTTCCCCCTTTCCCTCACGCAACCTGTATGTACTCACCCTCTATACAATTCTCAAGAGCTCTCCATTTTTTTTTTGTTTTTTCTTCCTTGCCCCCTTCACATGTGATTCCCCTCTCTCAGACCACCGTTACCTCGCTTACCACCAGGAGAGTTGCCTCGCCCTACCGGAGCCACCGTAGGCCGGCTGTCCCTGCTCTCCGCCCACAGCTCACACTCCCGTCTCACCTTAGTCGTCCAATCGAACCAAAGCTGCCACGCCGCGGGGGGAACCTGTCGACCGCCTGAAATACCCTCTGCCACCTACAGTGTCACCGTTATCGGGGAGCACCTCTAGGGAGCTCAAAGCCTTGCTGCGCCGCGTCTCTCCTCCCTTCTCCCATCTTCAGTCGGGCCTCACCCCTGGAGCACTCACCACCATCAGGAAGATGACCCTGTGCCTTCGCCGTCGCCGGAAACCGAAGCCCACGCGTAGGAGCCAACGCCCGGCGGTCTTTGTCGCCGCCGAAGCTGAAGTGGCTCCTCCTCCTCTGGTCGACGTTGCAACCCTCTTTCCCCCGCCGCCCTGTACTGTGTTTGAAGAAGGGGTTTCTTTTGACCTAATTAAATCGGACCTCCCTCATTTCTTATGTATTTACAATTTGGAACCCAAGTTTTGTATTTGCATTTTGTGCCCAAAATTTTAGATGTTTTCAAATATGCCCCTGCAGTAATTAATTACTGAATGTGCCCGGAATTATGGTATTGCAGTTTTGAACCCAGATTTTGAAATGTGACATTATGTCCTCGGTTTTAATATTTTCGGGAAATAGCCCAAGGTTTATTACGGTTTACGACCCGCATTTACAAGATTGTATATTTTACCCCGGAAAATGGTTGAGCGGTTTTGTTTCGTCCTTGGCTTTAAAAATGAGTTTTACCTTGGGTTTATGATGTCGTATAGGTTGCCCGGAAAATATATTTACGGATTTTAAAATTGGGTTTTACCTCGAGTTATAGTCTTGTATTTACTTAGACGATGTTTTATGCCTTGTTGGATTAATTTGGATTTACGGTTTAAGTTGTAATTTCGGGTTATGACCAAGTTGCTAAATTCCCGTAGTTTGCCCGAGAAGGTTTTGCGAGTTTTAACGTGGGAAATTGAAATCGAGTTTTTCTTTAATTTTATGTATATTATATAATCCGATCAAATTTAGCGTACGAGCTAAATTTGTCTAGTTTTAGTGTTAGGTTTGGAAGGGTCCCGATAAAGACCTAATGAGTCCAAGTCGACATCCATTGACCATCTTCCGTCTTTTGACATCATGTGAGTTACCTTTTTTTCCCTCGATCTAGTTATGTTTAGTATTAGTATCATGCTAGGAGGGATCTTGCATAACTTAGTGGAAATGCCAAGTAGTGGCCTTGAACCGTATATATATGTTGGATCGTTATGAGTATTGTGATGTTTCGGTACGATCATGGGATGTTCTTCAGATTAGAAGTTGGACCTAGCATGCTAGGGTTGTGACCTCGTATAGGTTTTGGGAGACTAGAAGCCCGAGGGCTTCTAGCATATTGGTTAGTTATTGATTGTGTGCCTTGTCTGATCACCGTTGAGTTACATTCCTACGGGAAGCTGAGTACGGGATTTAGCCGGTTTATCTTAGGGACAGGTAAGTCTCCGGACTTACTTAGCTCGTATTCTCTGTATTAGTTTCGATGCGTGTTTGGTGGTGTGTGTTTATTATTTATGTGTGTGCTTATTGTTTACGTTATAACATCTAAACCGGTAATAGGACTACCGACTTTATATGTTTATATTCGGCCCAATTGTATGATAACGGGCAGTGACTGCTTGTCCAGTCCAAAATGGGGATGATTGGAAGGTGCCTTGTGACAAGTCCAATGGGTAATGCTGATCCGCATCAAGTACAAACCCGTATGGTGAAAGGGGACAAGGGCGAGATCACGGTCATTCTCGTATCACAAAAGAAGTTGAATTAGAATGGTATATGACCTAATAATTAAAAGGTAATAAACCGGCTTGTGTGTTTTGTAGCATGTTGTGTGTATATGATACCTTATTTGTGTGTGTGCCAATACCATGATTCTAATGCCTTGAATGCTAACTAACGGTTTTATACCGATATTATTGTAGTTGCCTTGCAGGTTAGGAACGCGGCCGAGAGATCCGAAAGAGTGGGAAGCTGGGGTCCTTACATTTTAGTATGAGTTTTGGGGGTTGTATTTGTGTATTGTTTATGGTATTATGTATGTCGCGTGTATGACGGTAACCTTTGGAGTTGTATCTCGGTTGGAGTCTTTCATTGTTTTCTTTTGGGTGGTTCATATCATTGCATTAAAATGGATTTCGGTTTTGCCTTTATTTGTGTCTTGTTGTGAGATCCGGTGAAATTGTTGCCAGGCTAAGGGTCGGGACCCATTGTGAAGTCTCTGCCCGTAACACTCAGAGTCCCGCGGATTCAGGGTGTTACAAAAGTGGTATTAGAGCCCTAGGTTGACAACAATGGCACTCGCAATCTTCTAAAGGCCGAATGAGGAATAAACAAAACCCACACGGATTTTGACTTTTCATTTTCAAAATCATATGCATGAGTCGGTTTTGGGTTAGAATGTACGGACCACCACTCCTTCCGCGGATCTCGACGGCTTAGATTATTGGATTTTAGTATATATATATAGATTGTGTATATATGTAGATATGTATTGTGGATCTAGAATGTTTTTGGACTATTATTATGTCAATTATAGTTATGCATGATGGACTTGTTAATTGTTATGTTGTTTTGGTGGCATGACCTTTATATTGATATGAGTTGTAATGTGGCATGATAATATTATATTAGTGCTTGGAACTCGTTTTATGAAAATGGTTTCCTTGGATGTATTATGTTAATAGCAGGTGGACATATAACTTATATAGTTATATACGTATACTAGGAAGTCATACAAGTAAGGAAGCAACATGATGACATGAGAGTGGTTGCAAAGAAGCAAAGATTGAACAACGACAAACCAACTAAAGATGATGAACTTAGGGCTCTTCCAGAAGAAGCTTGGATAACTAAAGACGCGAAGCAAGAAGGAAAGGAGTGCATGCTAGCAAGGGTAGAAGTGGTATTTCTTTAAGACATGAAGTTTTCCTAGATACCCCTAAGCATGGGAGTCAGATTATGAAGTGTGGTCGAACTAATATGAAGATTTAAGAGATACGTATGTTAATCTTACAAAAGAACTAGAAAGTGAAGTGACGGTTTTTGCGAGAGCTTAATGTTCGCCCCTAGAGGTGTGTGCAAATAAGCTTTAAATTTATAAAACTAGAATCAAGTAGCGAACCCGCAGTGTACGGATCGAGGTAGCTAAGCAAGAATTCCAGAGTATCGAACACAGGGATTTGGGTGGGAACAAATTCGATTTCAGGTTATCAAGCAATAAATATGAGAGTTTTGCAAATATTGGGAAAACAACAATCCTAAAGATCCGGGTATTCAGTTGTGGCAACAGATTCAAGATATACTAATAATATAAAGACAGAATAGAGATATGCAAAGGTACACTAATGTAAGGTAATCGTACGGTTGAGGTTCCAAAAACCTTATGTAACTCACCTAAAAGATACTCCTTATACAGGTTGTTGAGGCTCAATATAAAGAGGTTCTAAAAGCAAGGATTAGTATCAAATACCCAAACCTATAATCTAAAGGTCAAGACTAACTTATCCGATTGAGGTTGTTGAGGCTCACAATCGAGGTAGAGGTTGTTGAGGCTTCACTACCACCTAGAAAAGACAAGTCTAAGCTAAGCTAAAGCAAATCTTTAACTTTGGATTAAGGTAAAAGCAGGCTCGTAAACTCATGGAAATTACGGTTGGATCTTGAGGTTCCACGGCCGTGGAACTCAAGAACAACCCGTAATTTAGGGTTGTCGGTGATAATTCTCTAACTCTCAGGGTCTAATCTGTTTGCGATCGATCTATCATCATCTAAGCCACAACTATCAACCCTTCACCTTAGAATTGTTAAGGGTTTTTAGCCAATAACAGTCATTTGATATCAATTCAAGATTTATAAGATAAAAGATGGGAACTTTCAAGAACTTTCAATAATCTTCGAACGAATCTCCGAATCACAATCAAGAACAAGTGTTTATCAAAAGATTCAATTCGGAATAAACAATCACAATCTTAGGAAAGAAAGGAAACGGGATGTCAATCCGATCCTAAATCAAACCTAAGCAAGAAGAGGAGTTTTCTTGCAAAATCCTCCAAGAACTTCGATCTTCCTCAACGCAAAGATCGCTAACAGCAATTCTCCAATCACGAACTTTGATCTTCAATGAGATCTCCCAAAAGCACCTCCAAGAATGAAGGTTTGTGTGTTGCTAAGCTTGCGTTCTTGCCGCTAAACTTAGGGTTTGAAGGGTCGTAAGCTCGATAACGAGGTAAGGCGAGGTGACGGAATCTTGCTTCATCCGTCCTTTTTATAATGCAGGGCAAAACGTCGGCCCGGCCCGATCTTCAAAAGATCATGGCTTCGAAACGTGGCGAAAGGATTCGCCAAGATCACGGTCGTGGAAGATTCCACGACCGTAATTCTGAGGCGTGGAAACAAATACGGGTAGCTTCCACGGCCGTAATATCCCCTGGAATGAACATCGAATTCTGCATCACAATCCACGGCCGTAATCTAGGGTCAAACCGTGATTTTTGCCTTCATTCGTGCATTCTTCAATCTAATACTCCAAATTGCTTCCCAAAAGGTGTCCTTGATCTAGAGGTACATCAACTCAACTCTCCTTCGCTCGATTTCGTTCGGAAATAGCTCCAAATCACCTATAATCAACATAGAACTCGTGTAGACATCCATATCGACAATATAGGTAATACTAGCTCATATATGCATAAAGCTCCATCAAAGACTATCAATATGAATCAAATACGATTATAAAACGTGCCTAAAATATCACAATATTTCATGCTAACAAATAACCCCATACTTAACACTTGCTTGTCCCTAAGCAAGGTCTTTCAAAAAGCTTTAAACAAGAGTTAGGATGAAATATGTGTACCTTCTTTTGGATGAGAGTGACTTCTAAAGAATAGATCATTCTCAAACCTTGCTTCATTCGTTTTCAAACTTTCACGCACTTAATTAGAGAGTAAGAGGTAAAGAAAGCTCATGAAACAATTTAACTTCCAAGCAAGCATTATAACCTTCAAACATTATCAAAATCAATCATAAGAACTTCAATTTAGATCACCAAGCCATATAACATTCTTTTGATCTTAAGGACTTTTCAAAGGAAAAGGTCTAGAGTATGGAAGGGAAGGGAAACTTTAAGGGAGAGTGGTGCATAAATCCGGGAAAATGGACTACTACCTTCTTCTTCTTTTGCGGTTTCCGCAACTCTTCACTTAGAGCTTCGCTCTTACTTTTCATTTTTCGACTTTACTTTTGGAGTTATGGATAGAGGTGCACAAAAACCGAAGCCTAGGAGATTGGCGTTTCTCATTTTTTGCGAGATGCCTCAAACCTTTAGCGCACATACCATAATCCGCTAGGAATATCGCTCAATCCGACTTTGGCAAGACACAAACACCCGGCTATGTGAATGGTGCCGAGTTACTCATCGTCATGATTGACTTCCCCAAACCTATAATTTCCTTCTATTCAATTGATTGCAAATATATGCTCTCATGGCCCTCCCACATCAAACATGCCTTTTTCTCATTCACTTTCCAAGTTCCCGGATGGGTAAGGGAGGCTAATATTTCAATGAGGAGTTAGATGATCAAAGGAAGGAAGAAAGAAGGTATCGAATTGCCTTAATCATTTCAAAAAGAAGCATAAGAACTTATAATGTGATTTCAACTTCGATTTCTTACATAATTTAGGTAACATTTTCACATTATAAAACTTGCAAAAGAGGTAAAATCTATTCATTCAATTTCTTTTCGAATTACTATCCTTTCAAGCATGCAATTGTTATCAACTTAATTCACAAGTAGTGTTTATCATAGAATTCATCTCAATTCATTAGAAGCATCAAATTTTTCAAAAATTTTTCAGTTTTTATGGGTTTTTAAAGTTCTTTTTCATGCAATGCAAGAATGAAACGTGTGACATATGATGAACATGCAATAATAGTCTCGGAATAGGAGCAACATATAGAGTAGAGTTATTACAAACATTTAGCACATCCCAATCAAGAATTACAAAAACTTGTTCGCCCCTAGAGGTGTGTGCAAGTAAGTTTTAAATTTATAAAACTAGAATCAAGCAGCGAGCCCGCAGTGTACGGATCGAGGTAGCTAAGCAAGAATTCCAGAGTATCGAACACAGGGATTTGGGTGGGAACAAATTCGATTTCAGGTTATCAAGCAATAAATATGAGAGTTTTGCAAATATTGGGAAAACAACAATCCTAAAGATCCGGGTATTCAGTTGTGGCAACAGATTCAAGATATACTAATAATATAAAGACAAAGTAGAGATATGCAAAGGTACACTAATGTAAGGTAATCGTACGGTTGAGGTTCCAAAAACCTTATGTAACTCACCTAAAAGATACTCCTTATACAGGTTGTTGAGGCTCAATATAAAGAGGTTCTAAAAGCAAGGATTAGTATCAAATACCCAAACCTATAATCTAAAGGTCAAGACTAACTTATCCGATTGAGGTTGTTGAGGCTCACAATCGAGGTAGAGGTTGTTGAGGCTTCACTACCACCTAGAAAAGACAAGTCTAAGCTAAGCTAAAGCAAATCTTTAACTTTGGATTAAGGTAAAAGCAGGCTCGTAAACTCATGGAAATTACGGTTGGATCTTGAGGTTCCACGGCCGTGGAACTCAAGAACAACCCGTAATTTAGGGTTGTCGGTGATAATTCTCTAACTCTCAGGGTCTAATCTGTTTGCGATCGATCTATCATCATCTAAGCCACAACTATCAACCCTTCACCTTAGAATTGTTAAGGGTTTTTAGCCAATAACAGTCATTTGATATCAATTCAAGATTTATAAGATAAAAGATGGGAACTTTCAAGAACTTTCAATAATCTTCGAACGAATCTCCGAATCACAATCAAGAACAAGTGTTTATCAAAAGATTCAATTCGGAATAAACAATCAAAATCTTAGGAAAGAAAGGAAACAGGATGTCAATCCGATCCTAAATCAAACCTAAGCAAGAAGAGGAGTTTTCTTGCAAAATCCTCCAAGAACTTCGATCTTCCTCAACGCGAAGATCGCTAACAGCAATTCTCCAATCACGAACTTTGATCTTCAATGAGATCTCCCAAAATCACCTCCAAGAATGAAGGTTTGTGTGTTGCTAAGCTTGCGTTCTTGCCGCTAAACCTAGGGTTTGAAGGGTCGTAAGCTAGATAACGAGGTAAGGCGAGGTGACGGAATCTTGCTTCATCCGTCCTTTTTATAATGCAGGGCAAAACGTCGGCCCGGCCCGATCTTCAAAAGATCATGGCTTCGAAACGTGGCGAAAGGATTTGCCAAGATCACGGTCGTGGAAGATTCCACGACCGTAATTCTGAGGCGTGGAAACTTATACGGGTAGCTTCCACGGCCGTAATATCCCCTGGAATGAACATCGAATTCTGCATCACAATCCACGGCCGTAATCTAGGGTCAAACCGTGATTTTTGCCTTCATTCGTGCATTCTTCAATCTAATACTCCAAATTGCTTCCCAAAAGGTGTCCTTGATCTAGAGGTACATCAACTCAACTCTCCTTCGCTCGATTTCGTTCGGAAATAGCTCCAAATCACCTATAATCAACATAGAACTCGTGTAGACATCCATATCGACAATATAGGTAATACTAGCTCATATATGCATAAAGCTCCATCAAAGACTATCAATATGAATCAAATACGATTATAAAACGTGCCTAAAATATCACAATATTTCATGCTAACAAATAACCCCATACTTAACACTTGCTTGTCCCTAAGCAAGGTCTTTCAAAAAGCTTTAAACAAGAGTTAGGATGAAATATGTGTACCTTCTTTTGGATGAAAGTGACTTCTAAAGAATAGATCATTCTCAAACCTTGCTTCATTCGTTTTCAAACTTTCACGCACTTAATTAGAGAGTAAGAGGTAAAGAAAGCTCATGAAACAATTTAACTTCCAAGCAAGCATTATAACCTTCAAACATTATCAAAATCAATCATAAGAACTTCAATTTAGATCACCAAGCCATATAACATTCTTTTGATCTTAAGGACTTTTCAAAGGAAAAGGTCTAGAGTATGGAAGGGAAGGGAAACTTTAAGGGAGAGTGGTGCATAAATCCGGGAAAATGGACTACTACCTTCTTCTTCTTTTGCGGTTTCCGCAACTCTTCACTTAGAGCTTCGCTCTTACTTTTCATTTTTCGACTTTACTTTTGGAGTTATGGATAGAGGTGCACAAAAACCGAAGCCTAGGAGATTGGCGTTTCTCATTTTTTTTTTTTGCGAGATGCCTCAAACCTTTAGCGCACATACCATAATCCGCTAGGAATATCGCTCAATCCGACTTTGGCAAGACACAAACACCCGGCTATGTGAATGGTGCCGAGTTACTCATCGTCATGATTGACTTCCCCAAACCTATAATTTCCTTCTATTCAATTGATTGCAAATATATGCTCTCATGGCCCTCCCACATCAAACATGCCTTTTTCTCATTCACTTTCCAAGTTCCCGGATGGGTAAGGGAGGCTAATATTTCAATGAGGAGTTAGATGATCAAAGGAAGGAAGAAAGAAGGTATCGAATTGCCTTAATCATTTCAAAAAGAAGCATAAGAACTTATAATGTGATTTCAACTTCGATTTCTTACATAATTTAGGTAACATTTTCACATTATAAAACTTGCAAAAGAGGTAAAATCTATTCATTCAATTTCTTTTCGAATTACTATCCTTTCAAGCATGCAATTGTTATCAACTTAATTCACAAGTAGTGTTTATCATAGAATTCATCTCAATTCATTAGAAGCATCAAATTTTTCAAAAATTTTTCAGTTTTTATGGGTTTTTAAAGTTCTTTTTCATGCAATGCAAGAATGAAACGTGTGACATATGATGAACATGCAATAATAGTCTCGGAATAGGAGCAACATATAGAGTAGAGTTATTACAAACATTTAGCACATCCCACCCCATACTTAGGACGAACATTGTCCCTAATGTTCACAAGAAAGAACAAAAGAAAGAAAAGAAAAGAAAACTCACAAATGGCGGCGGGGATGTCTAAAACGAGCAAGTCCGGTCATCAATCACTGCGGTGCCGGTGGAGCTGGGAATGGAGAGAAACTCGGGTCATAGTACCGCCCAAACTGCTGGCGGTAGACGTCCCTCATCATGTGGTCGAGGTCGTCCAAACGTCCATCTCTAGCGTCCGCCCGGATCTCTAATGCTCCGACTCTCTCTGAAAGTCCGGTAGCCCACTCCGGCATCCTCTCATACCATCCCGGAGCGCGATCATACCATCCGGGAGCGTCTGCTGGTGCTGCTGCTGGTGGTGGTGGTGGTGGTGGTGCTGTGTGCGTAGTGGACCAAGGAGGAGGTGTCTCGTACCAGGTGGGAGGTGTAGTCATCCACGTGGGTCTCTCGCTCACGCTAGCGCGGCGAGATGACGAGCCTGAAGCTCCAGTCGGACGCGGAGAGCGTCTAGGTACATCCTGCTGATCCGGCTGATCCGGAAACGAGCCGAACTCCTGCTCTGCTCCTGCACCACTCTCATACGGCTCTCCCATATCCTCCTCATCTACAACTGGCGGTGGAACGTAAGGGGGAGCTACAAGCCTGTTCGCATGCATCGCAGCGAACGTCTCCTTCCAGTTGTGGCGTCCTGCCACAATGGAATACTCCGGCAGCCACTCTATACCCCTGCCGGTCCTACTCTCCCAGGGCATGCCCGCGTAAGGCGGACCTCTATGTGTGGGGAAGATGAGTCCCCTAACCATGAAAGCGTGTAGCCCTAATGGAACTGCCGGTATACGTGTGCAAGCTGAGAAATCCACTCCAAAAGTCCTAGCTATGTGGGTCACTATCCCACCGTACCCAATGTTCCCTCTCGATTTGTTTTTCAATTTACTCATAGTCGCCGCCAAAAGGGTAGCACAATCGGCGCGGCATCCGTGAAGCATAGCATAGAGAAGGAATAGCTCATCCGTCTTGATCTTTTGGGGCGTCTCCGTCCTAGGGAAGAGACACTCCGAAAGAACACGGTGAGCTATCTTCAAGGCCAAATGGTACATCAATTTGGCCTTGGTGTCAGCTGGATGCCAACGGTCCTCGTCGGCATAGATCATAGCCACATCCTCCCAAAAAGTCCTTAGCGGACACGTTCCTAGGGATGCGACCGTTGTAGGTCTCGTGGAACCCAAAAATGGTCCCAAACTCAACTATACTCAACTGGTAGTCTCGGTTCATGAGACGGAAGGAGACGGTTCTATCAACAGGGCTGTGCTCGAAAGACGTCACAACCTCTCGGGTGATCTCCTCATAAGCGTCTTCACGAATGTTCGTGAAGACAATTAAACCGGCTCTATCCAAGAGCCATGTGAGGTCATCTACAATGTTGAGAGGGTGTAGATCCTCTAACAACAAGTATCTAGGGCCAATTACTGCCCTCTTCTCGATCCTCTCAAATGCAGCTTGGTGGTTTTCGTGTATGATCGGGATGCTAGGGTGAGGTGGTGAGGATGGAGGTGAAGATGGAGGTGAAGGTGAGGGAGATGAAGGTGGTGGTGCCCTAGATGTGGAAGGGTTACCCTTTCTCTTCTTATTCTGCTCTCCTTTCTTTTCCTTAATCCTTCCCGAAACTCTCTTCACGAAGTCCATTCTGTTACAAATTACGGTCTGTTCTTCCCAAAACCACGGCCGTGGAACCTATACAGACCGTGATTCGACACAGAATTCTCGATTCTCAGCAAATCAGCAATCAAACTCCACCACAATCAGTCCTAATCTAGTTTCTTCCAATCTCAATCAGTTCTTCCTAATAATCTCTAACAAAAACGAACAAAAACGGCTAAAATCAAGAAGAGAGCAAAAACCTCTTTTTTCGGATTGAGAAATCCAAAATGCGAGTTTGTTGATCGTTTTCCGCGCGATTTGTTGCTTGGATCTTGTTCTTGGTTGGATTTGCTTCGGTTTAGGAAGAAGAATCGTTAAAAAACGATTAGAGAACGAAGATTTGGGAGGGGCTGCGTGCTTTCGGCGTTTAGGGCGTGGAAATTGGGGGTTTTTGTGGTGTTTTTGTGGTGAAGTGTGGCTTTTATACTCGCAGGCAAAATTTCAAAAATCACGGTCTATCGGGGTATTCCACGGCCGTGGAAATGTACGGACCCGTAATTTTGGTGATTTTTCACAGGCTTTTGAGAATTACGGCCACTGTAGCAATGACGACCGTAATTTAGACCGTGGAACTCTCTGTAAAGCTTCAAAGTCCAAATTTCGTCACTTCTCTTCGACATTATCCTTCCTTTCCCCTTTTCCATCGATACTACAACCAAAAACACGAACATACCGGGAGAAATCGAGGCAAAAATAAAGCAAAAACTTCTATTCTAAGCTAATCTATGAATCGAAAGCAGAAACGACAATGCAATACCTTGGGTTGCCTCCCAAGAAGCGCTTTGTTTAAGGTCCGTAGCTAGACCATACTCGCACTTATTCGAGTGCGGTAGGTGCGAACTCCTCAGCTTGGAGTTCCGGTGAGTACTTCTTGAGTCGTTGACCGTTCACCTTAAAACTTCCGCTAGCTTCACCCCATACTTCAACTGCACCATGGGGGAAAATACGCTTAATTAGAAAAGGTCCAGTCCAACGAGATTTTAACTTACCTGGAAAGAGGCGAAGTCTCGAATTGAAGAGGAGAACTTGATCTCCTTCTTGGAAGTCCTTTGGAATGATATGCTTATCATGCCAACGCTTTGCTCTTTCCTTGTAGATCTTAGCGTTTTCGTAGGCGTTCAAACGGAGTTCATCCAGCTTGTTGATGTCTAGGAGACGCTTCTCTCCCGCTTCTTTCATGCTGAAATTCAGCCACTTGATAGCCCAAAACGCCTTGTGCTCTAGCTCTACCGGCAAGTGACAAGACTTCCCATACACAAGGTTGTATGGTGTGGTTCCTATGGGGGTCTTGTATGCAGTCCGGTATGCCCATAACGCATCATCTAATTTCAAGGACCAATCCTTCCTAGTCCTCGAAACCGTCTTCTCTAGAATTCCCTTGATCTCCCTATTTGAGATCTCAACTTGTCCACTCGTTTGTGGATGGTAAGGGGTGGCGATCTTGTGAGTAACCCCATACTTGGATAGAAGAGCTTCAAAGCGACGGGCTATGAAGTGAGAACCTCCATCACTAATGATCGTCCTTGGCGTCCCGAATCGCGGAAAAATGGTCTTGTTGAAGAACTTAACCACCACCATGGCATCATTTGTGGGAGAGGCAATGGCTTCCACCCATCTAGAAACGTAGTCTACCGCCAATAATATGTATTGGTTCCCACAAGAAGAAGGGAATGGTCCCATGAAGTCAACTCCCCAAACGTCAAAAATCTCCACCTCTTGGATGTTGTTGAGGGGCATCTCGTTCCTTCTAGAGATATTGCCTGTTCTTTGACAAGCATCGCAACAAGAAACAAAGGATTGCACATCTTTAAATAAAGTAGGCCAATAGAATCCGGATTGCAATACCTTTGCGCTAGTTTTGTTTGAACTAGCGTGTCCTCCACAAGGTAGTGAATGACAATGACGGATGACACTTTGCATCTCATCTTCCGGCACACATCGCCGAATGATGCCATCCGGACCTCTCTTGAAGAGAAGAGGCTCGTTCCAATGGTATTCCCGGACGTCCTTGAAGAACTTCTTCCTTTGCGCATATGATAGTCCGGGTGGTATTTCCTGGCAAACCAAATAATTAACGAAATCAGCAAACCATGGTTCGTCACCCTTGGAGATTACCTTGATGCACTCCTCAATGATGTGTAGGTGTTCGTCCGGAAAGGAGTCATCAATGGGTAAATGGTCGTCCTCTAGATGTGTTAGGCGACTCAAATGATCTGCAACAGAATTTTCCGAGCCTTTCTTGTCGCGGATCTCAAGATCGAATTCTTGTAGGAGAAGAATCCATCTAATCAGTCTTGGCTTCGCATCTTTCTTTGCAAGGAGGTATCGGATCGCAGCATGATCCGTGTAGACAACCACCTTTGCACCTACAAGATAGGAGCGAAATTTGTCAATAGCGTAGACAATGGCTAGAAATTCCTTTTCCGTAGTGGCGTAGTTGAGCTGGGCTTCGTCTAGCGTCTTGCTAGCGTAGTATATGGCGTGGGTTCGTCCTTCCTTTCGTTGCCCAAGAACAGCTCCAATGGCTACGTCACTAGCATCGCACATAATCTCGAAAGGGAGAGTCCAATCCGGTGGTTGGATAATGGGTGCCGAAATTAGAGCTTGCCGGATGGTGTTGAACGCATCTAGACATTCCTGCGAAAACTCAAAAACCGCATCCTTCATCAATAGATTAGTGAGAGGTTTTGATATCTTAGAAAAGTCTTGGATAAAACGTCTATAAAATCCAGCATGTCCTAGAAAACTTCTTATTCCCTTCACCGAAACTGGAGGAGGGAGTTTCTCTATGGTCTCTATTTTGGCCTTGTCTACCTCTATCCCTCTACTAGAGACTAAGTGACCTAAAACGATTCCTTCCTTAACCATGAATTGACACTTCTCCCAATTAAGGACTAGGTTAGTGTCTTCACATCTTTGCAAAACAAGCGAAAGGTTAGAAAGACAATCGTTAAAAGAGGAACCGTAAACGGAGAAGTCGTCCATGAAGACTTCCATGATTTCCTCTACGTATTCGGAGAAGATGGCCATCATACACCGTTGAAAGGTGGCTGGGGCGTTGCAAAGCCCGAACGGCATCCTCCTATAAGCGAACGTACCCCAAGGGCACGTGAATGTGGTCTTCTCTTGATCATCCGGATGTATCGGGATCTGAAAGAAACCACTATAACCGTCAAGGTAGCAAAAGTATGAATGTTGTGCTAACCTTTCAAGCATTTGGTCGATGAATGGCAATGGAAAGTGATCCTTCCGCGTTGCGTTGTTGAGCTTGCGGTAGTCTATGCACATTCGCCATCCAGTCACAGTTCGGGTAGGAATGAGTTCGTTGTTCTTATTGGTGATGACCGTCATTCCTCCCTTCTTCGGAACTACTTGAACTGGGCTCACCCACTTGCTATCGGAGATAGGATAGATGATACCTGCATCAAGAAGTTTAAGAATTTCCTTCTTGACAACCTCCTTCATGGTCGGATTTAACCGCCTTTGAGGTTGTCTTGAAGTTCTAAAGTCCTCCTCCATTAGTATCTTATGCATGCATAGAGAGGGTTTAATTCCTACTAAGTCCTCAATAGTATAGCCTATGGCTTTTCTATGTTTCCTAAGGACAATCATGAGCTGTTCATGTTCATCTATGCTTAATTCGGAACTAACGATAACCGGGAAGGTGGAGTTAGATCCAAGAAAAGCGTACCTTAGATGAGTAGGAAGTGGTTTGAGTTCCATTGCTTTCGGAGCTTCCAATGATCCTTGAGGAGCTTCCGATGTTTCCTTAGAGGTTTCTAGGGAAGTTGAATGGTTTGGAGAAGAATTAGGAGAAGTTGAAGAAGCGTGCTGATCACTATTTTCCACGGTCAAAATCACGTTTTCCCCTGTTTTTCCACGGCCGTAATATCCTCTGGAATGGAGGTCGAATTTGGTTGTGGAATCCACGGCCGTGGAATACAGAGTATGGCCGTGGAATCTTGTATTTTCAGCCTCATCGTGGAGTTTTTCAAACTCCACTTCATGCATCTCTTCTTGTGCTTCCAAGGCTTCAATTTCCTCTTTGCACTCTCCTTCTTCTCCTTCATGGGTTAGACTCATAGTGATAACCTTTTGCAAAGGATCGTTAAAGAGAATCGCACTTACCTCCTCCCTAGACAAGCCTTCTTCGTCTTGGATGTTGTAAATATCTTCATCAAAGATCGGCTCCTTCACTAGAGTGGAAAGAACGAACTCTACTTTCTCTTCCCCAATGTCAAAAGCGAGTCTTCCATTCTTGCAATCGACCATGCAGCCGGAAGTTGCAAGAAACGGTCTTCCGAGTATGATCGGGACCGGACTATCTGCAGGAATGTCAAGCACAACAAAATCAATGGGGACAAAGAACTTGCCTAGCTTAACAGGGACGTCCTCTACAATGCCGACGGGACGAGTAATGGATCGATCCGCCATGTATAACGTCATCTTCACCGGTTTAGGGTCGCCTAAACCGATCTTCCTGCACAACGCAAGTGGTATGATGCTCACACTTGCTCCTAGATCACACAAGGCGTCATATGTGACCTCTCCCACTCCTATGGGAATGCAAAATGACCCCGGATCCTTCAGCTTTGGGGGCATTTTCTCCTTCATAGTCTTGATGAGGTCCGAAGAATCCGAACTCATCTTGACTTCTCCAAAATCTTCTAGCTTCCTCTTGTTAGAGAGGAGCTCCTTCAAGAACTTGCCATAAGCCGGCATACCTACAATAGCATTAATGAAAGGTATATTAATATGCAGTTTGCTCATGAGTTCTATGAACTTACCGAATTGCTTGTCTAGGCGCGCTCGCGCTCTAGATTGAGGGAACGGTAGGGGAGGTTTTAAAGCTGGAGGTGGAACATAGACGTCCTCCTTCTCCTTCCCTTTTTCTTTGCTTTTCTCCACGGGGACTTCAACAAACGTAGGCTGCGGATCGGTGGTAGTCACTCCGCTCCTAGTTGTAATCGCCATTACCCTTCCCTTAGGGTTGTCCTCCGTCTTTCCTGGAAGTTTCCCTTGATTCCTAGGAACTTCCTCCGCATGGTTGAACATTTGATTCTCCAAAACCTTTTGAGCTTTGTCAACCTTAGAAATTTGATCATCAACCTTGATGATGCGGTTCTCCAACCCTTGAAGCTTTCCCAAGATCGTTTCCAACATGGGATCCGGCTTTTCCTTTCCCGTATTGTTTCCTCCATTTGATGATTGCCCCTGGCTTTTCAAAGGAGTAGAGGAAGAAGAGGGTGGAGTTAGTGAATTGGAATTGGAAGGATAGGAGTTACCGGAATTTTGTTGATTGGAGCGCCAATTGTTGTTGTTCGAACCACGATTGTTGTTCCAATTGTTGTTGTTCCGGTTGTTGTTGTTTCCATTCCAATTGTTGTTCCGGTTATTGTTCCGGTTATTGTTATTGCGGTTGGTGTTGTCACCGCCGTTGTTATTGCCCAAATAGCCAACATCCTTCTCTTGCTGCTTTGGGAAGTTGGTCTTGATAGTCTCCTTCAACTCTTTGATCTCATTGTTGAGGGAGAAAATCTGATTTTGAGCTTCATGTGTGAGCTTCGCTCCTTGCTCCACACGATTTCCCTCCACCTTCCGGTGGGAATACTTCTATATGACTCTTGCTTGCTTCTCAATGAAATCCCAAGCGTCATCTTCTCTCATGTCCATGAACGTTCCACATGAGAGGGATTGAAGGTTGAATTGCGTTCCCGCATCCAGCCCCTTGTAGTAAATTTCCAGCAAGGCAAGCTTGGATATGCCATGATGAGGACAATCCAAGAGCAAATCCTGAAACCTTTCCCAAGATTGAAACAAACTTTCGTTAGGTCTCATAGAAAAAGCATTAATCTTACCTCTAAGTTCCGCCGTTTTGGAGGGCGGAAAGAACTTGGTGAGAAACTCTGCGGAGAGGTCTTCCCATGTCTCTAGCTTTCCACTAGGAAGAGCTTGGTACCAGGATAGCGCTTTCCCTTTCAAAGAGAAAAAGAAAGGTTTGAGCTTATAGCTGTTGGTAGTGGCGCTCTTTGGCCTCATTGTCTCCATCATGCACTCAAAGTTTTGCAAGTGTTGGTGTGGAGATTCAGCGCTTGTACCGCCAAACTGACTTTGGCGAACAAGAGTGATAACTTGAGGGTTGAAACTAAACCCTTGTACATCTTCAGCATCAAAGTTCACACCTAAGCGGCGCGGTTGTTGTGTTGGATCCATCCGCTGGCCAAGAGTTCTTGGCTCATTATCCACACGTTCGACTCTCACATTCCTAGGTGGAATGCGGCGGTTTGCAGCTCCTTGTGTGTTGAAAGGATTTATATTGATCGTGGGATCAATCTCTTCTAGCGCAGGCATGGAAGAATCACTATCATCAGCGGATGAGTTACCTCTTCTTCTAGACCTTGTCCTTCTTCTCGAGGACTTCTTTCCCACCTTATCTTCAAGATCGCTCATCTTTATCTTCATTTGAACGATCATGTCTTGTAGACCGTTAACTTGAGTTTGATGACGATCCATCTCATCCTGGAGGAGATTCTCATTCCATCGGAGTTGAGCTTCCTTCTCCGCTAACTTAGTTTGAAGATCGTTTTCGTTTTCTTGAGCCATCCTCTTTTCTTTGCGTCTTCGTCTCAAGGTTTTCTCTAGCTCTTGGTCAAGAGGTAAGAGATCTTCGGTGTTTCTAGATCTGCGCATGCACTCAAAAAGAATCAAATAACGAGAGCAAGCTCCCAAGCTTGACAACCGGTTACCGAATTCGGCCGAAACCAAATCCCCGGCAACGGCGCCAAAAACTTGTTCGCCCCTAGAGGTGTGTGCAAATAAGCTTTAAATTTATAAAACTAGAATCAAGCAGCGAACCCGCAGTGTACGGATCGAGGTAGCTAAGCAAGAATTCCAGAGTATCGAACACAGGGATTTGGGTGGGAACAAATTCGATTTCAGGTTATCAAGCAATAAATATGAGAGTTTTGCAAATATTGGGAAAACAACAATCCTAAAGATCCGGGTATTCAGTTGTGGCAACAGATTCAAGATATACTAATAATATAAAGACAGAATAGAGATATGCAAAGGTACACTAATGTAAGGTAATCGTACGGTTGAGGTTCCAAAAACCTTATGTAACTCACCTAAAAGATACTCCTTATACAGGTTGTTGAGGCTCAATATAAAGAGGTTCTAAAAGCAAGGATTAGTATCAAATACCCAAACCTATAATCTAAAGGTCAAGACTAACTTATCCGATTGAGGTTGTTGAGGCTCACAATCGAGGTAGAGGTTGTTGAGGCTTCACTACCACCTAGAAAAGACAAGTCTAAGCTAAGCTAAAGCAAATCTTTAACTTTGGATTAAGGTAAAAGCAGGCTCGTAAACTCATGGAAATTACGGTTGGATCTTGAGGTTCCACGGCCGTGGAACTCAAGAACAACCCGTAATTTAGGGTTGTCGGTGATAATTCTCTAACTCTCAGGGTCTAATCTGTTTGCGATCGATCTATCATCATCTAAGCCACAACTATCAACCCTTCACCTTAGAATTGTTAAGGGTTTTTAGCCAATAACAGTCATTTGATATCAATTCAAGATTTATAAGATAAAAGATGGGAACTTTCAAGAACTTTCAATAATCTTCGAACGAATCTCCGAATCACAATCAAGAACAAGTGTTTATCAAAAGATTCAATTCGGAATAAACAATCACAATCTTAGGAAAGAAAGGAAACGGGATGTCAATCCGATCCTAAATCAAACCTAAGCAAGAAGAGGAGTTTTCTTGTAAAATCCTCCAAGAACTTCGATCTTCCTCAACGCAAAGATCGCTAACAGCAATTCTCCAATCACGAACTTTGATCTTCAATGAGATCTCCCAAAAGCACCTCCAAGAATGAAGGTTTGTGTGTTGCTAAGCTTGCGTTCTTGCTGCTAAACTTAGGGTTTGAAGGGTCGTAAGCTCGATAACGAGGTAAGGCGAGGTGACGGAATCTTGCTTCATCCGTCCTTTTTATAATGCAGGGCAAAACGTCGGCCCGGCCCGATCTTCAAAAGATCATGGCTTCGAAACGTGGCGAAAGGATTCGCCAAGATCACGGTCGTGGAAGATTCCACGACCGTAATTCTGAGGCGTGGAAACAAATACGGGTAGCTTCCACGGCCGTAATATCCCCTGGAATGAACATCGAATTCTGCATCACAATCCACGGCCGTAATCTAGGGTCAAACCGTGATTTTTGCCTTCATTCGTGCATTCTTCAATCTAATACTCCAAATTGCTTCCCAAAAGGTGTCCTTGATCTAGAGGTACATCAACTCAACTCTCCTTCGCTCGATTTCGTTCGGAAATAGCTCCAAATCACCTATAATCAACATAGAACTCGTGTAGACATCCATATCGACAATATAGGTAATACTAGCTCATATATGCATAAATCTCCATCAAAGACTATCAATATGAATCAAATACGATTATAAAACGTGCCTAAAATATCACAATATTTCATGCTAACACTTAAGCGGGAGACTTTTTCAAGGATACGAGAATTACGAGGAAGATTACGTGGTGAAAGTTCACATAGTAGAATTACCTTGTGGAGTCAATCGTTTTCCGTTATGGTGATGAGACTGAGCAACACTAAAAAGGAGGAAGTGTGTGTGGATGATGAGCTTTAGAAGATGAAAGGTGCAATAAGGAGCTTTATTAGAAGAGGAAGGATACCAACCAAGAGAAGAGAGAGTGGTTACTAACGATAGAGATGTGGGGAAGATGCACTTACAAGATATTATGAAGACCGGTTAAGCCTATGAAGGTGGGTCATGTGACACAAAAGAGCTGGGAGGGTATAACTATCTTACAAAATCGGAAAGATGATGGGAGCATAATAGGAGCCAACGAAGTTGGAAGTAGAGTAAGTGAGCTAGTGAAGTTTAGGCGGAGTACCCCGAAAGGGTATCCTTCAGGAGTATGGTAGCATGAAAGTATGGTAGGAGGGTAAGTCGTTAATCTTGGAAAGGGACATCAATGAGTTAATCGGTAACTACTGAGAATGCGCAGGTGCGGGTTGTATACTAGTGACTGTAAGTGGGGAGAGTAACCCAGGAGATGGGATCATGAAGAGGAGTAACTAGAACGTGGAATACTAGTGGTGGTTGAATGTCGGCAATAAGAGGTATATCAAGGGAAGTGCAAATGGCTTAATTAGGTAACAAATTATCGATTCCAGCAAGTGATACTAAAGTACCTCATAGGGAGGGATTGTAACGATCTGGTGCGACCTTCTTAGGTCATGGGTTTGTCATATGGGGAAGGACACGGATCAGGGTAACGGGGACTAGAAGAACGAAGGGGAAGGTGAGTCTTCTATAGCTATTGTGTGCAAAGGGGGAATATATAAGGGGATTTATGGTGTGTTGTTCTAAGGTAATGGATGTCGTGTTTTACAAGCAAAAGCTAAGTCAAGTTTTTGTGACTCACGTGACGAAGCCATAGTGGCTAAGACGTGAAACGAGGAAGCTAGATAAGGGCAACGCAGCAAGCTTAGAGTTATGAAGTTAGTGCTTGGTGGAGTTATGAGTGGATCTTTCAGTAATTGTGGCTAGGAAATTCCGTCTAAGGGCGTATTGGTATGGTTGTGAAGTTGTTCATGAAATAGAAAGAGATGCTTAAGGTGACCAAAAAGAGTACGAGAAGATCGAAGCTTTGAAGTTGGATGTCGACATGAGATGTACGAGTAGTATATGAAAGATTGAGGTCAAAACCTCTACGGTCGGATTGACATTACATAAGAGAATGAAGTAGGTTCTACACCTACCCGAAGGAATGGTGCAAGCTTATATATAATACGAAGAACGGCTCCCACATGTTGGGATGTCCAGGAGAGCGATGAACATAGGATCAATTGGTTATAAAATGTGGTTATCCCCTACAGTTAGGACGCTTATGGCAACACATAAGTATGAGTTCTTAAAAGGGTTATTACGACCAGGCCTTCAAGGTGAAAAAGATGGAATAGTACGGATTCGAGAGAAGAAGGACCCGTGAAAGAGAACAGACGCCGTCATAGCTGAAGAGAGAACAATACACGAGTCTTAAGACGTCACCTCAGTAGATCGGGGTAGATCAATTGTATCATGACCACCTGTCAAGTTTTAAGACAAGGTTGTGCCGGTCCTATGTTACGGGACGAAAGAGGAAAAGACGAAAACCGAGATATTACGGATTCCAATATGTCAGAATATGGATTTTTCCACTAAGGTCAAGCTTGACTCAATTCCGATACACAAGGCATTGTATGGAATAACACTTGTGAAGAGACACGAGTTGTAGAAGCAATTGAAGGAAAACCATTGCAAGAGCTTGTTGTTAAAGGTTCATTAGAACCAATGCACTACCATAGAGAACACCAAACTTTATCTTGAACTCTTGATTTGAAGTTCATATTGGAATATATCTTAAACTCAAGATTTGAAGTTATTATGAGAACACCAAAATTGTTGTAGGGGACATACAATTCTCCCCATTTAAAACATCGATTACCGTGAGTCGAACAAGATAATGGTGAAGGACAAGTATTCCTTACGACGAATGGATGATCTACTCGATCGGTTACAAGGGTCGGTAGTCTCTTCTAAGAACGATTTAAGATATGTTGGTCATAAACTGAGAATTCGAGATTGGGATATTGCAAATACGGCATTCCGGACGAACCATGGTCACTATGAGTTGTAGAGATTCCAAATGGGCTTATTAATGCCCTGGATACGATATTTCGGTCTACTCTCGAAGAAGAGAGAATTTGTATGACAAGTTATCTCGGGATGACAACCCCGAAGGACATGGAAGAAGTTACAAGTTTCCTTAGATGTGCTGGGCATTACCGGATTTGTGGAGAGATTCTCCAAGTATCACCATCTATGGCTAACCTACTGTTCGCTCCAAACGGTGTGTGCAAGCTTTAAATTTATAACCCTAGATGTAAGCTTAAAACAAGGATGCGAACCCGCAATGTACAGGTCAATCGTAGTAAAAAGCAAGAAATTCCAGGGGTCGATCACAGGGACTTAGTGAAACAAAGCAGGTATAGGATGTTGATAACACGATTTATAGCATAGTTTTAGGTGTACATTTAGATAGTATTCTCGCTCAATCGTGCATGATCTAGCACTAGTCCAATACGTTTTGTGCTCAAAACATGTATTTTGTCGAGATAGACGTCTACACGGACTTGTGTGCGTTTTGTAGGTATTTCGGGAGGTTTACAGCTAAAACGATGTGTTAAAGGATCGTTCATTTAGATGACACGTCCTCGGACTCATTAGGACAAGCAAAGGGGTAAGAAGGACCCATGGAACCTTGCCAACACTAGCCATGCACCAAACCACAGCTCAATGATCTAAGGCGAAGTTTCTGCATAGAATCACGGTTTCCTGAAGAACCACGGCCGTGGAAATGACCGTGGATTTTGCCAGATTCTCGTGACAGCTGTGCCACGACTCTCATGGCCAGCTCATGAAGAATTTGTTATAAAAGTGGTCCTTGATGGGTTGTTCAAGGCAGCTGGAGTTTTGGGAGCAGCTCATCCATTCTCCATTTCTCTAACAAATATATTCTCCAAAGAAGAAGATTTTTTCTAGGAAGGAAAGTGCCAAAGAGAAGAAGAAAGGTGCCATTGAAGAAGAGAGAAGAACACACACTTAGCTCCTTGTATTTCGGATTTATTTCTAGAGAATTGTGAACCCTTGAACCTTCTTTTGGAAGGGTTGTAAGTTGTTCTAATTCGATCTTCAGATTTGTTTGTGTTGAAGTTCACTTGTTCATCTTCTTTCTTTCATTATCTTGCAATGAATGCTATGATTTTATGTTTGTTTGCTTTGATTTTCATTATGAATGTTGTAGGCTGAATTGATGTGATTCTAGGGTAAGGAAAGGATGGTTATGGCTAGATCTATGATAGGACGGATTTAGATTTACCTTTGGATGATTTTTGTTTATGAACATAGCTGCTGTTGGAAATCACGGGTAGTTCTTGTAGAACCACGGTCGTGGTTTCTGTAGAACAAACCGTGATTCTTCCTGGTTCGAAGGATCTTACCTTAGACTCATAAAACTGTTGAAACCCTAAGTTTTTGCTGAGTTTAACCTACCCTAGGGTGTCCTAGTGTAGAGACTAAGTGATAGGAGAGACTTACCCGGTAATCCCTTCCCTTAGAATCTAAAATAGCAAAACCTTAGGTAGTGGTGAACCTAATAAGTCGCCATTGGATTAGATGTGCTAGGAATGTTTACTAGGACTTCCCATTCCAAGACTTACCCGGTAAGGATAGGTTAGATCCTTAATTAACAATTCCGGTTTGTGTAGAATTCCTAACCTTAGGTTCTTAGAGACCTAACCGGTAATGAGATCTTAGGTGTGGACTAGTTGGATCATGAGACCTACCCGGTAATTGACCCTAATTTAGAAACACTTAATCCCAACATATCATAATCAATCCAAAGAATGAATAGATAACTTGAGTTCTATGCCATAACCGGAACTCCCGACCCCTAGAATCCGTTTTTCCTTTCACTTGATCAATATCTTGCTTGATTTGTTATTTGTGATTTTTGGTTTAGTTTGATTGTTTGCTTCGCATGAGTCGTGATCTTTGATCACCTAAAACCCAACAAAAACAATTGAGATTTTAGTTCTTTGTTTTCCTCTTTTCTAACTTTAGACCTTCACTAAATTTAATCACAAAACCGAATCAATTTCACCTTAGTCTTTGTGTTCGACCTCGGAGTACTATCCATACTACAAACGTCCCGTACACTGTGGGTGCGCTAGAAGTTAGGATAATTATAACGAGTATAAATTTAAGGCTTATTGCGTGCACACTTTTTAGCGTAACAAGTTTTTGGCGCCGTTGCCAGGGACTAGGTCTAGATTGAGTCTATTTTGTGATTGTTTCTAGTGTAGATCTTTCTTGTTGCTTTTGATCTCTCTTTGTTTGTGTCTTTGCTTTTCAGGACATCTATTTCTCTTTAGGTGTATGCGAAGATCTCGTGGCAAGGATTTAGCTCCATTCGATCCCGAACCGGAGAAAACCCTTCGATCTAGATCCAAGAACATCCGAAAGAAGAAAGAGATGGCCGGAAGAAACCTCCAAGCTGAATTGGATGAAGCCTTAGAGCAAATAAGACTAAGAGATGAGCTCTTGGAGGAAGAAAGGAGACTTGCCAATGAGAGGCAAGAGGAAACAAGGAGGGAGATTGAGGAGATTAGGCAAGCCCTTGTTCAAGGAGAGCTTAATCGCCGACAACCTCCACCTCCTCCACCACAACCGCAGCCGGCGGCCAATGTTAGGGTCGTTCCCATTGCTATTGAGGAGCCACAAACCCTAGGGAGACGTATGGATCCGGCACAAAGAGCACACCGACCGGGTGTGAATCTAGGAGATCCCGCAACCCACAACTATGAACTCCGCCCTCAAGTTCTTCAAATGATCCGGCACAATCAATTTGGAGGGATGGAAGGAGAGTCTCCTCACCAACATTTGATGAACTATGAGATTTTGATGGAGACTCTTAGACCACCAAGATTGGAGAGCAACAACCATAAGCTAAGGGCCTTTTCCTTCTCTCTTAAGGACAAAGCCTTGTCTTGGTATCAATCTATTCCACAAGGGCGAGTTGGTACTTGGGAAGAGATGACAACCGAGTTCTTGACCAAGTTCTTCCCACCTTCCAAGACCACCGAATTAAGAGGGAAGATCAATGCCTTTGTGATGAGGGATAGAGAAAGTTTGTTCAAGTCTTGGGAGAGATTCAAAGACCTTCTCCTAGATTGTCCGCACCATGGCATACCAAAGATTGAGCTATTAGAGATCTATTTCAAAGGACTTGATGAAGATAGCCAATTCAAGCTTCAATCTCTTTCCGGTGGGACATTTATGGAGAAACATGTAGATGATGCTTGGGAGTTTGTGGAGAAGCAAGCTCTAGTGATTGAAAAGTACTCTCATAGGAAGAGCGAAGGAAGAAAGGCGGGAGCATATGAGGTGAGTGAAGTCACCATGAGCAATTTCAAGCTTGACGCCATCAACAACGAGTTGAAGTCCTTGAGAGAGTTGTGTACTACTACCTTGAAGAGACAAGCAACTCCTCAAGCACCTTCACAAGCTAACTTGTCTTCCAAGGAGGAAGATGTGAATTATATGGGAAGGGGCAACTTCAACAATTACCAAGGCCCAAGAAATTTCAACAACAACCGGCAATTCAACAATTACCGGCCAAACCACAACCATCCCGGATTTTCTTACTCTAATCCGGATGGAGCCTTGAACCCTCCCGTTTCCACAAGCACAACTCCACCACAAAGGGCTTCACAAGAACCTCCACCCGGTTTTACTCAACCTTCAAAGGATAGAACCGAAGTCATGTTTGAACAATTGCTAGGAAGATTGAGTGGGCTTGAGAGCACCGTCACTTCAATCTCTAAAGCTCAAAAGGTCTTGGAAGCACAAGTCTTTCAAAAGGCGGGTGAAGCACATAGGGATCCGGGGAAGCTTCCCGGAAGAACCGAAGACAACCCGAGAGGCCAAGTGTTGGCTATCACAACAAGGAGTGGGTTGAGTATGAAGGATCCTTTGCCCAAGGACCAAGCTAAGGGGAAGCAAGTAGTGGTAGAAGAGGGAAGAAAGCAAGATGATGGAGGAAAGAGCAAGGATGTAGAGCCAACCTATGTGGCACCGCCTCCATACAAGCCGCCACTACCGTTCCCACAATCAAGAGCAAGAGCTCGTTTGGATAATCATTTTGGTAAGTTCCTTGAACTAATTTCCAAGTTTCATATTAACATTCCGTTCATGGATGCCATCTTAGGAATGCTGGCGTATGGCAAGTTTTTGAAAGAGATACTCTCCAACAAAAGGAAGTTGGAGGAGTATGGGGAGATAAGGATGACCAAGAGATCCTCGGAGTTGATCCAAACGATGAAGGAAGAAATGCCTCCCAAGTTAAGAGATCCGGGCTCCTTTTGTGTTCCAATTGGAGTAGGAGACGTGAAGTACGAAGCTCTTTGCGATCTTGGGGCAAGTGTAAGCATCATACCGCTTGCACTTAGCAACAAGGTCGGGCTAGGAGAGCCGAAACCGGTCAAGATGACCCTCTATATGGCGGACCGCTCTATTACTCACCCGGTTGGGATTCTAGAGGACATCCCGGTACAGCTAGGAGGATTCTATGTACCCATCGACTTTGTAGTGTTGGACATTCCGGCGGACTATCCGGTTCCTATCATCTTGGGAAGGCCTTTCCTAGCCACCTCCGGATGCTTGGTGGATTGCAAGAACGGGACTCTCTCTTTCAACATCGGGGAAGAAAACATCAAGTTCAAGCTGTCCACAATGATGAAAGGGCCAACCATTGATGAAGATATCTTCAACATAGTCGAGCAAGAGGAATCTAGAGAAGTTGTGAGCTCAATCTTGATCAAAGATCCTTTGGAAAAGGTTCTTACCTTGAGTATGACGGAAGAAGATAATGAGGAGGCTTGCAATGAAGAAATCAAGGCCTTGGAGGCCTTGGAAGAGGAGCCAAGAGTTGGATTTGAGAGCAACAAAGAAGTTGTGAACAGCTGCAAGTTCTACGGTCGAGATTTACAAACCACGGCCGTCAAACTTTCTGGACAACTCCGAGAAGCAAACTTGGCAAAAACCACGGTCGTGGAAAATGAGCAACCCGTGTTTCCAACCGTGGTTTTCCCTGAATCAGCTCTTGATGATGATCAAGCTTCTAGGAGCCATGAGGGGTCTTCATTTGCTTTGGACTCATCTCATCCAACCTTATTTGGATCATCTTCAACCAACAAAGGTCCTCCCTCACTTGAACTTAAACCCCTCCCTTCTCATTTAAAGTATGCATTCCTTGGAGATAATTCTACATATCCTGTGATTGTTAATGCATGCTTGAGTGATGATGAACTTGCTAAATTGCTGCATGAACTAAGATTGCATAGGAAAGCCATTGGTTATACTATTGATGATTTGGTTGGCATTAAGTCATCTTTGTGCATGCATAAGATAATGATGGAAGATAACCACAAACCCTCTATTGAACATCAAAGGAGATTGAATCCTATAATGAAAGAGGTGGTCAAAAAAGAAATCATATTACCGGGTAAGTCTCAAGGAATTAAGAAAAAGAACTATAACCTCAAACCAACACACCATCTAAGGGAATAGAATTAACCTTTACCGGGTAAGTCTCAGGCTGACTCACAAAGATGGGATGAAAGCACACTCAAACCCCAATAAAGGATAAACCTTTATTACCTACACTTATGATCATGGGTAAACAAACAAAGGAATTGCCGGGTAAGTCTCATCCTAGACTTGCATTGAACTAGGAAAGGTGTAATAAGAATAGGATTTGGCAAACTCTAACACTTAACTCTCAGTTTCGGATCAGAAAAGTAACCTCGGTCAGAAGAATTCCACCCCGGCCGAGATGTTCATCGACTGAGCGAGATGTTCTAGGGTTAAGGATAAAGACTCGAGCTTTCAGGGTCCTACAAGGATTAAGATCATTCTATCATTGTTTTTCCCACAACCTTCAGCCAATCACCCTAGAATCACACAATGAAATTAGCCACTCATCATCATGAAAGCAATAATCAAATATAAGGGAAGAAAGAGAATAATTGAACAAGAAAACCTTAAGAGAAAGACTTCAATACCTGAATCAATTATTAATCAAACAAGCGTTCCTTGGATCACAATCCGATAAGATAATCAACAAAGAAGGGAATCTAAGAAAGTCTTACAAAAACCCTTCACAAAAGCTATAAACTTTCTTCCTTCAATCTTCCTTCAACCTTCAAAAAAGTTCTTCAAATCTTCCAACTAGGGTAGGGTAAAACGGTTGTCTTGCCAGTAAGCACGTCTCCGGGTGATAGCGGATGTTTAAGCACGATCGGATTTGTGGAAAATCCGACCCTTTTTATAGGAAAATTACCCTCCAAAGATAAGATATCTTAGAAAGATCTTTTCCCATAAAAATAGGTAAAATATATGGGCTAAATTATCTTCTTCCTTCCAGGAATCCAGCCTGAAAATATAAGATCCTCTTTTAAAAAATAAAAGATCTCAGCCAAGAATAAAATATCCTTGCCGCGTCCAAGGTGTTCGCCTCGGTCGAGTCAGCTCCTCTGGATCACCTCGGTCGAGATGGTTGTTCGCCACTTAGCGTGCGTGCAATCAAGCTTTAAATTTATAAAACTAGAATAAAAGCAAGCGAACCCGCAGTGTACGGATCGGCGTAGATTAGCAAGTATTCCAAAGTATCGAACACAGGGATTTGGGGGGAACAAATTCAGTTTGTAAATTGTCAAGCAAGTAAATGTATGAGCTTTGCAAATATATTGGGAAAACAGCAACCCTAAAGATTCAGGTATCAAATTGTGGCAATCGATTCAAGATATACTAAAGAATTAAGGACAGATTTAAGAGTTGCAAAGGTATGCTAAGGTAAAGCAATGTACGGTGAAGTTCCAAGGCTTTATATGACTTATCTAGAAATACTCTCTATAAAGGTTGTTGAGGCTTCAGTATAGAAAGGATCTAAAGACAAGAATTAATCTCAAATACCCAAACTTGTAACCCAAGGATCAAGACTAACTAAACCGATTAAGGTTGTGACACTCGAAATCGAAGTAGAGGTTGTTGAGGCTTCACTACTACCTAGAAAAGGGCAAACCTAGACTAGATTAAAGCTAATATTTAACTTTGGATTAAAGTAAAAGCAAGGTTCGTAACTGACACAAAAT
Organism: Fagopyrum esculentum; assembly: GCA_033239045.1. Classification (NCBI taxonomy): domain Eukaryota; kingdom Viridiplantae; phylum Streptophyta; class Magnoliopsida; order Caryophyllales; family Polygonaceae; genus Fagopyrum; species Fagopyrum esculentum. The sequence goes on from BSUD01000001.1 coordinate 74,182,465, forward strand.
TACGGTAGTTCTTGAGTTCCACGGCCGTGGAAGCTCAAGAACAGACCGTGGATTAGGTTCGTCGGCGATTCTCTCTAACTCTCAGGGTCCAATCTGTTTATGATTGATCTATCATCATCTAAGCCACAACTATCAACCCTTCACCTTAGAATTGCTAAAGGGTTTTAGCCAACAACAGTCATTATGATATCAAATTCAAGATTTAAAAGAATGAAAGATGAAAACTTCCGAAAACCTTCAATAACCTTCAAACCAATCTCAAATCCACAAATATCAATGATAATGCAACTCAGATTTGGAATAAACACAACCAAGTAACTATTCTAGATAAGAACGAAGAACGGGATGTCAATCCGTCTTCTAATCAAACCTAGGAATAAAGTATGAAATCTCCTTACGAACAATCTTCCAAATCTTCACTCTTTCTCTAACTTTCCGTCAATCCGGAAATCTCAATAGGGCTAGGCGCAATCTCTCCACGGAGGTGTAAGCGAAGATCTAAACTAGGGTAAGCAGAGCTGACGGAATCTCCTTCCTTCCGTCCTTATATAGGCCCAAATAAAACGTGTCTTCGGCCCATGTGCGTAGAAGATCGTGGCTTAAAATATTGCGTAGATCGTCAAGATCACGGTCGTGGAAGGGTTCCACGCCCGTAATTTAGAGCGTGGAGTTGGATCACGGTTTCTCAAATCCTCCACGGCCGTGTAAGTTGCTGGAATGCTCCACGCTTGTCTTGCCAAGGTTCCACGGCCGTGGATTAGAGTGGATCCTAATACGGCCGTATTTTAGAGCGTGGAATGTTAAGTGCTCGTAAATCTCTTTTGTCTTGTGCCATTCTTCATCCTAGCATCTTCCTTAGCTCTTAGTGATTTCCTCAATCCTTGGACATGCTCAATCTATCTCCATTCTCCCTTGATTCGTCCGGTTTTCGCTCTTAATTGCCTACAATCAACGCAAAGCTTATGTAGACCTCTATATCGACAATATAGACAAACTAACTCACAATTGCTTCAATGCTTTATCAATGAATACCAATATAGATGAAATACACTTAGAAAACGTGCCTAAAATATCACAATATTTCATGCTAACAAATAACCCCATACTTGCCACTTGCTTGTCCCTAAGCAAGGTCTTTCAAAAGCTTTAAAACTCAAATTAGGATGAAATATGTGTACCTTCTCACAGCAAAACTTCTTTTAGATGAATGTGCTTTCTAATCAATAGATCATCCTCAAATCTTGCTTCATTCGTTTATAAGACTTTCATATATATAATCAAAGAGTAAAGAGTAAAGAAAGCTCATGAATTAATCAAACTTCCATGTAAACATCATAACCTTTAAACATTATCAAAATCAATCATAAGAAACTTCAATTTAGATCACCAAGTCATATAACATTCTTTTGATCTTAAGGACTTTCAAACAAGGTCTAGAATGTGGAAAGGGAAGGAAAACTTTAAGGAATGTGGTGCATGAATCCGGGAAAGTGGATAACTACTCTTTTCTTCTTCTCTTGCGGTTTCCACAACACTTTCAACTTAGAGCTTCGCTCTCTCCTTTTCAATTCATTTTTTGACTTTACTTTTGGAGTTATGGATAGAGGTGCACAAAAACCGAAGCCTAGGAGATTGGCGTTTCTCATTTTTACGAGATGCCTCAAACCCTTGATGCACATACCATAATCCGCTAGGAATATCGCTCAATCCGACTTTGGCAAGACACAAACACCCGGCTATGTGAATGGTGCCGAGTTACTCATCATCATGATTGACTTCCCCAAACCTATAATTTCTTTCTATTCTTTTGAATGCAAAGTATTGCTTTCATGGCCCTCCCACATCAAACATGTCAATTATCAACTCCTCCAAATTCCCGGATAGGTAAAGGAGGTCATTATTTCAATGAGGGGCTAAATGATCAAAGGAAGAAGAAAGAAAATCGAATTGCCTTAATCATCTCAAAAAGAAGCATAAGAACTTATCATGTGATTTCAACCTTGATTTCTCAACATGATTTAAGTAACATTCATCACATTATGAAACTTGCAAAAGAGGGATAATCAACTCATTCAAATCCTTTTCAATTCACTATTTGTTTAAGCATGCGATTGTCATCAAAACTCAATTCACAAGTGGTGATTATCATAGAAATCATCTCTATCCTTAGAAGCACAAAATTTTCAAAATTTTTCAATTTTTATGGGTTTTTCAAAAGCTTTTTCATGCAATGCAATAATGAAACGTGTAACAATAGAATGAACATGCAAGGTAGTCTCGATAAAAGCATACAAAAGTGAGTAAGAGTTATTACAAACTATTAGTCACACCCCACCCCATACTTAGAACAAACATTGTCCCTAATGTTCAAAAAGAAAAAGAAGAAAAGAAAGAAAGAAAAAGAACTCACAAAATGGTGGTGGAGCGGCTAAAACGGTCGATCATCAAAAGTCCTCACTGCGGTGGAGGCGGTGGTGGAAACGGGGAGAAGCTGGGATCATAGTACCGCCCGAACTACTGGCGGTAGACATCTCTCATCATGTGGTCGAGATCGTCGGCTCGTGCATCCCTAGCATCAGCACGAATCTCCAAAGCTCCAACCCTATCGGAAAGGTCGGTATCCCACTGTGGCAGCTGCTCGTACCAACCAGGCGGCTGGCTGTACCACGCCGGTGCATCTGAAGGTGATGGTGCAGGTGGCGGCTGTGCATGCCAAGGCGGTGGAGCTCCCATCCAATCCGGCTGAGTGTTGTACCATGGAGGAGGATCTGCCATCCAAGTAGGCCTCTCGCTCACACTAGCACGGCGAGAGGAAGATCCAGAAGCTCTAGTGGGGCGGGGAGAGTGTCTAGGAAGGTCAGGAACTGCATCCGGCTGATCCGGGAATGTACCAAAGTCATGATCAGCTCCTCCTCCCTCAAACTCGTCATCCCCTCTCATCTCCTCCTCTACAACTGGTGGTGGTGGAACATAAGGAGGGGCTACTAATCTGTTCGCGTGCATGGCAGCGAACGTCGCCTTCCAGTTATGGCGTCCAGCCATAATGGAATACTCGGGGAGCCACTCTATCCCTCTCCCTATCCTACTCTCCCACGGCATAGCAGCATATGGTGGACCTCTATGGGTGGGGAAGATGATGCCTCTAGTCATGAGGCTATGTAGTCCTAGGGGTGTAGCAGCAATACGTGTACAAGCCAAAAAATCAACCCCTAACTATCGAGCAAGGTGGGTGACCATCCCACCGTATCCAATGTTACCAGCCCTCTTATTCTTTAGCTTGCTCATGGTAGCAGCTAAGAGGGTGGCACAATCTGCTGGTCTACCGTATAACATACAGTAGAGAAGAAACAGCTCGTCAGTCTTAATCTTCTGAGGTGTCTCCGTCCTAGGGAAGAAACAGCTCATCAACCTAGCCTTGGTATCAGCTGGCTGCCAGCGGTCCTCGCTGGCGTAGATCATGGCGATCTCCTCCCAGAAATCCTTGGCGTACACGCCACTGGGGAAACGACCATTGAAGGTCTCGTGGAACCCAAAGAAGGCTCCAAACTCCCTGATGGAGAACTCATAATCTCTTTCCATCAGCCGGAAAGAGACAGTTCTATCTACATGACTGTGCTGAAAGGAAACCACAAACTCCCTCGTGATCTCCTCATAAGCATCTTCCCGAATAACGGAGAAGATGACTAGACCGGCTCTATCTAAGAGCCAAGTAATGTCTCCTATCACATGTAGAGGCTCTAACTCCTCAAGCAATAGGTACCTAGGTCCTATGACCGCTCTCTTATGGATCCTCTCTAAAGCATCGAGATGATCCTCATGGATGGTAGGGATCCTAGGGCGAGGTGGTGATGGTGATGAAGGAGGTGAAGGGGATGAAGGGGGTGGTGCTCTAGAAGAGGAAGAAGGGTTGCCCTTCCTCTTTTTGTTCTTATCATTGTTCTTATCCTTATTCTTATCCTTGTTTCTACCGAACACTCTCCTCACAAAATCCATATTCTGCTTAAAACCACGGTTTGTTCTTCAAATTCCACGGCCGTGGAACGTCCAGGAACCGTGGTTTATCTCGAAAATTCTCAAAATCCAACAGAAATTCACCAAATTCAGCAACAAGCAGCCCTAGACTAATTTCCTTCCAATTCCAATCAGTTCTCCTACAAATTCTATCAAAAACAAAGCCGAATCGACAAAGAGAGAGAAAGAACCAAAAACCTAGGTTTTCGGATTTTGTAATCCGAATTGTGGCTTCTCCGGTGATTTGCCGCTCGAATTGTTGCTCGGATCTTGTAGGTGATTGGATTGGCTTCAGTTTTGGCCAAAGAATCGTCCAAAACGATTAACGAATGAGGATTTGAGAGAAGGGGCGTGAAATCGGCGATTTTAGGCATGGAATGGGTGTTTGTGGTGTGTTTTATGAAGAAACGTGGTTTATATAGTGGCCGTAAAAATTTTGAAAATCACGGTCTATCGGGGGTTTCCACGGCCGTGGAAATGTACGGAACCGTGGTTTTGGTGATTTTTCTCAAGCTTTTGGAAATTACGGTCACTGTAGCTGTCACGGCCGTGGTTTAGGCCGTGGAACTCTCTGTAATGCTCAAAAGTCCAAGTTTCGTCAATTTTCTTCAAGTTTTTCCTTCCCCTTTTCTTTTCCACTGTTCCTACATCCAAAAACACGAACATACCGGAAGGTATCGAAGGCAGAACAAAGCAAAACGTCTAAACTAAAATAATCTATGAATCAAAGACAAAAACGTAAATGCAATACCTTGGGTTGCCTCCCAAGAAGCGCTTTGTTTAAGGTCCGTAGCTAGACCAATTTCGCACTTATTCGAGTGCGGTGGGCGCGAACTCTTCAGCTTGGAGTTCCGGTGTATACTTCTTGAGTCGTTGACCGTTCACCTTAAAGCTTCCGCCCGTTTCACCCCATACTTCAACTGCACCATGGGGGAAAATATGTTTGATTAGAAAAGGTCCGGTCCAACGAGATTTAAGCTTACCTGGAAAGAGACGAAACCTTGAATTGAAGAGGAGAACTTGATCTCCTTCTTTGAAGTCCTTTGGGATGATATGCTTATCATGCCAACGCTTTGCTCTTTCTTTGTAGATTTTGGCGTTTTCATAAGCGTTCAAGCGAAGTTCTTCAAGCTCATTTAGGTCCAAGAGACGCTTCTCTCCCGCTTCCTTCATGCTGAAGTTCAACCACTTGATTGCCCAAAACGCCTTGTGCTCCAACTCTACCGGTAAGTGGCAAGACTTCCCATACATAAGGTTGTATGGTGTAGTTCCGATGGGAGTCTTATATGCAGTCCGGTACGCCCACAATGCATCATCTAGCTTCAAGGACCAATCCTTCCTAGTCCTTGAAACCGTCTTCTCTAGGATTCCTTTGATCTCCCGGTTTGAGATCTCCACTTGTCCACTAGTTTGTGGATGATAAGGGGTGGCGATCTTGTGAGTCACCCCATACTTAGCTAGAAGAGCTTCAAAATGCCGGGCAATGAAATAAGAGCCTCCATCACTAATGATGGTCCGTGGTGTCCCAAATCGTGGGAAGATGGTCTTGTTGAAGAACTTAACCACTATCATGGCATCATTGGTGGGAGAGGCAATCGCTTCAACCCATCTTGAAACATAATCAACCGCTAAAAGTATGTATTAGTTACCACAAGATGATGGGAATGGTCCCATGAAGTCTACTCCCCAAACGTCAAAGATCTCCACCTCTTGGATATTGTTGAGAGGCATCTCATTCCTCCTAGATATATTTCCTGTTCTTTGACAAGCATCGCAGCAGGAAACAAAGGTTTGCACATCTTTAAATAGTGTAGGCCAAAAGAATCCAGATTGCAATACCTTAGCGCTAGTCTTGTTCGAACTAGCGTGTTCTCCACAAGGTAGTGAATGACAATGGCGGATGACACTTTGCATCTCATCTTCCGGTACACATCTCCGAATAATGCCATCCGGACCTCTCTTAAATAGGAGAGGTTCATTCCAAAAGTATTCCCGAACATCCTTAAAGAACTTCTTTCTTTGTGCGTAGGATAATCCGGGTGGTAATTCCTAACAAACCAAATAGTTAACAAAATCAGCAAACCATGGTTCGTTACCTTTGGCGATCACATCGATGCACTCCTCTATAATGTGTAAATGCTCGTCCGGAAAGGAGTCATCTATAGGTAGGTGGTCGTCCTCTAGATGTGTTAGACGACTCAAATGATCCGCAACAGAATTTTCCGAACCCTTCTTGTCGCGGATCTCTAGATCGAATTCTTGTAGGAGAAGAATCTATCTAATTAGCCTTGGCTTCGCATCCTTCTTTGCAAGGAGGTACCGGATCGCAGCATGATCCGTGTATACAATCACCTTTGCACCTACAAGATAAGAACGAAATTTGTCAATTGCATATACAATAGCTAAAAACTCTTTTTCGGTAGTGGCGTAGTTGAGTTGCGCCTCATCTAGCGTCTTGCTAGCATAGTAGATAGCGTGGGTTCGCCCTTCCTTTCTTTGTCCAAGTACAGCTCCTATAGCTACGTCACTTGCGTCACACATAACCTCAAAGGGAAGATTCCAATCTGGAGGTTGGATAATCGGGGCTGAAATTAGAGCTTCCCGAATCATATTAAACGCATCCAAGCATTCCTGCGAAAACTCAAAAACTGCATCCTTCATCAATAGATTAGTAAGCGGTTTTGATATTTTAGAGAAGTCTTTTATGAAGCGCCTATAAAATCCAGCATGTCCTAGAAAACTTCTTATCCCTTTCACCGAAGTTGGGGGAGGAAGCTTTTCTATAGTCTCTATTTTAGCTTTATCCACCTCAATCCCTCTACTAGAGATTAAGTGTCCTAATACAATGCCTTCTTTCACCATGAATTGACACTTCTCCCAATTAAGAACTAGGTTAGTGTCTTCACACCTTTGTAATACAAGAGCAAGGTTAGAAAGGCAATTGTCAAAAGAGGAACCATAAACGGAGAAGTCATCCATAAAAACCTCCATGATTTCCTCTATATATTCCGAGAAGATGGCCATCATGCACCTTTGAAAGGTGGTTGGGGCGTTGCAAAGCCCGAACGGCATCCTCCTATAGGCAAACGTACCCCACGGGCACGTGAATGTGGTCTTCTCTTGATCATCCGGATGTATCGGAATCTGAAAGAAACCACTATAACCGTCAAGATAGCAAAAGTGCGAATGTTGTGCTAACCTTTCAAGCATTTGATCGATGAAGGGTAGTGGGAAGTGATCCTTCCTCGTCGCGTTGTTTAGCTTGCGGTAGTCTATGCACATCCGCCATCCTGTTACGGTTCAGGTAGGAATGAGTTCGTTATTCTTGTTGGTGATGACCGTCATTCCTCCTTTCTTCGGGACCACTTGTACGGGACTCACCCACTTACTATCGGAGATAGGGTAGATGATACCTGCATCAAGAAGTTTAAGAATTTCCTTATTGACAACCTCCTTCATGGTCAGATTTAACCGCCTTTGAGGTTGTCGCGAAGTCCTAAAGTCCTCTTCCATTAAGATCTTATGCATGCATAGGGAAGGTTTGATTCCAACTAAATCCTCTATAGTATATCCTAAAGCTTTTCTATGTTTCCTAAGGACAACCATGAGCTTACTATGTTCATCTATGCTTAAATCGGAACTAACAATTACCGGAAAGGTAGAATTAGGTCCAAGAAATGCGTACCTTAGATGTGTAGGGAGTGGCTTTAGTTCCATCACTATCGGAGTCTCTAAAGGTTCTTGAGGAGCATCCGATGCTTCCTTAGAAGTGTCTAAGGATGTAGAAGGTGTTGGAGAAGAATCAAGAGAAGTTGAAGAAGAAACACAATTACCTTCGGAATCACCCAAAATTACGGCCTCTCTGCCTCCTCCACGGCCGTGATTTTGGGCGTGGAAAATATTTACGGTTGCTCTGTTCTCTCCACGACCGTGTAAGCCTCTGGAGTGCTCCACGCTTTTGTTGGTGAAATCCACGGCCGTGGAATAGAGTGTATGACCGTGGATCCGTATGTTTTCTGCCTCGTCGTGGAGTTTTTCAAACTCTTCTTCACACACTTCTTCTTGTGCTTCTAAGGCTACAATTGCCTCATTGCACTCCTCTTCTTCCCCTATATCCATTAGACTTATAGAAATAACCTTTTGCAAAGGATCTTTGAAGAGAATAGCACTTACCTCTTCTCTAGACAACCCTTCTTCATCTTGGATATTGAATATATCTTCATCAAAGATTGGTTCCTTCACTAGAGTGGAAAGGACGAACTCTACCTTCTCTTCTCCTATGTCAAAGGCGAGTCTAGCATTCTTGCAATCGACTATGTAGCCGGATGTTGCAAGAAACGGTCTTCCGAGAATGATCGGGACTGGACTATCTGCAGGAATGTCAAGCACAACAAAATCTGTAGGAACATAGAATTTACCTAGCTTGACCGGGACGTCTTCAACAATACCGACGGGACGAGTTATGGATCGGTCCGCCATGTACAACGTCATCTTCACCGGTTTAGGATCGCCTAAACCGATCTTCCTACATAATACAAGTGGGATAATGCTCACACTTGCTCCCAAGTCACATAATGCATCATATGTGACATCTCCCACTCCTATGGGAATACAAAATGACCCCGGATCCTTTAGCTTTGGGGGCATCTTCTCTTTCATGGTCTTGATGAGATCCGAAGAATCCGAACTCATCTTAACCTCTCCAAAATCCTCTAGCTTTCTCTTGTTAGAGAGGATTTCCTTTAAGAACTTACCATAAGCTGGCATACCTACAATAGCATCAATGAAAGGTATATTAATATGCAGTTTGCTCATGATTTCAATAAACTTACCGAATTGTTTGTCTAGACGCGCTCTTGCTCTAGATTGCGGGAACGGTAGGGGAGGTTTGTAAGCTGGAGGAGGAACGTGGACATCTTCCTTCTCCTTCCCCTTTTCTTTCTCTTTCTCAATGGGGACTTCTACAAACTTAGGCTGCGGGTCGGTAGTTGTTACTCTGCTCCTAGTTGTGATTGCCATCACCCTTCCTTTTGGGTTGTCCTCCGTCTTTCCTGGAAGTTTCCCTTGATTCCTAGGAACTTCCTCCGCTTGGCTGAACATTTGGTTTTCTAAAACCTTTTGGGCTTTATCAACCTTAGTAATGTGATCATCAACCTTGATGATGCGAGTCTCCAACCCTTGAAGCTTGCCTAAAATTGTTTCCAACATGGGATCGGGCTTCTCTTTCCCCGAAGTACTTCCACCATTAGATGTTTGCCCCTGGCTTTTCAAAGGAGTGGAAGAAGAGGAAGGTGGAGTTAGTGAATTTCCTGAATTGGAAGGATAAGAATTACCGGAGTTTTGTTGATTAGAACGCCAATTGTTGTTGTTTGAACCCCTATTGTTGTTCCAATTGTTGTTCCGGTTGTTGTTGTTGTTGTTCCAATTGTTCCGGTTGTTGTTCCGGTTGTTGCGGTTCGTATTCTCATTACCGTTGTGGTTATTGTTGTTGCCTAAATAACCCACATCTTGTTCCTTGTGCTTCAAAAAGTTGGTTATGATGGCTTCCTTCAACTCTTTAATCTCCGTATTGAGAGAAAAGATTTGAGTTTGAGCTGCTTGTGATAGCTTTGCTCCTTGATCTACATGATTCGCCTCCACTTTCTGATGAGAATACTTCTCAATACCCGCGCTTGCTTCCCAAGCGTCATCTTCCCTCATGTCCATAAATGTACCACATGAGAGGGATTGGAGCTTGAATAGTGTCTCCACATCCAGCCCCTTATAGTATATCTCCAATAGTGTAAGCTTGGATATGCCATGATGAGGGCAATCCAATAGCAAATCCTGAAATCTTTCCCAAGATTGAAACAAACTTTCGTTAGATCTCATAGAAAGTGCATTAATCTTACCTCTTAACTCCGCCGTTTTGGATGGCGGAAAGAACTTAGTGAGGAATTCAGAAGAAAGATCCTCCCATGTTTCAAGCTTTCCACTTGGAAGAGCTTGATACCAAGACAATGCTTTCCCCTTCAAGGAGAAGAAGAAAGGTTTGAGTTTGTAGCTATTGGTAGTTGCGTTCTTCGGCTTCATTGTCTCCATCATAATCTCAAAGTTTTGTAGATGTTGATGTGGAGATTCAGCGCTTGTTCCACCAAATTGGTTTTGGCGAACAATGGTAATAACTTGAGGGTTGAAGCTAAACCCTTGTGCATCATCAACGTCAAAGTTCACACCTAAACGGCGTGGTTGCTGCGTTGGATCCATCCTTTGGCCAAGAGTTCTTGGCTCCTCATCTACACGTTCGACCCTCGCACCTCTAGGTGGAACACGGCGATTTGCAGCTGGCCGTGGAAAGAATGGATTCACATTGATCGTTGGATCAATTTCCTCTAGTGGTGGCATGGAGGAGTCGCTATCCTCATTGGATGAGTTGGCTCTAACCGATCTTCCCGGTCTCCTCCTTTTCTTTTTCTCCTTGAGGTTGTTTATTTCCATCCTCATTTGGAACATCATGTCCGTTAGATCATCAACCTTCATTTGATGACGATCCGTCTCTTCCCTACGAATCTTCTCACTTCATTGGAGTTGAGCTTCCTTTTCCGCTAACTCCGATTGAAGATCACGTTCTCTTTCTTCAGCCATTTTTCTTTCCTTAAGCTTTCTCCTCAAAGTCCTCTCAAGCTCTTGATCAAGAGGTAAGAGGTCTTCGTTGTTCCTAGACATGCGCATACACTCGAAGAGATATCAAATAACAAGGGAGAAGCTCCCAAGCTTGACAAACGATAACCGAATTCGGCCTAGACCAAATCCCTGGCAACTGCGCCAAAAACTTGTTCGCCACTTAGCGTGTGTGCAATCAAGCTTTAAATTTATAAAACTAGAATAAAAGCAAGCGAACCCGCAGTGTACGGATCGGCGTAGATTAGCAAGCATTCCAAAGTATCGAACACAGGGATTTGGGGGGAACAAATTCAGTTTGTAAATTGTCAAGCAAGTAAATGTATGAGCTTTGCAAATATATTGGGAAAACAGCAACCCTAAAGATCCAGGTATCAAATTGTGGCAATCGATTCAAGATATACTAAAGAATTAAGGACAGAGTTAAGAGTTGCAAAGGTATGCTAAGGTAAAGCAATGTACGGTGAAGTTCCAAGGCTTTATATGACTTATCTAGAAATACTCTCTATAAAGGTTGTTGAGGCTTCAGTATAGAAAGGATCTAAAGACAAGAATTAATCTCAAATACCCAAACTTGTAACCCAAGGATCAAGACTAACTAAACCGATTAAGGTTGTGACACTCGAAATTGAAGTAGAGGTTGTTGAGGCTTCACTACTACCTAGAAAAGGGCAAACCTAGACTAGATTAAAGCTAATCTTTAACTTTGGATTAAAGTAAAAGCAAGGTTCATAACTGACACAAAATTACGGGTAGTTCTTGAGTTCCACGGCCGTGGAAGCTCAAGAACAGACCGTGGATTAGGTTCGTCGGCGATTCTCTCTAACTCTCAGGGTCCAATCTGTTTACGATCGATCTATCATCATCTAAGCCACAACTATCAACCCTTCGCCTTAGAATTGCTAAAGGGTTTTAGCCAACAACAGTCATTATGATATCAAATTCAAGATTTAAAAGAATGAAAGATGAAAACTTTTGAAAACCTTCAATAACCTTCAAACCAATCTCAAATCCACAAATATCAATGATAATGCAACTCAGATTTGGAATAAACACAAACAAGTAACTATTCTAGATAAGAACGAAGAACGGGATGTCAATCCGTCTTCTAATCAAACCTAGGAATAAAGTATGAAATCTCCGTACGAACAATCTTCCAAATCTTCACTCTTTCTCTAACTTTCCGTCAATCCGGAAATCTCAATAGGGCTAGGCGCAATCTCTCCACGGAGGTGTAAGCGAAGATCTAAACTAGGGTAAGCAGAGGTGATGAAATCTCCTTCCTTCCGTCCTTATATAGGCCCAAATAAAACGTGTCTTCGGCCCATGTGCGTAGAAGATCGTGGCTTAAAATATTGCGTAAAAGATCGTCAAGATCACGGTCGTGGAAGGGTACACGCCCGTAATTTAGAGCGTGGAGTTGGATCACGGTTCCCCAAATCCTCCACGGCCGTGTAAGTTGCTGGAATGCTCCACGCTTGTCTTGCCAAGGTTCCACGGCCGTGGATTAGAGCGTGGATCCTAATACGGCCGTATTTTAGAGCGTGGAATCTTAAGTGCTCGTAAATCTCTTTTGTCTTGTGCCATTCTTCATCCTAGCATCTTCCTTAGTGTTACGCTAAGATCGTGATGCGCAAATGGGTTTTAAATTTATATTCTCGTTATAATTATCCTAACTCCTAGCGAAACCCGCGGTGTACGGGACGTTTGTAGTAGGGATAGTATTCCGAGGTCGAACACAAAGAATAAGGTGAAATTGATTCGATTTATGATTGAGTTTAGTAAAGACCTAGGTTGAAAGAAATGAAAGAAATAAAGAAATGAAAATCTCAAATGTTTTTGGTTGGTTTTTTGTGATCAATCAAAGATCACAATTCATGTAAAGCAAACAATCAACTAAACTATGATTCAACACAAATAAACAAGCTAAACAAGATATAGATCAAGAAAGAAAAGACGGATTCTAGGGGTTGGAAGTCCCGGTTATGGCATAGGACTCGAGCTATCTAATCATTCCTCGGATGATCTATGATATGTCGGGAGTAAGTGTTTCTAGAGTGGGATCAATCACCGGGTAAGTCTCATGGTCCACTAATCCATTCCTATGGTCTCATTACCGGGTAAGTCTCTAAGAACCTAAGGATTGGAATTCTACACAAACCGGATTGTTGCTTAAAGGTCTAACCTATCCTTACCGGGTAAGTCTCGAAAAGGAAAGTTCTAAGCAACTATCCTAGCACACTTAGTCCAATGGCGGCTTGCGAGGCTCACCACTACCTAGGGTTTGTAATCTTCGAAATCTAAAGGTAAGAATCACCGGGTAGGTCTCTTCTAACACTTAGTAGCTAACACTAGGTCACCCTAGGCTAGATTAACTCAACAAACACCTAGGATTTCAACATTTTAACAATCTAAAGCTAGCTTCATCGAACCAGGAGAAAACACGGGTTGTTCTACACATCCACGGCCGTGGAATGGGAAGATCCACCCGTGATCTTCAACAGAGAGTTTGTTCTTGTAAGTTACTCATCCAAAGGTAAATCTAAGTGCATACTATCATAGTCCTAGCCACAATCATCCTTTCCTTACCCTAGAATCACATCTATTTAGCCTAAAACATTCATAATAGAAATCGAAACAAGCAAACATAAAATCATAACATCCATTTGCAAAATGATGAAGGAAAAGAGATGAACAAGTGAACTAAAACAAAACCAAGCTGAAAATAGAATTAGAATATCTCACAATCCTTCTTAAAGAAGGTTCAAATGATTCATACAACTCTAGAAATCAAATCCGAAACTCTTCACTACAAAGCTATCAAAGTGTGGCAATGGTGTGTGTTCTTTTTCTCCCCTTCAATGGAGCTCTTCTTCTTCATTTTTGACACTTTCCTTCCTAGAAAGACTTCTTGTTGGGAGAATATTTTTGTTAGAGGATAATGGATAATGGAGAGCTGCTCCAAGATGATCCTCTCAGCCAATAAAGGACCACTTTTATAACAAATTCTTGCATGAGCTGGCCATGAGAGTCGTGGCACAGCTGTCACAAGAATCTGGCAAAATCCACGGGTAAAATCACGGCCGTGGAATGTGCCAGTGAACCGTGATTTGCTCCAGAAACTTTGCCTTGGATCATTAAGCTGTGATTTGGTGCATGGCTTGTGTTGGCAAGGCTCCATGAGTCTTCCTTAGCCCCTAGTTCGCACCCTAATGAGCCCGGAGGTGTGTCATCTCGAGGATTGATTCTCGAATGCATCAATTAAGCTCCTAAATCTCCCAAAATACCTATAAAACACGCACAAGTCCGTGTAGACGTCTATCTCGACAAAATACATGAATTGAGTGCAAAACGTCGTGAACTAATGCTAAACCATGCATGAATGAGTGAGAAATCTATCTAAATGACTACTTAAATCTAGCTCATAAATCGTGTTATCAAAATACCCCATACTTAAGGTTTGCTCGTCCTCGAGCAAATTGCTCAACTATAGACTACGAGATAACATGATTTATGCATGCAGAAAAATGGCAAAATCTGTTTGGGTTTGTGCTTCTACTATTGGATCACCTTCATAGTCATGCTTCATGGTAATGGACAAGCAATCATGCATCAAACAAGTGAAAGCATGGAAGGACAATTGCACTTAACTTGAAAGTATGCATGAAGTGTAAAGATGAAGAAGTCAAGAAGATCAAGAGCATATCCAATCTAAACTACTAAGTCTTACAAACATGCAAGTAGGTCATAAGGCCTTATGAACTCAAAGGCCAAGAAACGTTGTGACTAGGTGGGGGTTTTTCTAGGCTATGTGGTGCTAATCCGGGAATGGAACTAACTCCACTTCCTTGTCCTCGATCAACTTCCCTCAAGTGTATATTTTTCTCTATCTTTTCTTTCTTTTCTTATTTTTGAGACAATGGCATTGGTGTACAAAAGCCAAAACCTTGGTGATTAGCCATCCTCGGGCTTTTTCTATTTTTCGAGGTGCATCCACACCGGGCACACATACCAAAGCTCGTTAGGACTATCGATTCATTTGACTTTGGCAAGGCACCGACACCCGATTATGTGAAGTGTACCGAGTTACTTGTCATCTAAACCAATGTCCCCAAACCTATATTTTTGGCTACACTTTCACAATAATTTCAGCACTTCATTCATGATATTCTTTTCATCAATAACTTCACCCCACACTTGCTTTTCACACACATCAATACACTAACATGCTCCTATTCCCGGATGGGTTAAAAGAGGTCAACTTTATCTCAATTGAGGTGCTCAAGCAATCATGATTAAGATGAGAAGTAGAGAAAGATGAACTGCCTCATTCATTCCTAGATGGTATGCAAGAACTATCATGTAATTTCGATCTTCAATACTCAATCATTTCTAGGCAAACATCATGATCACAATTCATTCATAGAATTTCAAGAGAAGTACTTCAAGTCCACATATGCTATCATCAATTTAACACATGAGGTCATCCATAGCCAATTCACAAGACAAGATTCATCATTAGGATCATATCCAAGCCTAGAAAGCACAAAATTTTTTTTTTTAAATTTTCTGATTTTTATGGTATTTTCGAAATGAGTATGTACAATGCAAGACATGTGATAATATCAAACTATCCTAGATGCTAATCATGCAAAAGATCATGCAAACCCCACCCCATACTTAGAAACACATTGTCCCCAATGTGTAAATGAAGTAAGGAGGAGTGAAAGAAGGTTCTCACAATGTAAAAATGGTTTGCTATGGTATTTGGGATGACTCAAATGGATTGATGTTGGATGATCCTATCAACCATGGTAGAGAGCTCTAAGTGTTCATCAAGGCGTCGGGACCCGCGCTAGGCACCGATAGCCGTCCAAGTTCCGCGTCCACTCCACCCATAATTGATGAGGGGTTCATCATCATCATTCCTATGTCAAGCAAGGCTTCCAATGCCACTAATGTTCTAGCACACACACAAAGTAGACAAAACACACACAAAGATAGAAAAATCTAGAACAAAAGCAAAACAAGAAAGGAAAAATGTTACCAATGGGTTGCCTCCCACCCAGCGCTTCTTTAAGGTCATTAGCTTGACCAAGCTCGGGATGTCTCACTCTAGGTGAAGTGGGGCAATTACGTCCACCGGAGCTCCCGGGATATACTTCTTCAACCGGTGCCCATTCACCTTAAAGTTCCCACAATGTTCCCCACCTATTTCAATAGCTCCATGGGGAAAGATCTTCTTCACCACATATGACCCGGTCCATCTTGATTTGAGTTTTCCGGGAAAGAGCCTTAGCTTTGAGTTGAAGAGAAGGACAAGATCTCCTTCACTCAACTCCTTGGGGATGATCCTTTTGTCATGCCATCTTTTGGTTCTCTCCTTGTAAATGCGGGCATTCTCATAAGCATCCAACCGGATTTCTTCGAGGGCATTCAATTCAAGCAATCTCTTTTCTCCCGCCTCTTTGAGATCAAAATTTAGCCACTTAATGGCCCAATAAGCTCTATGCTCCATCTCTACCGGAAGGTGGCAAGACTTGCCATAGACCAACTTGTAAGGAGTGGTGCCAATCGGTGTCTTGAAGGCGGTTCTATATGCCCATAAGACATCATTGAGCTTCATAGCCCAATCTTTTCTCGTCCTAGAGACCGTCTTCTCAAGAATGGCCTTGATCTCCCGGTTGGAGATCTCCACTTGGCCACTAGTTTGGGGATGGTAAGGTGTTGTCACCTTATGAGTCACCCCATACTTGGCCAAAAGCGCTCCAAAGTTCCTATTCGTGAAGTGCTTCCCTCCATCACTAATGATCACCCTTGGTGTACCAAACCTAGGGAAGATCACTCGGTTGAAGAACCGCACCACCACCTTGGCATCATTTGTGGGAGAGGCGATTGCCTCCACCCATCTTGACACATAGTCCACCACCAATAGGATGTAGAGATTGCCACATGAAGAAGGGAATGGTCCCATGAAGTCCACACCCCACACATCAAATATTTCGACTTCTTGGATGTTGTTCAAGGGCATTGCATTCCTCCTTGAGATGTTGCCCGTCCTTTGGCAAGCATCACACGCCGCTACAAAACCATGCACATCTTTAAACAAGTTAGGCCAACAAAAACCGGATTGCAATACCTTTGCACATGTTTTGTGTGAGCTAGCATGGCCTCCACATGGTAAGGAGTGGCAATGCCGGATCACACTCTCCACTTTATCTTCCGGTATGCATCTTCTAAACATTCCATCCGGCCCTCTCTTGAATAGAAGTGGCTCATTCCAATAGTAGTGCCTCACATCATTAAAGAACTTTTTCCTTTGAGCATATGTCAAACCGGGAGGCAGTTCCTCACACACTAAGTAGTTCACGATGTCGGCAAACCATGGCTCACTTTCTCTAGACACTTGGAACAAGCATTCCTCCACCATTTGCAATTGCTCATCCCGGAATGAATCATCAATAGGGATGTCATCTCTTTCAAGCTCCAATGGTGGGAGTCTACTAAGGTGATCCGCCACGGAGTTCTCGGATCCCTTCTTGTCCCGGATTTCCAAATCAAACTCTTGAAGAAGAAGGATCCACCGAATCAACCTAGGCTTGGCATCCTTCTTGGTAAGTAGATAACGGATCGCAGCATGATCCGTATAAACTATGACCTTCGCTCCAACAAGATATGAGCGGAACTTCTCAAATGCATACACAACCGCTAGCAACTCCTTCTCGGTGGTAGCATAATTGAGTTGGGCATCATCTAGCGTCTTGCTAGCATAATAAATGGCATGAGTGCGCCCATCTTTCCTTTGCCCCAAAACAGCCCCAACGGCTACATCGCTCGCATCACACATGATCTCAAACGGTAAACTCCAATCCGGAGGTTGCATGATAGGTGCGGAGATCAATGCGTTCTTCAACCTACAAAAAGCCTCAAGACAATTCTTGGAAAAGACAAAATCAATATCTTTCATTAGTAGGTTAGTGAGAGGCTTAGAAATTTTAGAGAAATCTTGAATGAACCTCCGGTAAAAACCGGCATGCCCTAAGAAACTCCTTACCCCTTTCACCGAGGTAGGTGGTGGCAATTTCTCTATAGTTTCAATCTTGGCCCTATCAACCTCAATGCCACGGTTAGACACCAAGTGTCCTAACACAATGCCTTCACTTACCATGAAGTGGCATTTTTCCCAATTCAAGACAAGATTTGTCTCCTCACATCTTTGCAATACTAATGACAAGTTAGCCAAGCAATTATCAAAGGAAGAACCATAAACAAAGAAATCATCCATAAACACTTCCATGATATTTTCTATGTATTCCGAAAAGATAGCCATCATACACCTTTGAAAGGTGGTGGGTGCATTACACAACCCAAATGGCATTCTCCTATATGCAAAGGTACCCCATGGACATGTAAAGGTTGTTTTCTCTTGGTCATCGGGGTGGATAGGGATTTGGAAGAATCCACTATAGCCATCTAGATAGCAAAAATGAGAGTGTTGAGCTAACCTTTCTAGCATTTGGTCAATGAAGGGGAGAGGGAAGTGATCTTTCCTAGAGGCCATGTTCAATTTCCTATAATCAATGCACATCCTCCACCCCATAACCGTCCTAGTCGGGATTAGTTCATTGTTCTCATTAGTTACTACGGTCATCCCACCCTTCTTAGGTACTACATGAACGGGACTAACCCACTTACTATCCGAAATAGGGTAGATGATTCCCGCATCTAGCAACTTAATGATTTCTTTTTTGACTACCTCTTTCATTATAGGATTCAATCTCCTTTGATGTTCAATAGAGGGTTTATGATTATCTTCCATCATTATTTTATGCATGCACAAAGAAGGTTTTATGCCAACCAAATCATCAATAGTATAGCCAATGGCTTTCCTATGCAATCTTAGTTCATGCAACAACTTAGCAAGTTCATCATCACTCAAGCATGCATTCACAATTACCGGATATGTAGAATTATCACCAAGGAAAGCATACTTTAAGTGAGAGGGAAGGGGTTTGAGTTCAAGTTTAGGAGGACCTTTATCGGTTGGAGACGATCCAAACAAGGTTGGATGAGATGAATCCATAGCAAATGAAGACATTCCAAGGCTCCTAGAAGCTTGATCATCATCAAGAGCTGATCCAGGGAAAACCACGGCTGGAAACACGGTTTGCTCAACTTCCACGGCCGTGGTTCTTGCCAAGCCTGCTTCCCGGAGTTGTCCAAAGAGTTTGACGGCCGTGGAACATAAATCTCGACCGTGGAACTTGCAGCTGTTCAACACCTCTTCGTGGCCTTCAAATCCAACTCTTGGCTCCTCTTCCAATGCTTCCAAGGCCTTGACCTCTTCATTGCAAGCTTCCTCGACACCTTCCTCCATCATGCTTAAGGTAAGAACCTTCTCCAAGGGATCCTTGATCAAGATCGAGCTCACAACTTCTCTAGATTCCTCTTGCTCGACTATGTTGAAGACATCCTCATCAAGGGTCGGCCCTTTCATCATTGTGGACAACTTGAACTTGATGTTCTCCTCTCCAATGTTGAAGGAGAGAGTCCCATTTTTGCAATCCACTAGGCATCCGGAGGTGGCTAGGAAAGGCCTTCCCAAGATGATGGGAACCGGATAGTCCGCCGGAATGTCCAAGACTACGAAATCAATTGGCACATAGAATCCTCCTAGTTGCACCGGAATGTCCTCTAAGATCCTAACCGGATGAGTGATAGAACGGTCCGCCATATAGAGGGTCATCTTGACCGGTTTCGGCTCTCCTAGCCCAACCTTGTTGCAAAGTGCAAGCGGTATGATGCTTACACTCGCTCCAAGATCACAAAGGGTCTCGTACTTCACATCTCCCACTCCTATTGGGACACAAAAAGAACCCGGATCTCTTAGCTTGGGAGGCATCTCCTCCTTCATTGTGTGGATCAATTCCGAGGACCTCTTGGTCATTCTTATCTCCCCATACTCCTCCAACTTCCTTTTGTTGGAGAGTATTTCTTTCAAGAACTTGCCATACGCCGGCATTCCTAAAATGGCATCCATGAACGGAATGTTAATATGTAATTTGGACATTAGTTCAAGGAACTTACCAAAGTGATTGTCCAAACGAGCTCTTGCTCTTGATTGTGGGAACGGTAGTGGTGGCTTGTATGTAGGCGGTGCCACATAGGTTGGCTCTACATCCTTGCTCTTGCCTCCATCTTCTTGCAACTTTCCCTCTTCTACCACTACTTGCTTTCCCTTAGCATTGTCCTTGGGCAAAGGATCTTTCATACTCAACCCACTCCTTGTTGTGATAGCCAACACTTGGCCTCTTGGGTTATTTTCGGTTCTTCCGGGAAGCTTTCCCGGATCTCTATGGGTTTCACCCGCCTTTTGGAACACTTGTGCTTCCAAAACCTTTTGAGCTTTAGAGATTGAAGTCACGGTGCTCTCAAGACCACTCAACCTTCCAAGCAATTGCTCAAACATTATTTCGGTTCTATCCCTTGGAGGTTGAGTAAATTCGGGTGGAGGTTCTTGTGAAGCTCTTGGTGGTGGAGTTGTGCTTGAGGAAGCGGGAGGATTCAAGGCTCCATCCGGGTTAGAGTAAGAAAATCCGGGATGGTTGTGGTTGGGCCGGTAATTGTTGAATTGCCGGTTGTTGTTGAAGTTCCTTGGGCCTTGATAATTGTTGAAGTTGCCCCTTCCCATGTAATTCGCATCCTCCTCCTTGGAAGACAAATTGGCTTGTGGAAGCACTTGAGGAGTAAGTGTTTCTAGAGTGGGATCAATCATCGGGTAAGTCTCATGGTCCACTAATCCATTCCTAAGGTCTCATTACCGGGTAAGTCTCTAAGAACCTAAGGATTGGAATTCTACACAAACCGGATTGTTGCTTAAAGGTCTAACCTATCCTTACCGGGTAAGTCTCGAAAAGGGAAGTTCTAAGCAACTATCCTAGCACACTTAGTCCAATGGCGGCTTGCGAGGCTCACAACTACCCAGGGTTTGTAATCTTCGAAATCTAAAGGTAAGAATCACCGGGTAGGTCTCTTCTAACACTTAGTAGCTACACTAGGTCACCCTAGGCTAGATTAACTCAACAAACACCTAGGATTTCAACATTTTAACAATCTAAAGCTAGCTTCATCGAACCAGGAGAAAACACGGGCTGTTCTACACATCCACGGCCGTGGAATAGGAAGATCCACCCGTGATCTTCAACAGAGAGTTCGTTCTTGTAAGTTACTCATCCAAAGGTAAATCTAAGTGCATACTATCATAGTCCTAGCCACAATCATCCTTTCCTTACCCTAGAATCACATCTATTTAGCCTAAAACATTCATAATAGAAATCGAAACAAGCAAACATAAAATCATAACATCCATTTGCAAAATGATGAAGGAAAAGAGATGAACAAGTGAACTAAAACAAAACCAAGCTGAAAATAGAATTAGAATATCTCACAATCCTTCTTAAAGAAGGTTCAAATGGTTCATACAACTCTAGAAATCAAATCCGAAACTCTTCACTACAAAGCTATCAAAGTGTGGCAATGGTGTGTGTTCTTCTTCTCCCCTTCAATGGAGCTCTTCTTCTTCCTTTTTGACACTTTCCTTCCTAGAAAGACTTCTTGTTGGGAGAATATTTTTGTTAGAGGATAATGGATAATGGAGAGCTGCTCCAAGATGATCCTCTCAGCCAATGAAGGACCACTTTTATAACAAATTCTTGCATGAGCTGGCCATGAGAGTCGTGGCACAGCTGTCACAAGAATCTGGCAAAATCCACGGGTAAAATCACGGCCGTGGAATGTGCCAGTGAACCGTGATTTGCTCCAGAAACTTCGCCTTGGATCATTAAGCTGTGATTTGGTGCATGGCTTGTGTTGGCAAGGCTCCATGAGTCTTCCTTAGCCCCTAGTTCGCACCCTAATGAGCCCGGAGGTGTGTCATCTCGAGGATTGATTCTCGAATGCATCAATTAAGCTCCTAAATCTCCCAAAATACCTATAAAACACGCACAAGTCCGTGTAGACGTCTATCTCGACAAAATACATGAATTGAGTGCAAAACGTCGTGAACTAATGCTAAACCATGCATGAATGAGTGAGAAATCTATCTAAATGACTACTTAAATCTAGCTCATAAATCGTGTTATCACTTAGCTCCTAGTGATGTCCTCAATCCTTGGACATGCTCAATCTATCTCCATTCTCCCTTGATTCGTCCGGTTTTAGCTCTTAATTGCCTACAATCAACACAAAGCTTATGTAGACCTCTATATCGACAATATAGACAAACTAACTCACAATTGCTTCAATGCTTTATCAATGAATACCAATATAGATGAAATACACTTAGAAAACGTGCCTAAAATATCACAATATTTCATGCTAACAATGGTACTGTAGCTGACCGAGGTGAATCACAACTGAATGTGAAATCTCTCAAATCTGGTCCAAAGTGAATCTCTAATTCAATTCCATGATTCCTGGATTCTTCCTTAAGCTCCTGAATGTAGCTCCAATGACTCCTTAGCTCCTTTTGCTCCATTTTGATGCAAAACGTGCCAATTTACCTATGATTACAACGAAACTTGGTGTAGACCTCGATTCCCGCAAAGGTAGATGAAATGGCCATATAATCACATAATATACATCCAAACATGCAGATTATTGAAGATAAAACGTCTAAACAAGCCCCAAAATATAGACAATAATTCATGCTATCAAAATACCCCAAGTCCCCGGCAACAGTTCTGGCCGAACGAGGTGTTCGCCTCGGTCGAGTCGACTTCTCTGGATCACCTCGGTCGAGGTGAATCTGTGGTCAACCGAGGTGAGTCACAACTAAATGTGAAATCTCTCAAGTCTGGTCCAAAGTGAATCCTAAATCCATGGCTATGCTTCCTGGATGGTTCCTTATGTTCCTGGATGTAGCTCCAATGACTCTATAGCTCCTTTTGCTTCTTTTTTATGCAAAATGTGTCATTTTACCTACGATTACAACAAAACTAGGTGTAGAACTCGATTCCCGCAAAGGTAGATGAAATGGTAACATAATCACATATTATACATACAAACATGCAGTTTATTGAAGATAAAACGTCCAAACAAACCCCAAAATATAGACTATAATTCATGCTATCAAAATACCCCATACTTAGCCCTTGCTTGTCCCCAAGCAAGTTCCGCATATAAAAGACAAGACAGAATGGATTATGAGTCAATAGGATCATGAAAAGTCTTTCAAAACATTTTTATGGTGTGCCATAATCATAGATCACTCTAAGAGAATACTTCATGGAATTTAAAAATCAAAATATGATCAAAACATTTTATAAATATAAGAAAGTTGTTCATCTTTGAATAAAATCATAGAATGCATAATAAGTCATAATTATCAAAATTAATCATGCATAATCCAGTTTAAACCACTAAGTCAATCAACAAGCTCAAGGTCTCAAGGGCTTCCCAAAAGAAAGGTCAAGAAACGTGTAGGGTAGGGATGTATGTAAGGTAATGTGGTGCTAGAATCCGGGAAAAGGATATACTTCACTTTCACTTTGTCTTTCAACATCTTCCACCAATAAGCTTTGCTTATTTCACACTTTTTCTTTTACTTTACTTTTTGGGATGCATGGACAAAGGTGCACAATAACCGAAGCCTAGGAAATCAGCAATCATCAATTTCTTGAGATGCATCAAACCCTTGATGCACATACCATGACCCGTTAGGAATATCGCTCAATCCGACTTTGGCAAGACACAAACACCCGGCTATGTGAATGGTGCCGAGTTACTCATCATCATGATTGACTTCCCTAAACCTATTATTACTTTCTAACACTTTCACTTCCAGCCCACTTCTCAACTTTTACTTGCTTTCACCACTTTGCTTGCTTCCAAATTCCCGGATAGGTAAAGGGAGGCAAAATGTATATGAGGGGTTAAGCATGATCAAGAAGAAGAAGAGAAAAGAATGAATTGCCTTGGTCTTTCCAGGAAGAAAGTGAGAGAACTCATAATGTGGTGTCAACCTTCAAATTCAACATAATTTGGATAAAAACAAGTATTAAACATGCCAATAATTTCAAACAAAGCATTTAGCAACTTAAACATATTATAAAACCTTTCAAACACATAAAGAATTTCAAAACCAATCAGTAAACAAGATCTTCACTGAGATCATATCCAGATAAGAAGCACAAAAATCGTTTTCGAAAACTTCTCAGTTAACCCACCTCGGTCGAGGTGTTCTTAGGTCAACCGAGGTGAAACATCTCGTTCGGCCAGAACTGTCCCGGTCGAGGTCAAAAAAAAAATTTTAAAACCAGTTTTGTTTCAGTTTCGACGTTTTTCTCAATCAAATAACCTGTAGATATGCATGTAGTCTCAGATAAACATATAGATGCAAAAGTGAAGCATAAATATAAATATCCGGTCAAATAGAGTCATACATCAAATAAGTGTCAAGTAATACACAAATACCCCATACTTGGGACACACTGTCCCAGTGGGTCAAAATAAGTCTAAGAGAATAAAATACTCACCGGATAATAAGCTGAACTGCATAAAAATAAGAAAGAAAATCCTGCAGATCTCAGTAGTCACGATCCGGTGGTGGTGGTGGTGGCACATACGGATACTGGGTCGGGTCGAACGGATAGCCCATGACGTGCTCAAACTGGATCTGGGCCATCACGTGCTGGTAATGCTGCCGCTCCTGCATCTCACGGATATCCAATGACAAAGCGGCATATGAATCAATAACCTGATCCGTCAGATCATCGATCCGACGGTGAGCCACTAGATCTCTGTGTCGGCGTGTCCTACGCCTAGAAGGTCTCACTGGAGAAGTAGCAGGTGCAGGCTCAGTATCCTCATCATCCAGATCTATGACTGGTGCGCTCGTCCCTGCAGTGTCCGTCCCTGTATCCTTCGGGACTCCACCATCTCTATCATCAGCCGTCTCCTCATCATCTGCCTCCTCCTCAGCTGGGGCAGCTGCTGCCTCTCTGTAATCCTCCATCAGTGGAGTCCAAGCGGTCTGCCAATAATGAGGGTCAAAAACAGAAAACTGGGCAGACCACCTGATCCCTTGTGGTGCAGTCAGCTCCCATGGCATGGCCACGTACGGTGTAGTCAGACCTCGGGGAACCAGAATCCGCCGAGTGATCATCTCCTGTAGCCCAAGCGGCTTGGCAGCCGCCACCATAGTGCAAGCACTGAGATCCATGTCCTGATAGCTGGCAATGTGGGTGACAAGTCCTCCGCAGCGGATGTCTCCCTTCGCCTTGGCCTTGATCTTGTGCAGATCCTCTGCCAACATCAAGCCAAAGTCCGGGATACCTCCAGTCACCATGCAATAAACACTAAAAAGCTCCCCCTGTCGGATCTTCTGGGGCGTCTCAATACGCGCCAGAAGTGTCTCACTGAAGATCCGGTGGGCTAACCTAAAGGCTAAGTGGAAGATGACCTTCTCCCTGGAATCTCCAGGGCGCCATCTGTCTGCGTGCTCAACCACGTGAGCAATCTGCCCCCAAAACTCTCTAGCTACAGATCGGGACGGAAAGTCAACTGCAGTCGGCTCAGGAAAACCAAAAATCTCTCTCCAGTACTCTAGCGGCACTAAGAAGTTCTGGTTCATCAACCGGTACTTCACAGATCGCTCTGTGGGGAGGTAGGTGAAGGAGCTAACAAACTCTAAGGTGGGCTCCAGATAGGCAGGGGCTCGGATCTCAGTAAACTGATCTAGCCCTACTGTGGATATCATCCATCTAAGGTCTCCATCCACATAGAGACAATCAAAAAGCAGACACATCCAGGAAGCGAGGTGCAATCACTAGACGGCCGGAAATACGGTCATAATTAACCTGGTGTGTCGCTCATGGATCACCGGGCGATAGGGTCGGGAAGAAGAGGAAGAAGGGGAAGGGGAGGATCTATCTCTAAGGGCAAGGCGTCTGTCGGAACTCATTTTCAGAAATCTGTCACTGTCAGGTCACCTCGGTCAACTGACAACACTCAAGAATCACCTCGGCCGAGGCACAACTCGTCTGGACCGAGGCGGAAAACTGGATTCTAATTTCCTCAGAAAATTCAGTTCTTCTCCCCCAAAATCACTACAACTGCTTCCTATGGGGTACTTAATCCTTTCCTCAGCAAATGCAAGGGCAACCAAAGCCCAAATCGAAGCGAAATCAACGAGTTAGGGTTTCGGTTTTGTTTTACCTCGTTCGGCCGAATCGGTTCGATTTCTTCGCAGATCGACGATGCACTGGGATCCTCTATGCCTTAATTGCAGTTCGGAAGCGAAAATCTTCGAAAACGAGCAAGAATCGAAGGAGGCGAGGTGAAAGGGTTGCCGCGGTCGAGGAGGGTTGGGTAAAGTGAAGAGAGAGAAATTTCACCCCTTTTATACCCTTTCTGGAACTGCTGTCACCTCGGTCGAGATGGTCTCGACTGGACCGAGGTGGTACGGACCGAGGTGGTTCTTCAGAAACCCTACTCGCCTCGGTTGCTCAAGAATCATCTCGGTCGAGGTGCTCTGATGGCAACCGAGATGCCTCAGTCAAACTTCGTCTTCTCAAATTCTCGATCTTCTGTCCTTCCAGTTATGTTCCTTCCTTAGATGTCTCCTGTTTATCTGTCTAGGACGCCAAAAACAAAACAAAGCAAAGCAAAAGCAAAAACTATCTAAGCTAGACTAGAAAAAGGGAAAAGAAAGCAATACCTTGGGTTGCCTCCCAAGAAGCGCTTGGTTTAAGGTCGCTAGCTGGACCATGATGCGTCTCAAACGAGGTATATTGGTGCAACCTCCTCAACCGGAGTTTCTGGTTTGATCGCCCAATATGCTTTGTGTTCTAACTCAATGGGCAAATGGCAAGACTTCCCATATACCAAATTATAAGGGGTGGTACCTATGGGAGTCTTAAATGCGGTCCTGTACGCCCAAAGAGCATCGTCCAATTTCATGGACCAATCCTTCCTCGTCCTAGAGACGGTCTTCTCCAAGATTGCTTTGATTTCTCTATTCGAGATCTCGACCTGTCCACTAGTTTGAGGGTGATAAGAGTTTGATACCTTGTGGGTTACCCCATACTTCGATAGAAGTGCTTTGAACTTCCGGTTGATGAAATGCGTTCCTCCGTCGTTGATGATGATGCGTGGAGTTCCAAAACGTGGAAAGATAGTCCTGTTTAAGAACTTCACAACCACCTTGGCGTCATTAGTGGGAGAAGCAATGGCTTCAACCCATCTAGAGACGTAATCAACTGCCAGAAGAATATAGAGGTTTCCACCGGAGGATGGGAAAGGTCTCATGAAGTCAATCCCCCATACATCAAAGATTTCCACCTCTTGAATGTTATTAAGCGGCATTTCGTTCCTCCTTGATAAATTTCCTGTTCTTTGGCATGCATCACAAGAGACAACAAACGATTGTACATCCTTAAATAATGTAGGCCAAAAGAAACCGGAACGTAATACCTTAGCGCATATTTTATCGGTGCTAGCATGTCCTCCACAAGGAAGTGAATAGCAATGCCGTATAACGCTATTAACTTCATCTTCCGGAATGCATCTTCGAAGCATCCCATCCGGCCCGCGCTTGAATAGCAGCGGCTCGTCCCAGTAGTAATGACGTACTTCTTTGAAGAATCTCTTCTTTTGAGAGTACGTCAATCCGGGCGGTATTTCCTGGCAAACAAGATAATTCACAATATCAGCATACCAAGGTCCTTTATTATCAGAAAGTTGGTGGATGGAATGTTCCACCAACTGAGGATGAATGTCAGAGAAGGAAGTAAGAAGTTTATTTTTCTTAGTAGTCTCAGTTGACATCATCTCGCCATCGACCTCGGTCGAGGCGCAGAGGCGTTGACCGAGATGTTCTCCAGTCGCCTCGCTCAGTCCAGAAAGTGCCTCGGTCAAGGTACTGCAACTGGAACCGAAACTGGAGATCTTCGTCTCCTGGATTAGCTTCTCAGTTTTAGCTCCTGGATCTTCTTCCAGTGCTTTTAAGCTCCGTATATCTGCATCACAAGAAGCATCTATACCTTCCTCCGTTAAACTGAAACTAATAACTCTTTCGAGTGGATCGTTAATAAGGATAGAGCTCACCAATTCTCTTGATTCTTCTTCATCGTAGATGTTGAAGATATCATCGCTCAGCTGCTCCCCTTTCATGGCTGCAAGTAATGCAAACTCCACCTCATCGCCGCCAATGTTGAATTTCAACTTGGCGTTCTTGCAATCCACGTTGCAACCTGAAGTTGCTAGAAATGGCCTCCCGAGACTGATAGGAACAGGATAATCTGCGGGAATATCAAGTACAACAAAATCTATAGGTAAATAGAAATTACCTAACTTGACCAGAACGTCCTCTAAGATGCCCACGGGATGGGTGATGGAGCGATCCGCCATGTATAGTCGAATCTTGACCGGCTTGGGCTCTCCAAGTCCGATCTTCACGCATAGCTCCAGCGGAATGATGCTCACGCTGGCTCCTAGATCACAAAGGGCTTCACAAGTGACATCTCCAACTTGAATGGGAATGCAAAATGAGCCGGGATCTCTCAATTTAGGTGGCATCTTCTCCTTCATGATTTGTATGAGCTCCGAGGATTTAGATGTCATCCTAACTTCACCAAAATCTTCCAGTTTCCTCTTCCTTGATAGGATCTCCTTCAAGAACTTCCCATAGACGGGCATTCCTAGAATAGCATCAAGGAAAGGAATGTTAATGTGCAGTTTATACATCAAGTCAAGGAACTTACCAAAGTGCTTGTCTAGATGTGCTCTGGCCCTTGACTGGGGGAATGGAAGTGGTGGTTTGTATGCAGGAGGTGGAACATAAACTTCAGTTTTCCCCTCCGCTTTTTGTGGCTCCACCTCGGTTGGCATCTCGGTCGAAGTGTTCTTCGACTACATCTGGACCGAGGTGGTCTTCGTCGGTACTGGCACCGACCGAGGCACTGGATCTGCAGTTTTCAGTCCACTCCTCGTAGTTATGGCCATGATCTAGCCCTTAAGGGTTGCTTTCCGTCCTTGCTGGAAGCTTCCCTGGATCTCTTGGCGCTTCATTCGCCCTACTTGCAAGTTGTTGTTCAAAGGCTTTTTGGGCCTTCGAAAATGAAGTCATAGAAGTCTCCATAGCATTAAGCTTGTTCAAGATAGCCTCCAGAACTGCGTCTTTCTTTTCCGGCTGAGACAAACTTGATCCTTGCCCCTGGCTCTTTAATGGAGTAGAAGAAGGGGAAGAGAGGAAAGGATTAGAAGAATCGTTAGAGTTGGAGTTTGAATGATTGTTACCAGAATTTTGGTTGTTCGCCCTCCAATTGTTGCTATTGGATCCTC
Organism: Fagopyrum esculentum; assembly: GCA_033239045.1. NCBI lineage: Eukaryota > Viridiplantae > Streptophyta > Magnoliopsida > Caryophyllales > Polygonaceae > Fagopyrum > Fagopyrum esculentum. Next base: position 74,211,478 of record BSUD01000001.1, read on the forward strand.
TATTGTTGTTGTTGTAATTGTTGTTCCGGGAACCGTTGTTGTTGTTACGGTATCCGTTGTTGTTCCTTTGTCCTTGCTCTTCCTTCTTGGTTTGAGCAACCAAGAGTTCATTCAATTGCTTCACGTCATTCTTCAAAGACGTGAGTTGATTGTTGTTGGGCTGAGTTTCTTAGAAGTTAACTCTTTTAACTCTACCTTCGGCTCCTTGATGAGTGTACTTCTCCATATGCAAAGCTTGCTTCTCGATGAAGTCCCAAGCTTCGTCAATCGCCATGTCCATGAAGGTACCGGCGGAGAGTAGTTGGAGGTTGAACTGGGTGCTTCCGTCCAATCCCTTGAAGTATATCTCCAATAACTCTAACTTTGGAATCCCATGATGTGGGCAATCCAAAAGAATGTCCTTGAACCGCTCCCATGACTTGGACAAGCTCTCCTTGTCCTTCATAATGAAAGCGTTGATCTTCCCTCTCATTCAGCTGTCTTTGAGGGGGGAAAGAATTTGGTCAAGAATTCCGTAGTCATCTCCTCCCATGTGCTAATTTTTCCAGGAGAAAGAGATTGATACCAAGTAAGAGCTCTTTCTTTTAAGGAAAAGTAAAAAGGTCTTAGCTTGTAGTTTTTATTTTCAATCCTTGAGGGTCTCAAGGTCTCCATCAAGATCTCATAGTTTTGAAGATGTTGATGTGGTGATTCCTTCTCTAGCCCTCCGAACTGGCATTGGCGAATCATGGATAGAACTTGCGGTCGAAGTTCATAGTCATGGTCCGCTGGATCTCCTAGGTTAACTCTTGGACGCCTCAGTTGTTGATTAGGGTCCATCCTTTGACCTAGGGTTTGTGGGATTCCTGCAGGAAGAACACCTCGGACTGGCATCCGATGAGGAAGCATCTCGGCCGGGGTGTCAGGTATTGGGACCTGCCTCGGTCGAGGGTCAGCAACTGGGACCTGGATCGGTCGAGGATCTGGAACAGGATCTTCCCTTGGTCTAGGTAGAAACTGATCTCGTAAAGCTGCCATGTCAGGTTTGATCGCTTCAGTCCTGGTGCGAGTTTCTTCTCTTTCCTCCCTTAATTCTTCCCTGCTGAGGCGTAGCAGCTCTAGCGCCTCTTTCAACTCGGCCTCAAGATCGCGATTGTCTTGGTGGGCCATCTTCGCTTCTCTTAAGCGTCGTTTGTATGTCTTTTCTGGTTCGGGGTCGTAAGGAACGATTTCCTTCCCAGTGCGGGTTCTTCGCATAAACCTAAGAAAGAACCTGCAAAAGTCACTCAAGTAGAGTGGTTAGTAGACACGGGGGCAAGTGCCCCAAAAGCAAACCGTAACCGGCTCGGTCTTGACCAAGTCCCCGACAACGGCGCCAAAAACTTGTTCGCTCCAAACGGTGTGTGCAAGCTTTAAATTTATACCCTAGACGTAAGCTTAAAACAAGGATGTGAACCCGCGGTGTACGGGTCAATCGTAGTAAAAAGCAAGGAATTCCAGGGGTCGATCACAGGGACTTAGTGAAACAAAGTCCAATTACGGTATGCTTAAGCAATCACTAACCACAAAGCAATTAAAACAATCAAAGATGATATAGAAGTCAATAAAGAAAATATGCAATTCTAGGGATTAAAGCATCTAGTTGTGGTTCCAACTCAAGATCTAAAGATAAGCGGACAAAGCTGAGGTTTTTGCATGGGGAAGGTGTTACTAAAGTGGAATAGATCACCGGGTAAGTCTCACTACTCACTAATCCTAAACCGTAACTCATATTACCGGGTAAGTCTCAAGGAATCAAGATAAAGAACTATAACCTCAAACTAACACACCATCTAAGGGAATAGAATCAACCTTTATCGGGTAAGTCTCAGGCTAACTCACAAAGATGGGATGAAAGCACACTCAAACCCCAATAAAGGACAAACCTTTATTACCTACACTTATGATCGTTGGTAAACAAACTAAGGAATTACCGGGTAAGTCTCATCCTAAGCTTGCATTGAACCAGGAAAGGTGTAATAAGAATAGGATTTGGCAAACTCTAACACTTAACTCACAGTTTCGGATCAGATAAGTCACCTCGGTCAGACGAATTCCACCCCGGCCGAGATGTTCATCGACTGAACGAGATGCTTAGGGTTAAGGTTAAATACTCCATCTTACAGGGTCCTACTAGAATCTAAGATTATTCTATCATTGTTTTTCCCACAACCTTCAGCCAATCACCCTAGAATCACACAAAGAGATTAGCCACTTATCATCATGAAAGTATTAATCAAGTGTATGGGAAGAAGGTGAATATTTGAACAAGAAGAATTTAAGGAAAAGACTTCAATAACTGAATCAAATATCACAACAAAAGCGTTCCTTGGATAGAAATCCAACAAAGGAAGACAACAAGGAAGGGAATCTAAGATAATCTTACAAAAACCCTTCAAAAGCTATAAAAGCTACAATCTTCCTTCTTCAACCTTCAAAAAGGTTCTTCAATCTCCCAACTGGAGTATGGCCGCTGCGGTGTATTTCGGTGTAAGCGGATGTATACAGCGTATGCAGGATGCCGGATTTGTGGGAAATCCGACCCTTTTTATAGGAAAATAACTCTCCAAAGATAAGATATCTTAGAAAGATCTCTTCCCATAAAAATAGGTAAAATATATGATCTAGTATATCTTCTTCCTTCCAGGAGCCAAGCCCAAAAATATAAGATCTCTTTCCAAAGATAAAAGATCTCAGCCAAGAATAAAATATTCTCGCCGCGTCCTAGGTGTTCGCCTCGGTCGAGTCGACTTCTCTGGATCACCTCGGTCGAGGTGAATCTGTGGTCAACCGAGGTGAGTCACAACTAAATGTGAAATCTCTCAAGTCTGGTCCAAAGTGAATCCTAAATCCATGGCTATGCTTCCTGGATGGTTCCTTATGTTCCTGGATGTAGCTCCAATGACTCCATAGCTCCTTTTGCTCCTTTTTGATGCAAAACGTACCATTTTACCTACGATTACAACAAAACTAGGTGTAGACCTCGATTCCCGCAAAGGTAGATGAAATGGTAACATAATCACATATTATACATACAAACATGCAGTTTATTGAAGATAAAACGTCCAAACAAACCCCAAAATATAGACTATAATTCATGCTATCAAATGGATTATAAGTCATAAAGATCAATGAAAAAGTCTTTCAAAATATTTTTGATGGTGTGCTCCAATCATAGATCACTCTAAGAGAATACTTCATGGCAAATAAAATCAAACATGGTCAAAACATTTCATGAATATAAGAAAGTTGTTCATCTTTGCATAAAATCATAGAATGCATAATAAACCATAATCATCGAAATTAATCATGTATAATCCAGTTTAAACCACCAAGTCAATCAACAAGCTCGAGGTCTCAAGGGCTTCCCAAAAGAAAGGTCAAGAAACGTGTAGGGTAGGGATGTATAGAAGGTAATGTGGTGCTAGAATCCGGGAAAAGGATATCACTTCACTTTAACTTGACTTTCAACATCATCCACCAATAAGCTTTGCTTATTTCACACTTTTCTTTTTTTTTTTTACTTTACTTTTTGGGATGCATGGACAGAGGTGCACAATAACCGAAGCCTGGAAGATTAGCAATCATCAATTTCTTGAGATGCATCAATCCCTTGATGCACATACCATGACCCGTTAGGAATATTGCTCAATCCGACTTTGGCAAGACACAAACACCCGGCTATGTGAATGGTGCCGAGTTACTCATCATCATGATTGACTTCCCCAAACCTATTTATTACTTTCTAACACTTTCACTTCCAGCCAACTTCTCAACTTTTCTTTCACCTGCTTTTCACTTGCTTGCTTCCAAATTCCCGGATAGGTAAAGGGAGGCAAAAATGTATATAAGGGGCTAAGCATGATCAAGAAGAAGAAGAGAAGAGAATGAATTGCCTTGGTCTTTCCAGGAAGAAAGGGAGAGAACTTATCATGTGGTGTCAACCTTCAAATTCAACATAATTTTGATAAAAACAAAGTATTAAACATGCCACAAATTTCAAACAAAGCATTTAGCAACTTAAACATATCATAAAACCTTTCAAACATATAGAGATTTCAAAACCAATCTGCAGACAAAACCTTCACTGAGGTCATATCCAGAGAAGGAGCACAAAAACTTTTTCGAAAAATTCCTTTCAGTTAAACCACCTCGGTCGAGATGTTCTAAGTCAACCGAGGTGAAGTACCTCGTTTGGTCAGAATTACTTCGGTCGAGGTCATAAATTTTTTTTTTCTTTCTAGTTTTTGACGTTTTTCTCAATCAAATAACCTGTATGCATGCATGTAGTCTCAGATAGAGCAAAATAAATCATAAATATCCAATAAAGTCAAGTCATACATCCATAGTCAAATAACACATCAAATGAAATACCCCATGCTTGGGACACATTGTCCCAATGGGTCAAAATAAGTCTAGAAAATAAAGTATTCACCGGACATAGCTGAGCTGCATAATAAATAAAGAAAGAAAAATCCTGCAGGCTCTCAATAATCCCGATCCGGTGGTGGTGGTGGTGGCATATACGGGTGCTGAGATTGGTCGAAAGGATAGCCCATGACATGCTGAAACTGAATCTCAGCCATCACGTGCTGGTAGTGTAGTCTCTCCTACATCTCTCTGATCTCCAGGGACATGGCAGCATAGGAATCTATCATCTAATCCGTCAGATCATCGATCCAACGGTGAGCAAGTGGATCCCTCTGCCTAGGTACCCTACCCCTAGCGGGACGTGCTGGTGCTACAGCCGGCTCCTCCTCAGTCTCGTCATCATCGAAATCAATGACCGGCGCACTAGTCCCGGATGTATCTATGCCCGTGTCCATAGGAACACTACCATCCTCATCAACATCATCATCATCATCTTCAGCCTCATCCTCCCCAGCTGGCCCCTGAGCTGCTGCAGCTGCTGCCTCTCTAGCATCCTCCATCAGTGGGAACCACGCAGTCTGCCAGTAATGTGGATCAAACACGGAGAACTGAGTTGACCATCTGATCCCCTGAGGCGCAGTCGTCTCACATAGCATCGCCACATATGGCATAGTAAGTCCTCGGGGAACCAGTATCCTCCGAGTGATCATCTCCTGAAGTCCGAGTGGCTTGGCAGCCGCCACCATGGTACAAGCACTGAGGTCCAAATCCATGTAACTCGCTATATGAGTCACTATACCTCCACAGCAGATGTCTCCCTTGGCTTTCGCCTTGATCTTATGCAGATCCTCCGCCAGCATCATCCCAAAGTCCGGAACTCCTCCGGTCACCATGCAGTATAAACTAAGAAGCTCGCCCTGTCTGACCTTTTGGGGCGTCTCAGTACGCGCCAGAAGAGTCTCACTGAAGATCTTGTGGGCTAGTCTAAAAGCAAGATGGAAAATGATCCGCTCCCTGGAATCTCCAGGTCTCCATCTATCAGCGTGCTCAACCACGTGAGCAATCTGTCCCCAGAACTCTCGAGCTACAGCTCGAGAGGGAAAATTAGCAAATGTAGGGGCCGGGAAGCCAAAGATGTCCCGTCAGTGGTCCAAGGGAACTAGATAGTTCCGGTTCATCAACCGGTACTTGATGGCGCGCTCGGTGGGCAAGTAAGTGACGGAGCTGACAAACTCCAAGGTCGGCTCTAAGCAGGCTGGAGCTCTAATCTCTGTGAACTGCTCCAGCCCCACAGCAGATATCATACGCCTCAAGTCCTCATCAACATGGAGGCAATCGAAAGCAGATATGTCCAAGAAGCGTGGTGCAACGATTGGACGGGCCGCTATGCGGTCATAATCGACCTGGTGTCGCTCGTGGATCACCGGTCTAGTACGGCGGGAGGAAGAATAAGGAGAAGGAGAAGATCTATCTCTCAGGACCAACTGTCTGTCAGAACTCATTTTCAGCAACCTGTCAGGTCACCTCGGTTGCTCTGACAACTCTGTAGAACACCTCGGCCGAGGTACAGGCCGACTGGACCGAGGCGAAACACTGCTCGATCGATTCCCTCAAAAATTCAGTTCTATTCCCCTAAAATCACTACCAAAGGTTCCTATAGGGTACTTAATCCTTTTCTCAGCAAATGCAGGGGCAACCAAAGCCCAAATCGAAAGAAAACAGTAGAGAAGAAGAGGGTTAGGATTTTTTCGGAGTTTACCCAGATTCGGTCGATTCGGTTCGCTTTTGCTGCAGATTTGCGCTTGCAAAGGGATCCTCTACCCTTTCCTCTCAGTTTAGAAGCAAGAATCGTCGAAAACAAGCGAAGAACGAAGGAGCGAGGTGAGAAGTGCGCCGCGGTCGAGAAGGGAAGAAGAGGAGGAGAGAGAAATTTCTACCCCCTTTTATACCCTTTTCTGGAACTGCTGTCACCTCGGTCGAGATGGTCTCGACTGGACCGAGGTGGTACGGACCGAGGTGGATCTTCAGAAACCCTAGTCGCCTCGGTTGCTCAAGAATCATCTCGGTCGAGGTGTTGTGACAGCAACCGAGATGTGTCTCAGTCAAACTCCGTCTTCTCAAATTCTCGAACTTTTGTCCTTCCAGTTATGCTCCTAGGTTGTATTCCTTCCTTAGATGTCACCTGTTGTCTGTCTAGGATGCCAAAAACAAAACAAAGCAAAGCAAAAGCAAACTATCTAAAGCTAGACTAGAAAAAGGGAAAAGAAAGCAATACCTTGGGTTGCCTCCCAAGAAGCGCTTGATTTAAGGTCGCTAGCTGGACCGTACGGTGTCTCTCAAACAAGGTATAGTGGTGCAACCTCCTCAACCGGAACTTCCGGTTTGTATTTCTTAAGTCTATGACCGTTGACCTTGAAGCTTCCACTCGTTTCCCCCCAAATCTCAACTGCACCATAAGGGAAAACATGTTTCACAACATAAGGTCCGGTCCATCTAGATTTCAACTTACCTGGAAAGAGGCGGAGGCGGGAGTTGAAGAGTATAACTAAGTCTCCTTCTTTAAGCTCCTTAGGAATGATGCGCTTGTCATGCCATTTCTTCGTCCTTTCTTTATAGATTTGGGCATTCTCATAAGCGTTCAAACACAGTTCCTCCAACTCATTGATATCCAATAGCCGCTTCTCGCCGGCTTCCTTGATGTCGAAGTTCAACCATTTGATCGCCCAATACGCCTTGTGTTCTAACTCAACGGGCAAATGACAAGACTTCCCATATACTAAATTATAAGGGGTGGTACCAATGGGAGTCTTGAATGCGGTCATGTAAGCCCAAAGAGCGTCGTCCAACTTCATGGACCAATCCTTCCTAGTCCTAGAGACGGTCTTCTCCAAGATTGCTTTAATTTCTCTATTCGAGATCTCGACTTGTCCACTAGTTTGAGGGTGATAAGGGGAAGCTACCTTGTGGGTTACCCCATACTTCGATAGAAGTGCCTTAAACTTCCGGTTGATGAAATGTGTCCCTCCATCGCTGATGATGATGCGTGGAGTCCCAAAACGCGGAAAGATAGTCTTGTTAAAGAACTTCACAACCACCATGGCGTCATTAGTGGGGAAGCAATGGCTTCAACCCATCTAGAGACGTAGTCAACTGCTAGAAGAATGTAGAGGTTTCCTCCGGATGATGGGAAAGGTCCCATGAAATCTACTCCCCATACATCAAAGATCTCAACCTCTTGTATGTTATTGAGTGGCATCTCATTCCTCCTAGATAAGTTCCCTGTTCTTTGGCATGCATCACAAGAGACAACAAACGTTTGCACATCCTTAAATAATGTGGGCCAAAAGAATCCGGAACGTAATACCTTAGCGCATGTCTTGTTGGCGCTGGCATGCCCTCCACAAGGAAGTGAGTGACAATGCCGTATGACGCTATTAACTTCATCTTCCGGAATGCATCTTCGAAGCATCCCATCCGGCCCGCGCTTGAATAGTAGCGGTTCATCCCAGTAGTAATGACGTACGTCCTTGAAGAATTTCTTTCTTTGAGCGTACGTCAATCCGGGTGGTATTTGCTCGCTTGGTCCAGAAAGTGCCTCGGTCGAGGTACTGCAACTGGAACCGAAACTGGAGATCTTCTTCTCCTGGATTAGTCTTTCAGTTTTAGCTCCTAGATCTTCTTCCAGTGCCTTTAAGCTCCGTATATCTGCATCACAAGAAGCATCTATACCTTCCTCCATTAAGCTAAAAATATAACCTTTTCAAGTGGATCTTTAATAAGGATAGAGCTCACCAATTCTCTTGATTCTTCTTTATCATAGATGTTGAAGATATCATCTCCTAGCTGCTCTCCCTTCATAGCCGCAAGTAATGCAAACTCCACTTTATCTCCGCCAATGTTGAACTTTAGCTTGGCGTTCTTACAATCCACATTGCAACCCGAAGTTGCTAGAAATGGTCTCCCGAGAATGATAGGAACAGGATAATCTGCGGGAATATCAAGCACAACAAAGTCTATAGGTAAATAGAAGTTACCTAACTTGACCGGAACGTCTTCCAAAATTCCCACGGGATGGGTAATAACCGTATCTTCACCGGCTTGGGTTCTCCAAGTCCGATCTTAACACATAGCTCCAGCGGAATGATGCTCACGCTGGCTCCTAGATCACATAAGGCTTCACAGGTGACATCCCCAACTTGAATGGGAATGCAAAATGATCCGGGATCTCTCAACTTGGGTGGCATCTTCTCCTTCATGATTTGAATGAGCTCCGAGGATTTAGATGTCATCCTTACTTCACCAAAGTCTTCCAACTTCCTCTTCCTTGATAGAATCTCTTTCAAGAACTTCCCATAGGCGGGCATCCCTAGAATAGCATCAAGGAAAGGGATATTAATGTGTAGTTTATTCATTAAGTCAAGGAACTTACCAAAATGGTTGTCTAGGTGTGCTCTGGCCCTTGACTGGGGGAATGGAAGTGGTGGTTTATATGCAGGATGTGGAATATAAACTTCAGTTTTCTCCTCCGCTTTCTGTGGCCCCACCTCGGTTGGCATCTCGGCCGAAGTGTTCTTCGACTGCACCTGGACCGAGGTGGTCTTCGTCTGCACTGGCATCGACCGAGGCATTGGATCTACAGTCTTCAGTCCACTCCTCGTTGTTATGGCCATAATCTGGCCCTTAGGGTTGCTTTCTGTCCTTGCTGGAAGCTTCCCTGGATCTCTTGGCGCTTCATTCGCCTTGTTAAAGAATTATTGTTCTAAGGCTTTTCGTGCCTTCAAAAATGAAGTCATGGATGTCTCCATAGAGTTGAGCTTGATCAAGATGGCCTCCAGCACTACGTCTTTCTTTTCTAGCTGGGACGAACTCGATCCTTGCTCCTGGCTCTTTAATGGAGTAGAAGAAGAAGGGGAAGAGAGGAAAGGATTAGAGGAATCATTCGAATTGGAGTTAGAATGATGGTTACCCGAATTTTGGTTGTTTGTTCTCCAATTATTGCTGTTGGATCCTCTATTGTTGTTGTAGTTATTGTTCCGGGAACCGTTGTTGTTGTTACGGTATCCATTGTTGTTCCTTGATCCTTGATCTTCCTTCTTGGTTTGAGCAACTAAGAGTTCCTTCAATTGTTTCACGTCATTCTTTAAAGACGTGAGTTGATTGTTGTTAGGCGGAGCTTCTTGAAAGTTGACTCTTTTAACTCCACCTTCAGCTCCTTGGTTGGAGTATTTCTCCATGTGCAAAGCTTGCTTTTCTATGAACTCCCAAGCTTCGTCAATCGGCATGTCCATGAACGTGCCGGCGGATAGTAGTTGAAGGTTGAACTGGGTGCTTCCGTCCAGTCCCTTGAAGTATATCTCCAACAACTCTATCTTTGGAATCCCATGATGTGGGCAATCCAAAAGAATGTCTTTAAATCTCTCCCGTGACTTGGACAAACTCTCCTTGTCCTTCATGATGAATGCACTAATCTTCCCTCTCATTTCAGCGGTTTTAGAGGGGGGAAAGAATTTAGTCAAGAATTCCGTCGTCATCTCCTCCCAAGTACTGATTTTTCCTGGAGGAAGAGATTGATACCAAGTAAGAGCTCTATCTTTCAAAGAAAAGTAGAAAGGCCTTAGCTTGTAGTTGTTGTTTTCCAGCCTTGAAGCTCTCAAGGTCTCCATCAAGATCTCATAGTTTTGTAGATGTTGATGCGGAGATTCCCTCTCTAGCCCTCCAAACTGGCATTGGCGAATCATGGAAAGAACTTGCGGTCGAAGCTCATAATCATGGTCCGCTGGATCACCTAGGTCGACTCTTGGACGCCTCAGCAGTTGATTAGGGTCCATCCTCTGCCCTAGGGTTTGTGGAATACCTGCAAAAAGAACATCTCGGACTGTCATCCGAGGTGGAAGTATCTCGGCTGGGGCAACAAGTACTAGATTCTGCCTCGGTCGAGGATATGGGTTCGGTCAAGGTAGATATTGGTCTCGTAAAGCTGCCATATCTGCTTCGATCGCTTCAGTCCTTGCACGAGTTTCTTCCCTCTCCAGTTTCAGTTCTTCCTTGCTGAGGCGTAGTTGTTCTAACGCCTCCTTCAATTCGGCCTCAAGATAGCGATTGTCTTAGTCGGCCATCTTCGCTTCTTTCAAGCGTCTTTTGTATGTCTTTTCTGGTTCGGGATTGTAGGGAACGATTTCCTTCCCAACGCGGGTTCTTCGCATAAACCTAAGAAAAAAGAATCTGTGAAAGTCACTCAAGTAGAGTGGTTAGTAGAAACAGGGGCAAGTGCCCCGAAAGCAAACCGCAACCGGCTCGGTCTAGACCAAGTCCCCGGCAACGGCGCCAAAAACTTGTTCGCTCCAAACGGTGTGTGCAAGCTTTAAATTTATAACCCTAGATGTAAGCTTAAAACAAGGATGCGAACCCGCAGTGTACGGGTCAATCGTAGTAAAAAGCAAGAAATTCCAGGGGTCGATCACAGGGACTTAGTGAAACAAAGCAGGTATAGGTTGTCAATGCAACTACTAACCACAAAAGTGATTAAAACAATCAAAGATGATAAAAAGTCAATTAAGGAAATATGCAAATCTAGGGATTAAAGCATCTAGTTGTGGTTCCAACTCAAGATCTAAAGATAAGCGAACAAAGCTGAGATTTTTGCATAGGGAAGGTGTTACTAAAGTGGAATAGATTACCGAGTAAGTCTCACTACTCACTAATCCCAAACCGTAACTCCTATTACCGGGTAAGTCTCAAGGAATTAAGGAAAAGAACTATAACCTCAAACCAACACACCATCTAAGGGAATAGAATTAACCTTTACCGGGTAAGTCTCAGGCTGACTCACAAAGATGGGATGAAAGCACACTCAAACCCCAATAAAGGATAAACCTTTATTACCTACACTTATGATCATGGGTAAACAAACAAAGGAATTACCGGGTAAGTCTCATCCTAGACTTGCATTGAACCAGGAAAGGTGTAATAAGAATAGGATTTGGCAAACTCTAACACTTAACTCTCAGTTTCGGATCAGAAAAGTCATCTCGGTCAGAAGAATTCCACCCCGGCCGAGATGTTCATCGACTGAGCGAGATGTTCTAGGGTTAAGGATAAAGACTCGAGCTTTCAGGGTCCTACTGGGATTAAGATCATTCTATCATTGTTTTTCCCACAACCTTCAGCCAATCACCCTAGAATCACACAATGAAATTAGCCACTCATCAACATGAAAGCAATAATCAAATATAAGGGAAGAAAGAGAATAATTGAACAAGAAAACCTTAAGAGAAAGGCTTCAATAACTGAATCAATTATTAATCAAACAAGCGTTCCTTGGATCACAATCCGATAAGACAACCAACAAAGAAGGGAATCTAAGAAAGTCTTACAAAAACCCTTCACAAAAGCTACAAACTTTCTTCCTTCAATCTTCCTTCAACCTTCAAAAAGGTTCTTCAAATCTTCCAACTATGGTTGGGTAAAACGGTTGTCTTGCCAGTAAGCACGTCTCCGGGTGATAGCGGATGTCTAAGCACGATCGGATTTGTGGAAAATCCGACCCTTTTTATAGGAAAATTACCCTCTAAAGATAAGATATCTTAGAAAGATCTTTTCCCATAGAAATAGGTAAAATATATGGGCTAAATTATCTTCTTCCTTCCAGGAATCCATCTTGAAAATATAAGATCCTCTTTCCAAAAATAAAAGATCTCAGCCAAGAATAAAATATCCTTGCCGCGTCCAAGGTGTTCGCCTCGGTCGAGTCAGCTCCTCTGGATCACCTCGGTCGAGATGGTACTGTAGCTGACCGAGGTGAATCACAACTGAATGTGAAATCTCTCAAATTTGGTCCAAAGTGAATCTCTAATTCAATTCCATGATTCCTGGATTCTTCCTTAAGCTCCTGAATGTAGCTTCAATGACTCCTTAGCTCCTTTTGCTCCATTTTGATGCAAAACGTGCCAATTTACCTACGATTACAACGAAACTTGGTGTAGACCTCAATTCCCGCAAAGGTAGATGAAATGGCCATATAATCACATAATATACATCCAAACATGCAGATTATTGAAGATAAAACGTCTAAACAAGCCCCAAAATATAGACAATAATTCATGCTATCACCTACTTTGGATGGCAATGAAGTATTGGGTGAGACGAAAGTGGACCATGGAGATGTTGAGAGTTAAGAGGAGATTCATTGGTGCAACTGTTTTGAATTTGCCTCGAGGTGTGATGGGTTTGAAGTGTACAAGTGATTCTCCAAGACAAGGTCTTAATTGAGTATTGAGGAACGAGATAAAATTATAGCATACGTGTCTCGCTAGTAGAAGCGGTGTGAAGTAAAGTACCTCCTTCGTTGCTCGGAACTTGCAACAAGATTGAGAAGGTGTAACATCAAAATTTGGTTTATCATGACCAATTAAGATGTTGACCTTCTGTGGTAGGGGAAACCAAAGAGAAACAAAATGGAAATGCTGTAGTGAGAAGGACCCGAGAAGGAAGACGAGTTTTTTATATATCGGAGTTTTGTGAGATCATAATTTTAGTAAGGAAAGTAGTTTACCGGTTGGCGTAACCGCCAAGAGTAAAGAGTGTTCACCCGGTGTTTCATATGTATCAGCCGAGAGGGTACATGCATGATTCGAGGCGTGTGGTCAGTCATGATGATCTAGTTGCAGACGAGGAACCAATGAGGCTAATAGGAAGACGGCGGATAGTATCTTTGATTGAGTTTTTCCCTGAGCTGATAGTAACGATAAAATCGACGAGTTAGATCTAGTTCTTCCCTTAGTTGCGTATATGTATGATGCTAAATGTGGTTTTGTTCCCCGTGCGGGAATGTGTTTTATGTCCACTTATATATTTTGCGATGGTGGTTGAAGCAGTTGGTGTATATAGATTAGAATGTCTAAGCCTTCCTAGTTTTGAGTTTATACCTCGGCCTTAAGGACCGAGAAGTTCGTCGCATAGCAAGTTTCGGGACGAAACTTATTTTTAGGGGCATCTGATGTAACGCCCCATTTTATTAGGCGCGTTTTCGATATTTTTTCTTCCTACATTTTATCAAAAATTTTATAGCTTATTTATTTTTACGAGTATTTTACGTCGTAAATTAAATTATACGAGTATATATGTATACATACACCGATATATTTTATTTCCCCTGTTTAAATTAGCATATAATCTCGGAAAATAAATTTCGAGAATGGTATTTGTATTTCAAAGTATATTTTTTGCGAGTTAATTTATATATATTCGATCCACCTATTTTTCCGCTATTTTACTTTACGAGTTAAGTTCGAAAAAATTTCCGATCCGATAATCCCGTTCCGACTTTTGATCGAGTTAGTTTACTATACCGAAAGGTCAGCCCCTTGCCACCCCTTCTAGACTACACACCTACCGACCTCTCAGTTCTGCTTTTCCCCATTTCCCTCACGCAACCTGTATGTACTCACCCTTTGCACAATTCTCAGGAGCTCTCCATTTTTTTTCTTTTTTCTACATTGCCCCCTTCACATGTGATTCCCTCTCTCAGACCTCCGTTGCCTCGCTTACTACCAGGAGAGCTGCCTCGCCCTGCCGGAGCCACCGTAGGCCGGCTGTCCCCGCTCTCCGCCCACAGCTCACGCTCCCGTCTCACCTTAGTCGTCCAATCGAACCAAAGCTGCCAAGCCCCGGGGAAACCCTGTCGACCACCTGAAATACCCTCTTCCGCCTGTAGTGTCACCGTTATCGGGGAGCACCTCTGGGGAGCTCGAAGCCTTGCTGCCCCGCGCCTCTCCTCCCTTCTCCCATCTTCAGTCGGGCCTCACCCCTGGAGCACTCACCACTATCAGGAAGGTGACCCTGTGCCTTCTCCGCCGCCGGAAACCGAAGCCCACACGTAGGAGCCAACGCCCGGCCGCCTCTGTCGCCACCGAAGTTGAAGTGGCTCCTCCTCCTCTGGCCGACGCTGCAACCCTCTTTCCCCCGCCGCCCTGTACTGTGTTTGAAGAAGGGATTTATTTTGCCCTAATTAAATCAGGCCTCCCTCCTTTCTTATGTATTTACAATTTGGAACCCAAGTTTTGTATTTGCATGTTGTGCCCACAATTTTGGATGTTTTCAAATATGCCCCTGCAGTAATTAATTACTGAATGTGCCCGGAATTGTGGTATTGCAGTTTTGAACCCAGATTTTGAAATGTGACATTATGTCCTCAGTTTTAATATTTTCGGGAAATAGCCCAAGGTTTATTACGGTTTACGGCCCGCATTTACAAGATTGTATATTTTACCCCGGAAAATGGTTGAGCGGTTTCGTTTCGTCCTTGGCTTTGAAAATGAGTTTTACCTTGGGTTTATGATGTCGTATAGGTTGCCCAGAAAATATAGTTACGGATTTTAAAATTGGGTTTTACCTCGAGTTATAGTCTTGTATTTACTTAGACGATGTTTTATGCCTTGTTGGATTAATTTGGATTTACGGTTTAAGTTGTAATTTTGGGTTATGACTAAGTTGCTAAATTCCCGTAGTTTGCCCGAGAAGGTTTTGCGAGTTTTAACGTGGGAAATTGAAATCGAGCTTTTCTTTAATTTTATGTATATTATATATTCCGATCAAATTTAGCGTACGAGCTAAATTTGTCTAGTTTTGGTGTTAGGTTCGGAAGCGTCCCGATAAAGACCTAATGAGTCCAAGTCGACATCCATTGACCATCTTCCGTCTTTTGACGTCATGTGAGTTACCTTTTTTCCCTCGATCTAGTTATGTTTAGTATTAGTATGCAGTGGCGGATCCAAGGGGGGTAACAGGTGGTACGGTGCCCCGGCTTGCGATGTCGTTTTGCCTTAGGAAGAAAAAAAAAGAAGGAAAAATTCCTCCTTAAAGCGAATTATGTTACATTTTGTTCTACTAGCTCATCTAGTAGAGGAAGGGAAGGAGGTACATGAAGTCGTGGGTTCGAGTTATGGGAGTAGCAAAATGTTTCTTTTTATTTACGGATTTATTTTAAACAAATTACAATATGTTTAGTTAGAGAGATTAAATGATATTTATTAATTATTTCAATAATTCCTAACTAATACAATAAAATTAATATAATTTTTAATACAATAATTCATCAACAACTATTCAATTTATATGACAATATATTTATAAAAGAAACTAAATATATAAAATAATTTTAAATTTTATCTAAGTAAAAAAAATAAATTTAATACAATAATTTTTAATACAATAAATTAATAAAATTTATCTAAGTAAAAAATAAATTTAATAAAATTAATATAATTTTTAATACAATAATTCATCAACAACTATCTAATTTATATGACAATATATTTATAAAAGAAACTAAATATATAAAATAATTTTAAATTTTATCTAAGTAAATAAATAAATTTAAAGCTCAAATTTATAGTACAAAATTTAAATAAACTTTTTTTTTATTTATTTAATTTATATATTTTATTGTCTAATTTCAAGCTTAATATTCGACTTTCCTTATAAAAAATTTTTTTTGTGCCCCTCCAACTAAAAATTTTTGGCTCCGCCACTAGTATCATGCTAGGAGGGATCTTGCATAACTTAGTGTAAATGCCAAGTAGTGGCCTTGAACCGTATATATATGTTGGATGGTTATGAGTATTGTGATGTTTCGGTACGATCATAGGATGTTCTTCGGATTAGGAGTTGGACCTAGCATGCTAGGGTTCTGACCTCGTATAGGTTTTGGGAGACTAGAAGCCCGAGGGCTTCTAGCATATTGGTTAGTTATTGATTGTGTGCCTTGTCTGATCAGCGTTGAGTTACATTCCTATGGGAAGCTGAGTACGGGATTTAGCCGGTTTATCTTAGGGACAGGTAAGTCTCCGGACTTACTTAGCTCGTATTCTCTGTATTAGTTTTGATGCGTGTTTGGTGGTGTGTGTTTATTGTTTATGTGTGTGCTTATTGTTTACGTTATAACATCTAAACCGGTAATAGGACCACCAACTTTATATGTTTATATTCGGCCCAATTGTATGATAACGGGCGGTGCCCGCTTGTCCAGTCCAAAATGGGGATGACTGGAAGGTGCCTTGCGACCAGTCCAACGGGTGATGCTGATCTGCATCAAGTACAAACCCGTATGGTGAAAGGGGATAAGGGCGAGATCACGGTCATTCTCGTGTCACAAAAGAAGTTGAATTAGAATGGGATATGACCTAATAATTAAAAGATAATAAACCGGCTTGTGTGTTTTGTAGCATGTTGTGTGTATATGATGCCTTATTTGTGTGTGTGCCAATACCATGATTCTAATGCCTTGAATGCTAACTAACGATTTTATACCGATATTATTGTAGTTGCCTTGCAGGTTAGGAACGCGGCCGAGAGATCCGGAAGAGTGGGCAGCCGGGGTCCTTACATTTTAGTATGAGTTTTGGGGGTTGTATTTGTGTATTGTTTATGATATTATGTATGTCGCGTGTATGACGGTTACCTTTGGAGTTGTATCTCGGTTGGAGTCTTTCATTGTTTTCTTTTGGGGTGGTTCATATCATTGCATTAAAATGGATTTCGGTTTTGCCTTTATTTGTGTCTTGTTGTGAGATCCGGTGAAATTGTTGTCAGGCTAAGGGTCGGGACCCATTGTGAGGTCTCCGCCCGTAACACTCCGAGTCCCGCGGATTCGGGGTGTTACACTTTGTTCAACAATATACAAAATTATTGAAAAAATAATCACAAATAGAATGGAAAACATCATGTCTAAACTCATTCACCCCCTACAAGGTGCCTTTGTAGCTATTAGATCTATTCACGACAATATTCTCATTGCACATGAAATCTTCCACTCTTTTCGTTCTAAAATGAGCAAGGAAGGGTGGGCCGTAATCAAACTTGATATGGAAAAGCATATGACCAAGTCAATTGGGACTACATCATTAACATCCTCAAAAAATTTGGTTTTAGTAATTCATTTGTGGGATGGATTTAAAGAATGTATAATTACAGTCTCTTTTTCCGTTCTTGTTAACAATGTACCAACTGAAAGGACTTAGACAAGGAGATCCCCTTTCCCCCTATTTGTTCATCTTGGGGACGGAAATCCTTACACAAATACTTCATTAAGATTGTAACAACTACGACAACCATATTGGATTCTCCGTTTGCAGACATGCAACACCAATCCCGTATCTTTCTTTCGATGATGGCATTATCATTTTTGCCAAGGCAAATATAGCCTCATGTCAAAGAATAAAGCAAATCCTAGAAATGTATTGCTCGATATCGGGACATAAGATTAACTTCTAAAAATTTGCTTTTCAAATAACAAAATATACCAATGATAGCAACATTACCCAATTAAAAAAATGTTCTAGACATGAATCATACCACAAACCTACACAAATATCTTGGACGCCCAATCATCAATAGTAGAGTGACAAAAGAGACTTTTGGCGACATAAACCTTAAAACAAAACAACAACTTTCAAAATGGAAAGCTAATTCTTTATCACAAAAAGGGAAGAACACCCTCATAAAACATAATTTGGCGGTAAAACCAACATTTGTCATGCAAAGCTTTATGCTCCCCATGCATAATCTAGAGGAGTTAGATAAAGCATATAAAAAATTCTTCTGGAACAAAGGAGACCAACACAGACCCATCATTAGTTGGGATGCAGTTTGCATATCAAAAAAGAATGACGGCATTGGGTTAAGGAAATCCTTAATCAGAAACAAAGCCTTACAAATGAAGCTCTAATGGAAAATTTTGGCTGAACCAAATAATATTTGGGTCAAAATTATCAACGAAAAATACTTAAAAAATTAGAATACTCTACATTACCAAAAGAAAGGATCAATGTCTTGGCAATGGAACAACCTTATGAAATTTAAATCTGAATTCAAAAATGGTATTATTTGGTAGGTTGAAAATGGTAAATCCATCAACTTCTGGCATGATAATTGGGTAACACCAACGCCACTGATAAAAATGACCCGGAACACTGATCAAATTGACCCAAGTATCAAAGTTAGTTACTTTATAAACGACTCGAGACAGTGGGATATCTCCAAAATTTATAACGGGCTATTATAATTAAAATAAAGGAAACAATTATACCAAAAAATGAAATTCAAGATAGATCATATTGGAGATGTAGTAAAAATGGTTGGTTCTCTACAAAATCTGCATCAGAAATGATTGAGGCAAATTCGAGCATTCCCCCGAATAAAGCGTGTGATTGGATCTGGAAGCTAGACACCCAACCGAAATTTTTTTAAAATTTTCTTTGGAAATTCTCAATAAACGGAATTCCAACAAAAGTCAAGCTTGGCGTAAGAAGCATTGCCGTTACAAGGCAATGTGAACTATGCAACCACCACATCGAGGATTTGGTCCACTTGTTTTTTGAATGTCCTTATAGCAAACAAATCATTGCCAAAATCGATAGATCAATCCTGACTGAAATAAACAAGGGAGAATTTGACATACTAGGCTTTTTTGAGTTTTTGTTTAAGAAAGTGTACCCCAATTTTTTTACCACTTTCACTTAATAGTAGGTAAAAATTATTAATCCTTCTATTTAGAAAGAAAGTAATAAATGATGTTTGTTGTCTAAGTTTTAATTTTTAATTACTTAATTTATTTTTTATTTTATTTATTTTTTTGAATTTTTGACTTTCTTTATTATTTTCTTTTTTATTTTTTGGAATTAATTTTTCATACCAGAATTTTCACATACCAGAATTTTCAAATACCAGAATTTTATCACACCAGAATTTTTAAATACCAGAATTTTTACATACCAAAAGTTTATCATACCAGAAATTTCTCATACCATAAATAACATACCAGAAATTCAACCAGATTTTTCATACCAGAAAATTACATACCAGAAGTTTATCATACCAAAATTTTTACATACCAGAATTTTTACATACCAAAAAATTATAAAACCAATGCAATTAGTGTCAACCTGTATAAATTGCTACAAAATGAGGAAGTTGCCAAGTACTAAACTGCTTCTACTCTCACCTAAATGAAATAGCTTCTAATAAGCATGGATAAACAACTTTCTCCATCTTACGTATCACTGCACAATTAGAGGGAAGAGCACTAACTTAGATTCAATGGCTTAATGTCCAATTTTATTAATTACAAATCATCTTTCAATAGCACCAAAAAAAATTCATTTTCAATGTGGAAACTCCATTTGCAAGTAAAAATGCTATATATCTTCATCAAGCTTTTGTATTTCAATCTCCAAAATGGAAGCAGAAATTAACTTCAGATAGTTATCCTTTGTATCTAGTATGAATCCAAAATCATACCTCATGAAAATCAAATTCTGGATCTTGGGCTTTTGAAAATCCATAAACATGAACCGTGGGTAATGTTGATCTTTTACCCCTTGGCTCGCTCTGAAGTATTCCTCTTAAAGGATCTGCATAATCAACACGAGTGTGAATGGCTACAGGTTAATCTCAATGTTTCAAGACCGGCAATCACGTTTGGAGGAGAGAGTTTACCTAGTTATATGCTGATTTTATTGACTGTACATATCGAAAGCTAAAAAACATACAAAATCCGACCTTTCACTCCCTGGAAACGCAACAACAACGGGAGCCCAATTAAGGGAGTAGAGGACCGGCGGTAACTTCGGTTTCCAGATAAGAGGTCGGGAGTTGAAGCTCGAGGGATTGGAGAGATGAAGAAGGTGTGGCCGTTGACAGTAGATCTACATCTACATCCACATCTACATACTGTTGACAGTAGATCTACATTCAGTTGAGAGCGTGTAGCATAGGATGAGAGTGTGCGATGAATAAACCCTGATGTCTTTCAGCTTTGATTTCTCTTTTGCGTGATAGAGGTGGTGGGAAGAGACGAGTAGACGATAGAGAAGACATATAACGGCTACGGGAAGAAAGAAAACAAGAGAAGGGAGAAGTGAGAGTGTGGCTTAGGGTTTACACAGTAAAAAAATAATTTGGGGTATAGTTACCTAATTAAAAATTTAAAAAGCCTAGTTACTAAATAAAAACCTAAAAGAGTCTAGTTACCTAATTAGCCCAATAAACAACATTAGCCTTGATAATAAAAAAGTTCACGACCTCCTACAAGATTTAAAGAATAAAATTGGACTTACAAGTTCGCATGCCTTGCAACTATATGGTGGAGCATTTGGTTTTTCAAAAACAAAATAATTTTTGGCAATGAGCCTATTGGACCTAGTACTAAGGTTATCTTTTTTTATTGAAAACCAAATTCATATGTGGAAAATGAATATCATTAATGAGAACGATAATGATATAAAACCACCAAAGAAGGACATTATCTCTACCATAAGAAAAAAACACAATATTAAGTGGGATAAACCAAAACACGGTTTCCACAAACTCAATTTTGATGGATCAAAACTCAATTCGGGAATAATATCCATTGGTTTTGTGATTCGGAATCACAATGGTGATGTTGTTAGTCTTTATGCAAAAAGAAATAACTTTAACTCGGTAATTAAAGCTGAAGCCTTTGCCCTTAAAACGGGCTTACAAGAGGCCATTAGACTAAAGATCAAAAAGATTGAAATCGAGGGTGACAATCTTTGTGTCATCAAGGCACTCCAAGGCTTATGGAGTTGCCGGTGGGAGGTCAAGATGATTTTATCCGACTCTAGATTGGATCTCAGTTTCTTTGAGTAAGTCCATATCCGACATGTTTTTAGGGAAATAAACCGTGTTGCTGACCGATTGACCCACCTGAGAATTTTGACCACCAACACCTGTTTTTCTGATGATCCCGAACTTCGTGTTCTCATCCGCAAGGATGCTTTAGGATGGATTATCCAGAATTGGGTCCTAAACCTAAACCGCCGGTTTAGTTTTGGCCTTGGGCCAAACCTAAACCTACAAAAAAAAATTGAGAAATGAACCAAACCGGCGGTTTTGAGGACCAAACCGGCGGTTTGATGACTAAACCGGCCGGTTTGGTCCATTTTATAAAAAAAAAATAACCAAACCGGCGGTTTAGGTTTGACCAAAAACCAAACCTAAACCTAAACCGGGGATTGCTGGTTTGACCAACTCGTCGGTTTGACCAACCCTCGTCGGTTTGGCCAAACCGCCGGTTTGACGGTTTGGCCCAAACCGGACTCATGTCTAGGACTACCTCTAGGAGATAGACCATTCTAACTGCTTTCATTTATCAAAATAAAAAATAAAAAAAATAATTTGCTTTTTTATTGAAAAAAATAAACGTTTTGTTCATAGACCGGTTCCAATAAAATGGGTTACCACCCTAATTTCCGTATCGGCTCCAGAGTTTCCAGGGCAACCGAAAATGTTGAGAAGAGCTCTGAAGGTGGTTGCTTCTCGCTCCCTCTTCGTCGCCCACCCCCGAACATTGCCGGTCGGCGTCCTCCGATTCTCCACATCTTCCCCCGATAACTCAACCGACACATTTGCTCAGCTCCAGGGTGGCGATGCTAGCAATTCCACCATCCCTGATCCCTCTCCCACCGCTTCCATCTCCATCGACCGCTCTGGCCTATGCAATTCTCCTGGTGCTCTCCCTCTCCATATCGCTTTCTTTGCTTTAACTTTATATTTTCTAAATTTCGACCATGAAGCATCGCTATTGAGGTACTTATTTGTGCTTATTGAAGATGTCTTTTAAATTTTTAGCTCACTCCCATGAGCCCACCCTTGATTCCGAGCTAGTCAAGCATCTCAAGAGCATTATTCAGGTAGTTAGTAAGTTTATGCTGTTTTCGTTTTTGTCTCTTAGATTAACATTTACTGGTAAAATGCAATACCTAGGAGACATTGCTCAGGTGATTCTCCCCCCTATTTTGAGATTTTTGGTTGCTTCATCAGTGTTCTGGTGTAATGTCAGTTTCGGGGTGGCCCTATCTCGGTGGCCGAGTATATGGAGGAAGTTTTGACAAATCCTAATGCTGGCTTCTACATGAATCGTGATGTCTTTGGAGCAGGAGGTGATTTTATAACGTCTCCGGAAGTTAGCCAGATGTTTGGGGAGGTACCAATTGGACCTTGGTTGTGGCAACGTTAGTCTCCGCTAGGATTTTTATTCATACGCACTTTGTGCTATTTTTTTGTGTGGTTCCATTGTTGCTTTCTGTTGCTAGATGATTGGTGTCTGGGCTGTGTGTTTGTGGGAGACCATGGGGCAGCCTAAGGAAGTGAATCTGGTTGAGCTTGGTCCTGGCCGAGGAACTCTCATGGCTGATCTTTTACGCGTAAGGAGATGCTATTTCTTTTTTGTTAGACTTAATCTTATGCACTGAAGAACTGAATATGAGAATCTGAACAATCCCATGCTTCTGTTCAGTGTTTTCACTTCTGAATTAATACAATATCAATAATCTTTTCTCAGGGTACATCAAAGTTCAAAAATTTCACAAACTCGCTGTCCATACATCTTGTTGAATGCAGTCCTGCTTTGCAGAAGCTCCAGCATTCCAAACTAAAATGTGTGGATGAAGACAATGATTCTGGGCACGATCACAAGAAGGCCATTAGCACATTAGCTGGAATTCCTGTGTCATGGCATGCTACGCTAGATTTGGTTCCATCAGGAAGTACATTCAAAGCTTTCTCTTCCTTTTTCTCACATTTGGAACTTAAAGAAATTTAGTCCAGCTAATGTGAACTTGATATCTACATACTTTTCATCTTCTGATATCCAACTCTAATTTCTAAGCATGTGCTGAAGGTGGACTCATATTGCCAGTTGATGTAATTTGCAATATCAGATCGATGGTCATCTCTTTACATCACTTTAGATGGTGATGTTTCTCCATTTTTGAGACACATGTTTGACAATATCTAGTTGACACCTCTATAATTTTTGAGACCTCCTGCACGTGCAACAAATGATCAACTCTTCTTCTCAGCTAAATGAATAGATGCTTTTCTGGTCAGTTTGTTTGGATGTGTTTTGTGAGATGGAAATTGTGTCATCTAAACTATATAGGAGTTATGTTATCCTTGATAGAGGAAAATATGCCATGAACATGTTTTTACAGGGATATTGATTGGAACCTTCAGATCAGATTAGC
This sequence comes from Fagopyrum esculentum, assembly GCA_033239045.1. Classification (NCBI taxonomy): domain Eukaryota; kingdom Viridiplantae; phylum Streptophyta; class Magnoliopsida; order Caryophyllales; family Polygonaceae; genus Fagopyrum; species Fagopyrum esculentum. Next base: position 74,234,910 of record BSUD01000001.1, read on the forward strand.
TGAGAAATGCTCTGCATAGTTGACATGAGAGTTTGGAAACGTGTACGGAAGTTTGTACAGATGTTTGGCAGGGAAGTGAATGGAGGAAAAAGCATATGTGAGAATTCACTTGAATCACTTCCCCTCTCTCATAAATTGAAGCATGGTAGAGAGCCAGGTGATCTCTTTGAGACATCATTAGCAATGAAATCCTAGAGGAAGATAGGATGGCTATTTAGGCCTAAGAACTTGATTTGGGTAGTTCTTATCCAACCTGGAGACTTTCATTTATTTCTATGAACTTTTAATGCATTTTCTAATGAAATCTTTTTTCTTATCTGAAGTCGACTTCTTTGTGCATAATTCATTAACCATTTGATTCAAATTTTCCTGAGATTTGATTGTGTGTTTATCACAATTCATGAGTTTATATGGAAAAATAAGAGTCTAAGACTTAATAACTTCTGAATGCCTTTGTATTTTTCATTGCCTCCAGAGCCAACAATTGTAATTGCCCATGAGTTTTATGATGCTCTACCAGTTCATCAGTTTCAGGTTCGGCTTATCAGTTCTTGTACCTAATGAGGCTAGAGATCACTTTGTTAAATGCTTATTTTCAACGTGGAACTTTTTGTATAAAGCTGCAAGACTTGTCTGTCTACTTGTTCACTATTTACCCCATAAACAAACATAAGGTACAAAATCTGTTCACCATCAATCTTTAGCTGCATGACTCGGGTGTCTGCTTGTTTGAATATTTACCCCATTAAACTAACAAACATGAATAGAATTTGTTCATTATTATTGGATGTCTACTTTGTTTTGCTTTCTGAAGAATACATTTTCCTTGCTCAAACATACAAAAGAAAGGGAAAACATTTCCCAGTTCTTATGTTAGGGTGTATTTGGCAAGTTTGGATATGTAGTTGAAATGAAGCATGGAGTTGGGAGATAGGGGGTAGGGAATGATGGAATCAAGTAAGCTCGGTATAAATTATCTTGTGAGCCTGCACCTGAATGTCTTGTATTGATTTTAATTCTTAATGATTTTCTACAGAAGTCATCTCGTGGCTGGTGTGAGAAGATGGTTGATGTAGCAGAAGAATCAACGTAGGTTTCAAGTATTATGTCTGTATCTTTGGTTGTGCTTCCTGGATCGATATTTTTGTTAATGATGTCCTTCTCGGTTTGTTGTATAGATTCCGATTTGTTCTCTCACCAAATCCTACCCCGGGGAATCTTTTTCTGAAGCGGCGCTTGAAGTGGTCTGGCAGAGAAGAAATGTCTGGACTTGATCAAATCGAGGTTTGCCCAACGGCTATGGAGCTAACTGAGTCAATTGCACAGAGAATTAGTTCTGATGGCGGTGGAGCTCTCATTATAGATTATGGACACAATGGAATAATTTCAGATAGCCTTCAGGTTAAGCTTGTCAAGCTCACTTAGGTTTTTATTTGTTCTTCTGAAGGTTTTTGGAGTTCATGCTCAGAAGCATTAAATATAATATTTAGCTGATATAATAAGCTAGTAAACTTGCGAACTCTTTGACTTGGATGTTTCTTGTAGTCTCTACATGTTCTGTAGCTCAGTTATACATTTTATTAGCAATTCTTAGAAGCCGTGTTTCAATGTTGAAATAATACATTTTATCACTTCCAATTTTGTTGTTATTCACTCTTGTAATTGATGTTTTCGTACGATCTTTGGTGATCCAGGCAATTAGGAAGCACAAATTTGTGCATATTCTCGACAATCCAGGGTCTGCAGATCTTAGTGCTTATGTTGACTTCCTAGCAATCCGTCACTCTGCTGAAGAGGCTTCAGGTGCTTTCTAATATCTGCTTTGATCACTTTATTTTGAATCCTGTCATGGAAATTGACAAGCAAGCTACACTATAAATATTGTGGACTCAGGTTGATAAATTAGTAGTCAATCAACAGAAGTAATGTGGGAGTCCATATTGGTGATTAGATAACGTCCAAGCAAAATGGATTATGGTTGAAAGTTATGTACATGTCAGTGGTTTTTTTTTATCTGCTTTTCTTGAATATCATTTCCGAGTGAGCAACATACCAACTTTACTAACCAGTAGGTTAAAATATTTGTGGCTTGGCCAACACATAGTTGTCCAATGATAGGTCATGTGCTGTGACTACCCAGGAAGGATGAAAATTTGCGTCAAGCTGTCAACTTAAACCTGGCCTGAACCTAATCCTAGGATATTTTTGTGTAGCACACTGTACAGCTTCAAATGTTTACCATTAGACTGCACTATACCTGGTTCTATGTGTTGGAGAGGAGGACAAGTTAGTGGAGCCCAGTCCCTTTATTAAGAGCATTTATAATTTATAAAATAAAGGGACAAATTGGGGATGGGAAGACTTCTTAAATTCCCTTTAACAAAAATTAAAAGGTGGTTTGTTATAAACCATGATTTTAAAACGTGGTTTTTTAATCCGAAAAACTCTAATGAATAATAATATTAATAATAAATGAGAAAATCAATAAAAGGATCAAGCATAAAGATTACATGAAAGCGAAAAATAAAATAATGGGTGGGTAATTTGATATTTTTGGAGGGGACAAATTTTAAAATTGTAGAAGAAATTAAAAGTTGGTCCACAATATAAAAAATGGAAGAGGAAAAAAAAAGGTGAGAAAAAGAAATTTGATCTTTATTTGTACTACAATTTCAAAAGTGTTTTTTTATTTTTTTTTTGTGTTGGTCAATCTATTTATTAGTATATTATGATTATACTCATTTCATAAGATTGATTATTTACGTGTCTAGTTGTAGGCCATAAATCAATAAAAGCATGAATGATATTTGTATATCATCTATATATATATATATATATATATATATATATATATATATATATATATATATATATATAATTTATGTGTCTAGCTGTTCTTCATAGTGCTTCCAGGTCTGCTTCTCAAGCTTAAGATTTATTTTCATCCCAGCTTCTCCAAGCATTTATTTTGATCCCAGCTTCTCCAAGCATATATTAGCTGTTTGATGACAAACATGATATTACCACATCAAGCCACCTTTTTCTTCTTTGTTTTCTTTTGTTTATTTTATGAATGTCTTCAAATAGATGGAATTGTTGATGTCCTTGCCACATTTATAAGATAGCTCTTATTAACTCAATGCGATCTGAACTTCCTCTTTAGTAATTGAGGTAGGATGCACTCGTACACAAGTGAAGTTTTCCCCTCACATCTTACTGATTAGTTGCCAGTAATCTTAGTTCCAGAAGACCTTGAAACGAGTGTATTCCATGTCTGCTCACTTATCTTAACAAGGACGTTTCTGCACCAGTTATTCGCTGCAAGTTGATTCTCGCCTTAGAAAAGTGACTTGATTTAGAAATCACGTCCCGAATTTTTGTTGCAGGAGAAGTTATGGTTCATGGACCCATTACTCAATCCCAGTTTCTGGGGTCTCTGGGAATAAACTTCAGAGCAGAAGCTTTGCTGCAGAACTGCACGGATGAGCAGGCTGAGTCGCTGAGATCAGGGTATTGGCGATTGGTGGGCGACGGGGAGGCCACATTCTGGGAGGGGCCAGAAGAGCAGGCCCCCGTTGGCATGGGCTCGCGGTATCTGGCATTGGCTATCGTCAATAAGAAGCATGGAACTCCGGCTCCTTTTGTATGATGCTCAAAAACAAGCAACATGTTGACCCTTTCTTCCTATATTTCAGGATTTTTTTTTCTTTTAATTTTGTATTGTGCGAGAATTCGTCAATCTGTGAGTGAGGCTATTTTTTTCCTCACAATGTTTCACCATAACAAAAGTCGGTCTGATGTGTAATTCCAACATGTTGCTTTTTTCGCACGAGTTTGAAAGACCCCAAAAATAATATAATTATAGTTTTTTTTATCCCTAGGTGGTTTAGACTCGGAAACACCTTTGGGAAAGGTTTAACGAGTCGAGTTCGACAATTGGCGATCGACTTTCTTCTGTTGATACTATGTAAGTATTCTTGAAACCATCGGAAGTGGTTATTTCTTAAGAACCGATTAAATAAGATAAAGATACTCTAGAAGGAGAGTTGAATAGAGTATGAGAACTTTTTGCAAACAAATCTCAAGGCCTTGAAACTCCTTTCAAGAGCCTTGATGTCAATCTCTGCTCTTAGTGAAACTTTGATTTCAAGGATTTTGAAACAACTTTCAAGAGCTTTGACTTCGTGCACCTGCAAAAACAAATTTAGTCACAATAGCAAAATATAGTGTGGAATGTAAAAGATTGACACGAGGATATGTTTACGACGTTCGGCTCTAAATAGCCTACTCTCCGTTCCAGGGTATAGTCTTAGGATCTAACTATCTATTATCAGCTTCAAAGAGTCCTAGATACAAACTAGAAGAAATTCCCTTCTTCTCTCACTGTAGCCAAAGCTACGATCTAGCTCCAACTCTCAACCTAGCTATAATAGCCTAGTTATTTCACAGAGTAACACACGCTCTAGTAGAACACTATTTAGATCTTTGAATGGAGCTCTTGTGTTTTCTCTCTCTAAGGGGATAAAACTTTTGAGTAAATGAGAGAAAGAAAAACAACGAATGAAGATGATTAGGTTGCTTGAAGACGTAAAGATGTTTTCCGTATATGCTTGTGTATTTTTTCTTCTTCGACCATCATCTTCATTTATACTCTTCTATGGAGAGGTCTTCTAGCCGTTGGAGAGATGACCGTTTGAAGATGAATCTTCTTCTCCATGAAGATCGTTTCTTGTTTCGAGATAAGGTAGACGTTGCAAATCTTCAACTCCTGAAAACACGTCGAGTCCTTAGCTCCTTGATCTTCTCGTCCTCTATTGAATCGAAAGAGAAGATATTTTTCCGCTTTTGTTTTTAGAAATTCTTCGGTGAGATCTTCGGTTGAAAAGGATCTTCCATAAAATCTTTCTGTTTGAGCAAATCTTCCTGAAAAATCTTCTTTGCATTTGAATCCTTGTTTCATGCATCTATAACTCCAAGGCCTTTGAGATCGTCCTTTTGTAAACGTTATCTTCCTTGTCCTTAAGTTATACTTCAAGGCCCTTGACATTTGATAAGACCTACACTGAATTCAAACCAACCAAGCATCTAAAGAATATAATCAATACATTGTTAGTATATCCAACTACTACATTTGTGTTAAGTCTTCCATCATCAACACCTGTAAAACATTATAAACAAGGTGGAGTTTTCAATCTCCCCCTTGATGGAAGACAACACAAATGTTTTATCGTACCTGCATTTGTTAGTTTAGCAATGCATATAAAAATCAAAACTAAAAATGCAGAATGCAGTATATCGAATTGTCGGATCATCATTTCTCCCCCTTTGTCTTTCAATAAGGGAGAAACAACAGTCAAAGCACGGGATTTTTAAACACAATTACAAACCCAAAAGAAAAGAGTATTTTCACAAACCACGTAAAAAGATTTTCAAAAAAGGCATGACAGGCAGAGAACTTCAAGTTTCCTTGTACCATTTGGAGGAGCTTCCTTTCCCATAATAGTCTCTCAAACACATATCCCTCCATCTATTCTTAGCATCAGTAAGTTCACGTTCTTTGAGAGATAAATCTGTTCCCCTTTGTGCAGAATTCTTGTCATATTTCTTGACCACTCCAAACTCTTTGATAGTCAGAATGTCTGGGTCTTTTAGCAATGGTTGGCGAATGGGTTTATCCTTAATAATCTTATGACATTGAGTCATAACCTTTTCTGCATCTTTTGTAGTCGCCTGTCCATCATCTTCTGAGATGGGCTTAATACTACTATCAATTGTAAGAGACAAAGCACTAACATGAAGCAACTGGTTAATTTTTTAGTTTAGAATACTCAGTAAATCTTGTGTTTCATCCATCTTGTCGGTCACTGAAGCTCTAAAATGGACAAGATTAGATCTTAGTGAGTCCACTACTCTCTCTACAGTTTCAAGACGCTGCTCTATAGTGAAATTCCATTCTGGCTGCTCCTTCAAAATCCATACAGTACTGAAATCTACCTGAGTCTTTTGAATTCCTATGGTGGTCTCAAAGAAGGCTTCATCCAATCCTCCATCGACAATGTGCAAATCCTCACCAGAAAAATCAATTGATAAAATGCCTAAAGATTATGGGAAACAGATTTTCATATGGCAAGTGACTAGTGGTTGGAGAATTTATGACATTTACCATATGAGACAGGATTATTTCAGGCAAATTTACTTTCAAACCATTCATCACATTGTAAACTAAATTCAGCAAAGCATTAGTGATAATATCCTTGTTAACAAACCTGAGTACTACACATCTGTCTAAAATAACATAAATGATTCTGGCTTCCAGAGTTAAACAAGTGATAGTGGGTGGTGATAAAGCATTGGGAAGGAGAAACTGTTCTCTGGCTAATCTTATAGTTCTAGCAGGGTTAGAAGATGCTGAAGCGTCATATAGAGGAATCCAAAGATATCAGCTATAATCTCAGAGGTAATGGTGATTTTCTTACCTTTGATGACTGAGTCCAGAATCCATTCTCCTCTTTCTCTTCTTGCCGTTAAGTTCGTGTAGAACAATCTAGTCAGTCGTGGGTACGAGGATTCTCCTGGGTTTAACATGATCCAGATTGAGCTTGCTTGAAGCACTTCTAGTCCCGGCAATGAGAAGCAGGTAGACAGTTCGCTATGAACCGGCTCACACATGCATTGGTAGCGATCATCATACTCTGTTAGCCATTTCTTGGCGGCTGTTGGACTTGTAAACCAACTTGACGGAAGCCCAGTCTTAGTGAAAATATCTGCGTCGCTTGAAAAATCTGATGAACTCGAGCTTGACCCAAATCCGGAACTCGAGTCGGAATCAGATGATACTTGAACTATCCTTTGTCGTTTGGGGACATATGATGTTGCTTCGTCCATTGAAGGTCTCTTGGATGCCATGAAAAATTTTGAGAAGAAGAAGAAGATGAAGAGGGTTTGAAAAATCGGAAGAGTAAAGCACTGTTCTTTCAAAGGGAAAAGGAAGCGGAAGAAATAAAGAGAGAAGAGAATAGGTTTTTACGTAAGATCAAAAGATTTTTAAGATGTTGGAAAAATCATAGATGATAATAATTCTTTCCATACATTTTGGTAACCACTTTTCAAAATCCTTTGAATCTCATAACAAAACCTTTTGAAATCCCTTTTAAAGAATAAAAATAAGATAATTTAATATCTAAAGGATATGAATTTCTAATTAATCCGTTTTATTAATATACCCTTTGAAATATGTTTCAAGGCCCCTTGAATTTGATTTCAAGGCCCTTGAAAACATCAATTGGGCTGCATGCGTAGGAACAATTAAATTCGTTTACTCCCCCTACGTTAATGCTTTCTTGTTCAACATACCAAACTCCAATCTAATGAAATTAAGGAAGAGGTTTGGTAAAAAATATCTGCAAGCTGCAAGTAAGTTGAGATAAAAGAGATCAAAACATCACCTTTCTCAACATGATCACGTATGAAGTGATGCCTTACATCAATATGCTTAGTCCTTGAATGTTGCACAAGATTTTTGGTTATAGAAATAACACTAGTATTATCATATTTTATAGGAATACCTTTCAAGTCAAAGCCAAGGTCACGAAGTTGTTGAGCAATCCAAAGAATTTGTGCACAACAGGCTCCTGCAACTATATATTCAACTTGATAGGGCAACAGAGTTTTGCTTCTTGGAGTGCCAACTAATTAAGGATGACCCTAAGAATTGACAACATCCAGAATTACTTTTTCTATCGGCCTTATAACCGGCAAAGTTTGCATCTGAATAGCCAACAAGATAAAACGAGCTTTGACGTGGGTACCATAACCCTTTAGTGCCATTGAGATACCGAAAAATTCTTTTCACAGCTATCAAGTGTGACTCTTTAGGATCAGCTTGAAATCTTGCACACATGCACACGCTAAACATAATGTCAGGACGACTAGCAGTTAGATACAACAATGAACCGATCATACCTTGATACTCCTTTTGTACTACATTTTTGCCATTCTTGTCATGATCTAGCGAAAGTGTTGAACTCATAGGAGTCTTTGCAACCTTAGATTGATCCATTTTGTACTTCTTAAGCAAGTTTTTAGTATACTTGCTTTGATTGAGAAAAATTTCTTTCTTTGCTTGTGTATCTTGAAGTCCAAGAAAGAAATTTAGCTCACCCATTAAGCTCATTTCAAATTCCCTACACATAATATCTGAAAATTCCCTATAGAGAGAATCATTAGTAGCACCGAATAATATATCATCAACATAGATTTGCACTACTAGAATGTCGTTGCCTCTAGTTTTGATAAACAATGTTTTATCGATCAAACTTCTTTTGAAATTGTTTTCAAGAAGATATTTAGATAATCTTTCATATCAAGCTCGAGGAGCTTGCTTAAGTCCGTAAAGAGTTTTATCTAGTTTAAAAACATGATCTGGAAATTCATCATTTTCAAAATCAGGAGGTTGAGCAACGTAGACTTCTTCTTCTAAGAAGCCGTTTAGAAAAACACATTTTACATCCATTTGAAAAAGTTTTATGCTCATGAAAGATGCAAATGCAAGTAGCGTACGTATGGTTTCTAACCTTACAATTGGAGCAAAAGTCTCCTCATAATCAATACCTTCTTCTTGGTTATAGCCTTGTGCTACAAGTCGTGCTTTATTTTGTATGACTTTGCCACTTTCATCCAATTTGTTTCGAAAGATCCATTTCGTGCCAATAACTGATTGACGTTTTGGTCTTGAAGTAAGAGTCCATACCTTGTTCCTCTCAAATTCATTCAATTCATTTTGCATGACAATGATCCAATCAGGTTCTTGAAGAGTTTGAACGTAGTTCTTTGGCTCGACAAGCGATACAAAAGCGGAGAAGGCACATAGATTGTTCACTTTAGATCTAGTTTGAACTCCAACATTTGGATATGAGATCACATTCTCTTGTGGATGATATGAGGAGTGTTGAACTTTTCTTCTTTTGACAGATGGGGCAGATCCAGAAGGTTGAGCTTCATATGTTTGACTAGATTCAGGTACCGTTGATATATTACTTGTTGATCCAATCTCAAGGCCTTGAAGTTGGGTTTCAATCCCTTGAAGCGGAGTTCTATAATCACAGTTTCCTGTTTCAAGGTCTTGAAGGTGTGTTTCAAGGTCTTGAGGGTTTTCTTTGGTATCTTGAATCTTTTTCTACATATTCTTGTCTTGATTTTTATGATCTTCCTCTTCATCCGAATTATGATCTTCTCTTTGATTTAGATCTGCAAAACTCTCACTCAAAGTACCATCATTGCTTTCATAAAAAATAATATGAATGCTTTCCTCAACAATTTTGGTACGTTTGTTGTAGACACGATAAGCTTTGCTATTTGAAGCATATCCAATGAATATAGCCTCATCACTACTTGCATCAAATTTCCCAACATTATCTTTGCCATTGTTATGAACAAAACAAGTACATCCAAAGGGTTTGAAATGTGAAATATTTGGTTTTCTTCCTTTAAAGAGTTCATAAGGAGTCTTTTTCAAAATAGGGCAAATTAAACATCTATTCAAAATATAATTTGCAGTGTTTACTGCTTCAGCCCAAAAACTTTTTGGCAAATTATTTTCTAAAAGCATTGTCCTAGACATATCCTCAAGAGTGCGGTTCTTACGTTCCACAACTCCATTTTGTTGAGCAGTTCTAGGAGCTGAAATATTATATGAAATGCCATATTTTGCACAAAACAAATCAAACTTTAGTTGATCAAATTCTCTACCATGATCACTTTTATAGGAAACAATTGGTAGGTTTTATAAAATTTGTAACTCCTTACACAAATTTAAAAACTCAAATAAAGCTTCAGATTTTTCTCGTAGAAAAGAAATCCATGTGAAACGAGAGAAATCATCTACTATAACAAGGATGTACTGCTTGCCTCTGAGAGATTTAACACACATAGGTCCACAAAGATCCATGTGTAAAAGTTCAATGGGTCGAGAAGAACTTACAGCTTTCTTAGGTTTGAATGAACCTCTTGTTTGTTTACCTTGTGTACACGCCTTACATAGATCATTAACCTTGAAATTTAGGTTTGGCAAACCACATACCAAATCTTTTGTAAGTAGCTTCTACATGGTGTGCATGCTTACGTGACCAACTCTTCTATGCCAAAGCCTTGGATCATCAGTCAAGGCCTTTAGACATTTTAGCTTAGTTCCTGAAACTTGGTTAGTACTTATAGAATAAACATTATTACATCTTGGAACAGTAAGCAACACTTTACCTGTCTTTTTGTCTTGAACCTCACAATTATCTAAATCAAACGTGGCTTTATTGCCTTTATCACAAATTTGAGATATACTTAGCAGATTATATTTCAAACCATCAACCAAATAAACATCATCAATAAAGTTTGATGAATTATAGCAAATTTCGCCAATATCAATTATGTCACACTTTCCTTTATCACCAAGAGTAATGGTTCCAGATGATTGCTTCTTTAAATCTGAGAATAAAGATCTTTTTTCACTTATGTATCTTGAGCAACCACTATCTAATATCCATTTGTGTTCCTTTACCTTGGTGATATCCTACAAAACAACAAACATCAACCTTTCCGGGTCGACCAAATGACATATTTTGGTTCATACTCAAGTTCGATCATGTTTGGTGGTCTAGTACATTTAGGAACCTAGATTTGTTTGACCTGTTTCCTTAAACATAAATGATAGGTCTTTCTAATAATATAAGGATCATTTCTTCTATAAGGACATGTAGATTTAACATGACCCTTTTTACAATAGTAGAAGCAAGTAGGCATATGAATGCTTCCTTTGGCCTTGACAAAAGTGGTGGTAGGTTTTCTAGGAAAGCTCCTATGATAACCTATACCATTTTTGTTAAGGGATGACTGTTGTTCACCCATCATTCTCTCAAGATTAGCTTTTGAATGAGTAAACTTAATAGGTGCAACCTTCTGGTCTTGACACGTCAAAGTTAGATCAACTTTCTCTTTCTCTAGATCGATATAGTTTCGATGAAGAGAAGAGAGATTGTCCTTGAGAATCAGGTTCTCTGATTCCAAGACCTTGATATTGTCATCAAGGTCTACTTTTTACGTGTTAAGATTTTTAATTTACAGAGACATTTCACTTAGTTGTTTTTCTAGTTCAAGAAGCTTTTCTTTTAAAGAGTTTATCCTTATTCTATGTTCCTTATCACATATGATAATTTTCTTAAGGAATTGTTTCAGGTCAATTTCAAGTTGAGACATAATTGTACTTATCACATTGTCAACATATAGATTTGAATCTTCTTCATGATCAGCCATGAGACACAAGTTTTCTTGTTCTTTTTCGTCTTCTGATTCATTTGTTGATTCTGAATCACTCCATGAAGCAACCATAACTTTCTTCTTCCGATCATTTTTCTTGAAGGTTGTCCTCTTCTTTTGTGGACAATCCTTCACAAGATGATCTGCTTCACCACATTCAAAACAAGTCAGTACTCTAGTTTTTTTTATTAGAGTTAGAAAACTTACCTCGGGGTTTTGATGCTCGTGGATATTCTCTATTAGCAAATTGTTTTTTAATCTTGAGAATTCTTGCGAGACCCTTAGAAATCATGGCGATTGCATCTTCTTCATCATCGTCATTACTGTCCTTTTCATCATATGGTAATTCATCTCTTCTTGATTTTAATGCCAAATTCTTGGAGTTGGATGGGAGCTCTCCATCTTCTTCACCAAGAACCATTTCATGTGTGATAAGTTTTCCAAGGAGATCATCAAGAGGAAGAGTTGTGAGATTCTGAGCTTCTTCAATAGCAGTCATCTTTGGTCCCCACTTGGCTTTAGGTAGGCTCCTTAGAACCTTCCTAACTTTCTCTTCATTTGTGAAGATCTTTCCTAGTGAGTCCAGGTTGTTCACGATTTCAGTGATCTGGTGAACATTTCTTTGACTGTTTCATTTGGATTCATCTTGAATAGATAGTATTGTCTGAGAAAGATGCTAATCTTTGTTTCCCTGACTTGACTTGTTCATTCGTAAGTGATAACAAGCATGTCCCATATTTCTTTAGCACTCTTGCATGATGAGATGCGGTTGAATTCATTTTCATCTAATCCAAAGTATAGTAGGTTCATTGCTTTGTAATTCTTTTACACACTGTCCAGGTCAGCCTGTGTGAAGTCATCTTCCTTCTTTGGGACTTGGACACCTTCAACTGTTGTCATTGGAACTTTAGGTCCATTTTGAATGATGCTTCAAAGCTCCATGTCCTGGTCAATAATGAACTTACACATGAGTGCTCTCCAATGAACAAAGTTGTTGCCACAGAAGAGTGGTGATCGAGATGAAGATCTTCCTTGAGCAAATCCACCATCACCTACAGGATTCATGATTAGTCTCACTGATGGTTAAATCAATAAACGTGAGTCTAGCTCTGATACCAATTGAAGAACCGATAGGTGAAATAAATAAGATAAAGATACTCTAGAGGGGGGGGGGGGTTGAATAGAGTATGAGAACTGTTCACAAACCAAATCTCAAGGCTTTGAAACTCATTTCAAGGGCCTTGATGTCAATCTATGCTCTTAGTGAAACTTTGATTTCAAGGGCTTTGAAACAACTTTCAAGAGTCTTGACTTCGTGCACCTGCAAAAACAAAGTTAGTCACATTAGCAAAATATAGTGTGGAATGTAAAAGATTAACACGAGGATATGTTTATGAAGTTCGGCTCTAAATAGCCTACTCTCCGTCCCAGGGTATAGCCTTAGGATCTAACTATCTATTATCAGCTTCAAAGAGTCCTAGTACAAACTAGAAGAAATCCCCTTCTTCTCTCACTGTAGCCAAAGCTACGATCTAGCTCAAACTCTCAACGTAGCTATAATAGCCTAGTTACTTCGCAGAGTAACACACACTCTAGTAGAACACTATTTAGATCTTCGAATGGAGCTCTTGTGTTTTCTCTCTCTAAGGGGATAAAGTTTTTGCGTAAAATGAGAGAAAGAAAAACAACGAATGAAGATGTTTAGGTTGCTTGAATACGTAAAGATGTTTTCCGTGTATGTTGTGTATATTTCTTCTTCGACCATCATCTTCATTTATACTCTTATATGGAGAGGTCTTCTAGCCGTTAGAGAGATGACCGTTTGAAGATGAATCTTCTTCTCCATGAAGATCGTTTCTTGTTTCGAGATAAGGTAGATGTTGCAAATATTCAACTCATGAAAACACGTCGAGTCCTTAGCTCCTTGATCTTCTCGTCCTTTGTTGAATCGAAAGAGAAGATATCATTCCGCTTTTGTTTTTAGAAAATCTTCGGTTGAGATCTTCGGTTGAAAAAGATCTTCCATAAAATCTTTCTATTTGAGCAAATCTTCCTAGAAAATCTTCTTTGCATTTGAATCCTTGTTTCGTGCATCTATAACTCCAAGGCCTTTGAGATCGTCCTTTTGTAAACGATATCTTCCTTGTCCTTAAGTTATACTTAAAGGCCCTTGAATCAAGGCCCTTGACATTTGATAAGACCTGCACTGAATTCAAACCAACCAAGCATCTATAGAATATAATCAATACATTGTTAGTATATCCAACTACTACATTTGTGTTAAGTCTTCCATCATCAACACATGTAAAACATTATAAACAAGGTGGAGTTTTCAATTTCATATTAAAGTATAAGTTGGAGTTTCGAACGTTATATGCTTAGTTGGTTATTTTAGTTACGCTCTCGGTTTGATAACGGGTTTTAGACAAACCCTAAGGGAAGTACGACCCAAACTCGAGATATGACTACGTAAGTCAATCTTACACCTATTAGATTCTGTTGTGATATATATTATATAGTTTGTGAACTGATTATGTGTTTTACTTGTTTAGGTTAGTTGACGATATAATGACGTTTTGAATTTGGCTTAAAAGCCGTTACGTAAGACTTTCATTTTAAGGCAAGTACTTGTGAGCGTTTTTATATGAGCATGATTAAGCTTAAGTCGTTATGTTATTACATGCATGTTTTGGACATTTTTGAATATGTTGGCATGATGATTATAATATTATTTACGTGTTTTGATTTTACTTTCGGTTTAAGATTACGTTATGACTTTGATAAATTGACGTTGAAAGACCTTTGAGAATACTTGTCTTGTTTTGATTTGCCTTATAGGCGGTGACGGATTTATTTGATTTATGATTCTTAAAAGTGATTATTGTATTGTTTTTGAAAAAGAACCGGAATCCTTGAGTTATTATGAGATGATTTGGTCTATGACCACGTTGGGAAATTACCCTATTGTTATTGTGAGATGATTTGGTGTATGAACACGATGGGCAAATTGTCCTATTGTTATTATGAGATGATTTGGCTTATGATCACTTATTTTGCTCTTGTGATTTTAAGCTACTCGGTTGGGGTGGGCCATGATTACCAATGGTACATTGTTTGTGCGGCCTGAGGATGCACCCGACTTTAGTGGATGGTGAGGCTTCATCATGTTCATCCCATGGTCAAGGATTAGGAGGCACCTTTGTGTCAAACGCTGGTGGTGAACATGTTTTAAAATAAAATAAAATTTCGAGTTTTGATATGTGATTTCTAAAATAAAAATGATCGAGCATGTTTTGTTGTCGTTATTTGGATGGTTTTGTGACGAATTTGAGTAAGGGGCAAGGATATACCTTGTTACCCCATTTTGGTCAGTTGGCCATTGTATATGTTATACCGATTGTTTTTGGATTGTGAGTATTTGGATTTAAGTATGAGTATTTGGATTTGATTATGAGTATTTGGATTTGAGTATGAGTATTTGGATTTGATCTTGGGTATAAATTTGATTATAAGTATTTGAAATTTCATATGTAATTTTGGGTTTTTTTTTGAGACTTATGCTGATAAAATGTATATTAATTTTAAATTCTTTGAACATGAGTATTTTTTCAAGATCATGTAATGTATATATGCTTATACACATGTCTACTTCATATATTTTACCTTGCTTATGTATTGATTTAGTCTATGTGGAAGACTAACCCATCACGGTGAGATCGGTTATGTTTTTAACACAATCAGATATAAGATCAATTCCGGAGATTGAAGGTCATGGGACGTAGTGAGTCTTGCCAGCTGGGTCTGGGGCGGTCTTGTTCGTTAGGACTCATTTGTAACTTTGAGTTTTATCTTTTGGGACGCTTTATGTTCTAAGTCCGGGTTGTTGGCCGTTATATTCTATTTTGTATTGTGGTTTTGTACCCTTTCGTGGTGGGCATTATGAAACGTCTTTCGGTTTTTTTTATCTTTTATTATTGGCAAGTCATGACCGCTTATGTTGTAACCTATGATGCGCGGACACTTCTAGAACGTGGAGTTTTCTGTGTTCTGCCGTATCAGACACGTGGACACGGCTCGGACACGGTCAAGTATGACCTGACAGGTCAAGGCACGTTTCAGAGGTTGGACACATCAAGACATGGCAAGGACGCAGATTGTGTCCGGTCAAGACACGATCAACGAAAGTTTACCCTATTTTTCAGGCTAAAAACAAATTTAGTTTTTTAAGGCTCAAGAAATACTTTCCTTCTCTCCCATTTTTTTTCTTACTAAATCTAGCCCCACATGGCCACATGCGACATTTTGTTGCCTAAAGCAAGACACTAATCTTTTTCTTCTTCTAATGTTGAAATGTTATTGTTCCGTCGGCCGACTCTTCTCTCCATTCTTCTTATGATTTTATAAATTAATTTTGAATATTTGATTACTAATTTATTGTTGAATCTTGATGACATGAAATGTGACCTTAGTATAGATGTGCATATAGCTAGTTTTTCCCCTTCTTTTGCATATATAGAGATACATTCGTAGCAATTATGGTTCATACTCACCTATTATGTTAGAATCGAGATCTACACAAGTTTTATGACAATCGTAGGTGAATTGGCGCAACTTGGAGCAGAAATGGAGTAATCATGGATAATTCATCAAAGTGGACCACTTAGGAAGCATTCAAGAACCTAAAAGAAGGATGAAGTCAAGTTTTAGGAGATATAGAGAGATCAAAGAGATCACATGCCTCAGAGAAGAAATCTCGGACAAGGACACAAAATCTCGGCCGAGATTATCTTCGGACTGGCCGTGGTTTTTACGTTTCATCCCAAACGCAATCTTTCAAACGCTAACTTCATTCTATAGATAGAAGGCTTCAAGAACGACATGAACATACATAACTACTGAAGATTGATACACATTGCAGCAAGAAGCCCTTGGATTCACAACTTGGAAACGGCTTGACAACCCGTACTACATCAACATTAGAGATTGAGAGATACATTGAGATTCTTTGTGAGATTATTCTAGCTTTTTGATTTCTTTGCTTCGGAACACAAGAACGGATTTTTGTTATTGATTTGATTCAATTTATGATATTAGATAACACCTTACTTAGTAATTCTTGCATTCTTTTCGGTTTTATTGATTGCAATCGGTTCTTGGTTATATGTACATATCTTCATTTGAATATGATGATTGTTGGCTAAAACTCCTACGATTATAGGGTGATTGGTTGAAGGTTGCGTTTAGATGATGATAGACTGATCTTTAAACATATTGGACCATGAGAGTTGTGCTTTTATCATCTCAAAGACAAATCTCGGGTTGTTCTTGAGAATCTTGGCCGAGATTTCACCAAGAACTGACCGTGGTTTCCTCTGCCGTACCTAACATGCTTAATTCTTAAGCCTTTCTTAAAGATTTCTTAAACCCTAGCCTTGTTGAACCTTCCTAACCTATATCCAAGATTGGAATAATCTCACAAAGAGTCCTACATACAAACTAGAAGAAATCCCCTTCTTCTTTCACTGTAGCCAATGCTACGATCTAGCTCCAACTCTTCACCTTGCTATAATAGCCTAGTTACTTTGCAGAGTAACACACACTTGAGTATAACACTCTTTAGATATAACAATGGAGCTCTCGATTTTTATTTCTCTTTAGGGGATATAGCTTTTTAGAGATTGAGAGTAAGAAAAACAATTTGATCGAATGAAGATGTTTTGGATCGCTTGAAGACTATTGATGTTTCCGTGTAAGCTTCTGTACTTGTTCTTCAATCGCCATATTCATTTATAACCTTCTATGGAGAGGTCTTTAAGCCGTTGGAAAGATGACCGTTTGAAGATCACTCTTCTTCTCCATGAAGATCGCCTCTTGGTTGAGATGAGATAGACGTTGTGGATCTTCATCTCCTGAGAACACGTTGATCTCTCTCTCCTTGATCTTCTCATATTTGTTGTAACAATATTAAATTCCAGATGAGAGAATCTTCGTGCTTTTTGGTTGAGGATCTTTGTAAGATCTTTAATGGCTGGTTGAGATCTTCACTTGATCATATCTTCTTATTGGAGCGAATCTCTCGTAGAAGATCTTCTTAGTGATTTGAAATCTTTTTAACGTGCGGCCTTGCCTTCTTTGTTCCCTTGGAATTCATTTCAAGGCCTTCGTCATTTAAACTCTTTAAACTCCTTGTCTTTCAAGGTCTTCCAAGGTCCTTTGAAGTCTCTTGCAAAACCTGCACTTTATTTAATCCAAACCACCAAACCAAACCAAGTAACTCGATATATAATCAATAAATTATTAGTGTATCAAACTACTTCATTTGTGTTTAAGTCTTCCATCATCAACACCTGTATAACTTTATAATCAAGGTGGAGTTTTCAATCTTCCCCTTGATAGAAGACAACACAAATGTTTTCTTACCTGCATTTGTAAGGTTAGCGATGCATATATGAATATCAAACTTAAAATGCAGAATGCAGAATATCGAATGTCGGATCACATTCATTTCTCCCCCTTTGTCTTTCAACAAGGGAGAAAAATATTTAAAGCACGGGAGTTTTAAAGCACTACAACCCAATGAAAAGAGTATTTCAACAAAACCACAAAAACAGTTAAGTCTTTCAAAAACAAGCCTTTGATATCAAAATCAAGGGCCTTGACAATCATGGACATCCTGAGGGCTTCATTCTTCTTTATACCACCTGGATGAGCTCCCTTTCCCAAAATGCTCCTTCAAACACATTTTCCTCCAACGATTTTGAGCATGTACAAGGTCAAGTTCTTTGCGGGAAAGGTCTGTTCGCCTCTGATCAGAATTCTTATCATATTTCTTGACTACTCCAAATTCTTCAGTATTCAGAATGTCTGGATCCTCAGAAGATGGTTGGCGAATAGGATGGTCTTTGACAATCTTATGGTAGTGTCATGACCTGTTCAGCATTCTTTGTGGTAGTTTGTCCATCTTCTTCTGTTAATGGCTTGATGCTATTGGCAACTGTAAGAGAAAGAGCATTGACATGAAACATTTGATTGATTTTCTGATTTAGAATACCCATTAGATCTTGTGTTTCGTCCAGTCGGTCAGTCACTATTGATCGGAAGAAGACAAGATCGGTTCTCAGAGAGTCCATTGCGCTCTCTATAGCTTCCAGACGCTGTGCCGTGGTATAATTCCAAGCTGGTTGCTCCTTTAGAACCCATACTGTTCTATAGTCAACCTTTGTTCTCTTAATCCCTAAACTGTCAAATAATTTCTCATCCAATTCTCCACACACAATATGTTCCACCTCATCAGAATAATCAATAGAAAAATGCTGAAAAATTTTTGGGAGCAAATTTCCATATGGAAAGTGATAATCAGTGGGATAATTTATAACATTGACCATATGAGACAAAATAATTTTTAGAAGATTAACTTTCAGCCCATTCAGCACATGATACACAAACACAAGTAATGTATTTTTCACCACATCTCTGTTGTTATTCCTTGGTACCACACATCTAACCAAAATAGCACAAACAATTCTAGCTTCAAGGGTTAGACAAGTAGTAGTGGGTTGTGGTAAGGCATTGGGTAGAAGAAACTGTTCTTTGGCCAATTAAATGGTTCTAGCAGGGGTAGGATGATCAAAGACATCATAGCGAGGAAGACCAAAGATATCAACAATAATCTCAGTAGTAATGGTGATTTTCTTACCTTTGACAACCGAGTCCAAAATCCATTCTCCCCTTTCTCTTCGGGCGGTTAAGTTGATGTAGAGCAACTTGGTTAATCTAGGGAAGGAGACCTATCCTGGGTTGAGCGGTATCCAGATAGAGCTTGCTTGAAGCACTTCAAGCCCTGGTAAGGAAAAGCATGTGAAGAGTTCTCTATCAACAAGTTCACACATGCATTCATGTCGTTCGTCGAACTCAGTCAGCCATTTCTTGACGGTTGTTTGACTTCCAAACCAGTGTGAAGGAAGCCCCATCTTGGCAAAAATTTCAGCGTCATTCATATGAACTGGACTACTAGAGCTTGAATCTGAGCCTGAGCTTGAGTCAGAGTCTGAGTCGGAGGAGATCTGAATCACTCTCTGTCGCTTGGGGGCCGATGATGTTGCCTCATCAACTGAAGATCTCTTGGATGCCATGAGAATTTTTTGAGAGAAAGATGAAGCAAGTTTGTGAAAATTGAAAGAGTAAAGCAAAAATTTTTCAAAGAGAAATGAAGCGGAAGAGATAAAGAAAGAAGAGAAGTGGTATTTAAGGGAAAAAGTCACATCAACGTATGATCACTAAGATATTGAGAAACTCAAAATATTGGGAGAATCATTGTTGATTAAAATTCTTTCCATAAATTTTGGTAACCACTTTTCAAATTTTTTTGAATATGAAAATAAAGCCCTTTGAAATCCCTTTTAAAGAAAACTCTTAAAAAATTTAGGAATTTGCATATCTAAAAGATATTAATTCCTAATTGATCCGTATTTTAATTTACCCTTTGAAACGTGTTTCAAGGCCCTTGAATTGCTTTTCAAGGCACTTGAAAACAAAAAGTGGACTGCATACGTAGGAACAAATAAAATTATTTACTCCCCCTACGTCAATGCTTCCTTGTTCAACATACCAAGGTCCGATCTAATAAAATTAAATTGTTCCTCAAGAAGAGGCTTGATAAAGATACATGCAAGCTGCAAGTTAGTAGATATAAAAGAGATCGAAACATCACCTTTTTCAACATGATCACGTATGAAGTGATGCCTTACATCAATATGCTTAGTCCTTGAATGTTGCACAGGATTTTTGGTTATAGAAAATAACACTAGTATTATCACATTTTATAGGAATACCTTTCAAGTCAAAGCCAAGATCACGAAGTTGTTGAGCAATCCTTAGAATTTGTGCACAACAGGCTCCCACAACTATATATTCAGCTTTGGCTGTGGATAGGGCTACAAAATTTTGCTTCTTGGAGTTCCAACTAATTAGGGATGACCCTAAGAATTGGCAACATCCAGAAGTGCTTTTCCTATCGACCTTATAACCTGAGACGTTTGCATCTGAATAGCCAACAAGGTGAAACGAGCTTTGACGTGAGTACCATAACCCTAGATCCTTAGTGCCATTGAGATACCGAAAAATTCTTTTCACAGCTATCAAGTGTGACTCTTTAGGATCAACTTGAAATCTTGCACACAAGCAAACGCTAAACATAATGTCAGGTCGACTAGCAGTTAAATACAATAATGAACCGATCATACCTCGATACTCCTTTTGTACTACACTTTTGCCATCCTTGTCATGGTCAAGCGAAAGTGTTGAACTCATAGGAGTCTTTGCAACCTTAGATTGATCCATTTTGTACTTCTTAAGCAAGTCGTTAGTATACTTGCTTTGATTGAGAAAAATCCTTTCTTTGCTTGTGTAACTTGAAGTCCAAGAAAGAAATTTAGCACACCCATTAAGCTCATTTCAAATTCTCTACACATAATAGCTGAAAATTCCTTGCAAAGGGAATCATTAGTAGCACCAAATAATATATCATCAACATAGATTTGTACTACTAATATATCGTTGCCTCTAGTTTTGATAAATAAAGTTTTATCAATCAAACCTCTTTCGAATTTGTTTTCAAGAAGATATTTGGACAATCTTTCATACCAAGCTCAAGGAGCTTGCTTAAGGCCACAAAGAGCTTTGTCCAATTTAAAAACGTGATCCGGAAATTCATCATTTTCAAAAGCAGTTGGTTGAGCAACGTAGACTTCTTCTTCCAAGAAGCAGTTTAGAAAAGCACATTTTACATCCATTTGAATAAGTTTTATAAAAGATGCAAATGCAAGTAGCTCACATTTTACATCTATTCGGCTTTTCAAGAAGATAGCAAGTGCCATTGTTGTCAACCTAAGCCTCTGATACCATGTTTGTAACACCCCAAATCCGTAGGACTCGGAGTGTCACGGGGCTAGGAGCTCACAATGGGTATTGACCCTAGCCTGACAACAAATTCACTGGATCTTGCAATAAGGAACAAATAAATATAAAACAACCTTTATAAAACATAAACATTGAGTATCATAATACATACAAAACCTCACAGCCGAGTATAAAACATCAACAACATATACATAACATAACCCCAAAACCCAACATCCTAGATACACGGAAGTCCTCAGCTGATCACTCCTCCAAATCACCCTACAGTCTTCCTATCCTACAAAGGGTCCACAACATGGTATGAAACCGTTAACTGTAAATTCATATATAAGATAATGCATAAGCACATACACACTTCAGAATAACGATAAACACCAAACATGCTATAACACATTTACCCGTTTAATTATCTTTATAACGTTATACACTCAAACCATATTTACGGTTGTGACACGAGAAGTATATCATTATTGCCTCTAGGTCCCATAACTATCTGGAGTGGAAGCAAGCGCACGCCTTGTATATTATATGGAGTGGTGACTACCCTGCCTGTATACCAGGTCTGGCCTACCCTTAGAGAACCTCTCAGACTCCTTACAGGATGAAAGAAAAAGGTTATCACCGCCCGCTTCAGGGGGCCAATCATGTCGGTAATAATCAATAAGGCATGATATAAAACATATAATAATCACCACTCGTGCATACATCCAATATAGTAATGCATCTAAGTAAGTCCTACCGACTTACCTGAATCTCAGATACCTCAACCACGATCAAACCTCCGATTCCCGTAGGAATGAGCACTGCCTAATAACAAGGCATAAATATACATCAAACTTCCTATCAATCAAAGGGATCATACCTAGACCCGAGGGATCCATACAGATCATAAACATCGTATAAACCTCGAATACTAAACTAAACCTCAAGACATATCAGGGCATACAACACTATCATGATATCATCATCAACTCTCATACATAAACTCTAGCATGATTCTAAACCAAAGCCATAAACAAGGGAAGGATTAGAACATACTAACACTTGGTAAGTTTGTGAAGGAAGGCGCACCCGCGGGAAGGAATAGGCGCGGGGGTGGAGACAAGCCGCAATAACGGGAAAAAGACGTTGCCGGGGCGGTGACACACTCTAGCCGTAGGGGAGGCAGTGACAAACCGCATGGGCGGTTTTCTTAACAGACGAAAACTTTAAAGAGCTGTTCGACCACTCTCTCGTTCGATCTTCACCACTCCACCTCAGGGAGTAACCAAGGCTGTAAAGCCATCATATACATACATACACATCCAAAACATCCATAACTCAGCACAAGATCAATCCTTGTTGAAATCACAAGGAAAGATGATGGGAAGAAGAAAGAGGAAGAACAAGGAGAAGTGAAGGGAATAACTCACCACTTCTCTCACCAAAGCCGAGGAAGAACACCAGTTGTAGGTCTTCCACCTTCCACAACAACCATCCACAACGTCATCATCATCAGCTCATTTGCAAACTTGAAGGATATCAAAGATTAACCAAGAAGGAATCAAGGGAAGAAAAGAAGAGAAAAGGAAGAGTGTGAAGGAGACGAAGGAGAAGAGGTATGGAATGAAGGAAACCCTCATTAGGAGAGAGAGATGGAAACTTATAAGGTAAGAAACGAAAAGCAAGAAGTCAAAGAAGTTAAGGAAGGCAGTTGTGACCGCCTATGCCGCGATCGCAGCCCAACAACACCACACATGCGTTGGCCCGCACCAGCGGGAAGGAACCGGCGTAGTCGCGGGGGTCCTAAAAACAAAGAGGTTATTACATTTGCAATCCCAGCTCTGTCCATATCATTAGCAGTCTTGAATCGAAAACCACAATTGGATGCATTGATCTCTAGAATCTGCGCTTTCCCAACTATTACATATATCCTTATCATCGCTTTTTTTTTTTTATTTTTCTTTGATTGATATTGTCAATTGTCTAGCTAGATTTCTTTTACCAGTTGGTTTCACCACAGTCTCTATGATCGACCCTAGAATATTTTCTTTTACTACGATCGATCCGTACACTACGGGTTCGCTTATTTGCCTTTATTTCTGGTATAAATTTAAAGCTATTTTTCTTCATACACACTCACATTTTGAAGCGAACAAGTTGTTGGCTCCGTTGCCGGAGACTTGGTCTAGACCTAGTCGGTATTTCGGGTTGTATAGCTTAGACGCTTATTGCTTTTTCTATTGATCATTTTGTTCAAGTAGTTTTGCTTTGCAGGATTTCTCTTTTCCTTCTAGATTTATGCGAAGAACTCGGAATAGTAGAGAACTCATTCCTTATGATCCTGAACCGGAAAGAGCAATCCGAAGGAGGTTAAGAGAGGCTAGTCAAAGAAGAATGGCTGAAGTAGATGTTCAAACTGCTTTGGAACGAGCCTTGGAGCAACCGAGGCATGCAAATCAACGAGCACGTGATGCAGAGGAACTAGCACGTCAAGTAGAGGAAGTAACTCACGAAAGGGAGGAAGCACTTCAAGAATAATTGGACGAGATGAACAACAACAACGTGAGAAACCCACTCCTTCAACGAGGAGGAAACGTCCGCGTTGAGATTCCACCTCCTAATGCGGCTCACCCTCATCCACAAGCTGCGGCACCTCACCCTCCGGTGAGGAACCTTAGAGTTGATCCAATTGTGGAAGAACCACAAACGCTTGGACAAAGAATGGATCCAACACAACGTACGTGTACTATCAAAATAGTTTTCGGAAATCCCGCCGAACATGACTATGAGTTCCGCGCTAATGTTATCACCATGATCCGCCAAAGTAAATTTGGAGGATCCAAAGGGGAGTCTCCTCATTTAGATTTACAAAACTTTGAAATTATTATAGAAACATTGAGACCGGCTAGATTAGAAACTAACAATCATAAACTGCGAGGTTTTTCTTTTTCTTTGAAAGACAGGTCGCAAGCATGACTTCAATCATTATCGGTAGAAGGGTAAACACATGGGAGGACATGTCCTCCGAATTTCTTACAAAATTCTTTCCACCTTAAAAAACTGCTAAATTTAGAGGTAAAATTAAAGCTTTTACCATGAAAGACAGGGAAAGCTTGTTCAAATCTTGGGAGAGGTTCAAGGACCTTTTACTTGATTGTCCTCACCATGGAATCTTGAGGATAGAGCGTCTTGAGATCTACTACAAGGGCTTGAATGAGGTTACACAATTCCGATTTCAATTCCTCTCTGGAGGTACTTTCATGGATAAGCACGTAGACGATGCATGAGAGTTCATTGAAAAACAAGCTTTGGTGCAAGAAAAGTACTCCCAAAGAAGAAGTGATGATAGACTTTGACATCCCGGTGTCCATGAGGTAAGTATTACTATCACTCTATCCGCTGAAGTTGATAATCTTAAATATATGATGAAAGAGATGCAGAAAAATCAACACCAACACAAGCGAGCATACCTCCTAAGGAGCAAGATGTGAATTACATGTGTAATAGCTAGGAATTCTGAATTCTAATTAATGTTGATTAACTTAATCAATGATAGTAATTGACATATAACTTGCGAAGATTGCGTAAGTGTTGAGTATAAGTCCCACCGTTATGTTCCTGGCGTAATTTTGGGCTTATGGTGAAATTTTCACTTTTTCCCCCGGATAATTATTTTTACCCTCCGGTATTATTTGGAGCATTTGGGAGCTCCAATTAATAAAAATGCAGTTGAGAGAAATGATCAGGACATCAAACATGTCTTGGATATGAAATAACATGGAAAGGCAAAACGGCCAAAAGTGTCGCTATTTCGTTTCTTAACGGCTAAGAAAGACGGCTTAGGAATACACGTTTTCCGAGGCAATTGTGGAATAATTATCCCTACAATATTCAAGATTTATTGTTCCAATTTTGAGAAGTTTTGAGAAGGGGTTCAACCCGCCATTATATCGGTTAAAGGATAATTATCGACTTTGCTAAAGGATAATTATCGACTTCACTATAAATAGCGGAAAATCGTTTATTAATTCATTTTCTTTCATGTTTCCTCGTAAAAGCTCTAATTTCTCTCAAACTTCAAACTCAGATCTACTCACCGTTTCTAATCTGATTTCAATTCCGTTTGAGTTTCTGGATTCCTCTCTTCATTCTCTTTATATCGGTACCAAGTTTCTGCATTTCCGAGCAGATAAGGACATGGTCGAGCATATATGTCTCCAGAACAGTTCCGTCGCCCAGATTCCGGTGAATTTTATGTTGTACATGCGTAGCTTGCGTCGTTGTTATTCCGAATCTTCTTTCAGATCGTCAATCGGGTTAGTAACGAATAAGTTATGAATTTATTCGTTTTCCGTACTACAATTTGGCCTAAATCGACCTTAGGCTTTTCAAAATGGATAATTAAAAATTCCATTATGATCATTATATTATTCTGGTGTTTATGGGTTGTTTGTTGATGAAATATGATGATAGACGGGTTTAGAAATGGCCTACGAGCAAAATGTTATTCTGGTGAAATTTAATTAATTAATTAAAGGTTAATTAATTAAATTAGGATGAAATTTGAGATTGAGGAATACTGATTAGATGCTTGCTAGGTGTCAGAATGAGTTGAGGATCATGATGATGTTATGGATATCGGTTATGACTTTAAGGTTTAGTATGTGTGCGAGTATGATGAGATGTTATGTTGAGGATATGCCTTAGGCATTTATTAATGTGTTGAGGATCTGAGGTTTAGATTTGAGATATACGTTGGTTGTGGTTAGTGAGACGAGTCTCCTAACCTTTGCAGTATGTGATTGTGTGTGCCTTGCTATTGTAGGCGTTGATTACTTCCCCAAGGGGAAGCTGTGACGTGGTACAGGTTACGAGTATATCAGGTAAGTCCATAGGACTTACTTAGCGTGCAGTTGTGGATTGTATGATTGTGATGGTTGTGTGTGTTCATATGATTGTGCATTTATAACCTAAACCGGACTAGGATGACCATTCATTACATTTATTTGGCCCAAGTGTATTATAACGGGCGGTAACCGCCGGTCTCCTCCTGCTGGTTAGGAGGAGGTGCCCTAAAGATGATCTCACAGAAGGGAACGAGTGAAGGTCACCCCCATGCAAAAATCCCGTGTTACGTTGGATGGGAGGGGGTTCTTGAGGCTCCTCGTGTTACAAAAGAAGTTGAATTAGTAATGGAATAACGTAATGAAAGATAATAAATGAATATGTCTGGCATTGCATGTTTGAGATGTTGATGTGTGGTTGTGCTATTACCTTCATGATTTTCATTGCTGTAGCTAACGGTTTCATACCGTGTTGTAGTGTTCTGCAGGTTAGGAATACTGCAGAGTGAGCTAGATGGTGTGACAAAGCCGAGGACTTCTGTACATTAGGATGCGTGGGATGTGGGATCTTTTGTGGTTGTGGTTTATGTTGTTGTTTTGTACTCGGCTATGAGTTTATAAACTATTTTGATGTATCATACTCAGCTTTTATGTATTTGATTTTAATCTACCCGTGCCTTGTTGTAAGATCCAGTGAGCTTGTTGTCAGGCTAGGGTCAGGATCCATTGTGAGATCCTAGCCCAATGTGACACTCTAAGTCCCGCGGATTTGGGGTGTTACAGAGTTGGTATCAGAGCCTTAGGTTGACAACAATGACACTTGCTATCTTCAATAAAGGTAGAGTAGATAAATAAACAGAACCCACATGGGGTCTGACTTTTTAAGGGATTTTGGTTTTAAAGCGAGTACAAATGTTTTGGGATAGTATGTATAGAAGTCGTCACCCATCTGAGGATCTCGACAGTGTAGATATATATAGATATCTTTTATGTGCTGATGTGTATGCATGTAATAATGAGTATTATATATATATATATCGATACATATGGCATATATATAGCCCTATAAGTTTAGGTGCGTATATTCTACAAATGGCTCAGACTAGAGAAGTATGTGTAGTGGGACGAGATAGGGGTACACCCCCTCTTCCTCCAGTAGCGTCAAGTCATGGACCAGTATCCGCTGCTGTGTTGCCTATGACATAGAACGAGTTTGAAGAGGCTGATCGTGTCTCCATGAGTAGATTCGAGTTTCAAGAGTATATGCAGCAAGTATATGAGGTGGTGATAGCGGGTAGATCTACACCGGATTTACCAACAGCTGTGAGATCGACTAAAGCTTCTAGATTAGAGAAGAAACAACGGGTTGAA
Source organism: Fagopyrum esculentum (assembly GCA_033239045.1). Taxonomy (NCBI): domain Eukaryota; kingdom Viridiplantae; phylum Streptophyta; class Magnoliopsida; order Caryophyllales; family Polygonaceae; genus Fagopyrum; species Fagopyrum esculentum. The sequence goes on from BSUD01000001.1 coordinate 74,262,329, forward strand.
TCAGTGAAAGACGAGGTTGGATATCCGGGTTGCAAACCGAGCCCGACTTGTGGACGTTTGAGTACTTCTCATTTCACATGGACTTCTGGTGAAACGAGGACCTGTTACAACTGCGGGTAGCTTGGACATGTACGACCATAGTGTCCAAGATCACGAGTGACTTTCTTTACTTGTGGTAGACAAGGTCATAGAGCTGTCTTATGTAAGCAAACTGGAGTGGCATCACGACAGGGTGTTACTTCTTCTAGTGTGACGGGAGGTGGTCAGAAGACACCTCAGCAGCAGATGCGGGGACAATAGAGAGTCCCAGATCATCCTTCAACTCAAGGATCCGTTCCTAGACTGAGTAGGGGTAAGGGTCGTGGTAGGAGTACCACGGACACTAGAAGAACTCAAGGTAGAGCCTTTGAGCTGGGCAATGCAGAGGAGCCACCTGTACTAGTGGCAGGGATGGGACATATATGTCTCAATTGTGGTTATCCAGATCATTTGCGCTCTGAGTGCCCTATGAAACCGATAGCTTTCTTCACCTGTGGTGAACTAGGCCATCTGGCCCCTTTTTGTCAACAAGGTAGTGTTTCTTCTCATCAAGACCTTCCTCTTTCCGATGTAGAAAGAGTGGAAGTGGAGGCTATGACGATGACCTCAGTGATACCTGAGGAGCATAGGTCTGAGGTTGAGTAATGATATGCAGTAGAGCTTCGGGCGTTAGTTGTTACATGTACCATTCTTGTTAATGGTTTACCTAGTGGAGTTTTGTTTGTTGTGAGTGCTATGCACCTCTTGTCTTTCGATGCATGTGTTAATAGTTAACCGTGGATACAGTAGAAGATAGATCTTCCTTTATAGGATTACGAGTTATGGGTCTTAGGTACCCGCAAGATATGTGGTTGTTCCCTTTGTTCAGGGACTTGTGTATGGCTTGAAGACTTCTTTCTAATGCCTTAGGTGCATGAGAAGGTCTTTATGTGTGTGGTGGACGAATATATATCATGTGATTTAGATAGCAATAGGAGGACTATTATAGTCTCTACTGAGATTGACTAGGTAGAGGTTTTTCAAGGTTATGAACCTTGAAGAGGCAAGTTGCCGACAATACCGTATTTGCAGCAAGGTTAATAAGGAGGTGATGATTTCTAATGTTATGTCGTGAAGGAAAGAGATAGTTCCACGCTGAAGAGTGTTCCAGTGGTTTATGATCTTATAGACGTGTTATTGAACTGTCTAATCTATTGCCTCAGTGGAGTGAGGACTTTGATGTTGTGTTGAAATATGGTACGAGACTGGTGGGGAGAAGGCCTATGAGGTATATGGCTTGTTGAGTTGTTAGAAATTGAAGAAGCAATTTGAAGAGTGGTTTGAGACGGGCTCCGTTCGCCCTAGCACGTTCATTGCTACGTATGGACGCCTTGTTGGATCAACTAAGAGAAGTAATTGTGTTTTTAAGATTTCCGTATACTTAGGATATCATCAGCTAAGGATGAGAGAGCAACATGGTCATATGACAACATTCCATACCCGTTATGGACACTACGAGTTGTAGTGCTGTCATCTGAGTTGAGGAACGTCCTAGTAGTCGTTATAGGAGTTGATGAACATTGTCTTCATCTAATTCCTTGATCAGTTGGTGGTAGACCTTATTGATGACGTTTGGTGTACTCTCACAACGGAGAGGAACATACCGGTTATTTGAGGACAGTTTTACAGAATCCGAGGGATAGAAGCCAATGTGCTATGCTCCCTAAATGTGAATTGAGATGCCAGAAGTAACCTTCAAGGTCATGTTGTTCCACCAGTAGGATCATGATTATTGTGACGAGGAGTAAGTATGAAGTCTTATGGATGATACTGATGAACGTTAAGGGAATGTGTAGTTCTCGGCCCAGTCGATTGCTACCAACGCTTTGAGGAAGGATTCTATGTGATTGTGCATCCATTTACGAGTCTTTTGAGGAAGACCACCATACTTGTGTGGTTGAAGTAGTATGTCGAAGCTGTGAAGAGTAGAGGAAGCATTTGACCTCTGCTTCTATTCGGTGATAATCAGAAGATTCTGGGAATCACGTGACTACGGTGCTGAGAACGTATGAGGAGAACTGCCCGACTCATGATTTCGAGTTAGTGGTGGTAGTTCAAGTTCCAAGATTTGAAGACAATACCTGTGTGACATTTCGTGTCAGCGTTTCACAGATCATAGGAGGTTGAAGCATATTTTTATGCAATAAAGGTTGAATAAGTGCCAGCGTCGATGGTTTGAGTTGATCAAGGACGCTGACCTTGAGATTTGTATCATTCTGGCAAGGAGAATGTGGTCACTGATTCCTTGAATAAGAAGACGCCTCGAGAGAAGGCGATTGTTGGAATTGCTGTACAGCCTCGGTTGCAGAATGATCTAGCTTGGTTAGAGTTGGACCTACAACTGTTGATAAGGACGTTAGTTTCATATTTTAGGGGTTCTACCTGATTTGTTGGATGAGGTCCAACAAAAGCAGGGGACTTGCCTGACCCTGAGGGAATTTGATGGAAGGATGTCTCATGGGGAGACACCATAGTTTTTAACGGAGTAGAAGGAGTATGAGGTGCCGCAACTGCGTCTGTATAACCGCTTATGCGGAGTTGAGTGGAGAAGATTACAGTACACCCATAGTACACCTTCTTTAGTACATCCATGTACGAATAAGAGGTACACTGAAGTAGTAGATCAGGCTAAAGTGTTACTGACCTGGAGATGAGCTCATCCACTACCAGTGTTGTAGTGGAAGTGAGAGGACCTTTCTGTGGACTTGTGATGGGATTGAGACCCAGTAAGAGTTTTGGTGTTATCCAGATTATAGGTAACAAATTTACGAAGTCGACACGTTCCATCTCTACCGAGAGACGTGGCCAGTGAATGAAATAACAAAGGAGTACCCTAGACAGATGGTGGGACTCCATAAGTGTACCGGGGACGATCGACTATGATTGTAGTAGACGGGTTACTTTGAGGTTTTGATAGCAAATTCAGACTGCTTGGGAAACGCGTCTACACTTCATGATTGAGATTTACCTTAGATAGACGGTCAGTTTGAGAGGACCCTCCAGACCATAGAGAACATGTTGCAAGCTTGTGGGATGGATTGGGAACAAGGACGATCTATTTATGCGGGGATGATCCTGGCAGTACCAGTGGGTTAGCGCCAGAGCAGATTCAAGATGATATAGCTCGAGTAACGTTAATTAGAGAAAGGATGATGGCTGCACAGAGTCGCCAGAAGTCGTATGCAGATTGGAGGCGTCGACCTCTAGAGTTCAGGGTAGGAGGTCATGTGTAACACCCCGAATCCGCTGAACTCGGAATGCTACATTGGGCTAGGATCTCTCAATGGATCCTGACCCTAGCCTGACAACAAGTTCACTGGATCTTACAACAAGGCACAAGTAGAGTAAAAACAAATACATAAAAGCTGTATGATACAATAAAAGAGTTTACAAACTCAAGGCCGAGTACAAAACCATAACAACAACATCAACTGATACAAAGGATCCCTAACCCACGCATCCTAATGTATAGAAGTCCTCGGCTAGTCACACCATCTGGCGCACTCTGCAGTCTTCCTAACCTGCAGATCAACTACAACACGGTATACACCGTTAGCTACAACAATAGATAAGCATGAAGTAATAGCACAAACACAATACAACATCTCATACATGCAATGCCACACACATTCATTTATTATCTTTAATTACGTAATACCATTACTAATTCAACTTCTTTTGTCATACGAGGAGCCTCAAGAACCCCGCCCCATCCAACGTAACACAGGAGTTTTGCATGGGGTGATCGTCACTCGTCCCCTCCTGTGAGATCATCTTCAAGGCACCTCCTCCTAACCCGCCGGCGGAGACCGGTGGTTACCACCCGTTATAATACACTTGGGCCATATAAATGTAATGAATGGTAGTCCTAGTCCGGTTTATGTTATAAATGCACAACCATATGAACACACACAACCATTACAATCATACAATCCACAACTGCACGCTAAGTAAGTCCTATGGACTTACCTGATACTCTCGTATCCTCTACCACGTCACAGCTTCCCCTCGGGGAAGAACCCAACGCCTGCAAGAGCAAGGCACACAACATCACAACCTGAAAGGGTTAGGAGACTCGTCTCCATAACCAGAACCAACCTACAACCTAAAGATCAACACAAGCTCACATAGGCCTATAGCATACTCTCAACATCAACACAAGTGCCTAAGGCACATATCTAACATACCACTCATCCTAACCATCCTAACCTAGCCAGCAACTAAGCCAAAGCTAAAGGAAAGGAAGGAAGGAAGACATACCAACAAGGTATGCACCAACAGAAGCAAGAACACACCAACCAACCCAGTGAAGCGCAAGGGCGGCTCACCAAACGCGCAAGGGAGGCTCCACACCAGGCGCATGTGCGGCTCAGGTCAGGCGCAGGGGCGGCCAACTGTGCAGAGAGTTGGTCCCGACTCCTCTTCGACTCCTTTCTCAATTCTCTTCACGTCTTCAACACATCACAACAACACATACACATAATATACACACACATGATCATCACAACATCCAGGAAGGATCCAATCACAAGTCCAACTTGTGATCCTAGGCTAGAAAGAAGAATAAAGAAGCAAGTGGAAGGAAAGAAGAGAGAAGAAGAGAAGGGACTTACCACTCCACCCTAGGCTGCAACTATGGAGCAACAACACCACTCTCAGCCTCAACACAACAACAATAACTCCCAACAACAACTCCAAGAGCACCCAAGCCAAGAACACACTCAAACTCTCAAGAACTCACTCACACAAACAAGAAGAGATCAAAGAAGATCAAAGGAGAAGAAGAAGAAGATGAAGGACGTGAGGAGGAAGAGAGAGGCTGGAGAGATGAAGAAACCCCTCATCTGAAGTCTAAGAAGGCTTATAAGAGAAGCCAGCCGCAAAGCATAAGTCAAGAGTCAACAAAAGCGGCTGCACCAGCCACAGAACCGCAAGGGCGGCCAGCCTAGGCGCAGGGGCGGCTCCTCTGTGACGCAGGGGCGGCCCAAGGGATGCGCAAGGGCGGCTGACTAGTCAAGGCTAAGGCACTCTAGCTCATCTAGGCTCCAAAGACTAAGGCTCTTACATCTCACCCCCCCTAAAAACAAGTTTTGTCCCGAAACTTGCAGAAACCCAAAGCCTCTCGGACCTGTAAGCCGAGGTAACACACTCTCCTAAGAACAATAGGTCAAAGGCTATAACATTTTATATCCTCAACACAACATGGAGGTATCATAACTCCAGCATCACAACTCTACACAAGACCTAGAGGAAGATCATCTCTAGCCAACCACTAACCACAACACACTGGCATAAAGGAAAACCGTCTCCAGCAACCACGTACATATAACTTGTTACGTCTAGGAATTGATGCACGCAAAAGTCTTAAATTTATAACTCGAAATATTTTTTCCTAACTCCTGGCGAACCCACAGTGTATGGGTCGTTTTGTAGTAAGGATAGTATTCCGAGGTCGAACACAAAGACTAAGGTGAAATTGAATCAATAGTGACTAAGGATAGTGTTGATCTAGGCTAAGAAAGGAGAAAGAAATAAAGAAATGAAAATCTCAATGTTTTTGGATTGGTTTTGTGGTGATCAATCAAAGATCACAAATCATGCAAGATTTAACGAATAACTAAACTAGCAAGGCAAATAAACAAACACAAACACGAGATAGGTAATCAAGAGAGAAAAGCGGATTCTAGGGGTTAGAAATTCCGGTTATGGCATATGACTCAAGCTATCTAGTCATTCCTTGGATCAACTATGGTATGTTGGGAAAGGGTGTTTCTCAAATGGAACCAATCACCGGGTAGGTCTCATGATCCACTAATCCCGTAACTAAGGTCCTATTACCGGGTAAGTCTCTAGGAGCCTAGGGTTGGGAAATCTACACAAACCGGATTGCTATCTAGGGATCTAACCTCTCTTTACCGGGTAAGTCTCGGGAAGGTAAGTCCTAAACATCTATCCTAGCACACTCGATCCAATAGCGGCTTATGAGGCTCACTACTACATAGAGTTTATCATCTTTGGTACTTAAGATCGGAAATCACCGGGTAAGTCTCTTTCCTCACTTAAATTGCTAGCGTTAGGTCACCCTAAGCTAGATTAAGCTTAACAAACACTAGGATTTCAACAATCTAACATCCTATCATGCAGATTTATCAATACAAACATAACAGAACCAAACCACGGGTAGTTCATCACATTCCACGGCCGTGGTTTGTCTAGAACGAACCGTGATTTCTAACAGCACTTAAGTACGAGAAAACAAATCGTCCAAGGATACATTTAAGTCTATTCTATCATAGTCCAAGCCATAACCATCATTTCCTTACCCTAGAATCGCATCTATTTAGCCAACAACAAGCATCATAACAATCAAACTCAACAAGCATACATTCATGGCTTCCATTAGCAAGAAAATGAAGTGAAATAGAGATGAACAAGTAGAACAAAGAAATCCAAGCTGAATACGAGTTCAAGAAAGACTTACAACCCTTCAAAAGAAGGTTCAATCGTTTCTTACAAAACCTTGCAAAACGTCTTCACAAAACTCACTCAAAACTATGAAAAACTAAGAATGGTGTGATCTTCTCTTCTTCTCCAATGGAATCCTTTCTTCTCCTCCAAGAATAGCTCCAATCCAATCTTCCAATGAGAGAATATGTGTTGTTGAGAGTGTGGGAGAGAATGGGAGTGAGGGGTCTGCCCTTCAACAGCCTGTAGGACCACTTTTATACACCATCAAGGGCAAGGGTCGGTTATGGAGATCGTGGGACAGCTGTCGCAGCTGTGCAGGGAGAACCACGGCCTATTTCCACGCCCGTGGAAGTCCCAGTGGCCGTGGTTTTGGTGGTTCACACTTCTATGGATCATCAAGCCACGATTTGGTGCAAGGAATGCACCAATAAGGTCCCATGTGTTCTCCTTTGCTCCTAACTTGCTTCCCAATGGGCCCAAAAGTGTGTCATCTCGAGGAACGATCCTCAATTGTATCGATTAAGCTCCTAAATCTCCCAAAATACCTACAAAGCGTGCAAAAGTCCGTGTAGACGTCTATCTCGACAAAATACATGAATTGAGTGCAAACGTCATGAACTAGTGCTAAACCATGCATGAATGAGCGGAAAAACTATCTAAATGAGTGCCTAAACTAACGTCATAAATCGTGTTATCAAAAATACCCCATACTTAAGGTTTGCTCGTCCCCGAGCAAGTCCCAACTATAGACTAAGAGATGACATGATTTATGAATGCATGAAAAACTGAAAATATTTTTAGGATTGTGCTTCTAATATTGGATTACCTTCATAGTCATGTTTCATGGCAAATGGACAAGCAATCATGCGTCAAATGAATGAAGGCACGGAAAGACAATTATACTTAACTAGAAAGCATGCATGAAAGGTAAGGATGGAGAAACCAAGATGATCATGAGTATATCCAATCTAGATCACTAAGTCTTACACACATGCAAATAGGTCACAAGGACTTAGGAAAGAAGAGGCTAAGTAACGTTGTGATTGGGTGGGGATTTTTTCTAGGTCATGTGATGCTAATCCGGGAATGGAACTAACTCCACAATTTCGTTTTTGATCAATTTCCCACAAGTGTATATTTTCTCATTCTTTTCTTTCTTTTCTTTTCTTTTTCTTTCACTTATTTTTGAGACAATGACATTGGTGTACAAAAGCCGAAACCTTGGTGATTAGCGGGCCTCGGGCTTTTTTATTTTTCGAGGTACTCCACACCGGGCACACATACCAAAGCTCGTTAGGACTATCGGTTTATTTGACTTTGGCAAGGCACAAACACCCGATTATGTGAATGGTGCCGAGTTACTCGTCATTTAAACCAACGTCCCCAAACCTATATTTTTTTCTACACTTTTCACAACAAATTCAACACTTCATTCACAACATCTATTCATCAACAACTTCACCCCACACTTGCTTTTCACACACATCAACACACTAGCATGCTCCTATTCCCAGATGGGTCAAAAGATGTCAAATTTTTCATTAATTGAGGTGCTCAAGCAACATGATCAAGATGAGAAGTAGAGGAAAATGAATTGTCTTAGTCATTCCTAAATGATTTGCAAGAACTAGCATGCAATTTCGACTTTCAATCCTCAATCCAATCAAGGCAAGCATCATAATCACAAATCATTCATGGATTCATGATAAGTACTTCAAGTCCACATATGCATTCATCTATTCAACACACAAGGCCATCCATAGCCAATTCACAAGACAATTTCATCATAAGGGTCATTCCCAAGCTTAAAAGCACTAAAATTTTTTTAAATTTTCTGATTTTTTTTTGAATTTTTCGAAATATGTATCTACAATGCAAGACGTAATGAAACATGTGACTAAAAGAAACTATCCTAGATGCTAATCATGCAAGTGATCATGAAAACCCCACCCCATACTTAGAAACACATTGTCCCCAATGTGTAAATGAAGTAAAGAAGAGTGAAAGAGGGTCCTCACAATGTAAAATGGTTTGCTTCGGTATTTGGGTTCACTCAAGTGGATTGATGGCGGATGATCCTATCAACGATGGAAGAGAGCTCAAGGTGTTCGTTATGGTGTCGGGACACGCGCTAGGCACCGCTAGCCGTCCAACTTCTGCGTCCGCTCCACCCATAATTGATGAGGGGCTCATCATCATCATCCACATGCCATGGAAGGCTTCCATGCTACTTGGATTCTAGCACACCAACTCCAAACACACAAAAACACACAAAAAAAGAAAAATCTAAACAAAAACAAAAACAAAAAAGGAAAGATGTCTACCAATGGGTTGCCTCCCATTAAGCGCTTCTTTAAGGTCACTAGCTTGACCAAATTCGGGGGCGTCTCACTCAAGGTGAAGTGGGGCAATCATATCCACCGGAGCTCCCGGGATATACTTCTTCAACCGGTGCCCATTCACCTTAAAATCTCCACAATGCTCCCCTGCTATCTCAACCACTCCATGGGCAAAGATCTTCTTCACCATATAAGAACCTGTCCATCTTGACTTTAGCTTTCCGGGGAAGAGCCGCAACCTTGAGTTGAAGAGAAGGACCAAGCTCCTTCACTCAACTCTTTCGGGTGAGACGCTTGTCATGCCAACGTTTGGTCCTTTCTTTGTAGATCCGGGCGTTTTCATAGGCATCCAACCGGATCTCCTCAAGGGTGTTCATATCAAGCAACCTTTTCTCTCCGGCCTCTTTGAGGTCAAAATTTAGCCACATAATGGCCGAATATGCTCTATGCTCCATCTCCACCGGAAGGTGGCAAGACTTGCCATATACTAGCTTGTAGGGAGTGGTACCAATTGGTGTCTTGAAAGCGGTTCTATATGCCCACAAGGCATCATCGAGCTTCATAGCCCAATCCTTTCTCGTCCTACAAACCGTCTTCTGAAGAATTCCTTTTATCTCCCGGTTGGAGATCTCCACTTGGCCACTAGTTTGGGGATGGTAAGGTGTTGCCACCTTATGAGTCACCCCATACTTAGCCAAAAGTGTCCCGAAGTTCCTATTGGTGAAGTGCTTCCCTCCATCACTTATGATCACCCTTGGGGTTCTAAACCTAGGAAAGATCACTCGGTTGAAGAACCGTACCACAACCTTGGCATCATTTGTAGGAGAGGCGATTTCCTCTACCCATCTCGACACATAGTCAACCGCCAATAGGATGTAGAGGTTGCCACATGAAGAAGGGAATGGTCCCATGAAGTCCACACCCCACACATCAAATATCTCCACTTCTTGTATGTTGTTCAAGGGCATCTCATTCCTCCTTGATATGTTGCCCGTCCTTTGGCAAGCATCACAAGCTACCACAAAATTCTGCACATCCTTGAACAAACTCGGCCAATAGAACCCGGATTGCAACACCTTTGCACATGTCTTCTGTGAGCTAGCATGCCCTCTACATGGCAAGGAATGACAATGGAGGATCACACTCTCCACCTCATCTTCCGGTATGCATCTCTTAAATACTCCATCCGGCCCTCTCTTAAACAAAATCGGCTCACTCCAATAGTAATGCCTCACATCTTTGAAGAACTTTTTCCTTTGGGCATAAGAAAAGCCGGGTGGCACCTCCTCACAAACGAGATAGTTCACAATGTCGGCATACCATGGCTCATTACCCCTTGACACTTGAAACAAGCACTCCTCCACCATTTGCAATTGCTCATCCCCGGAATGAGTCATCAATCGGGATGTCATCTCTTCTATTCTCCAATGGAGGTAGCCGACTAAGATGATCCGCCACAGAATTTTCGGACCCCTTCTTATCCCGGATTTCCAAGTCAAACTCTTGAAGAAGGAGGATCCACCGAATCAAACGAGGTTTGGCATCCTTCTTTGTAAGGAGATAACGGATCGCAACATGATCCGTATACACTATGACCTTCGCCCTAACAAGATATGAGCGGAACTTCTCAAATGCATACACTACCGCTAGCAACTCCTTCTCGGTGGTAGCATAATTGAGTTGGGCTTCATCTAGCGTCTTGCTAGCATAATAGATGGCATGCGTAAGCCCATCTTTCCTTTGTCCTAAAACAGCCCCATCGGCTACATCACTCGCGTCGCACATGATCTCAAACGGTAAACTCCAATCCGGAGGTTGCATGATGGGAGCGGTGATCAAAGCATTCTTCAACCTACAAAAAGCCTCAAGGCAATCCTTGGAGAAAACAAACTCAACATCTTTCATTAGTAGGTTAGTAAGAGGCTTAGAAATCTTAGAGAAATCTTTAATAAATCTCCGGTAAAAACCGGCATGCCCTAAAAAACTCCTTACCCCCTTCACCGAGGTAGGTGGTGGCAACTTCTCTATTGTTTCTATCTTAGCCCTATCAACCTCAATGCCTCGGTTGGACACCAAGTGTCCCAACACAATGCCTTCACTTACCATGAAGTGGCATTTTTCCCAATTCAAGACAAGATTGGTCTCCTCACATCTTTTTAGTACCAAAGACAAATTAGCTAGGCAATCATCAAATGAAGATCCATAAACAGAGAAATCATCCATAAACACTTCCATGATGTTTTTAATATACTCAGAAAAGATAGCCATCATACACCTTTAAAAGGTGGCGGGTGCATTACACAACCCAAATGGCATTCTCCTATATGCAAATGTACCCCAAGGACATGTGAATGTAGTTTTCTCTTGGTCATCCGGGTGGATAGGGATTTGGAAGAATCCACGATAGCCATCTAAGTAGCAAAAGTGAGAATGTTGAGCTAATCTCTCTAGCATTTGGTCAATAAAGGGAAGAGGGAAGTGATCTTTCCTAGAGGCCACATTTAGTTTCCTATAGTCTATACACATCCTCCATCCCGTAACCGTTCTAGTCGGAATTAGTTCATTATTCTCATTGGTTACTACGGTCATCCCACCTTCTTAGGAACCACATGCACGGGACTAACCCATTTACTATCCGAAATCGGGAAAATGATTCCCGCATCTAGCAATTTAAGGATATCTTTCTTCACTACTTCTTTCATGATAGGGTTTAGTCTTCTTTGAGGTTCAATTGAAGGTTTATGATTGTCTTCCATTAAGATCTTATGCATGCACAAAGAAGGTTTAATGCCAACTAAATCATCAATGGTATAGCCAATAGCCTTCCTATGCAATCTCAACTCATGCAACAATTTACTCAACTCATCATCATTCAAGCATGCATTAACAATCACCAGATATGTAGAATTATCATCAAGAAAAGCATACTTAAGATGAGAGGGGAAGGGTTTAAGTTAAAGTTTAGGAGGACCTTTATCGGTTGGAGACGCTCTATACAATGTTGGTTGAGATGAATCCAAAGCCATGGAAGACTCCCCAAAGCTCCTTAAAGTTTGATCAACAACCAATGCAGTTTCTGGAGAAACCACGGGCAAAATCACGGGCTCTGGCACAACCATGGCCGTGGAACTTGCAAAGCTAGCCTTTTTGAGCATTCCAGAGAGTTCCACGGGATATTCCACGGGCGTGGTTTCCTCTACCTGGCCGTGATTTCTACAGGATTCAGCACACCTTCGTGTGCTTCAAATTCAGCTCTTGTCTCCTTTTCCAATGCTTCCAAAGCCTTGATTTCTTCATTGTAGGCCTCCTCAACTCCTTCCTCCATCAAACTTAAGCTAAGAACCTTCTCCAAGGGGTCCTTGATCAAGATTGAGTGCACAACTTCTCTAGACTCCTCTTGCTCGACAATGTTGAACACATCTTCACAAAGGGCTAGCCCTTTCATCATTGTGGATAATTTGAACTTGATATTCTCTTCTCCAATGTTGAAGGAGAGAATTCCATTTTTGCAATCCACCAAACATCCGGAAATGGCTAGGAAAGGTCTCCCCAAGATGATAGGAACCGGATAGTCCGCCGGGATGTCCAAAACAACGAAGTCTATGGGCACATAGAACTTCCCTAGTTGCACCGGTATGTCTTCCAATATTCCAACCGGGTGAGTGATCGAATGGTCCGCCATGTAAAGGGTCTTCTTGACCGGCTTTGGCTCTCCTAGCCCAACCTTGTTGCAAAGTGCAAGCGGGATAATGCTTACACTTGCTCCAAGATCACATAGGGCTTCATACTTCACTTCTCCCACTCCAATTGGCACACAAAAGGATCCCGGATCTCTTAGCTTAGAAGGCATCTCCTCCTTCATGGTTTGGATCAATTCCGAGGACCTCCTTGTCATCCTTACTTCTTCATACTCCTCCAACTTCCTCTTGTTGGAGATAATTTCCTTCAAAAACTTGCCATATGCCGGCATACCTAGAATAGCATCCATGAACGGAATGTTAATATGCAATTTAGACATAAGTTCAAGGAATTTACCGAAGTGTTTGTCCAAACGAGCTCTTACTCGTGATTGTGGGAATGGTAGTGGTGGCTTGTATGGAGGTGGCGCCACATATGTTGGCTCATCTTCCTTGTTCTTTCCTTCTTCTTGCAAGGTCTCTTCCTCCATCACTACTTGCTTCCCCTTGTCACTTCCCTTAGGTAAGGGATCCTTCATGCTCAATCCGCTCCTTGTTGTGATGGCCAACACTTGGCCTCTCGGGTTATCTTCGGTTCTTCCGGGAAGCTTTCCCGGATCTCTATGAGCTTCACCCGCCTTTTGGAACACTTGTGCTTCCAACACCTTTTGAGCCTTAGAAATGGAAGTCACCGTGCTCTCAAGACCGCTCAACCTTCCAAGCAATTGCTCAAACACCATCTCGGTTCTATCCTTTGGAGGTTGAGTAAATCCGGGTGGAGGTTCTTGTGAAGCCTTTGGTGGTGGGGCTGCGCTTGTGGAAGCGGGAGAGTTCAAGGCACCTTCCGGGTTAGAGTAGGAAAACCCGGGATGGTTGTGGTTAGGCCGGTAATTGTTGAATTGCCGGTTGTTGTTGAAGTTCCTTGGGCCTTGATAGTTGTTGTAGTTTCCCCTTCCCATATAGTTCACATTCTCCTCCTTGGAAGACAAGTTTGCTTGCACTTGCACTTGAGGGCTTGCTTGACTCTTCAAAGTGGTAGCTCACAACTCCCTCAAGAACTTAAGCTCATTGTTGATTACATCAAGCTTGAAGTTGCTCATGGTGACTTCACTCACCTCATATGCTCCCGCTTTCCTCCCATCACTCTTCCTATGGGAGTACTTCTCAATCACCAAAGCTTGTTTCTCTACAAATTCCCAAGCTTTATCCACATTCTTTTCCATGAAAGTCCCACCGGAAAGAGATTAAAGCTTGAATTGGCTATCTTCATCAAGTCCCTTGAAGTAGATCTCCAAAAGCTCTATTTTCGGTAAACCATGGTGCGGACAATCTAGGAGAAGGTCTTTGAACCTCTCCCAAGACTTGAATAGGCTTTCTCTATCCTTCATCACGAAGGCATTGATCTTCCCTCTTAGCTCGGTAGTCTTGGAAGGTGGGAAGAACTTTTTCAAAAACTCGGTTGTCATTTCCTCCCAAGTACTCACTCGCCCTTATGAAATAGATTGATACCAAGCCAAGGCTTTATCCTTAAGTGAGAAGGAGAAAGCCCTAAGCTTATGGTTGTTGCTCTCCAATCTAGGCGGCCTTAGAGTCTCCATCAAGATCTCATAGTTCATCAAATGTTGATAAGGAGAATCTCCTTCCATCCCTCCAAATTGATTATGCCGGATCATTTGTAGAACTTGAGGGCGGAGCTCGTAATCATGGGCTGCGGGATCTCCTAAGTTCACACCCGGACGGTGTGCTCTTTGTGCCGGATCCATACGTTGCCCTAACGTTTGTGGTTCTTCAATAGCAATGGGCACAACCCGAATATTCACCGCCGGCTGCGGTTGTGGTGGAGGTGGAGGTTGTTGACGATTAAGCTCTCTTTGCACAAGAGCTTGCCTAATCTCTTCAATCTCCCTCCTAGTTGCTTCTTGCCTCTCATTGGCAAGTATCCTTTCATTCTCCAAGGCTTCATCCCTTAGCCTAATTTGCTCTAAAGCTTCATCCAACTCAGCTTGGAGATCTCTTCCGGCCATCTCTTTCTCCTTTCGAATGCTCTTGGATCTAGATCTAAGGGTTTTCTCCGGTTCGGGATCAAATGGAGCTAAATCCTTGCCACGAGATCTTCGCATACACCTAAAGAGTGAGAGATGTCCTGAAAAGCAAGGACACAAACTAAACGAGATCAAAAGCAACAAGAAAGACCTACACTATAGACAATCACAAACAACGACTCAATCTTAACCTAGTCCCCGACAACGGCGCCAAAAACTTGTTACGTCTAGGAATTGATGCACGCAAAAGTCTTAAATTTATAACTCGAATTATTTTTTCCTAACTCCTAGCGAACCCACAGTGTATGGGTCGTTTTGTAGTAAGGATAGTATTCCGAGGTCGTACACAAAGACTAAGGTAAAATTGAATCAATAGTGACTAAGGATAGTGTTGATCTAGGCTAAGAAAGGAGAAAGAAATAAAGAAATGAAAATCTCAATGTTTTTGGATTGGTTTTGTTGTGATCAATCAAAGATCACAAATCATGCAAGATTTAACGAATAACTAAACTAGCAAGGCAAATAAACAAACACAAACACGAGATAGGTAATCAAGAGAGAAAAGCGGATTCTAGGGGTTAGAAATTCCGGTTATGGCATAGGACTCAAGCTATCTAGTCATTCCTTGGATCAACTATGGTATGTTGGGAAAGGGTGTTTCTCAAATGGAACCAATCACCGGGTAGGTCTCATGATCCACTAATCCCGTAACTAAGGTCCTATTACCGGGTAAGTCTCTAGGAGCCTAGGGTTGGGATATCTACACAAACCGGATTGCTATCTATGGATCTAACCTCTCCTTACCGGGTAAGTCTCAGGAAGGTAAGTCCTAAACATCGATCCTAGCACACTCGATCCAATAGCGGCTTATGAGGCTCACTACTACATAGAGTTTATCATCTTTGGTACTTAAGATCGGAAATCACCGGGTAAGTCTCTTTCCTCACTTAAATTGCTAGCGTTAGGTCACCCTAAGCTAGATTAAGCTTAACAAACACTAGGATTTCAACAATCTAACATCCTATCATGCAGATTTATCAATACAAACATAACATAACCAAACCACAAGTAGTTCATCACATTCCACGGCCGTGGTTTGTCTAGAACAAACCGTGATTTCTAACAACACTTAAGTACGAGCAAGCAAATCGTCCAAGGATACATTTAAGTCTATTTTATCATAGTCCAAGCTATAACCATCATTTCCTTACCCTAGAATCGCATCTATTTAGCCAACAACAAGCATCATAACAATCAAACTCAACAAGCATACATTCATGGCTTCCATTAGCAAGAAAATGAAGTGAAATAGAGATGAACAAGTAGAACAAAGAAATCCAAGCTGAATACGAGTTCAAGAAAGACTTACAACCCTTCAAAAGAAGGTTCAATCGTTTCTTACAAAACCTTGCAAAACGTCTTCACAAAACTCACTTAAAACTATGAAAAACTAAGAATTGTGTGTTCTTCTCTTCTTCTCCAATGGAATCCTTTCTTCTCCTCCAAGAGTAGCTCCAATCCAATCTTCCAATGAGAGAATATGTGTTGTTGAGAGTGTGGGAGAGAATGGGAGTGAGGGGTCTGCCCTTCAACAGCCTGTAGGACCACTTTTATACACCATCAAGGGCAAGGGTCGGTTATGGAGATCGTGGGACAACTGTCGCAGCTGTGCAGGGAGAACCACGGCCTATTTCCACGCCCGTGGAAGTCCCAGTGGCCGTGGTTTTGGTGGTTCACACTTCTATGGATCATCAAGCCACGATTTGGTGCAAGGAATGCACCAATAATGTCCCATGTGTTCTCCTTTGCTCCTAACTTGCTTCCCAATGGGCCCGGAAGTGTGTCATCTCGAGGAATGATCCTCAAATGTATCGATTAAGCTCCTAAAGCTCCCAAAATACCTACAAAGCGTGCAAAAGTCCGTGTAGATGTTTATCTTGACAAAATACATGAATTGAGTGCAAACGTCATGAACTAGTGCTAAACCATGCATGAATGAGCGGAAAAACTATCTAAATGAGTGCCTAAACTAACGTCATAAATCGTGTTATCATAACACTACTACGTGGAGGAAAACCATCTCCACTCACACTATGTCCATCAAAGATAGCATGGAGGAAAGAACCATCGTCTGCTAATCATAACACATACACCATAGCATGGAGGAAAGAACCATCTCCAGCTATACCTATCTCGTGCTAGCAAACAGGATCTAACAGATCATATACACACAACTAGCACGGAAATATAACATATCAGATAAGCACATAATATACAAGCACTCACCAAGAAGGCGCTAAGATCTACTCATGGACCCTATTGGTGCCTCTAACTCCGCATAAAACTCTGGATAGTTCCTCTGGATAATATCCTCTGTCTCCCAGGTAGCTTCATCTGGTCCTCGTCTAGACCACTGTATCCTCAACATAGGAATGTCCTTCGAACGCAGGCGTCTCACACCTCGCTCTAGGATTGCGATAGGGTGCTCTGCAAATGTGTGGTCCGGCTCAACCACCAAATCATCATAACTCACGATGTGCCACAGATCTAGTATGTACTCCCTTAGATAAGACACATGAAACACGGGGTGAACACCCTCTAACCTCGGAGGCAAAGCTAATCTGTAAGCTGCTCGTCCAACTCTATCTTGTATCTCAAAAGGGCCTACATATCGGGGACTCAGCTTCCCCTTTATGCCAAAACGTCTGACACCTCGCGTCGGAGATACTCTCAACCAGACATGAGCTCCTACCATGAACTCTAGAGGTCGACGCCTCTTGTCTGCATACGACTTCTGGCGACTCTGTGCAGCCAGCATCCTCTCTCTGATCAACGCTACTCGAGCCATATCATCTTGAATCTGCTCTGGCGCTATCCCACTGCTACTGCTAGGCTTATCCCAGCATAAAGGTGTACGTCATATAAGTACATACAGTACCTCATAGGGAGCCATCCTTATAGATTCATGCCAGCTGTTGTTGTATGAGAACTCATCGAGTGGGAGGTAATCAGACCATCCTTGTCCCCAATCCAAGACACAAGCTCGCAGCATGTCCTCTAAGGTCTGGATGGTCATCTCTGACTGACCATCTGTCTGGGGGTGAAACGCAGTCGTGAAGTGTAGACTCGTCCCCAAAGCAGTCTGAATCTGTTTCCAGAATCTCGATGTGAATCGTCCATCACGATCGGAAACAATCGTCCTCGGTACCCCATGGAGTCTCACTATCTGTCTAGTGTACTCCTCGGCTAGTCTGCTCACGGGCCACGTCTCTCTGATGGGAATGAAACGTGCCGTCTTCGTCAGTCTATCAACAACTACCCAGATGACATCAATGCTCCTACTAGTCTTCAATCCAGTCACAAAATCAATGGAGACGTCTGACCGAAGGTATTTATATGGTCGTCTATACCCAATCAAAAGTAAATCCCGACTTAGCACTAAGAACAAGTATAGTGAATAAGTAAGGGTCGAACCCAAGAGAGTTAAGGTGTTTTAGATGCAATTATCGATTATAATGACAAGTGACACAAAGAGGGGGGGTTTGGTTGAATTGATGCACAAAAAAACTTATGAAAACGATTAATGCGACAAGTAAGACAATAATGGATGAATCTACACTAGGTTGATTCTAAGCATGCAGTTGCTACTTTGGTGAGTTCCTTTCACAAGTTTCCAAGTAATCTCCCGTCTCGATCGTATATATGTGTTGAGCCAACCGGCATCAACACAACTTAACCTATTAAAGTTCCATAAACCTACAAGAACAAATAACCGGTTAGCTTTCAAACAAAGACTAAGGGATATAAAGAGAAGATTAAAACCGTTAAACTTATCTTTATATTTGTGTTCCTTTTCTGTAAGTAATCACAACCCATTATTACTTAAAGTTGCTACTAGATTAAAGACCCGAACCCGGAACCTATTAATCCTAGTTGTTTGCATGCACTTTAGAACCTAAGGTGATCAATCTCAAGCAATAGTAAACATGCAATTAGACAATGGAGATCAAGGAAACACAAAGTATTACTGAATGAAAACTTATATTATAAAGTACTTACAACCAAAGTAACAAAGCATCTTCAAACCAACCCAATGTAGCAAGGGAGTTAGCAACTCATTACAATGGAAAACTCAAGTCTAAAATGGATTTTGTGAGGAAAAGCACGGATGATTCTAGCAATCAGCCATGGACTATTTATACTACAAAAGACACTTAATTAGGAGTAAATAGCCGGCCTAAAACAGCCACCTTAAATGCCATAAAGGTGGTGTAAACAGCCGGAGTAAAGCTTTTGGCGTTAAACCGCAGGGGCGGCCTTCAGGAACCGCATGGGCGGTTTAGGCAAAATCGGTTGATCTTCTTTAGAGCCGCTGGGGCGGATGTTTAATGCACTTCAACGTCTGACCTTTCGCCTTCCTGACGTTTCTGATGTCAAGCCACCGGGGTGTCCCTATGTCGATGTAGGGGCGTTGCCATAGCATCTTCGTCTTCCAGCTCCCAGGTTGGGGCGCAGGAAGGGGCGCAGTGGGAGACGCAAGGGAGATGGTCTTCATATCTTCAGTGCAGGTCGCTGCAGGGGCGCCAAGGAGTGGCGCAGGGGCGGTGACACACTTCATGGCCGGCGCTGGTGAAGGCGTAGGGAGCATTCCAGTGAAAACGTCATCTGCAGGGGCGGCTGCAAGGACCCGAGGGGCGGTGAGGCAACAAAAGCTTTGCTTCATGATCAATCTTCACTCCTAAGTGCTTATGACTCATTCTTTAGCTTCTTTTGATCTTCTTCTTCTGGACCAAGGAGTTAGTAGCATAAACCGACACTAATGTAATAAAAAGACTCTAAAAACTACCCTAATTGATAGTGATTCCATCACCTATCAAACTCCCCCATACTTAGACCTTTTACTCGTCCCGAGTAAAAACAAATGTCATCAACTAGACTCAAAGGCCTCAGGAAGCATGAGTAAGCAGAAAGATAATGGAAAACAAGAGAAAAGCCAAGAAAGAAAGAAAGAAAAGAGAGAAAATGTGAGAAAAAGAAATACTGCCATCCGTATCGCTCCAATAGTGGCCTACCCGGACAACCTCCTTATGACTCCCCTTCTTATGTCGCCAAAACGCCGGAAGGGAAACCTACGCTTGGTGTCGCTCATTTTGCCAAGGCGCCCTTTCGGGTTTTCACCTTGCCACTCTTCTTCTTTTCTCACTTTAACTCACATCCCTCAAGTCCAATTTTGCACCAACCTAAGGTTGGTCGGACTACCTTCTTTTTACCTAAACAACCCTTTTGGGTTTTCGGTTTATCCAAGGATTTTCATGCCTTTTTTCACTTCTTTGGCTTTTTTTCTTTTTTTTTGAATGAAACTGAATTCAACAATCCAAAAACAAATGCCAAAAACAACTCAATGAACTGTACAAGCAATGATATATCCCTCCCCCATACTTGAAGTACACTTTGTCCTCAAAGTGGAAATGAATCAAAGATAAATGTGGGAGAAGGGAAAGAAATGTACCCCTCACTAGGGTGGTCCGGATGGACCACCCGGACCCTCCTCCGGTGGGTAAGGGAAGTGGCGGAAGAAATGCTCCTAGTGGCGGTGAAGGGTGTCAATATGGTCCTCCTGAGCCTCCATCCTCTCTCTAAATGAAGTCTCATAGCTAGCTTGCCAAGCTAGCTGCTGAGTCTCCAACTGCTGCTGATGAGCCGCCTGCCACACATCCTGACGGCGGTCAAAGTGAGTGGTCATGGAGGAGGCGAAGCTGGACTGCCACGCCTGCTGCTGCTCAAGCATGGACCGCTGGTACTCGGTCTGCCATGCCTGGTGCTGTGTAGTCAAAGCTGCCATCTGAGCCTACAGACTCTCCATGGTCTGACTGTCGTGTCCTGCCGTCGGCATCTCCTCATCACTGGTGTGGGCCTTGCTAGAGCCGGTTGTGTACCTCCCAATAATATCAACCTGAGGCCGTCTCGGAGGGACTGGGTCAGCCGGTACATACAGATTCGCGAGCTTGTCTCCCAATGGAAGTCGTCGAGGGAGGTATTTGATGTGACTCCCATCTGCTAAAGAGAGCAAAAAACGATGCTCCCCGTCTCTCCTGAGGAGCCTGCACCTCCTCAATAATCCTTCAGTGTATAAGGGTGCCTCCAAACCCTCTTCCGATGGAGGAAGATCCGTCAGCTATGCAACTAATAATGATATGATCCCACCTCCAACGATGTGCCGAGGCTCATTCTTCCTAATCCGCTTAAGAGCAGTAAGGAAGAGATATGCCCAATCCGGCACCCAATCATTCGTGGAGAGGCAAGCATATATCAATGGAAGGTCCTTGAGAGCGACCTTATTCTCCTCCTTGTGTCCACAGAAGATACTCATGAAGACCTTTGAGATGAGCCTCAAACAGGGGTGAGTGAATTTGTTGGAGTACTCACCTCCTGCATGAAACTCTGACCTAGTGGCGGCCTGCCAAAATTCCAACAAATCAGGCGTCGGAATGGGTTCCATCCAGTCATCAGAAGCTGCTATGGTCACCCCTAATGCCTCTTGTATTTGGGTGTAATCTAATGTGTATTTTCTCTTGTTGTACTTGAATGAAAGCCCAACACACAGATTGGTCTTCCGTCTCCATTTTGAATGTGGCTATAAACTGTCTGCTGAGGTCGGGGTGTGTTGGAGCGTTCTTTATCAGAAAATCACCCAATCCGGCATTGTTTAGGAATTCCTGCATACTTTCCAACATCCCCAGATTTTCCAAGGTGGAAACATCAAGGAACCGGGTTGCATGCACCTCCCGGCTTTGAGCAATCCTATACCGATCCTTCTCACCTTCCGTCAACTTGTATTTCCTTTGTGATTCCATCTCTTGCAATTGATCAAGTAAAAGAGTTAGAAAGTTCAACAATCTGATCAAAAGACGAACCTTCTGTCGTAATATCCGCAAGGGAGGCTGGAACAGGCGCATGAGCGGCTTGACATAGGGGCGGGAGCTTGTAGGCGCATGTGCGGGCGAAGAGTAGAAGACGATTTGGTCGTTCGACGAAGGTGGTGGCGATGGGGCTTTTCCGGTGTTTTCTTCTGTTGCTACAGTTGTCGCTGGAGGTGGAGCAATCGAGCGAGAATGGAAGGGTTATATGTGGTGGAGATGGTTCGTGTTGGTAAGGGGGTGGCGACACTAGGGTTGCCGGAGGTGGCGCAGGGGCGCGGCGAGGTGGTGGCGAGAGTTTTCGGAGGGCGCAAGGGCGTGGGAGGTGAGGCGGCTAGGTTTCGAAGAGTGAATGGAGAGGGAGTGGAGAGGGCGATAGATGTAGGTTATTTTTGGGAAGTGTATTTTTTTTTCTTTGCTTAACTGAACCGCAGGGGCTGTGTTTGTCGCCGTGGGGGCGGTGACAAGAGAGAGAGGGTACGCAACCTCAGCGCCGGGGGCGGAGCTTAGGGTGCGTGTCAAGGGTGGCCGCCGCAGGGGCGTAGGGTTGTCACCGCGGGGGCGGTGACCGATGTGAGCAGACGTAGGCCCAGCGCCGGGGGCGGCGCTGGCCAGGGGTGTCACCGCAGGGGCGGGGCTTAGAGCCGCAGGGGCGGTTTTCTTGACAGAACCTCCTCTTTTTATTTCTTCGGGTTGCCTCCCGAGCACCGCCTTTGTTTTGCGTTGTTGGCTCGACGTAGGGATTTTTCCTCTATGATTGAGCCTCTTCCAACATCACCTTTGGGTTTATAACCGTTTGAGAAGGTAATCCGCCGGAGGTCCTGGTTTCAATTTTTGAAATGGCTTCCGCCATTAGACCAACCTATTTCTCAAGGTTCTTGATGCTAGATTCTGTTGTTTGGACATGGGTGGCAAAGTGTAATAAAAACCTACAACATATCTTCAGTTGAGTGATACTTACCTTGGCGGGGCTGCTGTTGTTGGTTTTGTTGATCCCTCCAACAAAAATTCTGTTGGTCACGCCAAATTGGCATGAAATTCTGTGCATAGGGATCATTCCTAGGTCTTTGCTGTTGCGGTTGTCCATAACCCATTGCGTTTACTTCAGCATCGTCATCTTGAACTTGTGGACACATGTCCGTTGGATGATACGGGTCAGCACAAACTCCACAAGCTTTGAGCTGTTGCGGTGTTCCCATAAGTGTTAGCCTCTTCACCATTTCCTTCAATTCCGCTAGCTCGGTGGAAATCTCACTCTTCCCGGAACTCACAGCATGAACTCCTTTCTTAGTCGGGGTCCTTCCAAAGTTCCGAGTTCCTTCCGCTAGCTCCTGTATCTTTTCCAAAGCAAGGTCAGGAGTAGAGTTAAGAATATTACCTCCAGAAGCCGCATCGACGATCCTCCTTTCATTGTCTAACAAGCCATTGTACAAGTACAAGACTAGATCTTGAGTTGAATATCCGTGAAAAGGACAGCTGGATCGGAGGCGTGCAAACCTTTCGAAGTACTCATAGAGAGTTTCGGTGGCCTCTTGCTCGATGTTGCTTATAGCTTTCTTCAAGATATTGGCCTTTTTAGCTAGAAAGTATTTCTCCAAGAATGCTTTGTGAAGGTTCTCCCAAGTGTCAATACTCCCGGATGGAAGGTGGTAATACCAATCATCCGCCGAATCTTTGAGTGTGAAGCCGAATGCCCTCATCTTGATCTGTTCTTCGGTAATGTTGGCCGGCTTCATGCTCATACACACAGTATGGAACTTCCCAATGTGCTTGATGGGGTCTTCACCACTTAGCCCATGGAAGGATGGAAGCAAGTGAATGAGGCCAGTCTTGAGCTCAAAGTTGACTCCTTCCCCTAGTGCCGGTATAGCGCCGCAAGAGGGTTTTGAGCCAAGGTAGGTTGCGTAAGTTGACGAAGAGTACGGTCAGCCATCTCTTTTTGAAGTTGTTGTTGTCTTCGTTGCCGGATGTGCGTCCTCTCAATTTCTGGATCAAAAGAAGCAAAGCCGGAATTAGTAGCACGGGTTTGAACCATAAAAATGGGTCAAACCAATAATCAATAATAACAATAAAACACTAAAACTCCCTGGCAACGGCGCCAAAATTTGACCGAAGGTATTTCTATGGTCGTCTATACCCAATCAAAAGTAAATCCCGACTTAGCACTAAGAACAAGTATAGTGATTAAGTAAGGGTCGAACCCAAGAGAGTTAAGGTGTTTTAGATGCAATTATCGATTATAATGACAAGTGACACAAAGGGGGGGGGGGGGGGGGT
>BSUD01000001.1:74286136-74396894 GCA_033239045.1 Fagopyrum esculentum
GGGGGGGGGGGGGGAGGGTTGGTTGAATTGATGCACAAAAAAACTTATGAAAACGATTAATGCGACAAGTAAGACAATAATGGATGAATCTACACTAGGTTGATCATAAGCATGCAGTTGCTACTTTGGTGAGTTCCTTTCACAAGTTTCCAAGTAATCTCCCGTCTCGATCGTATATATGTGTTGAGCCAACCGGCATCAACACAACTTAACCTATTAAAGTTCCGTAAACCTACAAGAACAAATAACCGGTTAGCTTTCAAACAAAGACTAAGGGATATAAAGAGAAGATTAAAACCGTTAAACTTATCTTTATATTTGTGTTCCTTTTCTTTAAGTAATCACAACCCGTTATTACTTAAAGTTGCTACTAGATTAAAGACCCAAACCCGGAACCTATTAATCCTAGTTGTTTGCCACTTTAGAACCTAAGGTGATCAATCTCAAGCAATAGTAAACATGCAATTAGACAATGGAGATCAAGGAAACACAAAGTATTACTGAATGAAAACTTATATTATAAAGTACTTACAACCAAAGTAACAAAGCAACTTCAAACCAACCCAATGTAGCAAGGGAGTTAGCAACTCATTAGAATGGAAAACTCAAGTCTAATATGGATTTTGTGAGGAAAAGGATAGATGATTCTAGCAATCAGCTATGGACTATTTATACTACAAAAGACACTTAATTAGGAGTAAATAGCCGGCCTAAAACAGCCACCTTAAATGCCATAAAGGTGGTGTAAACAGCCGGAGTAAATCTTCTGGCGTTAAACCGCAGGGGCGGCCTTCAGGAACCGCAGGGGTGGCTTAGGCAAAATCGGTTGATCTTCTTCAGAGCCGCTGGGACGGCTACACAATTCCGCTGGGGCAGATCTTTAATGCACTTCAACGTCTGACCTTTCACCTTCCTAACGTTTATGATGTCAAGCCTCCGGGGCGTCCCTATGTCGACGCAGGGGCGTTGACATAGCCTCTTCGTCTTCCAGATCCCAGGTTGGGGCGCAAGCAGGGGCGCAGTGGGAGACGCAGGGGAGCTGGTCTTCATATCTTCAGGGCAGGTCACCATAGGGGCGCCAAGGAGTGGCATTGGGGCGGTGACACACTTCATGGCCGGCGCTGATGAAGGTGCAGGGAGCGTTCCACTGAAAACGTCATCCGCAGGGGCGCGGCAAGGACCCGCAGGGGCGGTGAGGCAACAGAAGCTTTGCTTCGTGATCGATCTTCACTCCTAAGTGCTTATGACTCCTTCTTTAGCTTCTTTTGATCTTCTTCTTCTGGACCAAGGAGTTAGTAGCATAAACCGACACTAATGCAATGAAAGGACTCTAAAAACTACCCTAATTGATAGTGATTCCATCACCTATCAACGTCCTCCCACTTCCACTGCGGCACTAGTAGTGGATGGAGTTCACCTCCAGGTCTAAAATGCTCTATCTTGACCTGCTGACAGGTCGCACACTGAGCCACAAATCTGGCTACGTCGGGCTTCAGCCCTCTCCACCAAAATGAACGTCTCACATCATGGTACATCTTACTCGTACCTGGGTGTACTGAGTAAGGTGTACAGTGAGCTTCCTGTAAAATCCGTTGTCTCAACTCTGTATCTGCAGGAACATAGATACGATCGCGTCGCCTCATAACTCCATCTGCCCCAATAGTAAACTAGGGTGCCTCTCCACGAGACATCCTATCTCTGATCCTCTCCAAGGTCGGGTAGTTCCCTTGCTTCTGTTGGATCTCATCCAACAGACCAGGTAGAACCTCTAAGGTAAACAACTGGGCATCCTCATCAGGGAACTGGGTGTCCATCTCCAGCCAAGCTAGATCCCTCTGAAGCTGGGGCTGTATAGTAAGTCTGGCAATCGCCTTCTCTCGAGGCGTCTTCCTGCTCAAGGCGTCAACTACCACATTCGCCTTGCCAGGATGATACAAAATCTCAAGATCAAAGTCCTTGATCAACTCAAGCCATCGACGCTGGCGGTTATTCAATTCCCGCTGCGTGAAAATATACTTCAGACTCTTATGGTCTGTGAAGATCAGGCATGTAGCACCATACAAGTAATGTCTCCAGATCGTCAATGCATGAACTACCGCCGCTAACTCTAGATCATGTGTTGGGTAGTTCTCCTCATACGTCTTCAGCTGTCGAGACGCATATGCAATCACTCTGCCCCTCTGCATCAACACACATCCTAAGCCTAGCTTGGATGCATCACTATTGACTACAAAATTATCAGAACCCTCTGGCTGTGCTAACACAGGAGCAGAAGTCAAACGCCTCTTCAACTCCTCAAAACTCTGAGCACACTGATCGGTCCATACAAATCTAGTAGTCTTCCTCACAAGACTCGTCAGTGGACGGGCAATCACAGAAAATCACTCCACAAAGCGTTTGTAATAACCAGCTAAGCCAAGAAAGCTACGCACCTCCTTGACGTTTGACGGTGTCGTCCATGCAGCAACTGACTCGATCTTCGCCGGGTCGACCATGATCCGATCGGTGGAGACAATATGTCCAAGGAAAGCAACCTCGGACATCCAAAACTCGCACTTAGAGAGCTTGGCGTATAGCTTTCTATCCCTCAAAATCTGCAATACCGTCCTCAGGTGTCCCGCATGATCCTCTCTGCTACAAGAGTATACCATAATGTCATCAATGAAAACCACCACAAACTGATCCAGGAAGTCGATGAAGATGTTGTTCATCAACTCCATGAAAACTACCGGGGCATTCGTTAGCCCAAATGGCATCACTACAAACTCGTAGTGTCCATAACGGGTACGAAATGCCGTCCTGTGCACATCCTCCTCTCTCACCCTCAGCTGGTGATACCCAGAACGCAAGTCAATCCTGGAGAAGACTGTCGCTTCTTGCAGCTGATCAAGTAGATCATCAATACGAGGTAGTGGATACCTATTCTTGATGGTCACCTTGCTCAGCTCTCTGTAATCTATGCACAGTCTCAACGATTCGTCATTCTTCCGCACGAAGAGGACCGGTGTGCCCCATGGTGAAACGCTAGGGCCTATGAAGCCCTTATCAGCCAACTCCTCGAGTTGCTTCTTCAGCTCCAACATATCGACAAGTGCCATACGATATGGGGCCTTGGAGATGGGTCTCGTGCCAGGCACTAAATCAATGCCAAAGTCTACGCTCCTCTGAGGTGGCAAGCTAGATGGCTCCACAAATACGTCTGTAAACTCACAAACCACCGGTATGTCCTCCAAAGTTGGACTCTCTCCATCCTTCATGGCGTAGCACCAGAAGGCATCACATCCCTGTGCAATCAGTCTAGTTGCTCGTACAACACTGATGATAGATCATGTCTTCCCAAGGTCCCAAACCCGGAAGACCTCTATCGGACCTAAGTCAGTAGAGACTGTAATAGTCCTCTTACCCACATCTAACACCACACGGTGTCTACGCATCCAATCCGTACCTAATATGACTTCTTCATGCATCAAAGGCATGACTAAGAAGTCAACAAGTAGTACACGAGTCCCTAAACATAGGGGACAATTACGTATCTCCTGGGTACCTTTGACCCTACTACCATCAAGTAACCCTATAGTAAAGGGTGCCCCCTCTATGGTAGACAAACTCAAATGCTCAACACAAGAAGCAGAAATAAATGAATGCGTAGCACCCGTATCAAATAAAACTCTAACAGGTAAACCATGTAACAAAATGGTACCTGTAGCAGCTGGTGCTAGCGGCTCCTCAGCACTCCTCAACTCAAAAGCACGGCCTCGAACGCCTCGGGCATCACTAGTACTAGCCTCTCTACCTCTACTCGGTCCAGGAGCTGAACCCTGAGTAGCAGGTGTCCCTGGAACCCTCTACTGTCCCTGATGTTGGGGCGGTCTCTGCCCACCTCCTACTGCACCTGTAGGGGAAGAACCCTGCTGTGATGACGCCTTGCCTTGACGGCAAAACGTGGCTATATGTCCTGGCTTCCCGCACGAGAAGCAAGTCAACGGTACTCTAGGGCAATCATCCCTCATATGTCCATAGGCCCCGTAGTTGTAACACTACCGACCTCTATCAGTAGTGTGTGCAGACACTGGAATACTCGAGCGGCCCTGAGTCTGACCTCGCCCGAATCCAGATGCTCCTACACCAGTCGGTGCTGTACGCTGTCTTTTCTCAAACCATCCGGTCTGAGAAGTCCTCCTCTGGCTAGCTGTTTGCTCAAAAAGTGTGTGCGTCAAAGTCTTAAATTTATATCTAGAACTCAAAGCAAAGCGAACCCGCAGTGTACGGATCAGCTGTAGTGAGGTAAGAATTCCAAAGTCGAACTCAGGGATTTGGTGAGAGTAAATTCAATTTCAATTATCTAACGAAAATGCAAAAAGCTTTTGTGATCAAATAAGGGTAAAATGATTCCAAGGATTCAAGTATCCGATTTCGGCTTTCGATTCATGACACTTCTATAGATATAAGGACAGAGTTTATATTGCCAAGATTATGTGTTAAAAGGTAGGTATCGTACGGTGAAGTTCCGAGACCTATATATCTAATCTAATGGTTCTCTCTATAAGGGTTGTTGAGGCTGCAATATAGAAAGATCTAAAGACAAGAATTATGTTCAAACTAACTATCTAAAACTCCAGGATATGACTCTCCAAAGTAAGAATAGAAAGCACACTTAGAATCTTAATAAAGGATGTTGAGTCTCTCTAATACCCAAATCTTGTAATCTTAATCTATTAAATGTAGAATCAAATTTGAAGTCTCTTCATACACTCAATTAGAGGTTAAAAAGGTTAAACAAGGTTAGGATTTAGACAAGGATTAGTTTTGATTAAAGATTAATTCAATTGAAGTTCGCCAGAAGAATAAATCAGGCTGTTCATCATTAAATCGGCCGATTTACTCAAGAACATACCGATTTTCCTGTTATCGCAAAACTAAAATCTAAACTCTCAGGGTCCTAATGTGTAAATGAGTTCAGTCTATCATCATCTAAGCCTTAATCATCAACTATTCTCCCCAGATTCACAATGGTTTTAGCCAACCATTTTCAAAATCGAATCAAATTAAAGATTGAGTGAAATATCGCAAATAAAACCGAATCTTGAACAGAAACTCAATAACCTTCAAATTTGTAAAAAATTCTCGAAACTGATCAATATATCTCTCAAGTAACTCAAATTCGTGTTCAAAAACCACAATTACTTCTATGGAACAAAGAAATCTCACAAATAATGATCAAGATTGACTTTCCGGCTAGAGTCCTTCAATCCTTCTCCAAGAATCTTCAATCTCTCTCAAACGCGTAAAGATTTCCCGCTGCGGACGTCCCGTTTTCGTTCCCAGGGTTCCAACCTATAGTTTCTTGCTAATGGGCCGTTTTGGTTCCCAGGGTCTCAAGGTCTTCTAATCGAAGGAAAGGTCCAAGAAACGTATTAAGGGAAGGAATTCTTTTTGGCAATTGTGGTGCTAATCCGGGAAAGAGGAACAACATAATACCTTCAAAATTTTACTTCACCGCACATGCTTTGCATGTAGAAAGCTTTGCTTCGTTTATACTTTACTTTTTGAGAGTATGGACAGCGTGTTCGCTCCAAACGGTGTGTGCAAGCTTTAAATTTATAACCCTAGATTTAAGCTTAAAACAAGGATGCGAACCCGCAGTGTACGGGTCAATAGTAGTAAAAAGCAAGAAATTCCAAGGGTCGATCACAGGGACTCGGTGAAGCAAAGTCAATACGGTAAGCTTCGTGAATACTAACCACAAGAGCAATTTAACACAATTGAAGATGAATAAGAAGTCAATAAAGCAAACATGCAATTCTAGGGATTAAAGCGTCTAGTTGTGGTTCCAACTCAAGATCTAAAGATAAGCGGACAAAGCTGAGATTTTTGCGTGGGGAAGGTGTTACTAAAGTGGAGTAGATCACCGGGTAAGTCTCACTACACACTAATCCTAAACCGTAACTCCTATTACCGGGTAAGTCTCAAGGAATCAAGATAAAGAACTATAACCTCAAACTAACACACCACCTAAGGGAATAGAATCAACCTTTACCGGGTAAGTCTCAGGCTAACTCACAAAGATGGGATGGAAGCACACTCAAACCCCAATAAAGGATAATCCTTTATTACCTACACTTATGATCGTTAATACACAAACTAAGGAATTACCGGGTAAGTCTCATCCTAAGCTTGCATTGAACCAGAGAGGTGTAATAAGAATAGGATTTAGCAAACTCTAACACTTAACTTTCTGTTTAGAATCGGATAAGTCACCTCGGTCAGAAGAATTCCACCCCGGCCGAGATGTTCATCAACCGAACGAGATGCTTAGGGTTAAGGTTAAAGACTCGAACTTTCAGGATCCTACTGGAATCTAAGATTATTCTATCATTGTTTTTCCCACAACTTCAGCCAATCACCCTAGAATCACACAAGGAAATTAGCCACTCATCATCATCATGAAAGTATTAATCAAATATATGGGAAGAGGGTGAATATTTGGACAAGAAGAATTTAATGAAAAGACTTCAATAACTGAATCAAATATCACAACAAAAGCGTTCCTTTGGATATAAATCCAACAAGAGAAGACAACAAAGAAGGGGATCAAAGACAATCTTACAAAACCCTCCAAAAGCTATAAAAGCTAATATCTTCAATCTTCCTTCAACCTTCAAAAAAGGTTCTTCAAAACTCCCCAATTGGAGTATGCTGCTGCTGCTGCGTAATAGGTGATAGCGGATCTTTCGGTGTAAGCGGGATGTTGGATTTGTGGAAATCCAACCCTTTTTATAGAAAAATAACCCTCCAAAGATAAGATATCTTAGGAAGATCTTTTCCCATAAAAATAGGTAAAATATATGATTCTGCATATCTCCTTCCTTCCAGGAGCCAAGCCCAAAAATATAAGATCACTTTCCAAATTAAAAAGATCTCATCCAAGAATAAAATATTCTCGCCGCGTCCTAGGTGTTCGCCTCGGTCGAGTCGGCGTCTCTGGATCGCCTCGGTCGAGGTGAATTTTTGGTCAACCGAGGTGAGTCACAACAGAATGTGAAATCTCTCGAATCTGCTCCAAAGTAAATCTTTAATCCATGGCTATGCTCCCTGGATGTAGCTCCAATTGACTCATGACTCCTTTTGCTCCTTTTTGATGCAAAACGTACCATATTACCTGCAATTACAACAAAACTAGGTGTAGACCTCGATTCTCGCAAAGGTAGATGAAATGGTAGTAAAATCACATAATGCACACACAAACATGCAGATTATGAAAGATAAAACGTCCAAACAAACCCTGAAATATAGACTATAATTCATGCTATCAAAATACCCCATACTTAGCCCTTGCTTGTCCCCAAGCAAGTTCCGCATATAGAAGACAAGATAGAATGGATTATAAGTCAAGAAAATCAACGAAAAGTCTTTCAAAAACATTTTATGCTGTGCAACTATCATAGATCACTCTAAGAGAGTACTTCCTGGAATTTAAAAACTCAATATGCTCAAAACATTTTATAAATATAGGAAAGTTGTTCATCTTTGCATAAAACCATAGAATGCATAATAAATCATAATCATCAAAATTAATCATGTATAATCCGATTTAAACCACTAAGTCAATCAACAAGCTCAAGGTCTCAAGGGCTTCCCAAAAGAAAAGGTCAAGAAACGTGTAGGGTAGGGATGTATGTAAGGTAATGTGGTGCTAGAATCCGGGAAAAGGATGAACTTCACTTTCACTTCGGCTTGCAACATCTTCCACCAATAAGCTTCGCTTATCTCACACTTTTTCTTTTTACTTTACTTTTTGGGATGCATGGACAGAGGTGCACACTAACCGAAGCCTAGGAAATCTGCAATCATCAATTTCTCGAGATGCATCAAACCCTTGATGCACATACCATGACCCGTTAGGAATATCGCTCAATCCGACTTTGGCAAGACACAAACACCCGGCTATGTGAATGGTGCCGAGTTACTCATCTTCATGATTGACTTCCCCAAACCTATTATTGCTTTCTAACACTTCACTTCCAGCCCACTTCTCAACTTTAACTTGCTTTCACCACTTCGCTTGCTTCCAAATTCCCGGATAGGTAAAGGGAGGCAAAATGTATATGAGGGGCTAAGCATGATCAAGAAGAAGAAGAAGAAAAGAATGAATTGCCTTGGTCTTCCCAAGAAGAAAGTGAGAGAACTTAACCTGCGGTGTCAACCTTCAAATTCAACATAATTTGGATAAAAACAAAGTATTAAACATGCCAATAATTTCAAACAAAGCATTTAGCAACTTAAACATATTATAAAACCTTTCAAACACCTAAAGAATTTAAAACCAGTCAGTAAACAAAATCTTCACTGAGATCATATCTAGACAAATAGCACAAAATCGTTTTCGAAAACTTTCTGTTACGCACCTCGGTCGAGGTGTTCTTGGTTCAACCGAGGTGAAACGCCTCGTTTGGCCAAGACTGACTCGGTCGAGGTCAAAAAATATTTTTTTGTTTTTCCGGTTTCGACGTTTTTCTCAATCAAATAACCTGTAGGTATGCATGTAATATCAAATAATCATATAAATGCAGAAGTGAAGCATAAATAAAATATCCGATAAATAAAATGTTATACATCAAAAGTAGTCGAATAACATCAAGTAGTCAAATAAATACAAACACCCCATACTTGGGACACACTGTCCTAGTGGGTCAATATAAGTCTGAAAAATGAGAGTACTCACCGGATAAATAGCTGAACTGCATAAAAATATAATAAAGAAAATCCTGCAGCTCCTCAGTAATCCTGATCCGGCGGTGGTGGTGGTACGTATGGATACTGAGCCGGGTCGAACGAATAGCCCATAGTCTGCTGGAACTGTAGCTCCATCATCCTGCGCTGATAGTGCTGCTCCTCTAACATCTGATGAGTCCAGCGGTCAATGCGTCGGTCCTGGGCAGCAAATCTCTCATGCATGTCCACAGTAAGGGCAACATAAGAGTCTATCATCTGATCTGTCAGGTCGTCGATCCGGCGATGAACCTCAGAATCTCTGTGACGGCGTGTCCGACACCTAGCAGATCTAGCGGGAGGTGCAGCAGGTGCAGGCTCAGTATCCTCCTCATCATCCAAGTCTATGATCGGTGGTGCGCTCGTACCTACAGTATCCGTCCCTGTATCCATCGGGACTCCACCATCTCTCTCGTCTACCGTCTCCTCGTCGTCGTCATCCTCCTCCTCCTCAGCCGGGGCAGCTGCTGCCTCTCTATGATCCTCCATCAGTGGAGCCCAAGCTGTCTGCTAGTAGTGTGGATCGAAAACTGTGAACTGTGCAGACCAGCGGATCCCCTGTGGTGCAGTCCGCTCCCAAGGCATAGCAACAAATGGAGTGGTCAAGCCACGGGGAACTAGAATCCTCCGTGTGATCATCTCCTGTAATCCAAGCGGCTTCGGAGCCGCCACCATCGTACAAACACTGAGGTCCATCCCGTGATAGGTAGCAATATGGGTGACTAGACCTCCGCAGCAAATGTCTCCCTTCGCCTTGGCCTTGATCTTGTGCAGGTCCTCTGCCAAGATCAAGCCAAAGTCTGGGAAACCGCCCGTGACCATACAATAGAGGCTGAAGAGCTCGCCCTGTCGGATCTTCTGGGGCGTCTCAGTACGCGCCAGAAGTGTCTCGCTGAATATCCTATGGGCTAGTCTGAAGGCTGGGTGGAAGATGACCTTCTCCCTGGAATCTCCAGGGCGCCATCTGTCTGCATGCTCGGTAATATGGGCAATCTGCCCCCAGAACTCCCTAGCTACGGATCGGGAGGGGAAATCAGTGGCGGTGGGCTCAATAAAGCCGAAAATCTCTCTCCAAACCTCTAGGGGAACTATGAAGTTCCGGTTCATCAACCGGTACTTCACAGACTGGTCTGTGGGGAGGTAGGAGAAGGAGCTAACAAACTCTAAGGTCGGCTCTAAATAGGCTGGGGCTCGGATCTCAGTAAACTGATCCAGCCCAACAATGGCGATCATCCTCCTAAGGTCACCATCTAACCCTAGGCAATCGAAAGCTGACACGTCCAGAAAACGTGGTGCGATAACTGGACGGCTAGCTATGCGCTCATAGTCTACCCGGCATCTCTCGTGGATCACCGGGCGGTAAGGACGGGAAGAAGAGGAAGAAGGGGAAGGTGAGGATCTGTCTCTGAGGGCTAGGCGACGATCGGAACTCATTTTCTCTCAACACTGTCAGAACACCTCGGTCACTGACAACCCTCAAGAATCACCTCGGTCGAGATGCAGTTCGACTGGACCGAGGCGCAACAGTCGCGATTCTAATTCTCAGAAATTTATTTCTTTTCCCCCAAAAATCACTACAAATGCTTCCTATGGGGTACTTAAGTCTTTTCTCAGCAGAATCAAGGGCAACCAAAGCCCAAATCAAAACGAATGAACGAGTTAGGGTTTCGACTTGTTTTACCTCGTTTCGGTCGATTCGTTCGATTTCTTTGCAGATCTGTTATTGCAATAGGTTCCTCTACCCTTCAATCGCAGTTTGGAAGCGGAAATCTTCGAAAATGAGCAAAAAACGAGAGAGAACGAAGTGTACTGTCGCCGCGGTCGAGATGAAGAAGGTAAAAAGTAAAAACTGGATTTTTTTTCCTTTTTATACTGCTCCTGGATCTGCTGTCACCTCGGTCGAGATGGTCTCGACTGGACCGAGGTGGTTCTGCATAAACCCTAATCGCCTCGGTTGCTCAAGAATCAACTCGGTCGATGTGCTCTGACAGCAACCGAGATGCTTCTGTCTTCTCAAAATCTCGAACTTCTGTCCTTCCAGTTATGCTCCTTCCTTAGATATTCCTTGTTGTCTATCCAGAACGCCAAAAACAAAGCAAAGCGAAGCAAAAACAAAAACTATCTAAGCTAGACTAGAAAACGGGAAAAGAAAGCAATACCTTGGGTTGCCTCCCAAGAAGCGCTTGATTTAAGGTCGCTAGCTGGACCATGCTGCGTCTCAAATGAGGTATATCGGTGCAACCTCCTCAACCGGCGTTTCCGGTTGGTATTTCTTAAGTCTATGACCATTGACCTTGAAGCTTCCGCTAGTTTCGCCCCATATTTCAACTGCACCATGAGGGAAAACATGTTTCACAACATAAGGTCCGGTCCATCTAGATTTCAACTTACTTGGAAAGAGGCGGAGGCGGGAGTTGAAGAGTAGAACTAAGTCTCCTTTGTTAAGCTCCTTTGGGACGATACGCTTGTCATGCCATCTCTTCGTCCTTTCCTTGTAGATTTTGGCATTCTCGTAAGCGTTCAAACGCAGCTCCTCCAGCTCGTTGAGTTCCAATAGTTGCTTCTCACCAGCCTCTTTGATGTCGAAATTCAACCATTTGATCGCCCAATACGCTTTGTGTTCCAATTCGACGGGCAAATGGCAAGACTTCCCATATACCAAATTAAAAGGGGTGGTACCTATGGGGGTCTTGAATGCACACCTGTACGCCCAAAGAGCATCGTCTAATTTCATGGACCAATTCTTCCTCGTTCTAGAGACGGTCTTCTCCAAAATTGCCTTGATTTCTCTATTCGAGATCTCGACCTGTCCACTAGTTTGAGGGTGATAAGCGGTTGATACCTTGTGGGTTACCCCATACTTCGATAGAAGTGCCTTGAACTTTCGGTTGATGAAATGCGTTCCTCCATCGCTAATGATGATGCGTGGAGTTCCAAATCGTGGAAAGATAGTTCTATTCAAGAACTTCACAACCACCTTGGCGTCGTTAGTGGGGGAAGCAATGGCTTCAACCCATCTAGAGACGTAATCAACTGCAAGGAGAATGTAGAGGTTTCCTCCGGAGGATGGGAAAGGTCCCATGAAGTCAATCCCCCATACATCAAAGATTTCCACTTCTTGGATGTTATTAAGTGGCATCTCGTTTCTCCTTGATATATTTCCTGTTCTTTGGCATGCATCACAAGAGACAACAAAAGATTGCACATCTTTAAATAATGTAGGCCAAAAGAAACCGGAACGCAATACCTTAGCGCATGTTTTATCGGTGCTAGCATGCCCTCCACAAGGAAGTGAATGACAATGCCTTATGACGCTATTAACTTCATCTTCCGGAATGCACCTTCGAAGCATCCCATCCGGTCCGCGCTTGAATAGCAGCGGCTCATCCCAGTAGTAATGTCGTACTTCCTTGAAGAATCTCTTCTTTTGAGAGTACGTCAATCCGGGCGGTGTTTCCTGGCAAACAAGATAATTCACAATATCAGCATACCAAGGACCTTTATTATTAGAAAGTTGGTGGATGGAATGGTCCGCCAACAGTGGGTAAATGTCAGAGAAGGGAGTAAGAAATTTGTTATTCTCAGCAATCTCAGTTGACATCATCTCGCCATCGACCTCGGTCGAGGCGCATAGGCGTTGACCGAGATGTTCTTCGGTCGCTTCGCTCAGTCCAGAAAGTGCCTCGGTCGAGGTACTGTTGCTGGATCCGAAACTGGAGATCTTCGTCTCCTGGACTAGCTTCTCAGTTTTAGCTTCTGTATCCTCTTCCAGTGCCTTTAAGCTCCGTATATCTGCATCACAAGAAGCATCTATACCTTCCTCCATTAAACTGAAGCTAATAACTCTTTTGAGTGGATCGTTAATAAGGATAGAGCTCACCAATTCTCTTGATTCTTCTTCATCGTAGATGTTGAAGATATCATCAGTTAGCTGCTCTCCTTTCATGGCTGCAAGTAGTGCGAACTCCACCTCATCGCCACCTACGTTGAATTTCAACTTGGCGTTCTTGCAATCCACGTTGCAACCCGAAGTTGCTAGAAATGGCCTCCCGAGAATAATAGGGACAGGATAATCTGCGGGAATGTCAAGTACAACAAAATCTATAGGTAGATAGAAGTTACCTAACTTGACCGGAACGTCCTCCAAGATGCCCACGGGATGGGTAATGGAGCGATCCGCCATATAAAGTCGAATCTTGACCGGCTTGGGCTCTCCAAGTCCGATCTTCGTGCATAACTCCAGCGGGATGATGCTCACGCTGGCTCCTAGATCACAAAGGGCTTCACAAGTGACATCCCCAACTTGAATGGGAATGCAAAATGAGCCGGGATCTCTCAACTTAGGTGGCATCTTTTCCTTCATGATCTTGATAAGCTCCGAAGATTTAGATGTCATCCTAACTTCACCAACATCCTCCAGCTTCCTCTTCCTTGATAAGATTTCTTTTAAGAACTTCCCATAGGCGGGCATACCTAAAATAGCATCAAGGAAAGGAATGTTAATGTGTAGCTTATTCATCAAGTCAAGGAACTTACCAAAGTGCTTGTCTAGATGTGCTCTGGCTCTGGACTGAGGGAATGGAAGTGGTGGTTTGTATGCAGGGGGTGGAATATAAGTTTCTGTCGTCCCTCCTGCTTTATGTTGCTCCGCCTCGGTTGGCATCTCGGTCGAGGTGTTCTTCGGCTGGATCTGGACCGAGGTGGTCTGCGTCGAGCGAGGTACTGGATCTGCAGTTTTGAGTCCACTCCTCGTCGTTATGGCCATGCACTG
Organism: Fagopyrum esculentum; assembly: GCA_033239045.1. Classification (NCBI taxonomy): domain Eukaryota; kingdom Viridiplantae; phylum Streptophyta; class Magnoliopsida; order Caryophyllales; family Polygonaceae; genus Fagopyrum; species Fagopyrum esculentum. The sequence continues at coordinate 74,299,677 of BSUD01000001.1, forward strand.
ACCCTTAGGGTTGCTTTCCGTCTTTGCTGGAAGCTTCCCTGGATCTCTTGGCGCTTCATTCGCCCTATTAGCAAGTTGTTGTTCGAAGGACTTTTGGGCCCTCGAAAATGAAGTCATAGAATTCTCCATAGCGCTAAGCTTGATCAAGATAGCCTCCAGAACTGCGTCTTTCTTTTCCGGCTGAGACGAACTTGATCCTTGCCCTTGGCTCTTTAATGGAGTAGAAGAAGAAGAAGGGGAAGAGAGGAAAGGGTTAGAGGAATTACTAGAGTTGGAGTTAGAATAATTGTTACCAGGATTCTGGTTGCTTTGATTGTTCGTCCTCCAATTGTTGTTATTGGATCCTCTATTGTTATTGTTGTAGTTGTTGTTTCGGGGACCGTTGTTGTTGTTACGGTACCCGTTATTGTTGTTGTTCCTTTGCCCCTGCTCTTCCTTCTTAGTTTGAGCCATCAAGAGTTCCTTCAATTGCTTCACGTCATTCTTCAAAGACGTGAGTTGATTGTTGTTGGATTGAGTCTCTTGAAAGTTGACTCTTTTAACTCCACCTTCAGCTCCTTGGTGGGTATATTTCTCCATGTGTAAGGCTTGCTTCTCAATGAAGTCCCAAGCCTCATCAATCGCCATGTCCATGAAGGTACCGGCGGAGAGTAGTTGGAGATTGAACTGGGTGCTTCCGTCCAGCCCTTTGAAGTAGATCTCCAACAACTCGATCTTTGGAATCCCATGATGTGGGCAATCCAAAAGGATATCCTTGAACCGCTCCCAAGATTTGGACAAGCTCTCCTTGTCCTTCATGATGAAAGCATTGATCTTTCCTCTCATTTCAGCGGTCTTTGAGGGGGGAAAGAATTTGGTCAAGAATTCCGTAGTCATCTCCTCCAATGTGCTAATTTTTCCTGGAGGAAGAGATTGATACCAAGTAAGAGCTCTATCTTTTAAAGAAAAGTAAAAAGGTCTTAGCTTGTAGTTGTTATTTTCAATTCTGGAAGGCCGCAAGGTTTCCATCAAGATCTCGTAGTTTTGAAGATGTTGATGCGGTGACTCCTTCTCTAGCCCTCCGAATTGGCATTGGCGAATCATGGATAGAACTTGCGGTCGAAGTTCGTAGTCATGGTCCGCTGGATCTCCTAGGTTCACTCCTGGACGCCTCAGTTGTTGATTAGGGTCCATCCTTTGACCTAGGGTTTGTGGGATTCCTGCAAGAAGAACATCTCGGACTGGTCTCCGAGGTGGAAGTACATCGGCCGGGGCGTCTGGTACTGGAACCTGCCTCGGTCGAGGGTCAACTACTGGATCCTGCATCGGTCAAGGATCGACAGGAGGATCTTCCCTTCGTGGCTGCAGAATCTGATTTCGGATGACTGCTATTTCCACTTTTATGGCTGCAGTCCTGGTGCGATTCTCCTCTTTCTCTTGCCTTAGTTCTTCCTTGCTGAGACATAGCAGCTCTTGCGTCTCTTTTAATTTGGCCGCAAGATCGCGATCGTCTTGTTGGGCCATCTTCGCTTCTCTTAAGCGTCGCTTGTATGTCTTTTCTGGTTCGGGATCGTAAGGAACGATTTCCTTCCCAGTGCGGGCTCTTCGCATATACCTAAGAAAGAACCTGCAAAAGTCACTCAAGTAGAGTGGTTAGATGACACGGGGCAAGCGCCCCAAGAGCAAACCGTACCGGCTCGGTCTAGACCAAGTCCCCGGCAACGGCGCCAAAAACTTGTTCGCTCCAAACGGTGTGTGCAAGCTTTAAATTTATAACCCTAGATTTAAGCTTAAAACAAGGATGCGAACCCGCAGTGTACGGGTCAATCGTAGTAAAAAGCAAGAAATTCCAGGGGTCGATCACAGGGACTCGGTGAAACAAAGTCAATACGGTAAGCTTCGTGAATACTAACCACAAGAGCAATTAACACAATCGAAGATGAATAAGAAGTCAATAAATCAAACATGCAATTCTAGGGATTAAAGCGTCTAGTTGTGGTTCCAACTCAAGATCTAAAGATAAGCGGACAAAGCTGAGATTTTTGCGTGGGGAAGGTGTTACTAAAGTGGAGTAGATCACCGGGTAAGTCTCACTACACACTAATCCTAAACCGTAACTCCTATTACCGGGTAAGTCTCAAGGAATCAAGATAAAGAACTATAACCTCAAACTAACACACCACCTAAGGGAATAGAATCAACCTTTACCGGGTAAGTCTCAGGCTAACTCACAAAGATGGGATGGAAGCACACTCAAACCCCAATAAAGGATAATCCTTTATTACCTACACTTATGATCGTTAATACACAAACTAAGGAATTACCGGGTAAGTCTCATCCTAAGCTTGCATTGAACCAGAGAGGTGTAATAAGAATAGGATTTAGCAAACTCTAACACTTAACTTTCTGTTTAGAATCGGATAAGTCACCTCGGTCAGAAGAATTCCACCCCGGCCGAGATGTTCATCAACCGAACGAGATGCTTAGGGTTAAGGTTAAAGACTCAAACTTTCAGGATCCTACTGGAATCTAAGATTATTCAATCATTGTTTTTCCCACAACTTCAGCCAATCACCCTAGAATTACACAAGGAAATTAGCCACTCATCATCATCATGAAAGTATTAATCAAATATATGGGAAGAGGGTGAATATTTGGACAAGAAGAATTTAATGAAAAGACTTCAATAACTGAATCAAATATCACAACAAAAGCGTTCCTTTGGATATAAATCCAACAAGAGAAGACAACAAAGAAGGGGATCAAAGACAATCTTACAAAACCCTCCAAAAGCTATAAAAGCTAATATCTTCAATCTTCCTTCAACCTTCAAAAAAGGTTCTTCAAAACTCCCCAATTGGAGTATGCTGCTGCTGCTGCGTAATAGGTGATAGCGGATCTTTCGGTGTAAGCGGGATGTTGGATTTGTGGAAATCCAACCCTTTTTATAGGAAAATAACCCTCCAAAGATAAGATATCTTAGGAAGATCTTTTCCCATAAAAATAGGTAAAATATATGATTCTGCATATCTCCTTCCTTCCAGGAGCCAAGCCCAAAAATATAAGATCACTTTCCAAATTAAAAAGATCTCATCCAAGAATAAAATATTCTCGCCGCGTCCTAGGCGTTCGCCTCGGTCGAGTCGGCGTCTCTGGATCGCCTCGGTCGAGGTGAATTTTTGGCCAACCGAGGTGAGTCACAACAGAATGTGAAATCTCTCGAATCTGCTCCAAAGTAAATCTTTAATCCATGGCTATATTCCCTGGATGTAGCTCCAAATGACTCATGACTCCTTTTGCTCCTTTTTGATGCAAAACGTACCATATTACTTGCAATTACAACAAAACTAGGTGTAGACCTCGATTCTCGCAAAGGTAGATGAAATGGTAGTAAAATCACATAATGCACACACAAACATGCAGATTATGAAAGATAAAACGTCCAAACAAACCCTGAAATATAGACTATAATTCATGCTATCACAGCGGTGCACAAAAACTGAAGCCTAGGAGATCGGCGTTTCTCAATTTTGAGATGCCTCAAACCCTTGATGCATATATCATATCCCGTTAGGACTTGTCGTTCAATTGGACTTTGGCAAGACACAAACACCCGGCTATGTGAATGGTGCCGAGTTACTCATCCTCATGTTCAACGTCCCCAAACTTATGAATTGCTACACTTTCTTTTAATACATTTTCTTTGACCCTCCCACATCAAACATGCCTTTTTTTTTCTATCACTTATCCTAATTCCCGGATGGTAAAAGGAGGGTTACATATTTCATTGAGGGGCTAGCATGATCAAGATATGAGAAAAGAAAAGAAGTTAATTGCCTTAGTCATCCTTATATGATGTAAAAGAACTTGCAATATAGCTTCGACTATTATTTCATTCTCTTATCAAAACATCTAAATCATATAACTTATTCATGTGTTCAAGTAACAAAAGTAAGCCCATTCATGCTATGATTAACATCTCAACACAACTAAGCTATCTTTTTGCCTATCCACATACATATTTCTCATCATAGAGGTCATTTCCATCATAAGAAGCACAAAAATTTTGAAAATTCATAGAATTTGAAAAAGATCATGCAAATGCAAGTGTCATAGTGGAAAGCAAGTAGTGCAAGAGTTATTACAAGCCAAATCATCAAGAGTAGTGTAAAGTGCATAAAGTGCTAAAAGAAACAAAAGGTATTGTAAGTACCCCCACCCCATACTTAACATCCACATTGTCCCCAATGTGAAAGTCAAGCATAAGATAGAGAAAAATACTTACAATGTAAAAGAAGTGGAAGCTCAGTCCTCTGTCGGTGGTGGAGGTGGTGGATAAGGATACATTGGTGCACTAGGATCGTAGAAGTGGCCGAACTGATGCAAGTATAAGTCTCTCATCTGGCCATCGTAGGATGAATGCCTCGCATACGTCTCCTGCCTGTAGTTCCTGAACTGAGTGTTCAAGGTGTCATAGTCGGTGTGGAGAGCGTGATAGTCGGTGCTAAGGCTCTGGAAGCTAGAAACTAGCTCCCTAAAGTGACGGGGAGGTCGACGTCCTCGTCCATGTCCTGGGGCACGTGCAAATGAGCGGCGAGGTGGCTGCATGTCATCCTCCGTCTCCTCATCACCTCTACTAGTCCTGCTAGGTCCTCCACCATGAGTGTCGGTGTCCATGACATCCGTAGCATGACCGCTATGAGTGTCACTCTCAAACTCGAGCATGGTCTCCTGGCCTCCATCCTCATCCTCCTCAGTGTCACCTGCATCATCATCATAATATAAAGGAGGAGATATCTCCTCAAGCATCAACTCAAATGTCTCCTTCCAGTTCCTCTTGCGCCGAATAGTGTATTCGGGCTTCCAGATGATCTCGGATGGCTTCTTCTTTGGATCCTTGTGCCATGGCATGGGCACATGAAGGGTTCCTCTCCCTCGAGGAATCAAAACCTGTCGAGTAACCAATCTCTGTGAGCCTAAAGGTAGGGCACTCTCAGCTAGAGTGCATCCCGAGAAGTCTAATCCCAATGCCTTAGCCACATGAGTGACAAGGCCTCCAGCACAATTGTCGCCCTTAGCTTTGTTGGCTATCTTTCCTAGATAGTCAGCAAGCATGGAGGAAATGTCGGGGACGGTGGTGGATGTCATACAGTATAGAATAAAAAGCTCATCAGCCTTGAGCTTCTGTGGAGTCTCTGTCCGGGCGAATAAGCTCTCACTAAGGATCCGATGTACTACCTTAAAGGAAAGGTTGTACATGCTAGTCTCTTTCGAATTCCCGGGTCTCCACTTGTCTCCACCATACTCTCCCACTGAAATGGTCTCCCAGAAGGCACTAGCACTAACACCTCTAGCAAATGTGCCTGCATCTGAATAAGAAAAACCGAACAAGTCTCCAAAAGTATCAATAGGCATAGTATGATCTTGGCTCATAAGGCGGAAGGTGACCATCCTTTCTCTAGGATCATGCTCGAATGTACTAAGGAACTCTAGGGTGATCTCGGTGTATGCATCCTCTCTAATCATAGCAAACTGTCTCAGCCCAACTCTATCGAGCATCATATCCACATCCTCTCGAACAAACAAGGAATCTAGATTATCTAACACAATGTAGCGAGGAGGGGTGAATGGGCGATCTAGGATACGTTCATATCGTTTCTTGTGTTTGGATAGGGGAGGGGGAAGCTTAGGAATGTTTTGAGGTGGTGGTGGAGGTGGGGGAGGGGCTTTGGAAGAAGATCCCTTCTTCTTCCCCGTATTTCTAGTTATTCTCTTCACAATATCCATTTCTGCAGCAAAAAATTGCCCTGTTCTTCACAAAAATCGGACGATTTTTCTGGGTTAGGTCGATTTTTTTGTCGATTTCTACGATTCTCACAATTCTGTAAAGTTCTGTCTCAACAATCACCACATACAGTTCCCTATAGTGATTCCTAAGCAAACTCCTCTATCAATTTCAGCAAACAAACATTTCCTAAGCAAGATTCAAATTCGAATGAGAAACTTAGGTTTTGGAATGAAAAACCTGAATTCCATATGGAAGAGTCGATTGACGTGCTTGTTGTTGCTAGATCCTTGTTCCTTGTTAAAAATGCTTCAGTTTGGGGCCAAGAATAATTCAAAATGATTAAGGAATGAGGATTGTAGGGCATGGGCGATTTTCGGAGTTCTTGAGAGAGAGAAATCGAGAGTGGAAGTGTTTGGAATGAGGGAATCGAGTGTTTAAGTCTTTATATAGGGTCGAGAAATTGTGAAGAAAATCGGACGATTTTCAAGGTCGATTTAATCGTCGGGGCGATTTTTCTTTCGTTTTCTCTGAACACATGGAAAATCGGACGATTTTTCTTGGCAGGTCGATCTCCAGGTCGATTTTTCTTTCTGTTGACAAAAATCGACTTGTTGTGTTCCTGAATCGAACGATTAACTTAATGCAGCTCGATTTCCTTCCTTGTTCTTCATGGAAATTGAAGATTTAACTGATTTATGCTCCCTTTCTCCATGGATCTCTCAATTTGGACCTAATTTCCTGCGATTAATGACACAACAAACCGAGAGTGCATCGAGGAACAAATAAAAAGCGAAAACAAAGAAACAAAGCAACTAATTTACTCTAACTAAGTGATGAAAGGAGGGAAAAATTATACTATCATGGGTTGCCTCCCAAGAAGCGCTTGATTTATCGTCTTTAGCTGGACGGTGTATGGTTTGTGTTCAATGGAGGAAGATAGGAGCTATCTCCTCGACTGGAGCTTCCGGTGTGTATTTCTTCAACCGTTGGCCATTAACCTTGAAACTTCCGCTTTGTTCACCCCATACTTCAACTGCACCATGGGGGAAAATTCGTTTAATTACATAAGGTCATGTCCAACGGGATTTAAGCTTACCTGGAAACAGACGAAGCCTCGAGTTGAATAGAAGGACTTGATCTCCCTCTTTCAGATCTTTTGGAATGATATGCTTATCATGCCAACGCTTTGTCCGTTCCTTGTAGATCTTTGCGTTCTCATACGCATTTAGCCGGATCTCATCCAGCTCATTGATGTCTAAGAGCCGCTTCTCTCCGGCTTCTTTCATGTCAAAGTTGAGCCACTTGATAGCCCAATATGCTTTATGCTCTAGCTCTACAGGAAGATGACAAGATTTACCATAGACAAGATTATATGGAGTCATACCTATTGGTGTCTTGAAGGCTGTCATGTACGCCCATAGTGCATCGTCAAGCTTCATTGACCAATCTTTCCTCGTTTTAGAGACGGTTTTCTTTAAAATTCCCTTGATTTCTCTATTTGATATCTCAACTTGTCCGCTAGTTTGCGGATGGTAAGGTGTAGCTATCTTATGGGTCACCCCATACTTAGCCAATAGGGTCTCAAATCGACGGGCTATGAAATGCGTTCCTCCGTCACTAATGATGGTTCGGGGAGTTCCGAACCTTGGGAAGATCGTTCTATTGAAGAACTTCACCACTACCATTGCATCATTAGTAGGAGAAGCGATTGCCTCCACCCATCTTGAGACATAGTCTACGGCAAGAAGTATATATTGGTTCCCGCATGAAGATGGGAAGGGTCCCATAAAATCGACGCCCCATACATCGAAGATTTCTACTTCTTGTATGTTATTGAGAGGCATCTCATTCCTCCTTGATATATTACCTGTCCTTTGACAAGCATCACAAGCAACAACAAACTTTTGCACATCTTTGAAAAGCGTAGGCCAAAAGAAGCCGGAACGAAGTACCTTAGCACAAGTTTTGTCAGAGCTAGCATGTCCGCCACATGGTAGGGAATGGCAATGGCAGATGACACTATCAACCTCATCTTCGGGGATACATCTCCTGTATATGCCATCGGGAGCTCGTTTGAATAGAAGAGGTTCGTTCCAATAGAAATGCCGGACGTCTCTAAAGAACTTCTTCTTTTGAGCATATGAAAGTCCGGGTGGAATCTCCTGACAAATAAGGTAATTCACAATGTCAGCAAACCATGGATCATTACCTTTTGAGATGTGTTGAAGACACTCTTCGATCTCATGCAGTTGCTCGTCAGGGAATGAGTCGTCTATAGGAAGGTCATCCGTCTCGTCGGTGAGTTGCGAAAGACGACTAAGATGATCGGCAACGGAGTTTTCCGATCCTTTCTTATCATGAATCTCCAAATCGAACTCTTGTAAGAGTAAGATCCATCTTAGAAGCCTTGGCTTCGCATCCTTCTCCGTGAATAAGTAGCGAATTGCGGAATGGTCCGTATAGACTATCACCTTTGCACCTACAAGATAGGAACGAAAATTTTCAAAAGCGTATACTACGGCTAAAAGTTCCTTTTCTGTGGTTGCATAATTATATTGAGCTTCATCTAGCATTTTGCTAGCATAGTAGATGGCATGAGTGCGACCATCTTTCTTCTGTCCAAGTACGGCTCCTATAGCGACGTCGCTTGCGTCGCACATGACCTCGAAAGGAAGAGTCCAATCGGGTGGTTGAATGATTGGTGCTGAAATCAAAGCTTCTTTGATCCTGCAAAAAGCATCTAAATAATCTTTCGAAAATTCGAAAGTTGCGTCTTTCATCAAAAGATTAGTTAAGGGTTTTGAAATCTTAGAAAAATCCTTTATGAATCTCCTATAGAAGCCTGCATGCCCTAAGAAACTTCTAATTCCTTTCACAGAAGAAGGGGGAGGTAGCTTCTCAATGGTTTCAATCTTTGCTCTATCAACCTCTATTCCCCTTTGTGATACTAGATGACCTAACACAATCCCTTCGGTGACCATGAAATGACACTTTTCCCAGTTTAAGACTAAGTTAGTGTCCTCACATCTCTTAAGAACTAGTGAAAGGTTATAGAGACAGTTATCAAAGGAAGAACCATATACCGAAAAGTCGTCCATGAAGACTTCCATGATATTCTCTACGTATTCGGAAAAGATTGCCATCATACACCTTTGGAAAGTGGCTGGAGCGTTGCATAGACCGAATGGCATTCTTCTATAAGCAAACATACCCCAAGGGCACGTAAAAGTTGTCTTCTCTTGATCATCCGGATGAATTGGAATCTGAAAGAAACCGCTATATCCATCTAGATAACAAAAGTAAGAATGTTGGGCTAACCTTTCCAACATTTGATCAATAAAAGGCAGGGGGAAGTGGTCCTTCCTAGTGGCCACGTTCAGTTTGCGGTAGTCGATGCACATTCGCCACCCTGTAACTGTCCGTGTGGGGATAAGTTCGTTGTTTTTTGTGGCAACAACGGTAATGCCTCCTTTCTTTGGTACTACTTGTACTGGACTCACCCATTTGCTATCGGAAATAGGAAAGATGATACCTGCATCAAGTAGCTTAAGGATCTCTTTCTTCGCGACCTCTTTCATTGCCGGATTTAACCGTCTTTGAGGTTGGCGTGAAGGCTTGTAATCCTCTTCCATTAGAATTTTGTGCATACATAAGGAGGGTTTTATTCCTACTAAATCATCAATAGTATAACCTAATGCTCTCCTATGTTGCTTCAGAACATGCATAAGTTTCTCTAGTTCAGCATCATTCAATTTCGCATTGACTATGACCGGATATGTGGAATTAATACCAAGAAATGCGTACCTTAAATGCGTGGGGAGTGGCTTCAATTCTAATGATGGAGGTGCCTTGATTGATGATGATTCGTGGCCTTCGGATGTTGTGGGAGAGGTCTCTAGAGGTGGGGGTGATGTATCATTAGAGTCGAGAACAACTGCGGTGAAGTTTGGAGAATCCAGAAAATTTCCCACTGGATCGACCTCCCCTGAAGTAAATCGGTCGATCTGAGGCACGATTTTTCTTTCTGTTGTCAAAAATCGGGTTGCCTTTTCAAAAATCGGACGATTTAGTTTATGCAGGTCGATTTTCTTCACAATTTCCGGAGTTAATTCTAGTTCTTCAAATCTTGTTCCCAGTTCTTCCTCCATATCATCTAATGCTTTCACATCCTCATTGCAATCATGTTCCACTCCTTCCTCCATGATGCTCATACTAAGAACCTTTTGAAGAGGGTCTTTCATTAAGATAGAACTTACTACCTCTCTAGACTCTTCTTCATCAAAGATATCAAAGACATCGTCTCTCAAGGCTGGCTCCTTGATTAAGGAAGAGAGTATGAATTCCACCTTCTCTTCACCTATATGGAAAGATAGCTGGCCATTTTTGCAATCGACCATGCATCCGAATGTTGCAAGGAATGGTCTCCCAAAAATGATGGGAACCGGATAATCTGCAGGGATGTCAAGAATGACAAAATCTATAGGAATGTAAAACTTACCGAGTTTTACAGGAATGTCTTCTAATATCCCAACCGGCTTAGTGGCGGAACGATCAGCCATGTAGAGTGTGATCTTCACCGGTCTAGGCTCTCCTAGACCAACTGCTTTGCATAGAGCAAGTGGTATGATACTCACACTCGCTCTAAGGTCGCAAAGTGCATCATAAGTAGCCTCTCCCAAAGTTATGGGTATGCAAAAGGATCCTGGATCATGGAGCTTAGGTGGCATATTCTCCGTCATAGTCTTGATGAGTTCGGATGACTCCATACTCATCTTGACTTCTCCGATGTCTTCCAATTTCCTCTTGTTAGAGAGGATCTCCTTGAGGAATTTCCCATAAGCTGGCATACCTAAAATTACATCCATAAAAGGTATATTATTATGCAGCTTACTCATAAGTTCAACAAACTTACCAAAGTGTTTATCTAGGCGTGCACGCACTCTAGATTGAGGAAAAGGTAGAGGTGGTTTGTAGGCGGGAGGAGGAACATAGATATATCCCTTCTCTTTTCCCTCTCCTTCTTTAGTGGTGGATTCAACTACTTTAGGTTGAGGATCGGTAGTTGTTATGCCACTCCTAGTAGTGATCGCCATAACCCTTCCCTTTGGGTTATCTTCTGTCTTCCCGGGAAGTTTCCCTTGGTCTCTTGGAACCTCTCCGGCCTTGTTAAATACTTGGCTTTCCAAAGCTTTGTGAGCTTTATCAACCGAAGTTATATAGCTCTCCAACCCTTGTAGTTTGCCTAGGATCGTCTCTAGCATGGGATCGGGTTTGTTTGATCCTCTTGATTGTTCCTGGCTTGTTAAAGGAGTAGAAGAAGATGGAGATGTTAGACCTTTTTCAGCATGAGAATAAGGATTACCTGGATTTTGCTGATTTGACCTCCAATTGTTGCTATTGGAGTTCCTATTGTTGTTGTTCCAATTGGAGTTCCGGTTGTTACTATTGTTGTTGTTCCAATTGGAGTTCCGGTATCACTCCTTTGATTGTTGTCCCTTCCCATGTAGTTGGCTTCTTGCTCCTTAGTCTTTTGAAGACTTGTTTTGAGCACTTCCTTCAACTCTTTGATCTCATTATTGAGGGAGAATATTTGTGTTTGAGCAGCTTGGTTCAATTTAGCTCCCGGATCACCTTGATTCCGGCTATTTGGTTCCACCTTCCGGTGGGAATACTTCTCAATCACTTGGGCTTGCTTCTCAATGAAGTCCCAAGCATCATCCTCTCTCATGTCCATGAATGTGCCACAAGAGAGAGATTGGAGGTTGAATTGTGTTTCCACATCCAATCCTTTGTAGTAGATCTCCAATAATTCCAGCTTTGAAATGCCATGGTGTGGGCAATCCAACAAGAGATCTTGAAACCTTTCCCAAGATTGAAACAAACTTTCGTTAGTTTTCATAGAAAAAGCGTTTATCTTACCTCTCAATTCCTCCGTTTTGGATGGCGGAAAGAACTTGGTGAGGAATTCCGAAGACAATTCCTCCCATGTAGCCAGCTTTGCAGCTGGAAGTGTTTGGTACCAAGCTAGAGACTTGTCCTTCAAAGAAAAGAAGAACGGTTTGATCTTGTAATTGCTTGTAGTAGCCTTCTTCGGCTTCATAGTCTCCATGAGAATCTCGAAATTCTGCAAGTGTTGGTGTGGAGATTCAGTACTTGCTCCGCCATATTGACTTTGGCGAACCATGGTGATGACTTGTGGTGAGAAGCTAAACTCCTGGATGTCTTCAGCTCCGAAGTCCACACCTAGACGGCGTGGTTGCTGAATTGGGTCCATCCGTTGCCCCAAAGTTCGGGGTCTATCACCGTCATTAGCAACTCTCACATCCCTAGTTGGGAGGCGAGGAACAACCCGTGGTTTTGGGGTGTTCCGAACAGGAAGAAGTAATGGATCGATCTCCTCAAGTTCTGGCATGTCCGGATCAATCTCTTCATCATCGGATGAGTCATTTCTAATGGATTTAGTTGGCGTCTTGACTTTCTTCTTCTTCCTGGATTCGTTCAATTCCAACTTCATGTCCAACATCATAGCTCTTAGTTCATCAATCTGAAATTGATGACTCGTTTCAGCATCTAGACGTGCTTTCTCACTCAACTGAAGTTGGCTTTGAGCTTCATTCAGTTCAGCATGGAAGTTTCTTTCATTGTTCTCAGCCATTTTCTTTTGCTTCAACTTTCTTCTCAAAGTTTTCTCCAATTCGGGATCGAAAGGAACTAGATCTTTAGTGGATCTAGTCTTTCGCATATACCTAAAGAACCTGCAAAGATCACTCAAGTAGACAAATCAAATCACAAGAGCAAGAGCTCTCAAGCTAGACAACCGAAAACCGAATTTTGTCTAGACCAAATCCCCGGCAACGGCACCAAAAACTTGTTCGCTCAAAAAGTGTGTGCGTCAAAGTCTTAAATTTATATCTAGAACTCAAAGCAAAGCGAACCCGCAGTGTACGGATCAACTGTAGTGAGGTAAGAATTCCAACGTCGAACTCAGGGATTTGGTGAGAGTAAATTCAATTTCAATTATCTAGAGAAAATGCAAAAAGCTTTTGTGATCAAATAAGGGTAAAATGATTCCAAGGATTCAAGTATCGGATTTCGGCTTTCAATTCAAGACACTTCTATAGATATAAGGACAGAGTTTATATTGCCAAGATTATGTGTTAAAAGGTAGGTATCGTACGGTGAAGTTCCGAGACCTATATATTTAATCTAATGGTTCTCTCTATAAGGGTTGTTGAGGCTGCAATATAGAAAGATCTAAAGACAAGAATTATGTTCAAACTAACTATCTAAAACTCCAGGATATGACTCTCCAAAGTAAGAATAGAAAGCACATTTAGAATCTTAATAAAGGATGTTGAGTCTCTCTAATACCCAAATCTTGTAATCTTAATCTATTAAATGTAGAATCAAATTTGAAGTCTCTTCATACACTCAATTAGAGGTTAAAAAGGTTAAAAAAGGTTGGGATTTAGACAAGGATTAGTTTTGATTAAAGATTAATTCAATTAAAGTTCGCCAGAAGAATAAATCGGGTTGTTCATCATTAAATCGGCCGATTTACTCAAGAACATACCGATTTTCCTGTTATCGCAAAACTAAAATCTAAACTCTCAGGGTCCTAATGTGTAAATGAGTTCAGTCTATCATCATCTAAGCCTTAATCATCAACTATTCTCCCCAGATTCACAATGGTTTTAGCCAACCATTTTCAAAATCGAATCAAATTAAAGATCGAGTGAAATATCGCAAATAAAACCGAATCTTGAATAAAAACTCAATAACCTTCAAATCTGTAAACAATTCTCGAAACTGATCAATATATATCTCAAGTAACTCAAATTCGTGTTCAAAAACCACAATTACTTCTATGGAACAAAGAAATCTCACAAATAATGATAAAGATTGACTTTCCGGCTAGAGTCCTTCAATCCTTCTCCAAGAATCTTCAATCTCTCTCAAACGCGTAAAGATTTCCCGCTGCGGACGTCCCGTTTTCGTTCCCAGGGTTCCAACCTATAGTTTCTTGCTAATGGGCCGTTTGGCAAAACTCTCCTCTAGCCCAAAAGAATTGGGCTTTGTGTCGTCTTATCATTTGGCCGAAAAACAAAGAAAATCGGCCTAGTCGATTTATACACAAAACCGTTCGATTTCTAAAGAAGAAAATCGTCCGATTTATATGTATAATGGCACGATTTTCTTCAACAGAAAGTGCTCTTCTTTTAGCTTGTTTTCTATGCTTCTCCTTTGCAACTCCTTAGCTCTTTGTGATCCCTCCAAGACTTCTTTAGCTTCTCTAACGTCCTTGGATGCTCCTTGCTCCACTTTTGCTTCCAATTTCACTCCATTTACCTATAATTCATCAAAAAGTGTAGACCTCTATTTCCGACAAATGGTTGAATAGAACATAAAAGGCACACAAAATCTCTCTAAATGCAAGGCAAACTGAGACAATCTTCTACAATATGCATGAATATAATGGTATATAATTCATGTCATCACTAGCCCTCTCTCTCTCATAATCAAAAGCCTGATCCTGGTAGTCTACCAATGAATCACAGTGAAATCCTTCCATATACAAACACGTACTCTCCCTCAGACGTCGGGAGAATAGGTATACGTGCTGGTCCTCAGAAGGTGCAGTTGGACCCAGCAAAGCGAACTCAGTCCGGAAGCGGCGAATTGCATCTGTGATGGGCACATCCTCAAAGCCTGCTTCCACAAAATCCTGCAGCTTCTCCCTCCCCAGTGAGGCAGGGTAGAACTGCTCCCTCAACAATGTCCTCATCTGCTCATAAGTTGTGACTCGTGCTCTAAATGTCCTCTACCGCTGATATGCCAGGTCATGGAATAGAGACTGTACTAGCTCTATCCGTCTGTCATCTGGGCAACGAATAGACTCTAAAGCTGAGTCTACATGCCCAATCCACACCTCAGTCTCTAGGCCAATATCCCCAGAGAAGTGTGGTACTCCTTGCTGGTGGAATGCCTTCAACTAGGTGTCTGGTCGAGGCCCTCTAGTCTCCTCCACAACTCGAGCTGGCTCAACTACACGAACTGGTGCAGCTGCCACCTGAGTAGATCCATGGGATTCTTCAGATAATCCCTCTTGCCCTGGTAAGTCTGGGGCTCGTCTACCCGCTCTGATGGCCTCCTCAAACTGCCTGAGATACTCCCTGAACTCTGATCCACCCATGGAGACACGGTATGAGCTATCAGACTGGCCTGGATAGGTCTGCTGTCTCCTGGACCCACCACTCCTCGTAGCTGGAGCAAAGCTCTCAACAACCTCCTCATGAGCCTTCTCCACCACTGGTGGATCTGCAGCGGGAGCTGGTCCCTGTCTCCTCTCTCCTAGAGGAAGAGGTGGTCTACCTCTACCTCTGCCTGCAGCAGTAGCTGTGGTCTGAGCCATCTGCGGGGTATGCACACCTAACGTATAAGGCTCTATATAGGCCATATGTATAGATATATATATATAATACTTAATAATACATGCACACATATCATCACATATAAGGTATATATATATATATATATATATATATATATATATATATATATATATATATATATATATATATATATATATATATATATATATATATATATATATATATATATATATATATATATATATATATATACTGTCGAGATCCTCAGATGGGTGACGACTTCTGTACACTCTATCCTAAAACATTTGTACTCGCTTTAAAACCAAAACTCTTTAAAACGTCAGACCCCATGTGGGTTCTGTTTATTTATCCACTCTACCTTTATTGCAGATAACAAGTGCCATTGTTGTTAACGTAAGGCTCTGATACCAGCTTTGTAACACCCCAAATTCGTTGGACTCGGAATGCTACATTGGGCTAGGATCTCACAATGGATCCTGACCCTAGCCTGACAACAAGTTCACTGGATCTTACAACAAGGCACAAGTAGAGTAAAAACAAATACATAAAAGCTGTATGATAGAACAAAAGAGTTTACAAACTCAAAGCCGAGTACAAAACCATAACAACAACATCAACTGATACAAAAGATCCCTAACCCACGCATCCTAATATACAGAAGTCCTCGGCTAGTCACACCATCTGGCTCACTGTGTAGTCTTACTAACATGCAGATCAACTACAACACGGTATACACCGTTAGCTACAACAATAAATAAGCATGAAGTAATAGCACAAACACAATACAACATCTGATACATGCAATGCCACACACATTCATTTAATTATCTTTAATTACGTTATACCATTACTAATTCAACTTCTTTTGTAACACGAGGAGCCTCAAGAACCCCGCCCCATCCAACGTAACACAGGAGTTTTGCATGGGGGTGACCGTCACTCGTCCCCTCCTGTGAGATCATCTTCATGGCACCTCTTCCTAACCCGCAGGCGGAGACCGGTGGTTACCGCCTATTATAATACACTTGGGCCATATAAATGTAATGAATGGTCGTCCTAGTCCGGTTTAAGTTATAAATGCACAACCATATGAACACACACAACCATTACAATCATACAATCCACAATTGCACGAAGTAAGTCCTATGGACTTACCTGATACTCTCGTATCCTCTACCACGTCACAGCTTCCCCTCGGGGAAGAACCCAACGCCTGCAAGAGCAAGGCACACAACATCACAACCTAAAAGGGTTAGGAGACTCGTCTCCATAACTAGAACCAACCTACAACCTAAAGATCAACACAAGCTCACATAGGCCTATAGCATACTCTCAACATCAACACAAGTGCCTAAGGCACATCTCTAACATACCACTCATCCTAACCATCCTAACCTAGCCAGAAACTAAGCTAAAGCTAAAGGAAAGGAAGGAAGGAAGACATACCAACAAGGTATGCACCAACAGAAGCAAGAACACACCAGCCAACCCAGTGAGGCGCAAGGGCGGCTCACCAAAGACGCAGGGGCGGCTCCACACCAGGCGCAGGTACGGCTCAGGTCAGGCGCAAGGGCGGCCAACTGTGCAGAGAGTTGGTCCCGACTCCTCTTCGACTCCTTTCTCGATTCTCTTCACGTCTTCAACACATCACAACAAAACATACACATAATATACACACACATGATCATCACAACATCCAAGAAGGATCCAATCACAAGTCCAACTTGTGATCCTAGGCTAGAAAGAAGAAGAAAGAAGCAAGTAGAAGGAAAGAAGAGAGAAGAAGAGAAGGGACTTACCACTCCACCCTAGGCTGCAACTATGGAGCAACAACACCACTCTCAGCCTCAACACAACAACAACAGCTCCAAGAGCACCCAAGCCAAGAACACACTCAAACTCTCAAGAACTCACTCACACAAACAAGAAGAGATCAAAGAAGATCAAAGGAGAAGAAGAAGGAGATGAAGGACGTGAGGAGGAAGAGAGAGGTTGGAGAGATGAAGAAACCCTTCATCTGAAGTCTAAGAAGGCTTATAAGAGAAGCCAGCCGCAAAGCATAAGTCAAGAGTCAACAAAAGCGACTGCACCAGCCACAGAACCGCAGGGGCGGCCAGCCTAGGCGTAGGGGCGGCTCCTCTGTGACGCAGGGGCGGCCCAAGGGATGCGCAAGGGCGGCTGACTAGGCAAGGCTAAGGCACTCTAGCTCATCTAGGCTCCAAAGACTAAGGCTCTTACATCATGTCTGGTTGAGAGTATCTCCGACGTGAGGCATCAGACATTATGGCATAAAGGGAAAGTTGAATCCCCTATAGGTCGGTCCTTTCGAGATACTGGATAGAGTTGGAAGAGCAGTGCACATATTGGCTTTACCATCGAAGTTAGAGGGTGTTCACCCTATGTTTCGAGATACACGATTTTGGTGCTATCTTAGTGAGTGTATGTTATGCTATGTGCTTATGTGATATATTGTGTTTTCGTGCTAGCTGTGAGTTGTGCATATGATCTGTTAGATCTTGTTTGCTAGTACGAGATAGGTATAGCTGGAGATGGTTCTTTCCTCCATCCTACAGGTGCATTACTATTGGAACGAACCTCTACTCTTCAAGAGAGGTCTAGATGGAATTTTTAGAAGATGTATTCTGGAAGATGAAGTAGAAAGCATCATCTGCCATTTCCATTCATTACCTTGTGGTGGACATGCTAGTTCCCACAAGACATGCGCTAAGGTACTTCAATTTAGTTTATTTTGGCCTACACTATTTAAAGATGTGCAAAACTTTGTTGTCTCTTGCGATACTTGTCAAATAACATGTAAAATATCTAGACGGAATGAAATTGCTCTTAACAACATCCAAGAGGTTGAGATCTTCCACGTATGGGGAGGGGAGTGGACTTCATGGGACCCTTCCCATCTTCATGTGGAAACCAATACATATTTCTAGCTGTAGACTATGTTTCTAGATGAGCTGAAGCTATTTCTTCTCCTACTAATGATGCAATGGTGGTAGTGAAGTTCTTTAATAGAACGATATTCCCATGGTTAGGGATGCCCTGAACCATCATTAGTGACGGAGGAACGCATTTCACAACCCGTAAGTTTGAAACTCTATTGTCAAAGTTTGGGGTAACTCACAAGATTTCTATTACTTACCATCCACAAACAAGCAAGCAAGTAGAAATCTCAAATCAAGAAATCAAGAGCATTCTAGAGAAAATTGTTTCTTGAACAAGAAAGGATTGGTCAATGAAGTTAGATGATGCGCTTTGGGCATATAAGACCGCTTTCAAGACTCCCATAGGCACAACACCTTACAACCTTGTATATGGGAAGTCTTGTCATCTTCCGGTGGAGTTGGAGCACAAGGCTTACTGGGCAATCAAATGGCTCAACTTCGACATGAAGGAAGTTGGTGAAAAACGCCTTCAAAACATCAATGAGTTAGAAGAAATCCGTTTGAATGCATACAAGAATGCACGATTTTACAAGGAGAGGACGAAAAGATGGCATGACAAGCATATCATTCCCAAAGAGTTGAAAACCGTCTCCACTCACAGTATGTCCATCAATGATAACATGGAGGAAAGAACCATCTCCAACTAATCCTAAACACACACACAATAGCATGGAGGAAAGAACCATCTCCAGCTATACCTATCTTGCGCTAGCAAACAAGATCTAAAAGATCATATGCACATATCACAGCTATTAAGAAAAGCTCATCACATCACATAATCACATAGCATATCACACACTCACCAAGATGGCACTAAGATCTACTAGTGGATCCTACAGCTGCATCTATCTCGGCGTAAAACTCTGGATAGTTCCTCTGGATACTATCCTCAGTCTCTCATGAAGCCTCATCAGGTCCTCGTCTAGACCATTGTATCCTCAGCATAGGAATGTCCTTCGAACGCAGGCGTCTCACACCTTGTTCTAAGACTGCAAGAAGGTGCTCTACAAAGGTGTAGTTCGGCTCAACCACTAAATCATCATAACTCACAATGTGCCTCGGATCTGGTATGTACTTCCTAAGTTGAGACACGTGAAACACAGGGTAATACCCTCTAACCTCGGTGACAATGCTAATCTTGTGGCTGCCCTCCCGACTCTATCCAGTATCTCGAAAGGACCGACATATCGGGGACTCAACTTCCCCTTTATGCCAAAATGTCTGACGCATCGTGTCGGAGATACTCTCAACCAGACATGAGCTCCTACTCTGAACTCTAGAGATCGACGCCTCTTGTTTGCATATGACTTATGCCGACTTTGTGCAACTAGCATCCTCTCTCAGATCATCCCTACTCGAGCTATATCATCCTGAATCTGCTCTGGCCCGATCCCACTGATGTTGCGAGGCTTATCCCAGCAGAATGGTGTACGGCATCTACATCCATACAATGCCTCATAAGGAGCCATCCCAAAGGATGCATGCCGGCTGTTGTTGTATGAGAACTCAACTAGTGGGAGGTAATTTGACCATCCATGTCCCCAATCCAACACACAAGCTCGCAGCATATCCTTCAGAGTCTGGATGATCCTCTCTGACTGACCATTTGTCTAGGGATGAAACACAGTCGTGAAGTGTAGACTCGTCCCCAAATCAGTCTGGATCTACAACCAAAACCTCGAGGTAAACCGTCCATCTCGATCAAACACAATCGTCCTTGGTACACCATGGAGTCTCACTATCTGTCTAGTGTACTCGTCAGCCAATCTGCTCACTAGCCACGTCTCTCTGATAGGAATGAAACGTGTCGTCTTCTTCAATCTGTCAACAACAACCCAAATAACATCAAAACTCATACTAGGCCTCAACCCGGTCACAAAGTCCATGGAGACGTCCTCCCACTTCCGCTGCGGTACTAGTAGTAGATGGAGCTCACCCCTAGGTCTGCAATGCTCTATCTTGACCTGCTGACAAGTCGCACACTGGGCCACAAATCTGGCTACATTAGGCTTCAGCCCTCCCCACCAATATGAGCGTCTCACATCCTGGTGCATCTTACTCGCACCTGGGTGCACTAAGTAAGGGGTACAATGAGCCTCCTGTAAAATCCTCTATCTTAGCTCCGCATCAGCGGGTACACAGACGCGGTCGCGGCGTCTCATCATCCCAACTACTCCTACGGAGAAATGTGGTGCCTCACCACGAGACATCCTCTCCCTAATCCTCGTCAAAGTCGGGCAGGTCCCCTGCTTCTGTTGGATCTCATCCAACAGACCAGGTAGAACCTCTAAAGCAAATAACTGGGCATCCTCATCAGGGAACTGGATGTCCATCTCTAGCCAAGCATAATCCCTTCGAAGCTGAGGCTGAACATTCAATCTCGCAATCACCTTCTCTCGAGGCGTCTTCCTACTTAGGGCATCGGCAACAACGTCCGCCTTCCTTGGATCATACAAAATCTCAAGGTCAAAGTCCTTGATCAACTCAAGCCATCGACGCTGGCGGTTATTCAATTCCCATTGCGTGAAAATGTACTTCAGACTCTTATGGTCTGTGAAGATCTGACATGTAGCACCATACACGTAATTCCTCCAAATCTTCAAAGCATGAACCACTCTGGGCACACTGATCAGACCACACAAATCTGGTAGTCTGATAGGTGATGGAATCACTATTATTTAGGATAGTTTTTCGAGTCTTTTGATTGCATTTGGGTCGGTTTATGCTGCTAACTCCTTAGTCCAGAAGAAGAAGACTAAAAGAAGCTAAGGAAGGAGTTATAAGCACTTAGGAGTAAAGATCGTTCACGAAGCAAAGCTTCTGTCGCATCACCACCCCTGCGGAGCCTTTTCACCGACCCAGCGGGTGACGCCTTACACCGGAGCGCCCCCTGCGCCTTCGCCAGCGCCGACCATGAAGTGTGTCACCGCCCCTGCGCCACTCCTTGGCGCCCCTGCGGTGACCTGCCTTGAAGAAATGAAGACCAGCTCCCTTGCGTCTCCCACTGCGCCCCTGCCTGCGCCTCAACGTGGGAGCTGGAATGCGAAGAGGCTGTGTCACTGCCCCTGCATCGACATAGGGACGCCCCGGCGGCTTGGCATCATAAACGTCAGGAAGTCGAACGGTCAGACGTTTGAAGAGCATTGAAGATCCGCCCCAGCGGAATTACCTAGCTGCCCCTGCGGCCTCGAAGAAGATTAAGCGTTTTTGCCTTCACCGCCCCTGCGGAGCTGAAGCGGAGCTGAAGGGCGCCCCTACAGCTTAACGTCAGAAGCTTTACTCCGGCTGTTTACACCACCTTTATGGCATCAAAGGTGGCTATTTTGGGCCGGCTATTTACTCCTATTTAGTGTCTTTTGAAGTATAAATAGTCCTTGGTTGATTGCTAGAAGAACCATCTTATCATATTGTTAGCCAACAAATTATCCACTTAGATTGTCTTGCTACCTTGTAATGAGTTGCTAACTCCCTTGCTACATTGGGTTGGTTTGAAGCTGCATTGTTACTTTGGTTGTAAGTTCTTTATAATATAGGTTTTCATTCAGTAATACTTTGTGTTTCCGTGATCTCCATTGTCTAATTGCATGTTTACTATTGCTTGAGATTGATCACCTTAGGTTCTAAAGTGCATGTAAACAACTAGGATTAATAGGTTCCGGGTTCCGGTCTTTAATCTAGTAGTAACTTTAAGTAATAACGGGTTGTGATTACTTAAAGAAAAGGAACACAAATATAAAAAAAGTTTAACGGTTTTAATCTTCTCTTTATATCCCTTAGTCTTTGTTTGAAAGCTAACTTTTTATTTGTTCTTGTAGGTTTACGGAACTCTAACATGTTAAGTTGTGTTGATGCTGGTTGGCTAAACACATATATATGATCGAGACGGGAGATTACTTGAAAACTTGATAAAAGGGAACTCACCAAAGTAGCAATTGCATGCTTGGAATCAACCTAGTGTAGATTCATCCACTATTGTCTTACTTGTCGCATTAATCGTTTTCATAAATTTTTGTGCCACAATTCAACCAACCCCCCCCCCTTTGTGCTACTTGTCACTATAATCAATAATCGCATCTAAAACACCTTAACTCTCTTGGGTTCGACCCTTACTTAATCACTATACTTGTTCTTAGTGCTAAGTCGGGATTTACTTTTGATTCGGTATAGACGACCATAGAAATACCTTCGGTCAAATTTTGGCGCCGTTTCCGGGGAGTTTTAGTATTTTACTGTTATTATTGATTATTGGTTTGAACCATTTTTATGGCTCAAACCCGTGCTACTAACTCCGGATTTGCTTCTTTTGATCCAGAAATTGAGATGACGCACATCCGGCAACGAAGACAACAACAACTTCAACAAGAGATGGTTGACCGTACTATTCGTCAACTTACGCAGCCCACCTTGGCTCAAAACCCTCTTGCGGTCACTATACTGGCACTAGGGGAAGGAGTCAAATTTGAGCTCAAGCCGGGCCTCATTCACTTGCTTCCATCCTTCCATGGGCTAAGTGGTGAAGACCCCATCAAGCACCTTGGGAAGTTCCATACCGTGTGCATGAGCATGAAGCCTGCCAACATTACCGAAGAACAAATCAAGATGAGGGCATTCGGCTTCACACTCAAAGATTCGGCAGATGATTGGTATTACCACCTTTCATCCGAGAGTATCGACACTTGGGAGAACCTTCACAAGGCGTTCTTGGAGAAATACTTTCCAGCTAAGAAGGCCAATAACTTGAAGAAAGCTATAAGCAACATCGATCAAGAGGCAAACGAAACTCTCTACGAGTACTTCAAAAGGTTTGCACGCCTCCGATCCAGCTTTCCTTTTCACGGATATTCAACTCAAGATCTAGTCTTGTACTTGTACAATGGCTTGCTAGACAATGAAAGGAGGATCGTCGATGCGGCTTGCGGAGGTAATATTCTTAACTCTACTCCTGACCTTGCTTTGGAAAATATACAGGAACTAGCGGAGGAAACTCGGACCTTTGGAAGGACCCCGGCTAAGAAAGGAGTTCATGATATGAGTTCCGGGAAGAGTGAGATATCCACCGAGCTTGCGGAATTAAAGGAAATGGTGAAGAGGCTAACACTTATTGGAACACCGCCGCAGCTCAAAGCTTGTGGAGTTTGAGCTGACCCGTATCAACCAACGGACATGTGTCCACAAGTCCAGGATGACGATGCTGAGGTAAACGCAATGGGTTATGGACAACCACAACAGCAAAGACCTAGGAACGATCCCTATGCACAGAATTTCATTCCAAATTGGCGTGACCAATAGAATTTTTGTTGGAGGGATCAACAAAACCAACAACAACAGCCCCACCAAGGTAAGTATCACTCAATTGAAGATATGTTGCAGGTTTTGACTAAACACTTTGCTACTCATGTCCAAACAACAGAATCTAGCATCAAGAACCTTGAAAAACAGGTTGGTCAAATGGCAGAACCCATCACAAGAATTGAAACTAGGGCCTCCGGCGGATTACCATCTCAAACGGTTATAAACCCAAAGGTGATGTTGGAAGAGGCTCAATCATAGAGGAAGAATCCCTACGTCGAGCCAACGACGTAAAACAAAGGCGCTGGTCGGGAGGCAACCCGAAGAAATTTGAAGAGGAATTTATGTCAAGAAAACCGCCCCTGAGGCTCTAAGTCCCCGCCCCGGCGGTGAAACCCTTTACCAGCACCGCCCCCGGCGTTGGGCTAGCGTCTGCTCACGTAGGCCACCGCCCCCGCGGTGAGGCTGCGTACCCCCTCTTCCTTGCCACCGTCCTTGCGTTGACAAACACCGCCCCTACGGTTCTGTTAAGGAAAGAAAAAAATACACTTCCCAAAAATAAACCTACATCTACCGCCCTATTTACTCCCTCTTCATTCATCCTTCAAAAACCTAGCCGACTCGCCTCCCACGCCCTCGCGCCCTCCGGAAAATCTCGCACCGCCCTGTCCAGACGCTGTTGCGCCGCCTCCGGCAACCTAGTGTCACCGCCTCTTTATGACACCAACCATCTCCACCACACACACACCCTCAACCCTTTCACTTTCACAACTCTACTGTCCCACCTCCGGCGACGTCTGCGACAGCAAGGAAGATGCCGGAAAAGCCCCATCGCCACCACCTTCGTCGAACGCCCAAATCGCCCTCTGCTCTTCGCCCGCCCCTGCGCCTCCCTGCGCCTGCAAGCTCCCGCCCCTGCGTCGAGCCGCCCCTGTGCCTGTTGCAGCCGCTCCTGCGGAAAACACAATAGAGGGTTCGTTTCTTACTCAATTTTTTGAAATTTCTAATTCCTTTGATTGTCTCAATTGCAAGAGATGGAAAATTAGAAGAAGTATAAGTTTTCGGAAGCTGAGACAATGCGGTATAGGATTGCACAAAGTCTGGACGTTCCTACCTTGGAACAATTGGGTTTGTTGGAAAGCATGGAGGAGCTTCTCAACAACGCCGGGCTCGGGGATTTCTTGACAACAACCGCTCCAACATACCCCGAGCTCAGCCGCTAGTTTATTGCCACCTTCAAAATGGAAATGGTGGACCATGGGTGTATTGGACTTACATTCAAGTTCAACAAAAGGAAGTACACATTAGACTACACCCAGCTGCAGGAGGCATTAGGGGTGACCATATCCGCTTCCGACGACTGGTGGGAACCTATTCCAACACCTGATTTGATGGAGTTCTGGTAGGCCGCCACCAGGTCTAAATTTCATGCAGGGGGTGAGTACTCCAATAAATTCACTCACTCCTGTTTGAGGCTCATCTTGAAGGTATTCATGAGTGTCTTATGTGGACACAAGGAGGAGAATAAGGTTGCTCTTAAGGACCTTCCGCTGCTATACGCCTGCCTCTCCACCAACGACTGGGTACCGGATTGGTCATACCTCTTCCTTAGCGCTTTGAAGCGGATTAGGAAGAATGAGCCACGTGATATTGTGGGAGGAGGGATCATCATCTCCTTGTTGGCTGCACAGGTGATTGATCTCTCTACTTTAGAGGACGGATTAGAAGCCCCACTTTATACGGAGGGTATGTTGAGGAGGTGTAGACTCCTCAGGAGAGACGAGGAGCATCGTTTTTGGCTCTCTTTAGCAGATGAGAGTCACATCACATACCTCCCTCGACGACTTCCATTGGGAGACGAGCTCTCTGATGTGTATGTACCAGTTGACCCCGTTCCTCCGAGACGACCTCAGGCAGATATTATTGGGAGATACGCAGCCGGTTCCAGCTGAGCCCCCACCACTGTTGAGGAGATGCCGATGGCAGCACACAATAGTCAAGCCATGGAGAGTCTGCAGGCTCAGATGGCAGCCTTGACTACACAGCACCAGGCATGGCAGACCGAGTACCAGCAGTCCATGCTTGAGCAGCAGCAGGCGTGGCAGTCCAATTTCTCCTCCTCCATGACCACTCACTTTGACCGCCGTCAAGATGCTTGGCAGGCGGCTCATCAGCAGCAGTTAGAGACTTAGCAGCTGGCTTGGCAAGCTAGCTATGAGACTTCATTTAGAGAGAGGATGGAGGCTCAAGAGGGTCGTATCGACACCCTTCACCGTCGGCAGGAGCACTTCTTCCGCCATTTCCCTTACCCACCGGAGGAGGGTCCAGGTGGTCCATCCGGACCACCCCACTGAGGGGTACATTTCTTTTCCGAAGGTCCCAACCTCGGAAGACCTCTATCGGACCTATGTCGGTAGAGACTGTAACAGTTCTTTGACCTACATCTAGTACCGCACGGTGTCTACGCATCCAATCCATACCTAATATGACCTCTTCATGCATCAATGGCCTGACTAAGAAGTCCACAAGCAACACATGAGTCCCTAAACGAAGGGGACAACTATGTATCTCACGGGTACCTCTGACCCGGCTACCATCGGGTAACCCTATAGTAAAGTGTGTCCCCTCTATAATAGCTAAATTCAAACGCTCAACACATACATCCGAAATAAAGGAATACGTAGCACCCGTATCAAATAAAACTCTAACAAGTAAACCATGTAGTAGAATGGTACCTGTAGCAACTGGTGCCATCTGCCCCTCAGCACTCCTTAGCTCAAAAACTCGCCCACGGGCTCCTCTGGTATCACTGGTACTAGCGTCTCTACCTCTGCCTCTACTCAGTCCTGGAGCAGAACTCTGAGTAGCAGGTGTATTTGGGACTCTCTACTGTCCCTGTGCCTAGTGTTGAGGTGGTCTCTGCCCACATCCCGCTGCACCTGTAGGGGAAGAACCCTGTTGTGATGACACCTTGCCCTGACGGCAAAACGTAGCCCTATGTCTTGGCTTCCCGCACGAGAAGCAAGTCAATGGTGCTCTTGGGCACTCAATCCTTAAGTGTCCATACGCCCTGCAGTTGTAACACTGCCGGCCTCTCTCAGTTGTCTGTGCAGACACTAGACCACTCGAGCGGCCTTGAGGCTGGCCTCGCCCGTATCAAAATGCTCCTGCACCAATCTGTCCGGTATGTTGTCTCTTCTCAAACCGTCCCGTCTGAGAAGTCCTCCTCTGGCTGGCTCTCTCTCACTCAAAAGTAGAGGCCCGATCCTAGTATTCTGCCAAGGACTCACAATGGAATCCGGCCATGTACGAACGTGTGCTCTCCCTCAGTCAACGGGAGAAAAAGTACACATGATGGTTCTCAAAAGGAGCAGCTGGACCCAGGAAAGCTAACTTAGTAGAAGCGGTTGATGGCATCAACAATCGATATGTCCTCAAAGCCTAGCTCCATAAAGTCCTGCAACTTCTCCTTCCTCAGTGAGGCAGGGCAGAACTGCTCCCTAATCAAAGTCCTCATCCGGTCATAGCTTGTAACTCGTGCTCGTACAGTCCTCCACCAATAGTGAGCAAGGTCACGGAATAGAGACTGAACTAGCTCTATCCGTCTGTCCTCAAGACATCTGATAGACTCTAAAGCTGAGTCCACATGCCCTATCCAGGCCTTCGTCTCCAAACCAACGTTCCCAGAGAAGGGGGGGGGGGGGGGTACTCCCTACTGATGAAACGCCTTCAACTAGGTATCTGGTCGAGGTCTTGTGTACTCCTCTAGAGCTCTAAGAGTCTCAGCAGCATGTGCATGCATAGCGGCCACTATGTGGCTCCTTGTGATCTCTCAGATGATCCCTCATGCGCTAGTAGATCTGGGGCTCGTCTGCCTGCTCTAGCGGCCTCCTCTACCCGTCAGATGTAATCACGAAACTTTGCTCCACCCATGGATACACGATCCGAGTCATCTGACTAGAATCAATGTGATTGTTGTCTCCTAGATCCACCACTCCTCGTCTCTGGGACGACACTCTCAGCAATCTCCTCCTGAACCTCCTCCACCACCGGTGGATCAGCAGCGGGAGCTGGTCCTTGTCCTATCACTCCTGGAGGAAGAGGCGGTCTACCCCTACCTCGACCCATGGCAGAAGTTGCTCTAGTCTGAGCCATCTTCGGGGTATGCACACCTAACTTATAAGGCTCTATATAGGCCATATGTATATATATATATATATATATATATATATATATATATATATATATATATATATATATATATATATATATATATATATATATATATATATATATATATATATAGGGTGTGGTTCCCATGAGAAAACCCCTAACGTGAGAACATGAAAACAATCGTACACCGTTGGATGTGAGTATTAAGGGTTGAGATTTAGAGTAGATATCAAAAATAATAACTACGAATAATAATAATTAGGAATCCAACAATAACTACAAATAATCCACTCAATCAATAATAACTACGAATAATACATTAAACGATATGACACATTCGTAACAAAACTAATAATAGTTACGAATATGTTCTCATGTTCTCACGTTAGGGGGTGTTCTCATAGGAACCAAAACCTTTTGAAAAGTCAAAACCCATGTGTTTTGTTTATTTATCCACTCTACCTTTATTGCAGATAGCAAGTGCCATTATAGTCAAACTAAGGCTCTGATACCAACTCTGTAACACCCCAAATCCACAGGACTTAAGGTGCTACATTTGGCTAGGATCTCACAATGGATCATGACCCTAGCCTGACAACAAGTTCACTGGATCTTACAACAAGGCACATGTAGATGAAAAACCAAATACATAAAAGTTGTATATGATAGATCAAAAGAGTTTACAACACAACGCTGAGTACAAAACATCAACCATAAACATCTGATACAAAAGATCACATATCCCACGCATCCTAATGTACAGAAGTCCTCGGCTGGTCACACCACCTGGCTCACTCTGCAGTCTTCCTAACATGCAGATCATCTACAACACGGCATACACCGTTAGCTACATAAATGAATAAGTATAAAGGTAATAGTACAAACACACATCAACATCTCATACATGCAATGTCACACACATTCATTTATTATCTTTCATTATGTAATTTCATTACTAATATAATTTCTTTTGTTACACGAGGAGCCTAAAGAACCTCGTCCCTTTCCCCGTTAACACAAGGGTTTGCATGGGGGTGATCATCACTCGTCCCCCCTGTGTTACTGGCTTCCGGGCACCTCCTCCTACCCGCAGGCGGTGGCAAGTGGTCACGACCCGTTATAATACACTTGGGCCATTAAAAGTAATAAATGGTCATCCTAGTCTGGTTTAGGTTATAATGCAACAACCATATGAATACACACAACCATTACAATCACGCAAATCCACAACTGAAAGCTAAGTAAGTCCTATGGACTTACCTGTAATACTCGTAACATGTACCACGTCACAGCTTCCCCTTGGGGAAGTAATCAACGCCTGCAATAGCAAGGCATACATCATCACATACTACAAAGGTTAGGAGACTCGTCTCCATAACCACAACCAATCTATGACTCGGATCTAAACCTCGAGATCATAACGTTCTCACATATGCCTAAGGTATATCCTTAACATAAACACAAGTGCCTAAAGAACATATCCATCCTACAACTCAACATGCTCAACCTATCCATACTAGTCTAGCCATCAACTAAAGCCAAGGCCAAAGGAAAGGGAAGAAGGAACCATACCAACTAGGTATGCCCTGGACACACCAGCGGAAACAAGAGGCGCATGGGCTCAGCAGCAGTGAGGCGTAGGGGCGGCTCACCTAGGGCGCAGGGGCGGCTCACAAATAGGTGCAGGGGCGGCCTAGCTCAGGCGCAAGTGCGGCTGGACAGTAGTGAGCTGATCCCGGCTTCTCTTCGATCCTTCTCTTAAATCTATTCACTTCTCTACCATACAACAACATACCACATACATATACACATATATATGAACATCAAAACGTTCAGGAAAGGATTTCACACAAGCCTAACTTGTGATCCTAAGGTAAACAAGAATAGAATAGAAGCAAGAAAGGAAGAAAGAAAGAAGATTTAGGTCTTACCACAACAAAACCGTAAGCAACAAGGAGGAACCACATCAACACCACCTCACAGCCACAGCACATCAGCAACAACACTTAGCATCAAGCTCATCATCAAGAATCCAATCAACACAAGCCTAAATCAAGATCCACTCTTGATTCCAACAAGAACGAGATCAAAGGGAGAAGGAGAGAAGAAGATAAACGTGAAGAGGAAGAAAGGAGCTGGAGAGATGAAGAAACCCTTCATTTGAAGCAATGGAGGCTTATAAAGGAAGCCAGCCTCAAAGCACAGGTCAAAGGTCAACGAAGGCGGCTGGAACCACACAAAGTCGTAGGGGCGGACCTTGTGAAGTGCAAAGACGGCCAGCCACTGGTGCGGCCCTCTGGGTCCACAGGGGTGGCTTCCTGGCTCAGCTAAGGTCAGCAAGGGCTCCTAATATAAGGCTCTTACAGTGAATCTATAGTTTTTGTTCGTTAGCCGGAATTTGACCATATTTTCTGCCGGCAGATGTATAATGGAGCTCAAAAACTCATAAGTCGGCTCTACATAAGCCGGTGCTCGGATCGAGACAAACATGTCCTGTCTTACCACGGAGATCATCCTCCTCAGAATATCAATTATGTGCAAGCAAGGAAGATCTTCGATAACGATGTACCGAGGAGCTATAACCGGACGGGAGCAAATGCGATTATACTTTTCTTGTAGGCTAGAATAGATAATGGTACTTGTGGAGGTTGAGGGGTGAAGGGGAAGGCTGTCTAACCTCAGCACGGTCACGGAGCACAATCTGCCGGTTCGAACGATGCAGATTTTCCATTTCAGCAATGTATCTCGGTCTGTTCTTGGGCTATCTCGGCGAGATACTTGGGCTTGACCGAGACGAAATAGTCCTTCGATTGAAATCACAAATATACAAGTTTAGGCCCCCAAAATCACTACCAACTGCTTCCTAGGGGGTTCTTTGTTCAATTTCAACACAACAAACAAGCAGTAGTTCCTTTAATCGAGCAGAATCAACCAAAACCTAAGAGAGGGGTTTTCAAACGAGATTATCCGAATTCTGCAAAATTTGGCTGATTGAAGCCTCAATTGATGCTGGAGAAGTTGTTGTGGCGTTCTTCCCGTAGATTTAGGGCCGAAAATTTTTGAAAACGAGCAAGGAACGAGATTTTGAGAGATGTAGGGCTCCTTTCGGTCGAAGGGTGTCGGGAGAGAGAATGTTCTTCCCCTTTTATACCCGTCGGAAAATTCAACTATATCTCGGTCGCGATGGATGAGAGCACCCGAGATGGTGGACCGAGGTGACCCCATGTTGTGGTCATTGTAAGAGTCTTAGTCTTTGGAGCCTAGGAGCCTGGATGAGCCTTATCTGAGCTTGCCTTGACCTTGTTAGCCGCCTCAGCGGACCCTGTGAGCCGCCCCTGCGCCATAGGTGAACCGCCCTTGCGCCTTAGTTGATCCGCCTCTGCGGTTTTGTACGGCTACAACCACCTTTGTTGACCTCTTGACTTTGCTTTTGGGGTAGCATCCTATATAAGCTTCCCAACCTTCTGATGAAGAGTTTCCTCACTTCATTCCAACTCGTTCATCTCCCTTACGTTCTTCTTCTCCTTCCTCTTCTCCTCTTTGTTCTTTCTTGATCTTATGAGAGAGTTCTTGAGAGTTTAGTGTTGGTTTTGGTTGTGGATGATCCTAAGCTTGTTGTTGAGTGTTGTTGCTATTATGTTGAGGTGGTGAGGTGTGTTGGATGCTCCTAATCGCTGCTTAGTTGTCTGTGGTAAGCTCTTCATCTTCCATCTTCTTTCTTTCTTCTTATTTGCTTCTTTCTTCTTCTTTCTATCTTAGGATCACAAGCTGAGCTTGTGTGAATCCTTTCCTAGCTTTTCTGATGTTCATACATGTGCATATATGTATGTGTGTTGCTATTGTGTGATGAAGAAGTGAAGGAAGTCGAGAAAGGGATCGAAGAGAAGTCGGGACCAACTCTCTGCACAGTTGGCCACCCCATGCGTGTTAACCAAGCCGCCCCTGCGCCTGTTGTGGACCGCCCCTATGCCTGGTGTGAGCCGCCCCTGTGCCTCACTGGTTCAGCTTGGAGTTCCTTGCTTGTGTTGGTGCATACCTTGTTGGTATGCCTTCCTTCCTTCCTTTCCTTTGGCCTTGGCTTTGATGTTGGGTAGGCTAGCTTGGTTAGGATAAGTTGTATGTTAGAGATGTGTCTTAGGAACTCGTGTTG
This sequence comes from Fagopyrum esculentum, assembly GCA_033239045.1. NCBI lineage: Eukaryota > Viridiplantae > Streptophyta > Magnoliopsida > Caryophyllales > Polygonaceae > Fagopyrum > Fagopyrum esculentum. The sequence continues at coordinate 74,331,426 of BSUD01000001.1, forward strand.
ATGTTGAGGTTATGTTGTAGGCATCTGTGAGCTTGTTATGGTCTTGAGGGTTAGATTGAGGTTGTAGGTTAATTTTGGTTATGGAGACGAGTCTCCTAACCCTTTGCAGTGCATGATGTTGTGTGCCTTGCTATTGCAGGCGTTGGATTCTTCCCCAAGGGGAAGTTGTGACGTGATATTGGATACGAGTATATGAGGTAAATCCATAGGACTTACTTAGCGTTCAGTTATGAGTTTGTGTGATTGTGATGGTTGTGTGTGTTCATATGATTGTGCATTTACAACCTAAACTGGACTAGGATGACCTTTTATTACATTTAAATGGACCAAGTGTATTATAACGGGTCGTGACCACTTGCCTCCACCTGCGGGTAGGAGGAGGTGCCCTGAAGATGATCTCACATGAGGGGAGAAGTGATGATCACCTCCATGCAAAACTCCTGTGTTACGTTGGATGGGACGGGGTTCTTGAGGCTCCTCGTGTTACAAAAGAAGTTGAATTAGTAATGGAATAACGTAATGAAAGATAATAAATGAATGTGTGTTACATTACATGTATGAGATGTTGATGTGTGTTTGTACTATTACCTTCATACTTATTCATTTATGTAGTTAACGGTGTATACCGTGTTGTAGATGATTTGCAAGTTAGGAAGACTGTAGAGTGAGCCATGTGGTGTGACCAGTCGAGGACTTTTGTACATTAGGATGTGTGGGATATGGGATCTTTTGTATCAGATGTTTATGGTTGATGCTTTGTACTCATCTTTGTGTTATAAACTCTTTTGATGTATCATATACAACTTTTATGTATTTGGTTTTTCATATACCTGTGTCTTATTGTGAGATCCAATGAACTTGTTGTTAGGCTAGGGTCAAGATCCATTGTGAGATCCTAGCCCAATGTAGCACTCCAAGTCCTGTGGATTTGGGGCGTTACAAAGTTTGTATCAGAGTCTTAGGTTGACAACAATGGCACTTTCTATCTGCAATAAAGGTAGTGTGGATAAATAAACAGAACACATATGGGGTCTGACTTTTCAAAAGATTTTTGTTTTAAAGCGAGTACAAATATTTTGGGATAGTATGTACATAAGCTGTCACCCATCTGAGGATCTTGACAGTATATATATATATATATATATATATATATATATATATATATATATATATATATATATATATATATATATATATATATATATATATATATCTAATGTGTTGATGTGTATGCATGTACTATTAAGTATTATATATATATATATATCTAACGTGTTGATGTGTATGCATGTACTATTAAGTATTATATATATATATATATACATATGTCCTACATAGAGCCTTATACGTTAGATGTGCATATCCCGCATATGGCTCGGACTAAGCTACTGTTGCAGGCCGAGGTAGAGGCAGACCACCTCTTCTTCCAGGAGGGATAGGGCAGGGACCAGCTCCCGCTGCAGATCTACTAGTGGTGGACGAGGCCTTTGAGGAGGTTGTTGAGAGTGTAGTTCCAGCTACGAGGAATGGTGGGTCCAGGAGACAACAGGCCCATCCAGGCCAGTCTGATGGCTCAGATCGTGTCTCTATGGAGGGACCAGAGTTCAGAGAGTACCTCAGGCATTTTGAGGAGGCCATCAGAGCAAGCAGACGAGCCCCAAATTTTCTAGGGCATGAGGGATCATCTAAGAGATCCCATGGAGCTACTCAGGTGCCTGCTATGTCGGCACGTGCTACTAAGGTTGCTTGATTTGTAGAGGAGACTAGAGGGCCTCGACCTGATACCTGGTTGAAGTCATTTCATCAGCAGGGAGTTCCACACTTCTCAGGGGAGATTGTCTTAGAGACTAAGGTGTGGATTGGGCATGTAGACTCACCTTTAGAGTCTATTCGATGCCCAGAGGACCGACGAGTAGAGCTAGTACAGTCTCTATTCCGTAACCTGGCAAACCAGTGGTGGAGGACAGTTAGAGCACGAGTTACAAGGTACGAGCAGATGAGGACTATGTTGAGGGAGCAGTTCTGCCCTGCTTCACTGAGGAGGGAGAAGCTGCAGGACTTCATGGAGGCGGGTTTTGAGGACGTACCCATTACAAACGCTATTTGTCGCTTTCAAACTGAGTTAGCATTGCTGGGTCCAGCTGCACCATTTGAGGACCAGCATGTATACCTCTTCGCCCGTCGTTTGAGGGAGAGCACACGCTCATACATGGTGGGATTTCACTATGCTCATTGGCAGACTACTAGGATCGAGCCTCTGCCTATGAGAAGGAGAGAGCTAGCTAGAGGAGGACTTCTCAGACAAGACGGTCTGAATAGAGACAGCGCACAGCACCGACAAGTGCAGGAGCATCTGAATACGGGCGAGGTCAGACTCAGGGCCGCTCGAGTGTTCCAGTGTGTGCACAAACTACTGATAGAGGCCAGCAGTGCTACAACTACGGGGCCTATGGACATATGAGGGCTGATTGCCCTAGAGCACAACTGACTTGCTTCTTGTGTGGGAAGCCAGGACATAGAGCTACATTTTGCCGTCAGGGCAAGGCGTCATCACAGCAGGGTTCTTGCCTTGTAGGTGTAGTAGGAAATGGACAGAGACCGCCCCAACATCAGACACAGGGGCAGTAGAGAGTCCTATACACACCTGTTGCTCAAGGGTCAGCTCCAGGACCGAGTAGAGGTAGAGGTAGAGAGGCTGGTACAAGTGATGCCCGAGGAGCTCGAGGCAGAGTTTTTGAGCTGAGGAGTGCTGAGGAGCCGTCACCACCGGCTACTACAGGTACCATTCTATTACATGGTTTACCTGTTAGAGTTTTATTTGATACGGGTGCTACGCATTTATTTATTTCTGCTGCTTGTGTTGAGTGTTTTAGTTTGTCTACCATAGAGGGGGCACCCTTTACTATAGGGTTACCTGATGGTAGTAAGGTCAGAGGTACCAAGGAGATACGTAGTTGTCCCCTATGCTTAGGGACTCGTGTATTACTTGTTGACTTCTTAGTCATGCCTCTGATGCATGAAGAAGTCATATTAGGTATGGATTGGATGCGTAGACACCGTGCGGTGTTAGATGTGGGTAAGAGAATTGTTACAGTCTCTACCGACATAGTCCGATAGAGGTCTTCCGGGGTTGGGACCTTGGGAAGACAGGATCTGTTATCAGTGTTGTAGGAGCCGCTAGACTGATTGCACAGGGATGTGATGCCTTCTGGTGCTACGCCATGAAGGATGGAGAGAGTCCGGCTTTGGAGGACATACCAGTGGTCTTTGAGTTTATAGACGTATTTGTAGAGCCGTCTAGCTTGCCACCTCATAGGAGCGTAGATTTTGGCATTGACTTAGAGCCTGGTACGAAACCCATCTCAAAGGCCCCATACCGTATGGCACCTGTCGAGATGTTGGAGCTGAAGAAGCAACTCGAGAATTTAGCTGAGAAGGGCTTCATACGCCATAGCGTTTGACCATGGGGTGCACCTGTCCTCTTCGTGCGGAAGAAGGACGGATCATTGAGACTGTGTATAGAGTATAGAGAGCTGAACAAGGTGACCATCAAGAATAGGGTATCCACTACCTTGAATTGATGATCTACTTGATCAGCTTCAGGGAGCGACATCTTTTCCCGGATCAACTTGCATTCATGGAGTTGATAGTGACGACATGTGGGTTGACAAATGCCCCAACAGAATTCATGGAGTTGATAAACAGCATCTTCATCGACTACCTGGATCAGTTTGTGGTGGTCTTCATTGATGACATTCTGGTGTACTCTCGTAGCAGAGAGGAGCATACTCGGCACTTGAGGACAGTTTTGCAGATTTTGAGGGATAGAGAGTTGTATGCTAAGCTCTCTAAGTGTGAGTTCTGGATGTCTGAGGTTGCTTTCCTTGGACATATCGTCTCCGTTGACGGGATTATGGTCGATCCGGCGAAGATCGAGTTTGTTGCTGCATGGACGACACCGACGAACATCAAGGAAGTGCGTAGCTTCCTTGGCCTAGCCGGTTACTACAGGCGCTTTGTGGAGGGATTTTCTGTGATTGCCCGTCCATTGACGAGTCTTCTGAGGAAGACTACTAGATTTGTGTGGATTGACTAGTGTGCTCAGAGTTTTGAGGAGTTGAAGAGGCGTTTGATTTCTGCTCCTGTCTTGGCACTGTCGGAGGGTTCTGATGATTGCGTGGTCTACAATGATGCATCCAAGCTAGGCTTGGGATGTGTGTTGATGAAAAGAGGCAGGGTGATTGCATATGCGTCTCGACAGTTGAACATGTATGATGACAACTAGCCGACTCATGATTTGGAGTTGGTAGCGGTAGTTCATGCTTTGAAGATCTAGAGACATTACCTGTATGGTGCTACATGTCAGATCTTCATACACCATAAGAATCTGAAGTACATTTTCACGCAGCGGGAATTGAATAACCGCCAGCGTCGGTGGCTTGAGTTGATCAAGGACTTTGACCTCAAGATTTTGTATCATCTTGGCAAGGCGAATGTGGTAGCTGACGCCTTGAGAAGGAAGACGCCTTGAGAGAAGGCGATTGACAGATTTATTATACAGCCTCAACTTCAGAGGGATCTAGCTTGGCTAGAGATGGACATCCAGTTTCCTGATGAGGATGCCCGGTTGTTTCATTAGAGGTCCTACCTGGTCTGTTGGATGAGATCCAACAAAAGTAGGGGACCTACCCGACCTTGACGAGGATCAGAGAGAGGATGTCTCGTGGAGAGGCACCACAGTTCTCTATTGGAGCAGATGGAGTTATGAGGTGTCATGATCGCATTTGTGTACCTGCTGATGCAGAGCTGAGATAGCTGAATTTAAAGGAGGCTCACTGTACACCTTACTCAGTACACCCTTGTACGAGTAAGATGTACCATGATGTGAGACGCTCATATTGGTGGGGAGGGCTGAAGCCCGACGTAGCCAGATATGTGGCTTAGTGTGCGACCTGTCAGCAGGTCAACATAGAGCATTTCAAGCCTAGAGGTGAGCTTCATCCACTGCCAGTGCTGCAGTGGAAGTGGGAGGACATCTCCATGGATTTTGTGACCGGGTTGAGGACCTGTAGGAGCTTTGATGCCATTTGGGTGATCGTTGACAGACTGACGAAGACGGCACGTTTCATTCCCATCAAAGAGATGTGGCCAGTGAGCAGATTAGCTGAGGAGTACACTAGGCAGATAGTGAGACTTCATGGGGTACATAGGACGATCGTTTCTGATTGTGATGGACGGTTTACATCGAGATTCTAGCAGCAGATTCAGACTGCTTTGGGGACGAGTCTACACTTCCCAATTACGTTTTACCCCCAGACAGATGGTCAGTTAGAGAGGACCATCCAAACCTTAAAGGATATGCTGCAAGCCTGTGTGTTGGATTGGGGACAGGGATGGTCTGATTACCTCCCACTCGTTGAGTTCTCATACAACAACAGCTGGCATGCATCTATAGGGATGGCTCCTTATGAGGCACTGTATGGACATAGGTATCGTACACCTTTATGATGGGATGAGCCTAGTAGTATTAGTGGGATAGCGCCAGAGCAGATTCAGGATAATATGGCTCGAGTAGCACTGATTAGAGAGAGGATATTGGCTGCAGAGTCGCAAGAAGTCGTTTGCAGATAGGAGGCGTCGACCTCTAGAGTTCAGGGTAGGAGCTCATGTCTGGTTGAGAGTATCTCCGACGCAAGGTGTTAGACGTTTTGGCATAAAGGGGAAGCTAAGTCCATGATATGTCGGTCCTTTCGAGATATTGGATAGAGTTGGGAGAGCAGCCTACAAATTAGCATTGCCTCCGAGGTTAGAAGGTGTTCATCATGTGTTTCATCTGTCTCAGCTAAGGGAGTATATACCAGATCCGAGGCACATCGTGAGTTATGATGATCCGGTAGTTGAGCGTCGGACCACACCTTTGCAGAGCACCCTATTGCAGTCCTAGAGCGAGGTGTGAGACGCCTATGTTCGAAGGAAATTCCTATGATGAGGATATTGTGGTCGAGACAAGGACGTGATGAGGCTACCTGGGAGACAGAGGATAGTATCCTGAGGAACTATCTAGAGTTCTACGCTGAGTTAGAGGCACGTGTAGGATCCACGAGTAGATCTTAGTGCCTACTTGGTGAGTGCATGTTATGATGTGTGCTTATGTGATATACTGTGTTTTCGTGCTACTTGTGATATGTGCGTATAATCTGTTAGATCTTGTTTGCTAGTACGAGATAGATATAGCTAGAGAAGGTTCTTTCCTCCATGCTATGGTGTGTGTGTTAGGATTAGCTAGAGACGATTCATTCCTCCATGCTACCTCTGATAGACATAGTGTGAGTGGATATGGTTTTCCTCCACATAGTGGTGTTATGTGTATGTTCTGGCTAGAGACGGTTTTCCTCCATGCAAGTGTGATGTGGTTAGTGAAGGCTAGAGATGATCTTCCTCTAGGGCTTGTGAAGAGTTGATGATAGTGTTTAAAGTTATACTTCGGTGATAGGTGATGGAATCACTATCATTTAGGATAGTTTTTAGAGTCTTTTTAATGCATTAGTGTCGGTTTATGCTACTAACTCCTTGGTCTAGAAGAAGAAGACTAAAAGAAGCTAAGGAAGGAGTTATAAGCACTTAGGAGTGAAGTTCGTTCACGAAGCAAACCTTTTGTTGCTTCACCGCCCCTGCGGAGCCTTGTCACCGCCCCTGCGGGTGACGCCACACTCCAGAGCGCCCCTTGCGCCTTCGCCAGCTCCAACCATGAAGACTGTCACCGCACCTGCGTCAACCCCTGGCGCCCCTGCGGTGACTTGCACTGAAGAAGCGAAGACCAGCGCCCTTGCGCCTTCCCCTGCGCCTCTTCCTGCGCCTCAACCTAGGAGCTGGAAGATGTAGAGTCTGTGTCACCGCCCCTGCGTCGATATTGGGACGCTCCGGCGGCTTGGCATCAGAAACAGCAGGAAGTTGAAGAGGCAGACATTTGAAGAGCATTAAAGATCCGCCCATGCGGAATTGCCTAGCCGCCCCTGCGGCCCTGAAGAAGATCAAGCGTTTCTGCCCTCACCGCCCCTGCAGAGCTGAAGGCCGCCCCTGCGGTTCAACGACAGAAGCTTTACTCCGGCTGTTTACACCACCTTTATGGCATTAAAGGTGGCTGTTTTGGGCCGGCCATTTACTCCTATTTAGTGTCTTTTGTAGTATAAATAGTCCTTGGTTGATTGCTAGAATCATCCATGATTATCCACTTAGAATCCAATTTTATCATCATTTCCATTATAATGAGTTGCTAACTCCCTTGCTACATTGGGTTGGTTTGAAGTTGCATTGTTACCTTGGTTGTAAGTTCTTTTTAATATAAGTTTTCATTCAGTAATTATTTGTGTTTCCTTGATCTTCATTGTCTAATTGTATGTTTTACTATTACTTGAGATTGATCACCTTAGGTTCTAAAGTGCATGTAAAGAACTAGGATTAATAGGTTCCGGGTTCGGGTCTTTAATCTAGTAGTAAACTTTAAGTAATAACGGGTTGTAATTGCTTAAAGAAAAGAAACACAAATATAAAGATAAGTTTAACGGTTTTAATCTTTTCTTTATATCCCTTAGTCTTTGTTTGAAAGCTAACTTGTAATTTGTTCTTGTAGGTTTATGGAACACTAACCTGTTAAGTTGTGTTGATGCCGGTTGGCTCAACACATATATATGATCGAGACGGGAGATTACTTGAAAACTTGTAAAAGGAACTCACCAAAGTAGCAATCGCATGCTTAGAATCAACCTAGTGTAGATTCACACATCATTGTCTTACTTGTCGCGTTATTCGTTTTCATAAGTTTTTGTGTGCATCAATTCAACCAAAACCCCCCTTTGTTACTCGTTTCTGTAATCAATAGTTGCATCTAATAAAACACCTTAACTCTCTTGGGTTCGACCCTTACTTAACCACTATACTTGTTTTAGTGCTAAGTCGGGATTATATTTTTGATAGAGTATAGACGACCATAGAAATACCTCTAGTCAAATTTTGGCGCCGTTGCCAGGGAGTTTAGTGTTTTTATTCTATTGTTATTATTGATTATTGGTTTGAACCATTTTATGGTTTAAACCCGTGCTACTAACTCCGGCTTTGCTTCTTTTGATCTAGAAATTAAGAGGACGCACATACAGCAACGAAGACAACAACTCCAACATGAAATGGCTGATCGTACTCTTCGTCAACTTACTCAGCCCAATTTGGCTCAAAACACTCTTGCGGTCACCATACCGGCATTAGGGGAAGGAATCAACTTTGAGCTCAAGTCGGGTCTCATCCACTTGCTTCCATCCTTCCATGGGCTAAGTGGTGAAGACCCCATCAAACACCTTGAGAAGTTCCATACCGTGTGTATGAGCATGAAGCCGGCCAACATTACTGAAGAACAAATCAAGATAAGGGCATTCGGCTTCACACTTAAAGATTCAGCGGATGATTGGTATTACCACCTTCCATCCGGGAGTATCGATACTTGAGAGAACCTCCACAAGGCATTTTTGGAGAAATACTTCCCAGCCAAGAAGGCAAATAGCTTGAAGAAATCTATAAGCAACATCGAGCAAGAGGCGGACGAAACTCTCTATGAGTACTTCGAAAGATTCACACGCCTCCGATCCAACTGTCCTTTCCACGGATATTCAACTCAAGATCTAGTCTTGTACCTGTACAATGGCTTGCTAGACAATGAAAGGAGGATCATCGATGCGGCTTGTGGAGGTAACATTCTTAACTCTACCCATGACCTTGCTTTTGAAAAAATACAGGAACTAGCTGAAGGGACCCGGAACTTTGGAAGGACTCCTTCCAAGAGAGGTGTTCATGTTGTGAATTCAGGGAAGAGTGAGATTTCCACTGAGCTTGCGGAGCTGAAGGAAATGGTGAAGAGATTAACACTTATGGGAACTCCACAGCAGCTAAAGGCATGTGGAGTGTGTGCTGACCCATACCATCCAACGGACATGTGTCCCCAAGTCCAGGATGATGATACTGAGGTGAACGCAATGGGCTATGGACAGCCACAACAGCAAAGGCCTAGGACCGATCCCTATGCACCGAATTTCTTGCCAAACTAGCGTAATCAACAAAACTTTCGTTGGAGGGATCAACAAAACCAACAACAGCAGCGCCGTCAAGGTAAGTATCAATCAACTGAAGATATGTTGCAGGTTTTGACTAAACACATTTGCTACTCATGTCCAAACAACAGAATCCAGCATCAAGAACTTTGAAAAACAGGTTGGGCAAATGGCGGAAGCCATTTCAAGGACCGAAGCTAGATTTTCCGGAGGATTGGCTTCCCAAATGATTATAAGCCCCAAGGAGAATGTTAGTGCCCTAAAATTAAGGAGTGGGAAGCAAATCCAACAGAAACCAGCAAAAGAATCACAATGCCAACCCACAGTCGGGTTTACCGCACCCACAGCCGCCCCCGCGGCTGCAACTGCGCCCAGCACCAAGCAGACGCCGCCCCGGCGGTGACAACCCCTGAGCCGCCCCTGCGAATACAAGCTGACGCCCTTGCAGAAAAGACAACAGAAGGTTCTGTTGAGAAGGATTCTTACATCCGGCCTAACTTTCCACCACTGTACTTTGAGAAACCACCAGCTCCTTTTCTTGAGGCCCTAAGGAGAGAAGAATCATTGAGGACAAAGACCTCTTCGAGACTTTCTCCAAATGCGAGGTAAACATTCCCCTTCTTAAGTTGGTGAAAAGTATTCCTAAGTATGCTCGTTTCTTGAAAGAACTTTGCACCATCAAGAGGAACCAAAAGATGAAGGGGAAACAAAAAGTGCAAGTAAGTGAGCATGTGTCGGCTGTTTTCCAACGGAGAATGCCCAAGAAGTGCAGCGATCCGGGCATGGTAAGCATTCCTTGTGTTATAGGGGAAACCCGCTTTGACAAAGCAATGCTTGATCTTGGTACTTATATCAATGTTTTACCATATTCGATTAACAAATCACTTGGCCTTGGGCCGTTAATGGAAACTAGGATTGTAGTACAACTTGCTGATAGATCTAATGTGTACCCGAAATGGATATTTGAAGATGTATTAGTAATGGTAGACAACCTAATATTTCCTGCTGATTTCTTTGTAATGGATATGGAAAATAATTCACATGTTGCACCTATTCAGTTAGGTAGGCCATTTCTGAAAACTGCTAGGACTAAAATTGATTATGTTAGTGGCAAATTAACCATGGAGTTTGATGGTAAAGTAGTGGAATTTGACATCTATGATGTAATGAGATTTCCTAGTGATGATCATTCTCTATGTGCTATTGACATTGTTGAACCTTTTGTGCAAAATGTTTTTGATAATTCTGATGTTGACGAATTGAAAAATGTAATTGAGCATGACATTGATGGTTTTTAAATCAAATTATGTATTAACATCCAGCATGAAAGAGGTCCTAGCCCAATTAGATGGGCAATAAAGGCTACCTATCTCAAATTTGGCCATTGGGCCCACTTTACAAACCCCAAGCGAGAAGCTTGTTCTATCTATAGTACAGGCACCGGAAATAGAATTGAAGGACCTTCCGTCACACCTCAAGTACGTTTTCCTTGGAGAACACAACACCTTGCCAGTGATCATCTCCAACAAGTTGACCACCGGTCAAGAAGACAAGTTGGTGAAAGTTCTAAAGAGCACAAGACAGCCCTTGGATGGACCATTGCGAATATCAAAGGGATAAGCCCTTCAACTTGCATGCATAGGATCTTACTTGAGGATGAAGTCAAACCCTCTAGGCAACCGCAACGGAGGTTGAATCCGCCAATGATGGATGTGGTCAAGAAGGAAGTGTTCAAACTCCTCCAAGCGGATATGATCTTCCCTATTTCGGATAGCACTTGGGTTAGTCCAACCCAAGTGGTTCCAAAAAAAGGAGGCATCACCATGGTGGAAAATTGTTAGCATGAAATATTGTGATATTTTAGGCACGTTTTCTAATCGTATTTGATTCATATTGATAGTCTTTGATTGATCTTTATACATATGTGAGCTAGTATTGCCTATATTGTCGATATGGATGTCTACACAAGTTCTATGTTGATTATAGGTGATTTGGAGCTATTTCCGAACGGAATCGAGCAAAGGAGAGTTGAGTTGATATGTCCATAGATCGAGGATACTTTTGGAAGCAATTTGGAGTATTAGATTGAGGAAGGCACGAGTTTAGGGAAGAATCACGTTTTTACCCTAAATTACGCCCTAAAATACGGCCGTATCCAAAACCACGTTCAGAATTACGGCCGTGGATTCAGAGTCAGAATTCGATGTTCATTCCAGGGGATTCTACGGCCGTGGAACTAACCGTAATTGTTTCCACGCCCTAGAATTACGGTCGTGGAATCTTCCACGACCGTGATCTTGGCGAATCTTTCGCCACACTTCGAAGCCATGATCTTTTGAAGATTGGGCAGGGCCGACACTTTGCCCTGCATTATAAAAAGACGGAAGAAAGGAGATTCCGTCATCTTCGCTTACATCTTGGCTTACAGGCTCGCTTACAATCATCGACGCTAAGGATCAACGCTTAGCAACGCACAAACCCTCGTTTAGGGGTATTTGGGAGATCTCATTGGAGATCAAAGTTCGCATCGGAGAGCTGTTCAATTCTCGCACTTTTAGTGGAGATTGTTGTTGTGATCTTCGGATTGGTGGAAGATCGAAGTTCTTGGAAGATTTTGCAAGAAGATCTCCCTTCTTGTTTAGGTTTGATTTGAAAACGAATTGACATCCCGTTTCTCTTCTCTCCTAAGGTTGTGATTGTTTACTTTGTTTTGAATCTTTTGATAAACATTTGTTCTCTTTGTGATTTTGAGATTAAGTTGAAGGTTATTGAAAGTTCTTGAAAGTTTTCATCTTTTCATCTTCTAATTCTTGAATTGAAATCAATATGACTGTTATTGGCTAAAAACCCTTAACAATTCTAAAGTGAAGGGTTGATAGTTGTGGCATAGGTGATGATAGATCGATCGCAAATAGATTAGACCCTGAGAGTTAGAGAGAGAATCGTCGACAACCCTAAATTACGGTCTGTTCTTGAGTCCACGGCCGTGGAACCTCAAGAACTAACCGTGATTTCCCTCTAGTTTACGAGCCTGTTTTTACTTCAATCTAAAGTTAAAGATTTGTTTTAGCTTAGTTTAGATTTGTCTTTTCTAGGTGGTAGTGAGCCTCAACAACCTCTACCTCGATTGTGAGTCTCAACAACCTCAATCGGTTAAGTTAGTCTGGATCTTTAGGTTATAAGTTTGGGTATTTGACACTAATTCTCGCCCTTAGAATCTTTCTATATTGAGCCTCAACAACCTGTATAGGGAGTGCCTTTTATGTGAGTTACATAAGGTTTTTGGAACCTCAACCGTACGATTACCTTACATTAGTATACCTTTGCATATCTCTACTCTGTCTTTACATCATTAGTATATCTTGAATCTATTGCCACAGCTGGATACCTGGATCTTTAGGATTGTTGTTTTCCCAATATTTGCAAACTCTCATATTTACCTGCTTGATAACCTGCAACCGAGTTCGTTCCCACCCAAATCCCTGTGTTCGATACTCTGGAATTCTTGCTTAACTACGTCGATCCGTATACTGCGGGTTCGCTTGCTTGATTCTAGTTTTATAAATTTAAAGCTTATTTGCACACACCTCTAGGGGCGAACAAGTTTTTGGCGCCGTTGCCGGGGATTTGGTTTCGGCCGAATCCGGTAGCCGTTGTCAAGCTTGGGAGCTTGCTCTCGTTATTTGATTTTTCTTTGAGTGCATGCGCAGATCTAGGAACACCGAAGATCTCTTGCCTCTTGATCAAGAGCTAGAGAAAACCTTAAGACAAAGGCGCAAGGAAAAGAAGATGACCGAAGAAAACGGACGTGATTTTCAAACGGAGTTGGCGGAAAAAGAAGCTCAACTCCGTTGGAATGAGACTCTCCGCAAGGATGAGATGGATCGTCATCAATCTCAAGTTAACGGTCTACAAGATATGCTCTTCCAAATGAGGGTAAAGATGAGCGACCTTGAAGATAAGGTAGGCAAGAAGTCCTCGAGAAGAAGATCAAGGTCTAGAAGAAAAAGCCACTCATCCGCTGATGATAGTGATTCTTCCATGCCACCGTTAGAAGAGATCGATCCCACGATCAATATAAATCCCTTCAATCTGCAAGGAGCTACTAATCGCCGCATCCCACCAAGGAATGCGAGAGTCGAACGTGTGGATAATGAGCCAAGAACTCTTGGCCAGCGGATGGATCCAACACAACAACCACGCCGCTTGGGTGTGAATTTTGATGCTGAAGATGTGCAAGGGTTTAGCTTTAACCCTCAAGTTATCACTCTTGTTCGCCAAAGTCAGTTTGGCGGTACAAGCACTGAATCTCCACACCAACACTTGCAAAACTTTGAGTGTATGATGGAGACAATGAGACCGAAGAACGCCACTACCAACAGCTATAAGCTCAAACCTTTCTTTTTCTCCTTGAAAGGGAAAGCGTTGTCTTGGTACCAAGCTCTTCCTAATGGGAAACTGGACACGTGGGAAGACCTTTCCGCAGAGTTTCTCACCAAATTCTTTCCGCCTTCCAAAACGGCGGAACTTAGAGGTAAGATTAATGCTTTTTCTATGAGACCTAACGAAAGTTTGTTTCAATCATGGGAAAGGTTTCAGGATTTACTCTTGGATTGCCCTCATCATGGCATATCCAAGCTTGCCTTGCTGGAGATTTACTACAAGGGGCTGGATGCGGGAACGCAATTCAACCTCCAATCCCTCTCATGTGGAACGTTCATGGACATGAGAGAAGATGACGCTTGGGACTTCATTGAGAAGCAAGCAAGAGTCATAGAGAAGTATTCCCACCAGAAAGTGGAGGGAAATCGTGTGGAGCAAGGAGCGAAGCTCACACATGAAGCTCAAAATCAGATTTTCTCCCTCAACAATGAGATCAAAGAGTTGAAGGAGGCTATCAAGACCAACTTCCCAAAGCAACAAGGGAAGGATGTTGGCTATTTGGGCAACAACAACAACAACCGGGGTAACAACCGGAATAACAACTGGAATGGAAACAACAACAACCGGAACAATGATTGGAATAACAATCGGGGTTCAAACAACAACAATTGGCGCCCCAATCAACAAAATTTCGGTAACTCTTATCCTTCAAATTCTAACTCACTAACTCCACCTTCCTCTTCCTCTACTCCTTTGAAAAGCCATGAGCAATCATCTAATGGAGGAAACAATACGGGAAAGGAGAAGACAGATCCCATGTTGGAAACGATCTTGGGAAAGCTTCAAGGGATGGAGAACCGCTTCATTAAGTTTGATGATCGAGTTTCTAAGATTGACAAAGCTCAAAAAGTTTTAGAAAACCAAATGTTCGATCATGCGGAGGAAGTTCCTAGAAATCAAGGGAAGCTTCCAGGAAAGACGGAGGACAACCCTAAGGGAAGGGTAATGGCAATTACAACTAGGAGCGGAGTGACTACCACCGATCCGCAGCCTACGTTCGTTGAAGTCCCCGTAGAGAAGGACAAAGGAAAGGGGAAAGAGAAGGAAGATGTCTATATTCCTCCTCCAGCTTTCAAACCTCCCCTACCGTTCCCTCAATCTAGAGCGCGAGCGCGCCTAGACAAGCAATTCGGTAAGTTCATAGAACTCATGAGCAAGCTGCATATTAATATACCTTTCATTGATGCCATTGTAGGTATGCCGGCTTATGGCAAGTTCTTGAAGGAGCTCCTCTCTAACAAGAGGAAGCTAGAAGATTTTGGAGAGGTCAAGATGAGTTCGGATTCTTCGGATCTCATCAAGACCATGAAAGAGAAAATGCCCCCAAAGTTGAAAGATCCGGGGTCATTTTGCATTCCCATTGGAGTGGGAGAAGTCACATATGACGCTTTATGTGACTTGGGAGCAAGTGTGAGCATCATACCACTTGCGTTGTGCAGGAAGATCGGTTTAGGCAACCCTAAACCGGTGAAGATGACGTTATACATGGCGGATCGATCCATTACTCGTCCCGTCAGCGTTGTAGAAGACGTCCCGGTCAAGCTAGGTAAATTCTTTGTTCCCATCGATTTTGTCGTGCTTGACATTCCTGCAGATAGTCAGGTCCCGATTATACTCGGAAGACCGTTTCTTGCAACCTCCGGCTGCATGGTCGATTGCAAGAATGGGAGACTCGCTTTTGATATTGGAGAAGAGAAAGTAGAGTTCGTTCTTTCCACTCTAGTGAAGGAGCCAATCTTTGACGAGGATATCTACGATGTCCAAGATGAAGAAGGTTTATCTAGGGAGGAGGTAAGTGCAATTCTCTTTAACGATCCTCTACAAAAGGTTATCACTATGAGTCTAACCAATGAAGGAGAAGAAGAAGAGTGCAAAGAGGAAATTGAAGCCTTGGAAGCACAAGAAGAGATGCATGAAGTGGAGTTTGAGAAACTCCACGATGAGGCTGAGAATACTAGAATCCACGGTCATACTCTGTATTCCACGACCGTGGATTCCACGACCAAAATCGACCTCCATTCCAGAGGATATTACGGCCGTGGAACACCAGAGGAGACCGTAATTTTGACCGTGGAAGAGGGTGATCGGCATACTTCTTCAATTTCTTCTAATTCTTCTCCAACCCATTCAACATCCTTAGAAACTTCTAAGGAAACATCGGAAGCTCCTCAAGGATCATTGGAAGCTCCGAAAGCAATGGAACTCAAACCACTTCCTACTCATCTAAGGTACGCTTTTCTTGGATCTAATTCTACCTTCCCGGTTATCGTTAGTTCCGAGTTAAGCATAGATGAACATGAACAGCTCATGATTGTCCTTAGGAAACATAGAAAAGCCATAGGCTATACTATTGAGGACTTAGTAGGAATTAAACCCTCCCTATGCATGCATAAGATACTAATGGAGGAAGACTTTAGAACTTCAAGACAACCTCAAAGGCGGTTGAATCCGACCATGAAGGAGGTTGTCAAGAAGGAAATTCTTAAACTTCTTGATGCAGGTATCATCTATCCTATCTCCGATAGCAAGTGGGTGAGCCCGGTTCAAGTAGTTCCGAAGAAGGGAGGAATGACAGTCATCACCAATAAGAACAACGAACTCATTCCTACCCGAACCGTGACTGGATGGCGAATGTGTATCGACTACCGCAAGCTCAACAACGCAACGCGGAAGGATCACTTTCCATTGCCATTCATCGATCAGATGCTTGAAAGGTTAGCACAACATTCATACTTTTGCTACCTTGACGGTTATAGTGGCTTCTTTCAGATTCCGATACATCCGGATGATCAAGAGAAGACCACATTCACGTGCCCTTGGGGTACATTCGCCTATAGGAGAATGCCGTTCGGGCTTTGCAACGCCCCAGCCACCTTTCAACGGTGCATGATGGCCATCTTCTCCGAATACGTAGAGGAAATCATGGAAGTCTTCATGGACGACTTCTCCGTTTACGGTTCCTCTTTTAACGATTGTCTTTCTAACCTTTCTCTCGTTTTGCAAAGATGTGAAGACACTAACCTAGTTCTTAATTGGGAGAAGTGTCAGTTTATGGTTAAGGAAGGAATCGTATTAGGTCACTTAGTCTCTAGTAGAGGGATAGAGGTAGACAAGGCTAAGATAGAGACCATAGAGAAACTTCCTCCCCCAATTTCGGTGAAGGGGATAAGAAGTTTCCTAGGACATGCTGGATTCTATAGACGTTTCATTAAGGACTTTTCTAAGATATCAAAACCTCTCACTAATCTATTGATGAAGGATGCGGTTTTTGAGTTTTCGCAGGAATGTTTGGATGCGTTTAACACCATTCGGCAAGCTCTAATTTCAGCACCTATCATCCAACCTCCGGATTGGACTCTCCCCTTTGAGATTATGTGCGACGCTAGTGACGTAGCCATTGGAGCTGTTCTTGGACAACGAAAAGAAGGACGAACCCACGCCATATACTACGCTAGCAAGACGCTAGACGAAGCTCAGCTCAACTACGCCACTACAGAGAAGGAATTTTTAGCCATTGTCTACGCTATTGACAAGTTTCGCTCTTATCTTGTAGGTGCAAAGGTGATTGTCTACACGGATCATGCTGCGATCCGGTACCTCCTTGCAAAGAAAGATGCGAAGCCAAGGTTGATTAGATGGATTCTTCTCCTACAAGAATTCGATCTAGAGATCCGCGACAAGAAAGGCTCGGAAAATTCTGTTGCGGATCATTTGAGTCGTCTAACACATCTAGAGGACGACCATTTACCCATTGATGACTCATTTCCGGACGAACACCTACATATCATAGAGGAGTGCATCAAAGTAGTCTCCAAAGGTAACGAACCATGGTTTGCTGATTTCGTTAACTATTTGGTTTGCCAGGAGATACCACCCGGACTGTCATACGCACAAAGGAAGAAGTTCTTCAAGGACGTCCGGGAATATTATTGGAACGAGCCTCTCCTCTTTAAGAGAGGTCCGGATGGCATCATTCGGCGATGTGTGCCGGAAGATGAGATGCAAAGTGTCATCCGCCATTGTCATTCACTACCTTGTGGAGGACACGCTAGTTCGAACAAAACTAGCGCAAAGGTATTGCAATCTGGATTCTATTGGCCTACTTTATTTAAAGATGTGCAATCCTTTGTTTCTTGTTGCGATGCTTGTCAGAGAACAGGCAATATTTCTAGAAGGAACGAGATGCCCCTCAACAACATCCAAGAGGTGGAGATTTTCGACGTTTGGGGAGTCGATTTCATGGGACCATTCCCATCTTCTTGTGGAAACCAATACATATTATTGGCGGTGGACTACGTTTCTAGATGGGTGGAAGCAATTGCCTCTCCCACAAATGATGCCATGGTGGTGGTCAAGTTCTTCAACAAGACCATTTTCCCACGATTCGGGACGCCAAGGACGATCATTAGTGATGGAGGTTCTCACTTCATAGCCCGTCGCTTTGAAGCTCTTCTAGCCAAGTATGGGGTTACTCACAAGATCGCTACCCCTTACCATCCACAAACGAGTGGACAAGTTGAGATCTCAAATAGGGAGATCAAGGGAATTCTAGAGAAGACGGTTTCAAGGACTAGGAAGGATTGGTCCTTGAAACTAGATGATGCATTATGGGCGTACCGGACTGCGTACAAGACTCCCATAGGAACCACGCCATACAACCTTGTGTATGGGAAGTCTTGTCACTTGCCGGTAGAGCTGGAACACAAAGCGTTTTGGGCTATCAAGTGGCTGAATTTCGGCATGAAGGAAGCAGGAGAGAAGCGTCTTCTAGACATCAACAAGCTGGATGAACTCCGTTTGAACGCCTACGAAAACGCTAAGATCTACAAGGAAAGAGCAAAGCGTTGGCATGATAAGCATATCATTCCAAAGGACATCAAAGAAGGAGATCAAGTTCTCCTCTTCAATTCTAGACTTCGCCTCTTTCCAGGTAAGTTAAAATCTCGTTGGACTGGACCTTTTCTAATTAAGCGCATTTTCCCCCATGGTGCAGTTGAAGTATGGGGTGAAGCTAGCGGAAGTTTTAAGGTGAACGGCCAACGACTCAAGAAGTATACGCCGGAACTCCAAGCTGAGGAGTTTGCACCTACCGCGCTCGAATAGGTACGACATTGGTCTAGCTACGGACCTTAAACAAAGCGCTTCTTGGGAGGCAACCCAAGGTATTGCATTTTTTTTTTGTTTTCGATTCATAGTTTAGTTTAGAATAGATAATTTTTTCGCTTTATTTTTCCTCGATTTCTTCCGGTATGTTCGTGTTTTTGGTTGTAGGATCAATGGAAAAGGAGAAAGAGAGGATAATGTCGAGGAAAAGTGACGAAATTTGGACTTTGAAGCTTTACAGAAGGTTCCACGGTCTAAATTACGGTCGTCATAGCTACAGTGGCCGTAATTCTCAAAAGCCTGTGAAAAATCATCAAAACCACGGTTCCGTACACTTCCACGGCCGTGGAATGCCCCGATAGACCGTGATTTTTGGAAATTTTGCCGGCCACTATATAAGCCACTTTCTTCACAAACTTAACCACATTTCCCCCATTTCCACGACCTAGAAACCGAATACCCTCATCCTCTCTAAATTCTTTGTTTCCTAATCGTTTTCAACGATTCTTCATCCTAAACTGCAGCAAATCCAACCACGAACGAGATCCAAGCAACAAATCGAGTGGAAATCGATCAACAAACGCGCATTTTGGATTTTTCAATCCGAAAAAGAGGTTACATCTTTCTTCTCGAATTTCACGGATTTAGTTCGTTTTTGCTATAGAACTTTAGGAAGAACTAACAAAGATTGGAAGGAATTAGATTAGGACTGCTTGTTGTGGTGATATTTGGTGAATTTGCTGAGATTCACGAGAATCTGTGACGAATCACGGTCTCTGGAGGTTCCACGGCCGTGGTTTCTATAGAACAGCCCATAATTTTGAACAGAATGGACTTTGTGAGGAGAATGTCGGGAAGGATAAAGGAGAAGAAAGGGGAGCAAAGTAAGAAAAGGAAAGGGAACCCCTCCACCTCTAGGGCACCACCACCCTCATCCCCCTCACTACCATCCTCACCTTCACCTCCATCTTCACCACCTCACCCTAGCATCCCAACCATACATGAGAACTACCTTGCTGCGTTTGAGAAAATAGAGAAGAGGGCAGTGATTGGCCCTAGGTATTTGTTGTTGGAGGATCTACATCCTCTCAACATAGTTGATGATCTCACATGGCTCTTGGATAGAGCCGGATTGATAGTCTTCACGAACATTCGTGAAGACGCTTATGAGGAGATTACCCGGGAGGTTGTGACGTCCTTTGAGCACAGCCCAGTAGATAGGACCGTCTCCTTCCGTCTCATGAATCGAGACTATCACTTGAGCATTGTTGAGTTCGGGACCATTTTCGGGTTCCATGAGACCTACAACGGTCGACTTCCTAGAGGCGTTTCCGCCAAGGATTTTTGGGCGGAAGTGGCTATGATTTACGCCGACGAGGACCGTTGGCAGCCCGCCGATACCAAGGCTAGATTGATGTACCATCTAGCCTTGAAGATAGCCCACCGTGTTCTTTCGGAGTGTCTCTTTCCTAGGACGGAGACGCCCCAAAAGATCAAGACGGATGAGCTATTCCTTCTTTACAGTATGCTTTATGGATGCCGCGCAGATTGTGCTACTCTTTTGGCGGCGACGATGAGTAAACTCAAGAATAAATCGAAGGGGAACATTCGATATGGTGGGATAGTGACCCACATTGCTAGGTCGTTTGGTGTGGATTTTTCCGCTTGCACCCGTATACCGGCGGTCCCCTTAGGGCTACATGCTTTTATGGTTAGGGGACTCATCTTCCCCACACATAGAGGTCCGCCTTATGCGGGCATGCCTTGGGAGAGTAGGACGGGTAGGGGTATTGAGTGGCTGCCAGAGTATTCCATTGTGGCGGGACGCCACAATTGGAAGGAGACGTTCGCTGCGATGCACGCGAACAGGCTTGTAGCTCCCCCTTACGTTCCACCGCCGGTTGTGGATGAGGAGGACATGGGAGATCAGTACGAGAGTGGTGGAGGAGCGGAGCAGGATTTCGGCACGTTTCCGGATCAGCCGGAGGCGGCCCGGGATGTACCTAGGCGCTCTCCACGCCCAGCTAGAGCTTCAGGCTCGTCATCTCGCCGCGCTAGCGTGAGTGAGAGGCCCACGTGGATGACTACACCTCCCACTTGGTACGACACATCTCCTCCTTGGTCCACGACGCAGCCAGCAGCACCACCACCACCACCACCGCCAGCACCAGCCGATGCCTCCGCATGGTACGATCACGCCCCGGGATGGTATGAGAGGATGCCGGATTGGGCTACCGGACTTTCAGAGAGAGTTGGAGCACTAGAGATCCGGGTGGATGCTAGAGACGGACGCCTAGACGACCTTGACCACATGATGAGGGACGTCTACCGCCAGCAGTTTGGGCGGCTCTATGATCCGAGTTTCTCTCCATTTCCACCTCCGCCAGCGCCGCAGTGATCGATGCATGACCCTTGTTTTAGACATTCCCGCCACCGCTTGTGAGTTTCTTTTTCCTTTTTTTTCTTTTGTTCTTTCTTTTGAACATTAGGGACAATGTTCGTCCTAAGTATGGGGTGGGATGTACTAAAAAGTTTGTAATAACTCTACTCTCTATGTTTGCTTTCATTTGAGACTATCTTTACATGATCATTATGTGTTACACGTTTCCTTATTGCATTGCATGAAAAAGAACTTTAAAAACCCATAAAAATTGAAAAATTTTGAAAATTTTGTGCTTCTAATGAATTGAGATGATTTCCATGATAATCACTACTTGTGAATTGAGTTTGATGACAATTACATGCTTAAAAGGATTGTGAATTGAAAAGGATTTGAATGAATAAATTTTACCTCTTTTGCAAGTTTTATAATATGAAAATGTTACCTAAATCATGTTAGGAAATTGAAGTTGAAATCACATTATAAGTTCCTATACTTCTTGTTGAAATGATTAAGGCAATTCGATACTTTCTTTCTTCTTTCTTTGATCATCTAGCTCCTCGTTGAAATATTAGCCTCCTTTACCTATCCGGGAATTTGGAAGAAGTAAATGAGAAAAAGGCATGTTTGATGTGGGAGGGCCATGAGAGCAATTATTTGCAATCAATCGAATAGAAAGAAGTTATAGGTTTGGGGAAGTCAATCATGACGATGAGTAACTCGGTACCATTCACATAGCCGGGTGTTTGTGTCTTGCCAAAGTCGGATTGAGCGATATTCCTAGCGGATTATGGTATGTGCGCTAAGGGTTTAAGGCATCTCATAAAAATTGAGAAACGTCAATCTCCTAGGCTTCGGTTTTTGTGCACCTCTATCCATAACTCCAAAAGTAAAGTCGAAAAATGAAAAGAAGAGAGCGAAGCTCTAAGTGAAGTGTTGCGGAAACCGCAAAAGAAGAAGAAGGTAGTTGTCCACTTTCCCGGATTTATGCACCACTCTTCCTTAAAGTTTTCCCTTCCCTTTCCATATTCTAGACCTTTTCTTTAAAAGTCCTTAAGATCAAAAGAATGTTATATGGCTTTGTGATCTAAATTGAAGTTTCTTATGAATGATTTTGATAATGTTTGAAGGTTATAATGCTTGTTTTGAAGTTAAATTGATTCATGAACTCTCTTTGCTTTTTACTCTTTGATTGAGTGTGTGAAAGTTTGATAAACGATTGAAGCAAGGTTTGAGAATGATCTATTCTTTAGAAGTCACATTCACCAAAAGAAGGTACACATATTTCATCCTAACTCCTGTTTTAAAGCTTTTTGAAAGACCTTGCTTAGGGACAAGCAAGTGTTAAGTATGGGGTTATTTGTTAGCATGAAATATTGTGATATTTTAGGCACGTTTTCTAATCGTATTTGATTCATATTGATAGTCTTTGATTGATCTTTATACATATGTGAGCTAGTATTGCCTATATTGTCGATATGGATGTCTACACAAGTTCTATGTTGATTATAGGTGATTTGGAGCTATTTCCGAACGGAATCGAGCAAAGGAGAGTTGAGTTGATATGTCCATAGATCGAGGATACTTTTTGGAAGCAATTTGGAGTCTTAGATTGTGGAAGGCACGAGTTTAGGGAAGAATCACGTTTTTACCCTAAATTACGCCCTAAAATACGGCCGTATCCAAAACCACGTTCAGAATTACGGCCGTGGATTCAGAGTCAGAATTCGATGTTCATTCCAGGGGATTCTACGGCCATGGAACTAACCGTAAATGCTTCCACGCCCTAGAATTACGGTCGTGGAATCTTCCACGACCGTGATCTTGGCGAATCTTTCGCCACACTTTGAAGCCATGATCTTTTGATGATTGGGCCGGGCCGACACTTTGCCCTGCATTATAAAAAGACGGAAGAAAGGAGATTCCGTCATCTTCGCTTACATCTTGGCTTACAGGCTCGCTTACAATCATCGACGCTAAGGATCAACGCTTAGCAACGCACAAACCCTCGTTTAGGGGTATTTGGGAGATCTCATTGGAGATCAAAGATCGCATCGGAGAGCTGTTCAATTCTCGCACTTTTAGTGGAGATTGTTGTTGTGATCTTCGGATTGGTGGAAGATCGAAGTTCTTGGAAGATTTTGCAAGAAGATCTCCCTTCTTGTTTAGGTTTGATTTGAAAACGGATTGACATCCCGTTTCTCTTCTCTCCTAAGGTTGTGATTGTTTACTTTGTTTTGAATCTTTTGATAAACATTTGTTCTCTTTGTGATTTTGAGATTAAGTTGAAGGTTATTGAAAGTTCTTGAAAGTTTTCATCTTTTCATCTTCTAATTCTTGAATTGAAATCAATATGACTGTTATTGGCTAAAAACCCTTAACAATTCTAAAGTGAAGGGTTGATAGTTGTGGCATAGGTGATGATAGATCGATCGCAAATAGATTAGACCCTGAGAGTTAGAGAGAGAATCGTCGACAACCCTAAATTACGGTCTGTTCTTGAGTCCACGGCCGTGGAACCTCAAGAACTAACCGTGATTTCCCTCTAGTTTACGAGCCTGTTTTTACTTCAATCTAAAGTTAAAGATTTGTTTTAGCTTAGTTTAGATTTGTCTTTTCTAGGTGGTAGTGAGCCTCAACAACCTCTACCTCGATTGTGAGTCTCAACAACCTCAATCGGTTAAGTTAGTCTGGATCTTTAGGTTATAAGTTTGGGTATTTGACACTAATTCTCGCCCTTAGAATCTTTCTATATTGAGTCTCAACAACCTGTATAGGGAGTGCCTTTTAGGTGAGTTACATAAGGTTTTTGGAACCTCAACCGTACGATTACCTTACATTAGTATACCTTTGCATATCTCTACTCTGTCTTTACATCATTAGTATATCTTGAATCTATTGCCACAGCTGGATACCTGGATCATTAGGATTGTTGTTTTCCCAATATTTGCAAACTCTCATATTTACCTGCTTGATAACCTGCAACCGAGTTCGTTCCCACCCAAATCCCTGTGTTCGATACTCTGGAATTCTTGCTTAACTACGTCGATCCGTACACTGCGGGTTCGCTAGCTTGATTCTAGTTTTATAAATTTAAAGCTTATTTGCACACACCTCTAGGGGCGAACAAAAATCAACATGGAGAGATGGTCCCAAGCAAAACACAAACCGGGTGGAGATTTTGCATTGACTACCGCAAGCTCAACAAGGTAACACGTAAAGACCATTTCCCATTGCCTTTTATTGACCAAATGTTGGAACGCCTTGCATGTCATCCGTACTACCGCTTCCATGATGGATATTCAGGCTATTTCCAAATAGCCATTGCACCGGAAGATCAAGAAAAGACGACGTTCACTTGCCCATTTGGTACTTTTGCGTACCGCAGAATGCCATTTGGACTTTGCAACGCACCCGGCACCTTCCAATGGTGCATGATAAGTATTTTCTCCGAATACATAGAAAATTTTATTGAAGTCTTCATTGATGATTTTACCGTCCATGGAGACAGTTTTGATGCATGTTTGGGACATTTAAAACTTGCTCTTGAAAAATGTGTTGAAACCAATTTAGTTCTTAATTCGGAAAAATGTCATTTCATGGTCGAACAAGGAATTGTGCTAGGACATGTAATATCCTCCAAAGGGATAGAGGTAGATAGGGCAAAAGTTGATGTAATTCAAAATTTACCTTATCCTACTAATGTTCGGGAAATCCGATCTTTTCTTGGTCATGCACGTTTCTACCGACGTTTCATCAAAGATTTTTCAAAGATCTCAACACCCCTATGTGAATTGCTCAAGAAAGACGTCACCTTCATAGTAGATGAGAATTGCAAGAAAGCTTTCGACACCTTGAAGGCATGTCTTACCACTGCATCAATCATCCGTTCTCCGGATTGGAAGAAACCTTTTAAAATAATGTGTGACGCCAGTGATTACGCCGTTGGAGCCTTCTTAGGACAGAAAGACGGACGGGCTTCCCATGTGATCCATTATGCGTCTATGACACTCAATGGAGCGCAAAGGAATTACTCCACCACCGAGAAGGAAATGTTAGTGGTGGTTTTTGCCCTTGAGAAATTCAGGCAGTACCTACTTGGGGTAAAGATAATTATCTTCACTGACCATGCAGCTCTTAGGTACCTCATGACGAAGAAGGAAGCAAAGCCACGATTGATTCGATGGGTGCTCCTTCTAAGTGAGTTTAACCTAGAAATACGGGACAAGAAGGGGGCTGAGAACCTAGTGGCCTATCATTTGAGCAGGCTAGTAAAAGAAGAGGAGGATTCAGGAAAAGGGAGAGAGATAGCTGGAAGTTTTCCAGACGATACATTTTACACAACTCTCTGTTGTGTAACCGCCCCCGCGCCTCACACTAGCCGCCCCTGCGGCTCAGTCTAAGCGCCCCTGCAGAATTGTTAACAAAGGTTTGTCTTAAGCTCCAGTCTTTTAAGCCTTGGTTTGCCGACATTGTGAACTTTATTGTCAAGAAAGAGTATCCTCAAGACTTCACCAAGGCACAACGAGAGAAGGTAAAGGCTGAAGCTCGACAGTACGTTTGGGACAATACTTACCTTTGGAAGCATTGCAGTGAACAAGTAATTCGCCGTTGCATTCCGAACAATGAGGTACAATATGTCCTAACCTTTTGTCATTCCGAAGCATGTGGGGGGAACTTTGGGGCAAACAAAACTGCAAGAAAAGTTTTGGATGCCGGTTTCTTTTGGCCACACATTTTTTGAGACGCTTTTGCGTTTTACAAAGTGTGTGATAGATGCCAAAGGGTAGGAAATCTTTCAAGGCGACATGAAATACCCCAATCCTCTCTTATATTTTGCAAAATATTTGACATTTGGGGAATTGATTTCATGGGGCCGTTTCCTACTTCATTCGGGCACACATATATTTTGCTTGCGGTGGACTATGTTTCCAAGTGGGTGGAAGCAAAGGCCACCAAAACTGATGATTCAAAAGTGGTTGTAGAGTTTCTTAAGGAAAACATTTTCCCAAGATTTGGAATTCCGAAAGCCTTAATCAGTGATAGGGGTACCCATTTCTGCAACAAGACGATCACGGCTCTCCTTAAGAAGTACCACGTCCACCAACGAGTATCAACAGCTTATCATCCACAAACAAACGGCCAAGCTGAGGTATGCAACCGGGAAAAAAAAACCATCCTTGAAAAGACGGTCTCTCCCGGACGGAAGGATTGGACTGCAAGGCTAAATGACGCCCTATGGGCATATCGGACAGCCTACAAAACTCCTATCGGGATGTCTCCTTTTAGGCTCGTGTTTGGAAAGCTTGCCACCTACCGGTGGAGCTAGAGCACAAAGCTTGGTGGGCGGTAAAAAAGTGCAACATGAACATAGAGGAAGTGGGAGAATTCCGGAAGCTCCAATTGCAAGAGTTGGAGGAATTGAGGTTAGATGCATATGACCATGCCACCGCATACAAAGAAAAGACTAAAGCATGGCATGACCGAAACATTCTCCGGAAGGAATTCAAGGTAGGTAATAAGGTACTTCTCTTTCAATCACGTTTGAAACTCTTTGCAGGTAAGCTGCGTTCGAGATGGACAAGGTCGTTCATGGTAGCCGAAGTATACCCTCACGGAGTTGTGGATCTTTATGATCCCCAAACGCACAAGGTGTTCAAGGTAAATGGACAAAGTCTAAAGCCTTACCTTGAAGGAGTCAAGAACGATCCGATTGATGAGATGGTTCTGGAGGAAGCACAGTCAGAGAAGTAGAGGCCTTACGTCGAGCCAACGACGTAAACCAAAGGCGCTGCTCGGGAGGCAACCCGAAGGAATAAGAAGAGGAGCCTCTGTCAAGAAAACCGCCCCTGCGGCTCAGTGTCACCGCCCCCGCGGTGACACCCATACCCAGCACCGCCCCCGGCGCTGGGACAGCGTCTGAAACATACTGGTCAACGCCCCCACGGTGACTCTCCTACGCCCCTGCGGCGGCCGTCTTTGACACACATCCTCAGCGCCGCCCCCGGCGCTGAGCCTGCGTGGCCCCTCTCCCTTGTCACTGCCCCCGCGGCAACAAGCCCCCTCCCCTGCGGGTTTACCCAAAAAAGAAAAAACATAGCACTCCCCAAAACGCTTCCTACATCTACCCCACTCACCACTCTCTATCTCCTCACCAACCAAAACCACATCTCCCTCGCACTCTACCCCTCTCAAGCTGCAACGCCCCTGCGCCCCCACCAAACACTCACAAGCCACCCCTGCGACGCCCCTGCACCACCTCCGACGACAGCCAACCCCTTGCGACGCTCCTGCCACCCTCACCAGCTCCACCTTACTCCCTCCAAACTCTCTCACCTTACTACACTCTTCATCACCACCCACCACAAAACTCCACTCCTGCTCCACCTCCGGCGATTCCTACACCAACAAAGAAGTCACCGGAACGGCCTCAGCATCACAACCTTCGTCAATCCCCAGAAATCGCCCTCTGCACTTCTCCCGCCCCTGCGCCTGCAAGATGCAACAGCTGCGCCTCACGCCCCTGCAGAAAACACAACAGAGGGTTTGTCTTCTCTCCCTATTTTTGAAAGTTTCTAATTCCTTTGCTATATCAAATACCAGAATGGAGCCACAGAGGAAATACAAGATGTCCGAAGCTGAGAAGGAGAGGTATAGGATCGTCCAAGATCGGGTTGTGTACGCAACTCGGTTTTTGCACGCTCCTACCTTGGAGAAGTTGGGCATGCTGGAGAGCATGTAGTCCTTTCTAGCCAATGCGGGGCTCGGAGACTTCCTACAGAAGTGTGCTCCAACGTATCCCGAGCTCAGCAAACAGTTCATCTCCACCTTCACCATGGAGAAGGAGGATCATGTGTGTATTGGACTCAGCTTCAAGTTCAACAAATAGGAACTTTGGGGCGCTTTTGGCCAAGTATGGGGTGACTCATAAGGTGGCAACACCTTACCATCCCCAAACTAGTGGCCAAGTGGAGATCTCCAACCGAGAGATCAAGGCCATCCTTGAGAAGACGGTGTCTAGGACTAGAAAGGATTGGGCTATGAAGCTCAATGACGCATTGTGGGCATATAGAACCGCCTTCAAGACACCAATTGGAACCACTCCTTACAAACTAGTCTATGGCAAGTCTTGCCATCTTCCGGTAGAGATGGAGCATAGAGCTTATTGGGCCATTAAGTGGCTAAATTTTGACCTCAAAGAAGCGGGAGAGAAGAGGTTGCTTGATATAAACGCCCTTGAGGAGATCCGGTTGGAAGCTTATGAGAATGTCCGGATCTACAAGGAGAGGACCAAAAGATGGCATGACAAGCGCCTCATCCCGAAGGAGTTGAGTGAAGGCGACCTTGTCCTTCTCGTCAACTCAAGGTTGCGGCTTTTCCCCGGAAAGCTCAAATCAAGATGGACCGGGCCATATGTGGTAAAGAAGATCTATTCCCATGGAGCTATAGAGATATGAGGGGAACATTGTGGGAACTTTAAGGTGAATGGGCACCGGTTGAAGAAGTATATCCCGGGAGCTCCGGTGGACATGATTGCCCCACTTCACCTTGAGTAGACACCCCCGAGTTTGGTCAAGCTAATGACCTTAAAGAAGCGCTTGGTGGGAGGCAACCCATTGGTAACATCTTTCCCTTTTCATTTTTCGTTTTTGCTTAGATTTTTCTGTTTTTGTGTGCTTTGTGTGTTTCGTGTTTCGTGTGTATGCTAGAACATTAGTGACATTGGAAGCCTTTCTTGGCATATGAATAATGATGATGAACCCCTCACCAATTATGGATGGAGCGGACGCGGAACTTGGACGGCTAGCGGTGCCTAGCGCGGGTCCCAAAGCTTTGATGGATGCTTAGAGCTCTCTACCATGGTTGATAGGATCATCCAACATTAATTCACTTCAGAACCCCAAATACCATAGCAAAACACTTTTACATTGTGAGAACCTTCTTTCACTCTCTTTACTTCATTTACACATTGGGGACAATGTGTTTCTAAGTATGGGGTGGGGTTTGCATGATCCTTTGCATGATGAGCATCTAGGATAGTTTAATATTTTCACATGTCTTGCATTGTAGATACATATTTCGAAAATCCCATAAAAATCAGAAAAAAAAAATAAAAAATTTGTGCTTTCTAGGCTTGGATATGATCCTAATGATGAATCTTGTCTTGTGGATTGGCTATGGATGGCCTTATGTGTTGAATCGATAAATGCATATGTGGACTTGAACTACTTCTCTTAAGTTCTATGAATGATTTGTGATCACGATGTTTGCCTAGAATGGATTGAGTATTGAAAGTCGAAATTACATGATAGTTCTTGCATACCATCTAGGAATGAATGAGGCATTTCATCTTTCTCTACTTCTCATCTTGATCATGATCGCTTGAGCACCTCAATTGATATAAAATAGACCTCTTTTAACCCATCCGGGAATAGGAGCATGCTAGTGTGTTGAAGTGTGTGAAAAGCAAGTGTGGGGTGAACTTGTTGATGAAAGGAATGTCATGAATAAAATGCTGAAATTTTTGTGGAAGTGTAGCCAAAAACATAGGTTTGGGGGCGTTGGTTTAAATGACAAGTAACTCGGTACACTTCACATAATCGGGTGTTGGTGCCTTGCCAAAGTCAAATGAACCAATAGCCCTAACGAGCTTTGGTATGTGTGCCCGGTGTGGATGCACCTCGAAAAATAGAAAAAGCCCGAGGATGGCTAATCACCGAGGTTTCGGCTATTGTACACCAATGCCATTGTCTCAAAAATAAGTCAAAGAAAAAGAAAAGAAGGCAAGATAGGGAAAAATATACACTTGAGGGGAGTTGATCGAGGACAAGGAGGTGGAGTTAGTTCCATTCCCGGATTAGCATCACATAACCAAGAAAACTCCCCACCTAATCACAACGTTTCTTGGCCTTTTATGTCACAAGACCTTATGACCTACTTGCATGTTTGTAAGACTTAGTATTCTAGATTGGATATACTCTTGATCTTCTTGACCTCTTCATCTTTACATCTCATGCATGTCTTTGAGTTAAGTACAATTGTCTTTCCATGCCTTCATTTTTTTGATACATAATTGCTTGTCCATTGCCATTGAACATGACTATGAAGGTGATCCGATAATAAAAGCACAAACCCAAAAAGATTTTACCATTTTTCTGCATACATAAATCATGCTATCTCGTATTCTATAGTTGAGCATTTGCTCGGGGACGAGCAAACCTTAAGTATGGGGTATTTTGATAACACGATTTATGACTTAGTTTTAGGCAATCATTTAGATAGTTTTTCACTCATTCATGCATGGTTTAGCACTAGTTCACGACGTTTGCACTCAATTCACGTACTTTGTCGAGATAGACGTCTACATGGACTTGTGCGTTGCTTTGTAGGTATTTTGGGAGATTTAGGAGCTAAAACGATACGTTTGAGGATCGTTCGTCAAGATGACACATCCTCGAACGCATTATTATGAATGTTGTAGGCTAAATAGATGTGATTCTAGGGTAAGGAAAGGATGGTTATGGCTAGGACTATGATAGGACGGACTTAGATTTACCTTTGGATGACTTGTGTGTATGAACATAGCTGCTGTTAGGAATCACGGGTAGTTCCTGCCATTCCACGGCCGTGGATGTGTAGAACAGCCCGTGTTTTCTCCTGGTTCGATGAAGCTAGCTTTAGATTGTTAGAATGTTGAAATCCTAGGAGTTTGTTGAGTTAATCTAGCCTAGGGTAACCTAGTGTTAGCCACTAAGTGTTAGAAGAGACCTACCCGGTGAATCTTACCCTTAGATTTCGAAGATTACAAACCCTAGGTAGTGGTGAGCCTCGTAAGCCGCCATTGGACTAAGTGTGCTAGGATAGTTGCTTAGAACTTCCCTTTCC
Source organism: Fagopyrum esculentum (assembly GCA_033239045.1). Lineage (NCBI taxonomy): Eukaryota > Viridiplantae > Streptophyta > Magnoliopsida > Caryophyllales > Polygonaceae > Fagopyrum > Fagopyrum esculentum. Next base: position 74,362,332 of record BSUD01000001.1, read on the forward strand.
GAGACTTACCCGGTAAGGATAGGTTAAGATTTCTAGGTAACAATCCGGTTTGTGTAGAATTTCGTTCCTTAGGTTCTTAGAGACTTACCCGGTGATAAAACCTAGGAAATGGACTAGTGGATCATGAGACTTACCCGGTAATTGATCCCAATCTAGAAACACTTAACCCCAACATAGTTAATCCAAAGAATGAATAGATTAGCTTGAGTCCTATGTCATAACCGGAACTCCCAACCCCTAGAATCCGTCTTTTCTTTCTTTGATCTATATCTTGTTTAGCTTGTTTATTTGCACTACAAAAAATAAGTCAATTAGCCACGCTTGTTGGCGACGGCAGAAAAGCTATTTGCCGACGCCAATCATCAATGGCGAAGGCTTGGCGACGGCGGACGGAGGCGACGGAAGTAGCCATCGCAAAATTTGAATTAGGTGGGAAAATTTAAATTTTGACGACGGAAGAGCCGTCAAAAACTATAAATTTTTTGGCAAATTTTGACTTTTAGCAACGGGAAAGAGACGTCGCAAATTGTTGAAACGTGTATACAATATTGATCTTCGGCAGCGCTAACATGACGTCGCAAACTTTAAATTTGGTCAAAAAATTCTACCATAACCTGTATTATTTGAAAACATGACAACATTAAACTATACCACAAGTTGTAAAACTATATCACAATTGTGATACTGAGAATTTGCACATATAACATTGAAGATGTGAAACCATACAAAATGTACAATGAAGCCAAGCTTGAAGTAATCTTATTGATCTTAATTGTTTTCATTAAAAAGTAAAGATATGTTGCTAGGTAACACAACAACCAACAACTACAAAGAAATCTACTTGATAAATCAGTTGGTAGAAGCAATGTTGACCATTAGTCCAGGTTCACCAAAATCAATTTCACCTGCCTCAAAAGGAAGAACTGCACCGTCGTTTATTACCCCCTTCCCATTACTCTCCATGCTGACCTATAAAAGATTCATTTAAGAATAAAAACAAGACTCAGAACATCTAAGCTTGGTGAAAACAAAAAAAGAATTTGAAAAGTATATTATGTCACACATAAGCTAGCTAATTAACACGTGTCGAATGTGAGGAGATAACTTTCCAAAGCTTGGGAGTACGGTAGAATCGCCTACAAGATCAACTGAGGCTACTTCAGACAGTTTACTTAATGATAGAACTTGGAACTCGGAACAACAAATATTTGGTACACAAAATACTTTCAGGAAGTACTTCCCATACACAGAAATGTCCAGAAGTGACTCACCTTGTTGGATATCCAAGAAATGAAACGTTCTATACGCTCAACAAACCCAAAAACACCTGAACATTGATTGAATGTTATTGGAAAACAACAAAACAAGTGTCAAAGGACATAGAAGAATGTGAGTCCATTGCAACAGACTATTAGGTTAAGACATGTCTTCCAGCAAATAAAAACAAAAATAAAAAAATATCATCCATTGCAAATGTAGTTTAAGCTTTAATTATTATAAGCTTGCAGATGCAAGAATAAAAGGCACATATATATATATATATAAAATTTTATGACCGAACATAAAAGATCATCCATTGCAAATGTAGTTTAAGCTGTAATTATTATAAACTTGCATGATTAGTAAAAGACATATATATATATCACAAATTTTTTGACCGCTTCCTAACATTTTTGTCCTTAAATAAAAAACCACGTAAAATCACACTGACACGGATATAGCTAAAAGACTAACTTTGTTGGAAATAAAGTACCCCGGAGCAGATAAAATCCATTCCTTAAGTATCAAAATGGATTCAGAATGGTGATTACTCAAAGTTAGATGGCATATCAATGTGTGTAGCTTTTCAATTAAAACATTGTTAAAAACAATATTACTACGGGGAAAATGAACTACAACCAAAAAACAGAAGGAAAGAAAAACAAACAAAGCACATCAACAAGCAAAGTATCAAAATGGACTTACAAATCTACTAGAATTGTTATTCAGAGATGTTTTTGCATTGCCAGATGATTCTAGTATATACAGCTTGTTTGGAGAATTGCATTTTTAATCTCATCTCCACCACTAACGAGAGAAGCCAAGTACTGCATCGCAACTTTTGCTGTTTCAGTTTTACCAGCACCACTTCCCCCCTGCAAATTGAAATCAAAAAGTTATAGAAGATGCTTTCCACCTTAATAAAAGATCAACTTGCATTCCAAATTATTTTGGAATAAACATGAATTTATGAAGGTCCATATCATCCAAACTGCAACCAATAAATGCAATTGAACTAACCGTATAATGATAGATTGCTTCATCTCAACTGCAACAAATGAATAAAGAAATAAAATCATTAAAGGTCAAGGAAATGACGAACATAGAAGAGTACAAAGTAGGCTTCATATCAACTGCAACAAATGAATAAAGAAATAAAATCATTAAAGGTCAAGGAAATGACGAACATCGAAGAGTACAAAGTAGAATAAATAGCGATTGCTAATAGACCTTTCATCATCTCTTCATAAGCAGCATTAGCTACAACATAAACATGACTACAGAGGGGCATTTTTAAGTTTCTCCCTGTAAGAACTAATGAAGTTTCTTCCATGTATTTGCAAGCTTTGAAGGGATTGACAGCAATCAGGACATGTCCCGCCTTACTCTAAATAACCCAACTCAAATAAAAATAACATCAATAAAATGACAAGTACAAGAAGTAAAAAATCTGAAACAGCGATGATGAAGAAATAAGTATGCAGTGCTTACATTAATTATATTGTTAAGGTATATGTGTTGTAGATTGTGAAGAACTGAGGGCTCATTCAAATAACTAAGCTATATAAGATCCTGAACACCCTCAAGTACATCGGCTTTTGCAGGTAAAAGATCACCTGTGGACACCTCGACAACCTATTGAAAAAACAATTATTATCACCATGTACCTACTAAGGAAGCATAAATTGTATCAATAAAATCCAGAATCAATCTACTGAGCTTACATTTTCAGTTAAGAGTTGTACGGAAACCTCATCACTTGATATAGACTGAATATGCCAGACTCCCACTTTCTAGAAGGCTCTCGACACATATAATCAACCCCAATAACATCTAACTCCACAAAACCAACTAAGATTACAACAACATGTATAAATCACTAATCACACAAAATACACATATAATTACGAGTTTAGGGTTACTGCATAAGCTTCTTACAATTCTGATGGGAAGAAGCTGCTGGGGTCGGACGGTGGTGCACGGCCAGGAGGGGAGGCCACCATCAGCACCGAAGGAAGGCGGGGAGAGGGAAGAACGCCAGTTTCCATGGGCGTCAGCTGCAGAAGGTCGACGGAGTGAGAAGCTCGACTTCCTCGACGGACTGGAGAAGGAGTTCCGAGGACGGCTCCTTCAACAGCGGCGGAAGGACATCCGAGGCCGGCAGCGCCCGATTCCGCAACGGAAGGAAGCCCTGCTGTCGCCGGAGGTAAGGTGGTGCCAGGGACAGGTGGTTGCAGGTTTATTGTCCGACCAGCACACAACAGATCGGGACGGCGGTGTAGGTGTGACTGTCGTGTGCAGCGCAGCGGTGTCGTCGGCGTGGCTTGTCCTGCTGGTTGCGCCGAAGGGAGCCTCAGATCGGGACGGAGTCGATTGAGAGGAGGGAGAGAACAAGGTGGTCCGGCGCGGCGAGAGAAGGAGGAGATAGAGGGAGGTCCGGCAAGGGCGTTGCAGGAGGTGGCCGGGATTTCCAGCTCTCTCTCCTTTTTCTTTCTTTGATCTATATTTCTCACCTTTTTCTCACAGTTTCTCTCTTTTCCTTCTTTCTTTCTTGGCTTTTCTTTTGTTTTCATTGTCTTTTCTACTTACCCATGCTTCCTGAGGCCTTTGAGTCTAGTTTGCTGTCATATGTGTTACTCGGGACGAGTAAAAGGTCTAAGTATGAGGGAGTTTGATAAGTGATGGAATCACTATCATTTAGGATAGTTTTTAGAGTCTTTTTATTGCATTAGTATCGGTTTATGCTACTAACTCCTTGGTCTAGAAGAAGAAGACTAAAAGAAGCTAAGGAAGGAGTTATAAGAACTTAAGAGTGAAGTTCGTTCACGAAGCAAAGCTTTTGTTGCTTAACCACCCCAGCGGAGCCTTGTCACCGCCCTTGCGGGTGACACCACACTCCGGAGCGCCCCCTGCGCCTTCGCCAACGCCAGCCACGAAGACTGTCACCGCACCTGCGTCAACCCCTGGCACCCCTGCGGTGACTTGCCCTGAAAAAGTGAAGACCGGCGCCACTACGCCTTTCCCTACGCCTCTACCTGCGCCTCAACCTAGGAGCTGGAAGATGAAGAGTTTGTGTCACCGCCCCTGCGTCGACATTGAGACGCTCCGGCAGCTTGGCATCAGAAACGGCAGGAAGTTGAAGAGACAGACGTTTGAAGAGCATTAAAGATCCGCCCCTGCAGAATTGCCTAGCCGCCCCTGCGGCCCTGAAGAAGATCAAGCGTTTCTGCCCTCGCCGGCCCTGCGGAGCTGAAGGCCGCCCCTGCGGTTCAACAACAGAAGCTTTACTCTGGCTGTTTACACCACCTTTTTAGGCATTAAAGGTGGTTGTTTTGGGCCGGCCATTTACTCCTATTTAGTTTCTTTTGTAGTATAAATAGTCCTTGGTTGATTGCAAGAATCATCCATGATTATCCACTTAGAATCCAATTTTCTCATCATTTCCATTATAATGAGTTGTTAACTCCCTTGCTACATTGGGTTGGTTTGAAGCTGCATTGTTACCTTGGTTGTAAGTTTTTTTTAATATAAGTTTTCATTCATTAATTCTTTGTGTTTCCTTGATCTTCATTGTCTAATTGCATGTTTTACTATTACTTGAGATTGATCACCTTAGGTTCTAAAGTGCATGCAAAAAACTAGGATTAATAGGTTCCGGGTTCGGGTCTTTAATCTAGTAGTAAACTTTAAGTAATAACGGGTTGTAATTGCTTAAAGAAAAGGAACACAAATATATAGATAAGTTTAACGGTTTTAATCTTTTCTTTATATCCCTTAGTCTTTGTTTGAAAGCTAACTTGTTATTTATTCTTGTAACTTTACGGAAAACTAACCTGCTAAGTTGTGTTGATGCCGGTTGGCTCAACACATATATATGATCGAGACGGGAGATTACTTGAAAACTTGTAAAAGGAACTCACCAAAGTAGCGATCTCATGCTTAGAATCAACCTAGTGTAGATTCACCCATCATTGTCTTACTTATCGCGTTATTCGTTTTCATAAGTTTTTGTGTGCATCAATTCAACCAAAACCCCCCTTTGTTACTCGTTTCTATAATCAATAATTGCATCTAATAAAACACCTTAACTCTCTTGGGTTTGACCCTTACTTAACCACTATACTTGTTTTAGTGCTAAGTCGGGATTATATTTTTGATAGGGTATAGACGACCATAGAAATACCTCTAGTCACTCGGCTTATGGGTACGAGAGGTTTTTGGATTTTGCAAGTTTCGGGACGAAACTTGTTTTTAGGGGGTGTGATGTAAGAGTTTTAGTCTTTGGAGCCTAGGAGCCTTGCTGAGCCTTAGTTGAGCTTTCCTTGACCCTATCAGCCGCCCCAGCGGACCCTGTGAGCCGCCCCTGCGTCACAGGTGAACCGCCCCTGCACCTTAGTTGATCCGCCCCTACGGTTTTGTACGGTTGCAGCCACCTTAGTTGACCTCTTGACTTTGCTTTTGGGGTAGCTTCCTATATAAGCTTCCCAACCTTCTGATGAAGGGTTTCCTCTCTTCATTCCAGCTCCCTCATCTCCCTTACGCTCTTCTTCTCCTTCCTCTTCTCCTCTTTGTTCTTTCTTGATTTTGTGAGAGAGTTCTTGAGAGTTTAGTGTTGGTTTTGGTTGTGGATGATCCTAAGCTTGTTGCTGCGTGTTGTTGCTATTATGTTGAGTTGGTGAGGTGTGTTGGATGCTCCTAGTCGCTGCTTAGTTGGCCGTGGTAAGCTCTTCATCTTCCATCTTCTTTCTTTCTTCTTATTTGCTTCTTTCTAGCTTAGGATCACAAGCTCGGCTTGTGTGGATCCTTTCCTAGCTTTTCTGATGTTCATACATGTGCATATATGTATTTGTGTTGCTGTTGTGTGATGAAGAAGTGAAGGAAGTCAAAAAAGGGATAGAAGAGAAGTCGGGACCAACTCTCTGCACAGTTGGCCGCCCCTGCGACTTAACCAAGCCGCCCCTGCGCCTGCTGTGGACCGCCCCTGCGCCTGGTGTGAGCCGCCCCTGCGCCTCACTAGGTCAGCTTGGAGTTCCTTGCTTTTGTTGGTGCATACCTTGTTGGTATGCCTTCCTTCCTTCCTTTCCTTTGGCCTTGGCTTAGATGTTGGCTAGGCTAGCTTGGTTAGGATGAGTTGTATGTTAGAGATGTGCCTTAGGCACTCGTGTTGATATTGAGGTTATGTTGTAGGCATCTGTGAGGTTGTTATGGTCTTGAGGGTTAGATTGAGGTTGTAGGTTGGTTTTGGTTATGGAGACGAGTATCCTAACCCTGTGCAGTGCATGATGTTGTGTGCATTTCTATTGCAGGAGTTGGTTTCTTCCCCAAGGGGAAGTTGTGACGTGGTATTGGATACGTGTATATGAGGTAAGTCCATAGGACTTACTTAGCGTTCAGTTATGAGTTTGTGTGATTGTGATGGTTGTGTGTGTTCATATGATTGTGCATTTACAACCTAAACTGGACTAGGATGACCTTTTATTACATTTAAATGGCCCAAGTGTATTATAACGGGTCGTGACCACTTGCCTCCGCCTGCGGGTAGGAGGAGGTGCCCTGAAGATGATCTCATAGGAGGGGACGAGTGATGACCACCCCCATGCAAAACTCCTGTGTTATATTGGATGGGACGGGGTTCTTGAGGCTCCTCATGTTACAAAAGAAGTTAAATTAGTAATGGAATAACGTAATGAAAGATAATAAATGAATGTGTGTGACATTGCATGTATGAGATGCTGATGTGTGTTTGTACTATTACCTTCATACTTATTCATTGTTGTAGCTAACGGTGTATACCGTGTTGTACATGATCTGCAGGTTAGGAAGACTGTAGAGTGAGCCAGGTGGTGTGACCAGCCGAGGACTTTTGTACATTAGGATGCGTGGGATATGGGATCTTTTGTATCAGATGTTTATGGTTGATGTTTTGTAATCGGCTTTGTGTTGTAAACACTTTTGATGTATCATATACAACTATTATGTATTTGGTTTTTCATCTACATGTGCCTTGTTGTAAGATCTAGTGAACTTGTTGTCAGGCTAGGGTCAGGATCAATTGTGAGATCCTAATGTAGCACTCCAAGTCGTGTGGATTTGGGGTGTTACACTCATCTCAGTTGACCAAGATGGATCTCGGTCGAGATGGTTGACAACACCCGAGATGGCTCCCAGTTTTTGTTCTTTTCTCAAATTCTCGAACCGCAATTTCGTCTATTAGCCTCCCTAGGTTGTTCTTCATGGACTGTACCTAGTTCTTGTTATCATGGACACAACCAAAAACTACACTAAACAAATCTAGAAAGCATGAAAGAAAGAAATACCTTGAGTTCCATCCCAAGAAGCTTGATTTAAGGTCGCTAGCTGGACCTAACTCTTTATGATCATATGAGATGCAATGGCGCAATCTCCTCTACCGGAACTTTCGGTTTGTACTTCTTTAACTTATGACCATTGACCTTAAAGTTTCCGCTTTGTTCACCCCATACTTCAACTGCACCATGAGGAAAAATATGTTTCACAATATAAGGTCCGGTCCATCAAGATTTCAACTTATTGGGAAAAAGGAGAAGGCGGGAGTTGAAGAGAAGAACAAGATATCCTTCTTTGAGCTCCTTTGGAATAATATGCTTGTCATGCCACTTCTTTATCCTCTTTTTGAATTATCTTATCATTCTCATAAGCATTCAAGCGTAATTCCTCCAACTCGCTGATGTCCAAGAGTCGCTTCTCCCTAGCTTCTGTGATGTCAAAATTCAGCCATTTTATTGCCCAATACGCCTTATGTTCCATCTCCACCGGAGTATGACAAGACTTCCCATAAACCAAGTTGTAAGGCGTGCTTCCGATGGGAGTCTTGAAAGCAGTCTAATATGCCTAAAGAGCATCATCCAGCTTCATGAACCAATCTCTCCTCATTCTAGAGATGGTCTTTTCCGAAATTCCTTTGATTTCTCTATTCAAGATTTCAACCTGTCCACTAGTTTGAGGGTGATAGGGAGTTATTACCTTATGGTTATGCCATACTTTAATAGAAGTGCTTCAAACTTCCGGGTTGTAAAGTGTTGAGGTGTCTTAAAGCGTGGGAAGATGGTCCGGTTGAAGAACTTAACAACTACTATGGCTTCATTAGTGGGAGAAGCGATGGCTTCCACCCATCTTGAAATATAATCAACCGCCAAGAGTATGTATTGATTCCCTGCAGAAGATGAGAATGGTCCCATAAAATCAGCTCCCCAAACATCAAAGATCTCGACCTCCTGAATGTTATTGAGTGGCATCTCGTTTCGGCTAGACAAATTTCCAATTCTTTGGCATGCATCACAAGAAGCAACAAACGTTTGCACATCCTTAAATAATATAGGCAAAAAGAAACCGGAACGTAATACCTCAGCACATGTCTTATGAGCGCTAGCATGTCCTCCAAAATGTAATGAATGACAATGCTTCATAGCACTCGCCGTCTCATCTTCTGGGATGCATCTCCGTAGCATCCCATCTGGACCTCTCTTGAAGAGTAGAGGTTCATTCCAAAAGTAGTGACGCAGATCCTTACAGAATTTCTTCCTTTGTGCATATGATAACCTTGGAGGTAATTCCTGGCAAACAAGATAATTAATAATATCAGCATACCAAGGCTCGTTACCTTCCGAGATCTGAAGAAGTCAATGCTCCATCAAATGCAGCTACTCATCGAGAAAGGAATCGTCGATGGGCATGTCATCCCTCTCTGAAGCAATGAGAGGTAGCCGGCTGATGTGATCCACCACAGAATTTCCGGATCCCTTCTTATCGCAGATCTCCAAGTCAAACTCTTGAAGTACGAGAATCCAGCGAATCAGGTCGGCTTTCCGTCCTTCTTAGTGAGAAAGTACTGAATGGCTACATGGTCGGTATAGACAATGACTTTCACTTCTACGAGGTAGGAACAAAACTTCTCGAAAGCGTACACAACCGCCAATAGCTCCTTTTTGGTGGTGGCGTAATTCATCCGAGCCTTATCTAGTGTCTTGCTAGCATAATAGATGGCGTAGGTCAGGCTTTCCTTCTTTTATCCAAGAACTGCTATTACCGCCACATCACTTGCCTCACACATAATCTTGAAGGAGAAATCCCAATCAGGAGGTTGAATGATGAATGCAGATATCAATGCTTCCTTTAACATGTAAAAAGCATCTAGACTGTAACACCCCGAATCCGCGGGACTCGGGGCGCTACGCGTTGGGGCCTCACAATGGGTCTTGACCCTTAGCCTGACAACAATTTCACCGAATCTTACAACAAGACACAAATAAAGGCAAAACCAAAATTCATTTTTATACAAATGATATGATCCCCAAAAACAAACAAAAGACAAACTTCAGCCGAGTTCTCAACTCCAAAGACTTGAACATCAAATGCATAACAATATACAAGAAACAATACCCAAATATGACTCCAACAAACACCAACTCCTAAAATGTACGGAACCCCTCTGCCCACTCTTCCGGATCTTTCGGCCGCATTCCTAACCTGCAAGACAATCTACAACAATCGGTATAAAACCACCAGCTAATATTCGAGGCATTAGAATCAATGGGAAAGGCACAAACACAAGTAAATCATCATTAAAACACAACATTCTCAAAGCACACAATTCCGGTTTATTATATTTTTATTGCCTCGGTCCCTACTTACCGGCATGGAATGGTACTGATGCATCCGACCGTCTACCAGCACGGGATAGTCGCCAAGAACCTCCTAGCTCTCGCGGGAGCTAGACAAGTTGTCACCGCCCGTTAGCATAAACTTGGGCCAAATAATATATAAAGGTTGGTAATCCTATTTCCAGTTTAATTGTTATAATGAAAACAATAAAACACGCACCACCAAACACGCAACGAATCTAATACGTAGAATACGGGCTAAGTAAGTCCGGATACTTACCTCGTCCCAAAGATTATCCCACTATATTCCGCTCTCAACTTCCCGCGGGAAGACACTCAACGTCTATCAAAAGGCACACGATCAACATCTCTCTCACATACTAGAAGTCCTTAGACTTCTAGCCCCAATGATCTCGCAAGATCATAAACCATAACCATGATAAGATAACAACCTCCTAATCCTCACGATCTCACAAGGTCATAATCATCACAACACATGCTAAGATATTCTCGTCCTAGTCACCACACTCTCAACAAACATATAACCATAATCTCAATCTACATAAGCTCACAAGATCAACCAAATACTCAACACCTTACAATCCTCACAAGATTATAACACCTCAAGCTTTAGAACGATCATAAATACTCAAAACTCACCTAAGATTCAAGGCCACTACTTGGCATTCAATCTAAGTTATGCTAGATCCAACCTAACATGATATTAATACTAAACATAACAAGATCGAGAAAGAAGGTACTCACATGAGGTCAAAGGCGGAAGATGATACGGATGTCAAGATTGGACTCATTATGCCTTTATCTGGGTCATTTCCGGACCTAAAACAAAAGCTAACCAAATTTATCTTATATGCTAAATTGAACGGAAGATTTAGCATATATAAATCTAAGGTAAAACTTGTTTTCTAAACCAAGGTTAAAAACCGCTCAAAACATGTCCCGGACAATTTATTCAATTTTAGAAACTTGGGTCATAAACCGTAAATAAATCTTTGGGCCATATCCGGAAAAAAAATCCAACAAAGATCTTAATAGTTAAATCTCAAAAGTTGGGTCATAATATGTAAATAAATGTTTGGATCAATATTTGTAATAATTCCTGTAAGGTAGATTTGCTAAAATTTCGAAATAAGGGTAAAAAACACAAATACCAAAAATGGGTTACAATCTGCAATTACTGCACAATAGAGGGGTCCCGATTTAAAAGCAATTAAGGCTTCAGAGGACCCGGCTGATGACGGCGGCGAGTAGGAGAAGGCAAGGCAAGCGGCGACGGCCAGGGCAGGGGCTCTTCCGGCGGCGACAAAGGCACGACAGTTGGGCTCCTTCGTCGGTAGCAGTGGCGGCTTCCGCTTGGTGTGCCACAACAACCCTTCACACACCGGCAACGCGCACTGGAGCAGTGAGCAGAGAAGAGAGGAAGGGCGACAACGTTGCACGAGCCCCGCGATCAAACACAGCTCTCCGGTGGGTGATTGGTGGCGGCGTCCTAAGGAGCTCCAACGACGCAAAGATCCAGAAAGTGAGGTGGCTCCTCAGTTGCGACGCTGGCAGGGGTGTTTTATAGGAGCCTCCTCCTCAGTTTCTAGCGAAGGCCGGTGGCGGAGAACAGCAGCGTCGAGGGTCGTCTCCAAGGCGTCTTTGGATGCCGATCAGAGGAAGGAGAAGGAAAGCACAAGTGAGAGAGGGGGCTTGGTTCCAAAGTTGCGAGAGCCAAGGGAATTTGTGTGGTCGAGGGCAGAGGAAGTTGAAGGGAGAAGGGATGAGCAAAGATTGCAGTAGAGGAAGATGGGACAAGAATTGAGTGAGAAAGCAGAAGAACAAAGAGATGGAGTGGTGAGGAGAGGGTCGAGAGGTCAAAGGGGATAGGTTGCAGAGGCACACGTGGAGGAGAGCACGCCATCAGAACATTAAGCCAGGCGAAAAAGGAGAAAATGGGAGAAAAAGGTAAAAGGAAATAAAACTAACTGGATAGAATTTACTCGGAGTGGAAGATTTTCCGTAAAAATAAACTACGGAAAATATATGGATCAAATATATAAATCTACTCGCAAAAATATACTTTGCGATATAAAAAGGTAAAAGGAAATAAAACTATCCGGATAGAATTTACGGTTTATAACAACATGGTGTTGCTTCTAAAATTTGAAAAAGGATAGTATGAACCCTAACCGCCTTAATCCGCGGTGTCATCACTTTTGGTGACCGAACAACAGGAGTCGCAAGATCCTCCGATGTGGAGGCTCAATTCCTCCTTGTGTAAAATAAAAAAGTCAAGGGGAATGATTAGATAAATTATAAACGGAAGTTATAAAGACACGACGATAAAATTACCAAATCTCAACCTGAAATACATTTCGAAGGCGTCATAGTTACGCATCGTAAATGCGGATTAAATTTATCACGGTTACGCGTTGTTGTCAATGTGCGACGCATGGACAATGCGTAAATGCAGCATGTCATGAATTTTTTATTTTTTTTTATTTTTTTGGCACGCACACGACTTTGAGGTACCCGACGCATTTGAGATATGCTTCTTATCATCGTTGACTTACCATCCCCGTTATAAAAACAACAAATCCTATATTACTATCGCATGATTCGCATCTCTAGGACCCTAGCGCAATATAAGCATTATATATAAACGGAAAACAAGTGCCGCTGCTTAGACGACTTTTATTGACGAATCACGGGATTGAGGAAAAATATGGGGTCTGTTCTATCGTTCTTTTTAGGAGGTGACGCCGCCGCTTCCGCCACCGAGGACGCCGCCGCTTCCGCCACCGAGGACGCCGCGTCTGATCTGTCGCGCGTGGTGGCCTACCATTCTGCTAATCGCTGGCAGCTCCACTTCAACTCTGTCAAAGCCTCCAACCAGCTTGTACTCCTCTCTCCCTCCCTAGATCTGCTATGCAATTAATTATTTACTTGAACAAAGAAATGGGTCTCCTCTAATTTTGTGTTTCTTTTCGTCGACTGTCTTACAGATGGTGGTGGATTTCGCGGCCTCCTGGTGTGGGCCCTGCAGGATGATGGAGCCGGTGGTTGGGGCCATGGCTTCCAAGTACACCGAAGTCGAATTTGCCAAGATCGACGTCGATGAGCTGCCTGTTAGTCTCTCCTTCTCTGCTTTTTCTTTTGTTTGCTATTGAATCTGAAATTTACTTCTATCACGATATTGGACTTGTTTTTGTTTGCCTAGTTTTTTTCTCGATGAATTAAATTGTTGCTTGATTTTATTTATTATTTTTACTGATGTTAGGGTTTCTGAGGTCTCTTCTTTGATAATCTTCAATCTGAAATTCCTCTATCAACGAAAATAAAAGTCCGGAATACAAATTCCACGTCCCAACATGTTGGTGGGAAACACACTTTGATAATCTTCTTCATCCCATCATACAGGCACTTCCATACATGGAAGAATAGGATAATAACTAAAAGATCATGAGAATCAAACCTTTTATTTATTCTGAAAATTTATATTTTAAGCATAAATACAACAATATAATATCTCTGATAGGGAGAGAGAATAGAGGAAACTATTTTAAGTAGATTGACTGACCCCCAGCCACGACTTTATACTTATGTATGTGAACTTTTTTCTTATGTTATAGTTGTCTGGTGGCAATTTAGCAATAGGTGAAGCTTGATGACTATCATGTGAGATATTGACTGATAAGTTCTTATTAGCAGTAGATGACTATGGAAGGCGAATTGCGCCAATAAGGTTGGGTAATCCCCTTCCGTTGTTCATATGCTATGTTTTTTATTTAAACTGTTGTTTTTTCTGTTGTTATGTTCTCAAGTATAGGCCCTAAATCACAAGAACATATTTGTCCTATAAATGAAAAGGCCCTTTTGCAATATTTTGGGTGTTCTGGCTTGTTTTCAGAGGAAAATTAAGTAAAAAGGGAACAAATAATTGTGCGCTCGAGTATAAGTTGGGGCAAGATAAGGTTTGAATCCAAGTGGAAGGTTTGAGAAAATGATAAGAGTGGGAAAACCTCTTTGATGATGAAGATTTGAATACCATGCGGGTACAACATGACATGAAATCAAAATGGCAATTCAGTGTCTTTTTGCTGAACATTTTTCTGGACTGCTTTGTGTAAAGTGAAGATTAATTTAGGTTGTTGCCACTTGGTAGAGAAAATGATTATTTATTTAAGTAATTGAGATAATTTTGGTTGTTTGGTGTGATAGGATGTGGCCCAAGAATTTGGAGTGCAGGCAATGCCAACATTTGTGTTGATAAAACAAGGCAAGGAAGTGGATAGGGTTGTGGGAGCAAGAAAGGAGGAACTTGAGAATAAGATTCAGAAGCACAAGTCATAAGTGTTGTGTTGTTTACTTGTATTGTGCTTACAATTAACTGATGTCTCAGACAACCTTGTCAAACCTTGTTGTTCTGCGTCATTAAACTCGACCTCTATTATATTTACTTATGCCTTGTAGGTTGACAGCAACATGCATAATTTTACATATTCCATTGTCATGCTTAGAAAAGTATTTGCTGCCCCACTTTTCCATACATCATACATGTTTCACGAATGATATTATGATATTTGAATTGACGAGGCATTCCATTTCCATAATGTCGCCCTATTTTCGGATCTGAAGCTTGGATCCGAGGAGCTTCGGATCTGAAGAGCTAAATGTACAACGTCTAATTTACAAACTGCACAGCTCAATGCATGTCGAGTGAGGTGGGAAAACCACACTTGAACGCATGCCGACTATATTAAAAATTTTGAACTTCGGGCATTGAATTCGAACGGTGTCTAAGAACTATAATTATATTTGTTGGTTTATGAATGTTGAGATTCCGAAATGCAATAAATACAACCTCATCCAAAATTATGAACATATGTTTCATATTCCGTCTAAAATAATTTGAGTTCTTTGAAGATGTCAGAAAGTGAAGAGGAAGTGAACGCATCTCATTCGATTGTCGAGAGGAAGTGAACGCATCTCATTCGATTGTCGATATAGTGATCCGGATGAGTTTGCTCTTCAAATCCAAGTAGTTTTGCCACCTATTTATTTTATTTTATTTTAAATGAGGTAGAAATGAATATTAGTTTATTTGTTAGTATCCGAAAACTAGTTGTATTAGGCAAAAACTAATAGTACTTAGTTTGTTTAAAACATGGTCTACAGGTCTTTTTATGCAATGCCGATATAGACTATTCTTCCACGTTTAAGCTACATGGGTGTTTCCATGATAAAGTTAATTCAGTAAATTGAGCTAGGTTCCGTCGAGGGTCATAAAATAGTTACGAAATTATCATGACTAAATATAGGGTTTTGTACTCATGAGTGTCCAATGTAACACTTTTTAGACATTACATTCATGCATTTCCTACCTCTTTTACTCTCTCATGCATCTCTATTTGTATGAAAAACGTTCACTTTTTGTATTTCGGTATCTACTTTCACTTTTATGTGTTTCAAAGATTTACAACATCATTTTGTGCTAGAATTACATCCTTCCGGAAGTCAAAGCTGAAGTGAAAACTTTACATGATTCAGGAACTACATCACGAAGTCCCCTTGAATATGCTTAAAGTTAAGATCCACGATTTGAAGCTACAAATGAGCAAAAACCATCAGACCATATGATCGTACGATAGCCATAGGGTGGCCGTTTGACATACAAAGATTCTGTCAAAACCAAACTTCAAAGCCCAGCCGAAACACACTGAATCACCAGGAAAACGGCCTCTCTACGGTCAGCTACGGCCGTAGGGATGCTGATGAGGGACCATCCCCAACACCTCTTACCATACATGGACCTATCACTAAATCAAAGAGCAAGAACATTGAATGAGAAGTAGTCGAAATTATCCACACGTCCTATCATGGAAGGATCTATCACTAAATCAAGACCAAGAGTCATTCAAGAAGAGATTTCTAGTTTGGTGACATCATTAGCTTCTAAGAAGACCATTCTTGATCATTTAGTGCCTACGTCTTCCTTAGTCACATTATTGACAATTCTAGCCAAGACTTAGAGGAGATACCGTATGAGAGCGAAGATGAACAAGGAAGAGCTAGTCGAGATTTCGGCCCTACCTACTCGAGATTTTATATAGTTATAAGTTATTTTATTTTAATACCTTTAAAGCTCTAAACATTCTAAACATTTATTTTTTTCTATCCTATATTTTGTAGGATTATTTTATTATTTTTATTTTCTAGGATTTTTCTATTTTAAAGACCTTAGGGTCAAGATCTTTAGTTAGTTGTCATTTGATATTTCGTTCCACATATATTGTGAGGTACTCGTTGCTTTTTTTATATGAAGTTTGCGTTTTACTCATTCCTATTCAATAAAAAAGAGAGCCTTTGATTGAATCATTGTGACTCCTTGCTAAGTTATTCTTGTGTGTGTTAATATTCTTAAAGGTTGGTCTTGTGTGTGTTAATATTCTTAAAGGTTGGTGCTACTAGTCAAACTAGTCCCTCATTGTGCTTGTATCGACTTGTGTAAGGTTGAAGAATGAAGGGTTGAGGTAATTCATTTGTTTGGGTTTTGATCCGATTGGTCAAGGTTCTTGCAAGTATATATCTTGGTTATTATCTTCCTATATTTTTCATCAAATTCATTCCATAATCATCTTCTTAATCTTACCATTCAATTCCATACAACTCACGTTCTTTCTGTTCGAGTTTTTGTAAACCTCGGCCTTACCATTAATGAATCCTGCCCGAGATCCCAACCGATATATTTAAAGGTCGTAGCTTTCGTGAACTTCAATCTAGATCGGGCTGTATCAAAGTGTTATTAGAGCTAATCGATTGAAGTTCAACTCTGCCATACATCACGGTTTTAGTATTTTTATGTTGAGTCTTCTTTGAGTCTAAAGATTGATTCGCTTTCTTGTTGCAAATTTTGTTAGATTATTTGAGTTTAACATGCTTTGTCTTGTGTCTATTGGAGAAGAAAGAAACGCCATAGCCAAACACAAGCCAACCAAATCTAGACCGAAATCTCACCGGAACCCTACAAATCTCAACACAAGATCGGTGTGCACAACGCCGAGATTTTACTTGGCCGACAAGATTCGTGATTTTCTCCATATCCAGTCGAGATTTACATAGATGTGACTCAAATCAATCCATATTCAGCTGCTACATCAAAGGAGGAAAGAGGTTTACAAGGTTATCGTATTATTAAGATCTTATCTAGTAGGTGAGATCTTTTTGTATCTTTCAAATCTCAACCGACATATCTATCCAAATCTTGTCATATCCTTCTCTTTGCAGCCATATATCTCGCCTAGCTATTCCTACAACTTCACAAGAAAGTCAAACACAAACTCCTCTCTTACCCTAGCCTATACTTTATATCATAAATTATAACCAAATTTTTGGGGAAACTAATTGAGCAAGAGTTGTCGCGATCCACTTGAGAAGGGATCATCAAGGAAACAAGGGAGGAGTATATCCCACATCATATTCAGTGATTGTCGTGAAACACTTGTCTTTGGACGATGTTGGCCACCCAATCAAAATCTCGAGCCGAGATATAAACCGAGATTTATTACTGTTGCGAATTTTATTGAAAACTTATAAGGCAAGAGTTGTGCAATTTGAGTGTAAAAAGTTCAAGAGGATATCAAGAGAAGAAATTTATATCACCCTCAATCCAGTTCATAGCCTAAACACATCCCTTTTAATTGATCTCGCCCCCATTGATTATCTCGACCGAGATTTGCGTCAGTCGAGACCTATACCTACCCGGATATTATTCTCTCTAATTGCATTGGTGCAAGGTAAGTAAAACTCTCTTCTTAGTCTCTTGTGTGCATATTTATTTCCTCTTTATACTCTAAACACATTGAATCTATTTATTTAGGTGTGTTAGTTAATATTTATACGTTCTATCAAACTAGTTGAGTCTACTTGCTACATTCTTTCTACTTTGTGTCAATTGTGTGAAGAAAACTCCTGTAGCGGTTTTCTTAACTATCTTTGAACACAAGAACCTTTATCCAAGACAAGCTGACATGTTGATTCATCTAAGAAGTGTTTTAGGTGAAGTTAGTCATCGATTCTAAAGGAATATTAATCCATCCATGGCAATTATATCAAATTAGCCCTAATATATTACAACAAAGTGTGAGTGTGAGAGAAAACAAGTAAGGAGTTTTGATTTTTACTAACTTCACAAGTTTGTTGTTACTTTGCGTGTTTATGCAAGATGTCTAGGTCTAATAGCCCAATAAGGTTACAAAGGAGTGATTCCTCAGGTCCATAATCCATAGACATGTTAAAACAACTCATGTCCACAATCTCAACATTGGCCGAAAGAATGGAGAAATTGGAACCTCGCCCCAATGAAGAATCTCGCCCTCAACCTCACCCGAGATTCTAGCCGAGGTCTGTTTTTGATGTGGGTGAAAGTTCACTCTATTCGGGTGAAAGTTCACTCTATTCAACTTAGTTTCCAGCCTAGGAAATACCTCAAACCCCCCCCCCCTCAAGGGCAAGGTATGAGAAATTAAAATCTTCTTTTCAATGCACATAATATGCCGGAATTTGTTGATATTTTTTAGGAAATGGAGGATGTTTATGAAGAGGGCATGTGGAGAAACTATCCTAGACCTAACCACCGTCAAAGGAGAGATCGCGACTTGGAACCATATAGACCTCATCAAGAGAACGACAAAATTGTAAAAAATGAATGTCAAAATTCTAAGTTTTGAAGGCAAATGTGATCCACACACTTTTGTGGAATAGGAGACCAAAATTGAACAAATTTGATCTTGTCATAACTTTAGTGAGCAAAGGAAGATCCAACCAGCTGCATTGAAAATTCATGCTTATGCCTTAGTGTGGTGGGATCATCTTGTCAAAGAAAGGAGAAGAACGCTAGATCCGGACATCAACATATGAGAGCAAATTAAAGCCTTGATAAAGAGCTAGATTTGTGCCTCAACATCATGCTAGAGAGTTAAGACAATGATTGGAGAACCTCAAGCAAGGATCTATGAGTGTTGAGGAAATTTACACTTTTGTCCAAATGACAATGGTTAAAGCCAATGTTATAGAGGATGAGGAGACAACAATGACTCGTTATTTACGTATTTTGCATCTATTGTTAGCAAATGAAATTGATTGATATCCTTATGATACTATGATAGATTTGTTTCATTTGACCATCAAAGTGGAAAAGAAGACCAAATGAAGGAGCCAAGCAACTAAGTCTAATTTTGGATCTACAAGCTCATGAAAACAACAATACAATCGGAGCCAAGGAGCTCAAGGACGAGACTGCACCTCGACTAAGGATGAGAAAAAGGGTCAAATTTGGAGCAAGGTGCTACACAAAATCTCACCACCTCTCCCACAATCTCGATGTAACACCCCGAATCCGCGGGACTCGGGATGCTACATTGGGCTAGGATCTCACAATGGATCCTGACCCTAGCCTGACAACAAGTTCACTAGATCTTACAACAAGGCACAATTAGAGTAAAAACGAATACATGAAATCTGTATGATACATCAAAAGAGTTTACAAACTCAAAGCCGAGTACAAAACCATAATAACAACAACATCTAATACAAAAGATCCCCAACCCACGCATCATAATGTACAGAAGTCCTCGGCTAGTCACACCATCTGTCTCACTCTTCAGTCTTCCTAACCTGCAGATCATCTACAACACGGTATACACAGTTAGCTACAGTAATAGATAAGCATGGTAGTAATAACACAAACACATATCAACATCTCATACATGCAATGTCACACATATTCATTTATTATCTTTAATTACATTATTTCATTACTAATTCAACTTCTTTTGTAACACGAGGAGCCTAAAGAACCCCGTCTCTTCCCCTTTAACCCAGGTGTTGCATGGGGATCTACCTTCCCCCTGAGCTACTGGCTTCCGAGCACCTCCTTCCACTCTCGACGAGCTTCAGAGAAGTGGTTACCGCCCATTATAATACACTTGGGCCAAATAAATGTAATATATGGTCATCCTAGTCCGGTTTAGGTTATAAATGCACAATCATATGAACACACACAACCATCACAATCATACAAATCCATAATTGAACGCTAAGTAAGTCCTATGGACTTACCTAATACACTCGTATCCTCTACCACGTCACAACTTTCCTTTGGGGAAGAAACCAACGCCTACAAGAGCAAGGCACACAACATCACAACCTGAAAGGGTTAGGAGACTCGTCTCCATAACCAGAACCAACCTACAACCTCAAGATCATGACAAGATCACATATGCCTATAGGCTACTCTCAACATCACCACAAGTGCCTAAGGCACATCTTTATCATACAACTCATCCTAACCATCCTAACCTAGCTATCAACTAAGCCAAGACCAAAGGAGAGGAAGGAAAGAAGACATACCAACAAGGTATGCACCAACAAAAGCAAGAACACACGGCTGGTCCAGTGAGGCGCAGGGGCGGCTCACCAAAAGCGCAAGGGCGGCTCCACACCAGGCGTAGGTGCGGCTCAGGACAGACGCAAGGGCGGCAAACTGTGCACAGAGTTGGACCCGACTTCTCTTCGACCCCTTTCTCGATTCTCTTCACGTCTTCATCAAACCACATCAACACATATGCACATATACACATATATGATCATCAAAACGTCCAGGAAAGATCTAACACAAGGCCAAACTTGTGATTCCTAAGCTAAAGAGAAAGATAATGATAGCATGAATTATAGTCTATATTTTGGGACTTGTTTAGACGTTTTATCTTCAAAAATCTGCATGTTTGAATGTATATTATGTGATTATATTGTCATTTCATCTACCTTTACGGGAATCGAGGTCTACACCAAGTTTCGTTGTAATCGTAGGTAAAATGGCACGTTTTGCATCAAAATGGAGCTAAGGAGCAAATGAGTCATTGGAGCTACATTCAGGAGCTTAAAGAGGAGCTCAGGAAGCAAGGAATTAACAAAGAAGATTTACTTTGGGCCAGATTTGAGAGATTTCACCTTCAGTTGAGAGTCACCTCGGTTGACCACAGAGTCACCTCGACCGAGGTGATCTAGAGGAGCGCCCTGACCGAGGCAACACCCTGGACGCGGCGAGATATATTTTATTTGGCTGAGATCTTTTATTTTTGGAAAGAGAGATCTTATATTTTTGGGCTGGATTTTTGGAAGGAAGATCATATATTTTGGAGATCTGTTTTAGAGATATGGATATATTTTATTAGGAAATTATCTTTTTAAGATATTATTATCTTTGAAAGATAATTCTCCTATATAAAGGGCTGAATTTTCCATAAATTCAGCAACCCGCTACCATCGCAACACTGAGAGATTGAAGAAGCTGCAGTTAGGAAGGAGTTTTGGAAGGTTGAAGGAAAGAAGTTCATAGCTTGTTATAGCTTTTGTGAAGGGATTTGTAAGATTTTCTTAGATTCCCTTTTTTTGTTTGATTGTCTTGTTGGATTTGTGATCCAAGGAACGTTGATTTGTTTATTTGATTCAGTTATTGAAGCCTTGTTCTTAAGGTTTTTGTATTCAAATATTCATTCTCTTCCTATATTTTTGATTATTGCTTTCATGATGATGAGTGGCTAATTTCTTTGTGCGATTCTAGGGTGATTGACTGAAGGTTGTGGGAAAAACAATGATAGAATAATCTTAAATTCTAGTAGGACCCTGAAAGCTCGAGTCTTTATCCTTAACCCTAGAACATCTCGTTCAGTCGATGAACATCTCGGCCGGGGTGGAACTTGACTGACCGAGGTGACTTATCTGATCCGTAACTGAGAGTTAAGTGTTAGAGTTTGCCAAATCCTATTCTTATTACACCTTTACTGGTTCAATGCAAGCCTAGAATGAGACTTACCCGGTAATTCCTTTGTTTGTTTACCCATGATCATAAGTATAGGTAATAAAGGTCTATCCTTTATTGGGGTTTGAGTGTGCCTTCATTCCATCTTTGTGAGTTAGCCTGAGACTTACCCAGTAAAGGTTGATTCTATTCTCTTAGTTGGTTTGTTGGTTTGAGATTATAATTCCTTTCTTTAGTACCTTGAGACTTACCCGGTAATAGGTTCTTTGGTTTGGGATTGTGAGTAGTGAGACTTACCCGGTGATCTATTCCACCTTAGAAACACCTTCCCTTTGCAAAATCTCAGCTTTGTCCGCTTATCTTGAGATCTTGAGTTGGAACCACAACTGGATGCTTTAATCCCTAGAATTTGCATATTCCCTTCAATTGACTTTATTATCATCTTTGATTGTTTTAATCGCTTTTGTGGTTAGTTGCAATATTGACAACCTATACTTGCTTTGTTTCACCTGAGTCACTAAGATTG
Organism: Fagopyrum esculentum; assembly: GCA_033239045.1. Lineage (NCBI taxonomy): Eukaryota > Viridiplantae > Streptophyta > Magnoliopsida > Caryophyllales > Polygonaceae > Fagopyrum > Fagopyrum esculentum. Next base: position 74,384,581 of record BSUD01000001.1, read on the forward strand.
ACACCTTGAAATTCTTTCTTTTACTATAATTGATCCGTACACTACGGGTTCGCATCCTTGTTTTAAGCATACTTCTTGGGTTATAAATTTAAAGCTTGCACACACCATTAGGAGCGAACAAGTTTTTGGCGCCATTGTCGGGGACTTGGTCTAGACCGAGCCGGTTACAGGTGTCTTTTGGGGCTATTGTCCCTGTTGCTACTAACCACTCTACTTGAGTGACTTTCGTAGGTTCTTCTTTTTAGGTTTATCCCAAGAACCCGTGCTGAAAAGGAAATCGTTCCTTACGATCCCGAACCAGAAAAGACATATAAGAGACGCTTGAAAGAAGCGAAAATGTCCAATCGAGAAGATCGCGATCTTGAGGCCGAACTGAAGGAGGCGATGGAACAGCTGCACCTCAATAGGGACGAATTGCAGCGTGAAAGGGAGGAAAATCGCACCAGAGCTGCAAAGATTGAAGCAGATATGGCTGAGTTACGAGCTCATATCTTGCCTCGACCAGACCCTCGACCGAGGCAGGACCCTGCTCCAATTGCCGCGGCGGAGATACTTCCACCTCGGATGCCAGTCCGAGATGTTCTTTTTGCAGGTATTCCACATGCCTTAGGGCAGAGGATGGACCCAAACCAGCAAGTGAGGCGTCCAAGAGTCAACCTAGGAGATCCAGCGGAGCATGATTATGAACTTCGACCGCAAGTTCTTTCCATGATCCGCCAATGCTAGTTTGGAGGTCTAGAAAGGGAGTCTCCGCATCAACATTTACAAAACTATGAGATTTTGATGGAGACCTTGAAACCTTCAAGAGTGGAAAATAATAATTACAAGTTAAGGCCTTTTTACTTTTCTTTGAAAGACAGGGCGCTTACTTAGTACCAGTCTCTTCCTCCCGGAAAGATCAACACTTGGGAGGAGATGACAACGGAGTTCTTGATAAAATTCTTCCCCCCCTCCAAAACTGCTGAAATGAGAGGGAAGATCAATACATTCATCATGAAGGACAAGGAGAGTTTGTCCAAGTCATAGGAAAGATTTAAAGATGTTCTTTTGGATTGCCCACATCATGGGATTCCAAAGATAGAGTTGTTGGAGATTTACTTCAAGGGATTGGATGGAGCTACCCAATTCAGCCTTCAACTACTATCCGCCGGCATATTCATGGACATGCCGATTGATGAAGCTTGGGAATTCATTGAAAAACAAGCTTTGCACATGGAGAAGTACTCACACCAAGGAGCTGAGAATGGAGTTAAGAGAGTTAATTTCCAAGAAGCTCCATCAAATGATAATCAACTCACCTCCCTCAAGAACGAGGTAAAGCAATTGAAGGATCTTTTGGTTGCTCACACATAGAAGGAAGAAGAAGGATATCAAAGCTCAAGGAACAATAATGGTTACCGGAACAACAACAAGAACGATGGTTCCCGGAACAACAACTACAACAACAATAGAGGATCCAACAACAACAATTGGAGACCCAACAATCAAAATCAAAATCCGGGTAACCCTTGCTCTAACTCCAATTCAAATAAGGCGAATGAAGCGCCAAGAGACCCAGGGAAGCTCCCAGCAAGGACAGAGAGCAACCTCAAGGGATAGATCATGGCAATAACGACGAGAAGTGGACTGAAAACTGCAGATCCAGTGCCTCGGTCGATGCCAGTGAAGAATACCTCGGTCCAGGTACAGACGAAGAACACTTCGGCCGAGATACCAATTGAGGTGGAGCCTCAAAAAGCGGAGGAGAAATCTGAAGTTTATGTTCCACCTCCTGCTTATAAACTACCACTTTCTTTCCCCCAATCAAGGGTCAAAGCACATCTAGACAAGCATTTTGGTAAGTTCCTTGAATTGATGAATAAACTACATATTAATATCCCCTTCCTTGATGCTATTTTGGGGATGCCCGCCTATGGGAAGTTCTTGAAAGAGATTCTATCAAGGAAGAGGAAGCTGGAAAACTTTGGTGAAGTAAGGATGACATCTAAATCCTCGGAGCTCATTCAAATCATGAAGGAGAAGATGCCACCCAAGTTAAGAGATCCCGGCTCATTTTGCATTCTCATTCAAGTTGGGGATGTCACTTGTGAGGCATTGTGTGATCTAGGAGCCAGCGTGAGCATCATCCCGCTGGAGCTATGTGTGAAGATCGGACTTGGAGAACCCAAGCCGGTGAAGATAAGGTTATACATGGCGGACCGCTCCATTACCCATCCCGTGGGCATTTTGGAAGACGTTCTGGTTAAGTTAGGTAACTTATATTTACCTATAGACTTTGTTGTTCTTGATATTCCCGCATATTATCCCGTTTCTATCATTCTCGGGAGACCATTTCTAGCAACTTCGGTTTGCAATGTGGATTGTAAGAACGCCAAGTTGCAATTCAACATTGGCGGTGATCAAGTTGAGTTTGCATTGCTTGCGGCAATGAAAGGAGAGCCGCTGGGAGACGATATCTTCAACATCTATGATGAAGAAGAATTAAGAGAATTGGTGAGCTCTATCCTTATTAATGATCCACTTGAGAGAGTTATTACCTTTAGCTTAATGGAGGAAGGTATAGATGCTTCTTGTGATGCAGATATACGGAGCTTAAAGGCAATGGAAGAAGATCCAGGAATAAGATTGAAAAGCTAATCCAGGAGAAGAGAGTCTCCAGTTTCGGTCCCAATTGCAGTACCTCGACCGAGGCACTTTCTGGACCAAGCGAGGTGTTCTTGACTGAAGAACATCTCGGTAACTGATGACATGAATTATATACCATTATAATCATGCATATTGTTGAGGTTTACCTCGATTTACCTTGCATTTAAGGAGAACTTGTGTACCTTTTGTGTTCTATTCAATAATATTTTAGAAATAGAGGTCTACACGAGTTTTTTGAATTATAGGTAAATGGAGTAGATTTGAAAGCAAAAGTGGAGCAAGGAGTATCTAAAGTCATTAAGGAAGCTAAAGGAGTCTTAGAGGAGTCACAAAGAGCAAAGGAATTACGTAAAAGAAGCACAAGGAAGAGGAAGAAAATAAGCCAAAAGACGAGCACTTTTTGTTGAAGAAAATCGTGCCATTTACTATATAAATCGGACGATTTTTATCATTAAAAATCGAACGGTTTTATGGATAAATCGGCCAGCCCGATTTACTTTGTTTTTCGGCCAGATAAAAAGACGACACAAAGCCCATCAACTTTGGGGCTCGAGAAGGGTTTTTCCAAACGGCCCATTAGCAAGAAACTATAGTTTGGAACCCTAGGAACGAAAACGAGGAGGCCCGCAACGGGAAATCTTTACACGTAAGTAAGAGATTGAAGATTCCGGGAGAAGGATTGGAACACTTTTACCGGGAAGTCAATTTTGATCATATTTGTGAGATTTCTATATTCCATTGAAGTCTTTGTGGTTTTTGAACATGATATTAAGTTAATTGAGAGATACATTGATCAGTTTTGAAATTGGTTTACGAATTTGAAGGTTATTGAGTTTTTATTCAAGATTCGGGTTTATTTGAATTATTTCACTCAATCTTTAATTTGATTTGATCTTGAAAATGGTTGGCTAAAACCATTGTGATTCTGGGGAGAATAGTTGATGATTAAGGCTTAGATGATGATAGACTGAACTCATTCAAACATTTGGACCCTGAGAGTTTAGATTTTAACTTTGCGACAAACAGGAAAATCGCCCCGTTCTTGAATAAATCGTCCGATTTATTTGTGGTAGGTCGATTTAATACCCTGTCGAGCTTTAATTGATTCATTCCTTAACCAAAGTTAACCCTGGCCTAAATCCCAACCTTGATTAACCTTTTTAACTTCTAATTGAATGTATGAAGAGACTTCAAACTTGATTCTACATTTAATAGATTAAGATTACAAGATTTGGGAAATAGAGAGACTCAACATCCTTTATTAAGATTTTAAGTGTGCTTTCTATTCTTTATCTTGGAGAGTCATATCCTGAGGTTTTAGATAGTTAGTTTGAACATAATTCTTGTCTTTAGATCTTTCTATATTGCAGCCTCAACAATCCTTATAGAGAGAACCTTTGGACTAGATAAATAGGTTTCGGAACTTCGCCGTACGATACTTACCTTTGAACACATAATCTTGGCAATATAAACTCTGTCCATATATCACTTAAAGTGTCTTGAATCGAAAGCTGAAATCGGATACTTGAATCCTTGGAATCATTTCCCCCTTTATTTATCACAAAAGCTTTTGCATTTTCGTTAGATAATTGAATTTGAAATTATTCTCACCAAATCCCTGAGTTCGACTCTGGAATTCTTACCTTACTACAGCTGATCCGTACACTGCGGGTTCGCTTTGCTTTGAGTTCTAGATATAAATTTTAAGAATTTGACGCACACACCTTTCGAGCGAACAAGTTTTTGGCGCCGTTGCCGGGGATTTGGTTTAGGCCGAATTCGGTTATCGGTTGTCAAGCTTGGGAGCTTTGCTCTTGTTATTTGATATCTCTTTTGAGTGTTCTTGTAGGTTTTTGTTCTTAGGTACATACGAAGTTCTCGTTTCGGAAACGGAACAGAGTTTTGCCAAAGAACAAGTTTTTGGCGCCGTTTCGGGGGATTTGGTTTAGGCCAAATTCGGTTTTCGGTTGTCGGGCTTGAGAGTTTTTTGCTTTTAATCTTTTCGGTATGAGTTTTTTAGTTTTCAGGTTCACCAATGGCTGCATGGAGCTATGAACCTGCATTTGATCCAGCCTGGACAACATGGCAATGTGTTAGGGCGGACCATTATGAATATTTGGAGGAGAAGTATGCCTATTATTTTGTTGGTGACGAAAGAGAAAGAGAGGAAGCCGTTGAGGATGAGCTCGCATATTGCGATGAACTTAATCCCCCTCATACGTTTTATGAGCAACCTCCTCAAGTGCAGCCTCCACAACAACCATCCGAGGATGGGACACAGACGATGCTGGAAAAGATGTTAAAAGTGTTGGATAAGATGGAAGACAAAATAAAGGTTATTTCTGAAGCTCAAAAAGCTTTGGAAAATCATTTATCCAACGAGGAAGAATTCCAAGTAAATAAGCCTTCCTCCTATTGAACTTGAAGTCCCTCTTGAAGTCCTCATTGAAGAAGAGGAAGAAGTGGAGAACCTTGACCAAATTACTAAAACTGTGGTCAAGGTTGAAGAGGATCCAGCTGAGTTGGGAGATATTTCATGTGTGGATCATCATTCCAACATGAAACTTGTCCCAAGCCTTGAAGAACTTTACAAGGTACATTCTCTTACTTCTTTTGAAATTCCTATTAAAATTTCTAATTTTTTCAGGAACGCACCGGAGAGTTGGAGGTCTCTTCCAAAAGAACCTCCTAAGGTGAAGATGAAGCCTCCATTAAAACTGCTGGAAGTATATGCTCCTTGGACTACAAGGAGTAAATTTGGCAAGTGCTTCAACGCTAATGCCAATAAGTGTTTCTTGTTCAAGTATGAGGTCATTCATATGACGAAGACCATACATCATCCCCAAGCTGGAGTTGGGGAAGCTAAGAAGATTGTCGAGAAACTGATTTCTCGATCTAGGAAAGGATGGGACGCAAGGCTTAATTGTGTCCCATTAAAGCATAAGAAAGCTAGAAGGATTCCGGTGAGAATCAAACCGTACAAGCTTGTACATGGGAGATCTTACCACTTGCCGGTGATATTAGGAACCGGAACCTTTTTTCAGGAATTATATGATGAGTTTGATGAGCAATCCAAGATGTTCAAGGTGCATTGAGTCATCTATGGAGATAGGTCCAGCTAGCCACGTTAAATCAAGCGCTTCTTGAGAGGCAACCCAAGGTAATGCATCTTTTTCCCTATTCTTTTTCTTAGGATAGTTAGCTTGTTTGTTTTGTTTTTGCTTTGTTTTTTTTTCCCTCCTCGATGCGCTCTCGGTTTGTTTGTGTCATGGATTGTAGGAACTAGGTATAATCTTGAGGAATTGATGAAAAAGGCGATACAAGTGTGCCTAAGGACGTTTTTCAAGGAACAAAAGGCAAGAAATCGACTTACCAAAATAAGATCGGTCAATTTAGGCTTCAGAGCAAGTTGATTTTTGGCAACAGGAGGAAATATCGAACAAAAAATCGACCCCTCAGAAAAAAATCGGTCGATTTTTTGGCTTAGTGAGCGAAAATTGAAGAAATTCGGACCAATGACAAAATCGGGTAGAAAAATCGGCCGTCTTTTTTCCGAAAATTTGTTTTGGCTGAAAGACGTTCCCCTTCTTCATTTTTTGACACCGATTGGAGTATTTAGAGTTCCCTATTGAGCTTATATAGATTCCCACCACCACCGCTCAATGAATGATTCGCCTTGCCTGATTTGCCATCTTACATTGTGAGTACCCTTTTCCATCTTTTCTTTTCTTTCACATTGGGGACAATGTGAGTTTTAAGTATGGGGTGGAGGTATTTGCAATGTCATTTGCATGTTTTATGTCTTGCATCATATGATTTGAAAATTTTGAAAAATTTTAAAAAACTTTTGTGCTTCTAGGATGGATATGATCTCTATGTTGAATATTGTTTTGTGGAATAACTATGATGATTTTTATATGCTTGAATTGATTTATGACATATGTGGGATTTGTATACTTTGTTAGAATTTCATGTATGTTTGATAATTTGCTTTCATTCTAAATTATGTTGAGTATTGAAGGTTGAAACCGCATTATAAGTTCTTACGCTTCTTATTGATATGATTAAGGCACCTCGATTTTTCTTGCTTCTTCTTTATTCATCCAGCCCCTCAATGAAATATTTGCATCCCTTACCTATCCGGGAATTAGGAAGAGTTGAATTTTTGCATGTTTGATGTGGGAGGGCCATGAAAGCAATTGTTTGCATTCAAAGTATAGAAATTCTAGGTTTGGGGATGTCAATCTTGATGATGAGTAACTCGGCACCATTCACATAGCCGGGTGTTTGTGTCTTGCCAAAGTCGGATCGAGCGATATTTCTAACGGATTATGGTATGTGCATTAAGGGTTTGAGGCATCTCGAAATTGAGAAACGCCAATCTCCTAGGCTTCGGTTTTTGTGCACCGCTGTCCATATTTCCAAAAAGTAAAGTCGAAAAAGAATTTTGTGTTGAAAAGGGAGAGCAAAGCTCTCAATGGTGGTTAGTTCAAATAGTAAAACGAAAAAGAGTTTGTGTTGTTCCTTTTTCCCGAATTCATACACCACATTCCATTATAAGTTTCTCACCTATTCACGTTTCTTGACCTTTGCTTGAAAGACCTTAAGATCTTTGAGTATGTTGTTTGGCTTTGTGGTCTAAACTGGATTCCTCGTGATTGATTTTGATATATTGCAAGTTATGATGCATGTTATGATTTTGTTCCAAAGTGTGATTATTCTTTTCATGATATAGTTCCTTTTGATCATATGATGATTTTCATTAGCTATGAAGCAACCATTTGAGGGTGATCTATGAATAGAAGCACAACCAAAATATTGTGGTTTTTCTTTATTTTTGCATACTCATAATCCATATCATCTTTTATTTTTAAGTTTGAACCTTGCTTGGGGACAAGCAAGAGGCAAGTATGGGGAATTTTGATGACATGAATTATGACCTATTTTTAGGCATGTATTTATATAGATTTTCCCTTTATTTTGCATGCATAGACATATACTGATGACATTTATGGTTATATTCACCTACTTTGCAAGAATAGAGGTATACACAGAGTTTTATTACATTTGTAGGTAATTTGACAAATTATGGAGTGAAATAGCATATTTAAGGATTAAAGCCTTGAAGCGGGACAAAAATGAGCAATAAAAGAAGTTAGGACGCGCCCAAAGTATCTTTTGATATAGTCAGACGAGCCAAAGTATTCTCTCATACTGTTAGACGGGTCAAAGTATTTGCTGATACCTTCTGACGCGGCCCAAAGTATTCTCTGATACCGTCTGACGCGCCAAAGTATTCTCTGATACGTGCTAATGCGGCCCATAGTATTTTCTGATACCAGCGCCTCGACTTCTTTTCAGCCCAAATATTTAGGGTTTCATCGTTAAACCCTAGTTTTATCACTACAAATATTCGAGAGCCTTCAACATTGAAAGGGAGTCAAATTCTCCAAAGGGAGATTGAAAGGAGTCAAATTCTCCAAAGGGAGATTGAAAGGAGTCAATTTCTCCAAAGGGAGACTAGAGGGAGCCAAAATCTCCAAAAAGACTTGAGACGGTGACAACCCTGAGACTTGGACGCTGGGATTTTGAAGGAAGATTTGGGAAAGACGCACTTTCCTATTTGCGGAGTTGGAAGATTTTAGGGTTTCACTTGAAGGCGGATTGACATCCCGTTCTTCTTTGTTCCTTGAGATCTGTGAGAGATTCTTATTCTATCCTACATCTATTGAACGCAAGTTATTTTTGAGTTTTATTGATATTGCTTTTGTGTTTGTTATTGAGATTTCAAGGTTTTACCTTTCCTCCCTTTCATATTTGATATTTGATTTTACAATGATGATTATTGGCTAAAACCCTTTAGCAATTCTAAGGTGAAGGGTTGATAGTTGTGGCTTAGATGATGATAGATCGATCGTAATTTGATTGGACCCTGAAAGTATGAGAAATATCGTCGACGCCCTAAATCACGGGCTGTTCTTGGTTTCCACGGCCGTGATTCTCAAGATCTAGCCGTGATTTCCCCTGGTTTACGAACTTTGCTTTTACTTTGATCCAAGGTTAAAGATTAGCTTTAATCTAGTTTTGGCTTGTCCTTTTCTAGGTAGTAGTGAAGCCTCAACAACCTCTACTTCGATTTCGAGTGTCACAACCTTAATCGGTTTAGTTAGTCTTGATCCTTGGGTTACAAGTTTGGATATTTGAGATCAATTCTTGTCTTTAGATCCTTTCTATACTGAAGCCTCAACAACCTTTATAGAGAGTGTCTTTAGATAAGTCATATAAAGTTCTGGAACTTCACCGTACATTGCTTTACCTTAGTATACCTTTGCAACTCTTAACTCTGTCCTTAGTTCTTTAGTATATCTTGAATCGATTGCCACAATTAGATACCTGGATCTTTAGGGTTGCTGTTTTCCCAATATATTTGAAAAGCTTTATCCTTTTACTTGCTTGACAATTATATAATTGAATTTGTTCACCCCCAAATCCCTGTGTTCGATACTCTGGAATTCTTGCTTAACTACGTCGATCCGTACACTGCGGGTTCGCTTGCTTGATTTCTAGTTTTATAAATTTAAGACTTATTTGCACGCACGCTAAGTGGCGAACAATCACCCTCTCTGGACCTCGACCGAGGTCGAAAGCGAGATGATGTCAATTGAGACTTCTGAAAGTCCAGTTCTCCGATCTAAATCTACGTCACTGGAAGAAGGAAGCAAGGATCCCCCTCAAAAAGCACCCCCAGTTGTGGAGATTAAACCGCTTCCAAGTCACTTGAGGTATGTTTTCCTTGGACCGGATTCTACTTATCCCGTCATCGTTAGTGCTTCCCTCTCCGAATCTGAATTATCTAAATTGATGCATGTCCTGAGAAAGCATCGAAAGGCTTTGGTTTATACTATTGATGATCTTATTGGCATTAAGCCTTGTTTCTACATGCATAGAATTCTAATGGAGGATGATCATAAGACTTCACGGGAACCTCAAAGACGGTTAAATCCGATCATGAAAGAGGTTGTGAAGAAAGAAATTCTTAAGTTGTTGGATGCAGGTATCATATTTCCTATCTCGGACAGCAAGTGGGTGAGCCCAATGCATGTAGTTCCGAATAAAGGAGGGATGACCGTTGTGACAAATAAGAACAACGATTTAATCCCAACTAGGACCGTCACGGGCTGGAAGGTGTGCATCGATTATAGGAAGCTGAACGTGGCCACTCGGAAGGACCATTTTCCACTTCCCTTCATCGATCAAATGCTCGAACGGTTAGCCCAACATTCACGGTTTTGCTATTTAGATGGTTATAGTGGCTTCTTTCAGATTTCTATCCATCCGGATGATCAAGATAAGACCACTTTCACTTGTCCATGGGGGACATTTGCTTATAGGAGGATGCCATTTGGATTGTGTAATGCACCCACTACCTTCCAGCGATGCATGATGGCTATCTTTTCCGAGTACATAGAGGAGATCATGGAGGTATTTATGGATGATTTTTCAGTATATGGTTCCTCTTTTGATGATTGCCTATCTAAGCTTTCTCTAGTGCTACAAAGATGTGAAGAAACTAATCTCGTCTTGAATTGGGAGAAGTGTCACTTTATGGTTAATGAAGGCATCGTGATAGGACACCTCGTTTCCAACCGAGGTATTGAGGTCGATCGATCTAAGATCGAGACTATTGAGAAACTTCCTCCCCCTTGTTCTATTAAGGGTGTGCGGAGTTTTCTCGGGCATGCAAGTTTCTATAGCAGGTTCATCAAGGATTTCTCCAAGATTTCTAAACCACTGACTAAACTCTTGAATAAGGATGTTGTTTTTGAGTTATCGCAGGAATGTCTTGATCCATTTTATAGGATTAAGGAAGCGTTGATCTCCGCTCCCATTATCCAACCTCCGGATTGGACCTTGCCCTTTGAGATCATGTGTGATGCGAGTGATGTGGAGGTAGGAGCAGTGCTTGGACAAAAGAAGGATGACCGGACCAACGCCATTTACTATGCTAGCAAGACGCTAGATGAAGCTCACCTGAACTATGCCACCACCGAAAAGGAGCTATTGGCGGTTGTATATGCTTTTGAAAAATTTCGTTCTTACTTAGTAGGAGCGAAAGTTATTATTTACAATGAGCATGCAACTATTCGTTATTTGCTTGCTAAGAAGGATGCTAAGCCACGTCTTATTCGATGGATTCTCTTCCTTTAAGAGTTTGACCTAGAGATCCGCGATAAGAAGGGATCCAAAAATTCTGTTGCGGATCACCTCAGCCGGCTACCTCCCTCTTCACGCAAAAAGGACGAACCACCCATAGATGATTCCTTCCCCGATGAGAACTTACATTTGTTGGAACGTTTGATAGACTTCTTTATCTCACCCCACGATGAAGGTGAAGTATGGGGTGAGGACACCTTCAAGCATGTTTAGGGATGCCGTACGGTCCAGCTAGCGACCTTAAACCAAGTGCTTCTTGGGAGGCACCCAAGGTATTGCCTTCTTTTCCCTTTTCTAGTCTAGCTTTAGATAGTTTGCTTTTGCTTTGCTCCGCTTTGTTTTTGGCGTCCTAGACAGAAAACAGGTACTTATTAAGGAAGGAATACAACCCAGAAGCAACACTAGAAGGACAAAAGTTCGAGAAATTAAGAAGACGGAGTTTGACTGAGACACATCTCGGTTGCAGTCACAACACCTCGACCGAGATGATTCTTGAGCAACCGAGGCGACTAGGGCTGACAACATTCCACCTCGGTCCAGACACCTCGATCCAGTCGGGACCACCTCGACCGAGGTGACAGCAGAATCGGCGAGGGGTATAAAAGGGGAAACGATTTCTCTATCTTCCCTCCTAACTTACCCCTCGACCGCGCCGCTCTTCCATCTCATTTTCTTCGTTTCTCAACCGTTTTCGACGATTCTTGCTCCCATTCTGCGAGGAAAGGCTAGGGGAACCAATTGCAAGCAACAATCTGCAACAAGAACGCCTTGAATCGACCGAATCCAGGGTAAAACTGTCGAAACCCTAACTCCCTCTTCTCTTTTTTGATTTTGGAATATAGTGGCTTTGATTTCCATAGATCTCTGTTGAAAAGGATTAAGTACCCCTTAGGAACAATCTGTAGTGAAATCGGGGGAAAAGAACTAAAATTTCAAGAGTTGAAATCGAACAGCTTCGCACCTCGGTCCAGTCGACTTGCGCCTCGGCCGAGGTGATTCTTGAGTTCTGATAAGCAACCGAGGTGACCTGATAGACAAAGAGAGAGAATGAGTTCCAGATCTGATCGCTAGATAGTCCTGAGAGATGGATCTTCCCCTTCTTCCTCTTCTTCTCGACCTTCCATACCGGTGATACATGAGCATCACCTGGATCTTTAGGGTTGTTGTTTTCCCAATATATTTGAAAAGCTTTATCCTTTTACTTGCTTGACAACTATATAATTGAATTTGTTCACCCCCAAATCCCTGTGTTCGATACTCTGGAATTCTTGCTTAACTACGTCGATCCGTACACTGCGGGTTCGCTTGCTTGATTTCTAGTTTTATAAATTTAAGACTTATTTGCACGCACGCTAAGTGGCGAACAATCACCCTCTCTGGACCTCGACCGAGGTCGAAAGCGAGATGATGTCAACTGAGACTTCTGAAAGTCCAGTTCTCCGATCTAAATCTAC
>BSUD01000001.1:74396904-74415817 GCA_033239045.1 Fagopyrum esculentum
TGATGATCTTATTGGCATTAAGCCTTGTTTCTACATGCATAGAATTCTAATGGAGGATGATCATAAGACTTCACGGGAACCTCAAAGACGGTTAAATCCGATCATGAAAGAGGTTGTGAAGAAAGAAATTCTTAAGTTGTTGGATGCAGGTATCATATTTCCTATCTCGGACAGCAAGTGGTTGAGCCCAGTGCATGTAGTTCCGAATAAAGGAGGGATGACCGTTGTGACAAATAAGAACAACGATTTAATCCCAACTAGGACCGTCACGGGCTGGAAGGTGTGCATCGATTATAGGAAGCTGAACGTGGCCACTCGGAAGGACCATTTTCCACTTCCCTTCATCGATCAAATGCTCGAACGGTTAGCCCAACATTCACGGTTTTGCTATTTAGATGGTTATAGTGGCTTCTTTCAGATTCCTATCCATCCGGATGATCAAGATAAGACCACTTTCACTTGTCCATGGGGGACATTTGCTTATAGGAGGATGCCATTTGGATTGTGTAATGCACCCACTACCTTCCAGCGATGCATGATGGCTATCTTTTCCGAGTACATAGAGGAGATCATGGAGGTATTTATGGATGATTTTTCAGTATATGGTTCCTCTTTTGATGATTGCCTATCTAAGCTTTCTCTAGTGCTACAAAGATGTGAAGACACTAATCTCGTCTTGAATTGGGAGAAGTGTCACTTTATGGTTAATGAAGGCATCGTGCTAGGACACCTCGTTTCCAACCGAGGTATTGAGGTCGATCGATCTAAGATCGAGACTATTGAGAAACTTCCTCCCCCTTGTTCTATTAAGGGTGTGCGGAGTTTTCTCGGGCATGCAAGTTTCTATAGCAGGTTCATCAAGGATTTCTCCAAGATTTCTAAACCACTGACTAAACTCTTGAATAAGGATGTTGTTTTTGAGTTATCGCAGGAATGTCTTGATCCATTTTATAGGATTAAGGAAGCGTTGATCTCCGCTCCCATTATCCAACCTCCGGATTGGACCTTGCCCTTTGAGATCATGTGTGATGCGAGTGATGTGGAGGTAGGAGCAGTGCTTGGACAAAAGAAGGATGACCGGACCAACGCCATTTACTATGCTAGCAAGACGCTAGATGAAGCTCACCTGAACTATGCCACCACCGAAACGGAGCTATTGGCGGTTGTATATGCTTTTGAAAAATTTCGTTCTTACTTAGTAGGAGCGAAAGTTATTATTTACAATGAGCATGCAACTATTCGTTATTTGCTTGCTAAGAAGGATGCTAAGCCACGTCTTATTCGATGGATTCTCTTCCTTTAAGAGTTTGACCTAGAGATCCGCGATAAGAAGGGATCCAAAAATTCTGTTGCGGATCACCTCAGCCGGCTACCTCCCTCTTCACGCAAAAAGGACGAACCACCCATAGATGATTCCTTCGCCGATGAGAACTTACATTTGTTGGAACGTTTGATAGACTTCTTTATCTCACCCCACGATGAAGGTGAAGTATGGGGTGAGGACACCTTCAAGCATGTTTAGGGATGCCATACGGTCCAGCTAGCGACCTTAAACCAAGCGCTTCTTGGGAGGCAACCCAAGGTATTGCCTTCTTTTCCCTTTTCTAGTCTAGCTTTAGATAGTTTGCTTTTGCTTTGCTCTGCTTTGTTTTTGGCGTCCTAGACAGAAAACAGGTACTTATTAAGGAAGGAATACAACCCAGAAGAAACACTAGAAGGACAAAAGTTCGAGAAATTAAGAAGACGGAGTTTGACTGAGACACATCTCGGTTGCAGTCACAACACCTCGACCGAGATGATTCTTGAGCAACCGAGGCGACTAGGGCTGACAACATTCCACCTCGGTCCAGACACCTCGATCTAGTCGGGACCACCTCGACCGAGGTGACAGCAGGATCGGCGAGGGGTATAAAAGGGGAAACGATTTCTCTATCTTCCCTCCTAACTTACCCCTCGACCGCGCCGCTCTTCCATCTTATTTTCTTCGTTTCTCAACCGTTTTCGACGATTCTTGCTCCCATTCTGCGAGGAAAGGCTAGGGGAACCAATTGCAAGCAACAATCTGCAACAAGAACGCCTTGAATCGACCGAATCCGGGGTAAAACAGTCGAAACCCTAACTCCCTCTTCTCTTTTTTGATTTTGGAATATAGTGGCTTTGATTTCCATAGATCTCTGTTGAAAAGGATTAAGTACCCCTTAGGAACAATCTGTAGTGAAATCGGGGGAAAAGAACTAAAATTTCAAGAGTTGAAATCGAACAGCTTCGCACCTCGGTCCAGTCGACTTGCGCCTCGGCCGAGGTGATTCTTGAGTTCTGATAAGCAACCGAGGTGACCTGATAGACAAAGAGAGAGAATGTGTTCCAGATCTGATCGCTAGATAGTCCTGAGAGATGGATCTTCCCCTTCTTCCTCTTCTTCTCGACCTTCCATACCGGTGATACATGAGCATCACCTGGATCTTTAGGGTTGTTGTTTTCCCAATATATTTGAAAAGCTTTATCCTTTTACTTGCTTGACAACTATATAATTGAATTTGTTCACCCCCAAATCCCTGTGTTCGATACTCTGGAATTCTTGCTTAACTACGTCGATCCGTACACTGCGGGTTCGCTTGCTTGATTTCTAGTTTTATAAATTTAAGACTTATTTGCACGCACGCTAAGTGGCGAACAATCACCCTCTCTGGACCTCGACCGAGGTCGAAAGCGAGATGATGTCAACTGAGACTTCTGAAAGTCCAGTTCTCCGATCTAAATCTACGTCACTGGAAGAAGGAAGCAAGGATCCCCCTCAGAAAGCACCCCCAGTTGTGGAGATTAAACCGCTTCCAAGTCACTTGAGGTATGTTTTCCTTGGACCGGATTCTACTTATCCCGTCATCGTTAGTGCTTCCCTCTCCGAATCTGAATTATCTAAACTGATGCATGTCCTGAGAAAGCATCGAAAGGCTTTGGTTTAAACTATTGATGATCTTATTGGCATTAAGCCTTGTTTCTACATGCATAGAATTCTAATGGAGGATGATCATAAGACTTCACGGGAACCTCAAAGACGGTTAAATCCGATCATGAAAGAGGTTGTGAAGAAAGAAATTCTTAAGTTGTTGGATGCAGGTATCATATTTCCTATCTCGGACAGCAAGTGGTTGAGCCCAGTGCATGTAGTTCCGAATAAAGGAGGGATGACCGTTGTGACAAATAAGAACAACGATTTAATCCCAACTAGGACCGTCACGGGCTGGAAGGTGTGCATCGATTATAGGAAGCTGAACGTGGCCACTCGGAAGGACCATTTTCCACTTCCCTTCATCGATCAAATGCTCGAACGGTTAGCCCAACATTCACGGTTTTGCTATTTAGATGGTTATAGTGGCTTCTTTCAGATTCCTATCCATCCGGATGATCAAGATAAGACCACTTTCACTTGTCCATGGGGGACATTTGCTTATAGGAGGATGCCATTTGGATTGTGTAATGCACCCACTACCTTCCAGCGATGCATGATGGCTATCTTTTCCGAGTACATAGAGGAGATCATGGAGGTATTTATGGATGATTTTTCAGTATATGGTTCCTCTTTTGATGATTGCCTATCTAAGCTTTCTCTAGTGCTACAAAGATGTGAAGACACTAATCTCGTCTTGAATTGGGAGAAGTGTCACTTTATGGTTAATGAAGGCATCGTGCTAGGACACCTCGTTTCCAACCGAGGTATTGAGGTCGATCGATCTAAGATCGAGACTATTGAGAAACTTCCTCCCCCTTGTTCTATTAAGGGTGTGCGGAGTTTTCTCGGGCATGCAAGTTTCTATAGCAGGTTCATCAAGGATTTCTCCAAGATTTCTAAACCACTGACTAAACTCTTGAATAAGGATGTTGTTTTTGAGTTATCGCAGGAATGTCTTGATCCATTTTATAGGATTAAGGAAGCGTTGATCTCCGCTCCCATTATCCAACCTCCGGATTGGACCTTGCCCTTTGAGATCATGTGTGATGCGAGTGATGTGGAGGTAGGAGCAGTGCTTGGACAAAAGAAGGATGACCGGACCAACGCCATTTACTATGCTAGCAAGACGCTAGATGAAGCTCACCTGAACTATGCCACCACCGAAACGGAGCTATTGGCGGTTGTATATGCTTTTGAAAAATTTCGTTCTTACTTAGTAGGAGCGAAAGTTATTATTTACAATGAGCATGCAACTATTCGTTATTTGCTTGCTAAGAAGGATGCTAAGCCACGTCTTATTCGATGGATTCTCTTCCTTTAAGAGTTTGACCTAGAGATCCGCGATAAGAAGGGATCCAAAAATTCTGTTGCGGATCACCTCAGCCGGCTACCTCCCTCTTCACGCAAAAAGGACGAACCACCCATAGATGATTCCTTCGCCGATGAGAACTTACATTTGTTGGAACGTTTGATAGACTTCTTTATCTCACCCCACGATGAAGGTGAAGTATGGGGTGAGGACACCTTCAAGCATGTTTAGGGATGCCATACGGTCCAGCTAGCGACCTTAAACCAAGCGCTTCTTGGGAGGCAACCCAAGGTATTGCCTTCTTTTCCCTTTTCTAGTCTAGCTTTAGATAGTTTGCTTTTGCTTTGCTCTGCTTTGTTTTTGGCGTCCTAGACAGAAAACAGGTACTTATTAAGGAAGGAATACAACCCAGAAGAAACACTAGAAGGACAAAAGTTCGAGAAATTAAGAAGACGGAGTTTGACTGAGACACATCTCGGTTGCAGTCACAACACCTCGACCGAGATGATTCTTGAGCAACCGAGGCGACTAGGGCTGACAACATTCCACCTCGGTCCAGACACCTCGATCTAGTCGGGACCACCTCGACCGAGGTGACAGCAGGATCGGCGAGGGGTATAAAAGGGGAAACGATTTCTCTATCTTCCCTCCTAACTTACCCCTCGACCGCGCCGCTCTTCCATCTTATTTTCTTCGTTTCTCAACCGTTTTCGACGATTCTTGCTCCCATTCTGCGAGGAAAGGCTAGGGGAACCAATTGCAAGCAACAATCTGCAACAAGAACGCCTTGAATCGACCGAATCCGGGGTAAAACAGTCGAAACCCTAACTCCCTCTTCTCTTTTTTGATTTTGGAATATAGTGGCTTTGGTTTCCATAGATCTCTGTTGAAAAGGATTAAGTACCCCTTAGGAACAATCTGTAGTGAAATCGGGGGAAAAGAACTGAAATTTCAAGAGTTGAAATCGAACAGCTTCGCACCTCGGTCCAGTCGACTTGCGCCTCGGCCGAGGTGATTCTTGAGTTCTGATAAGCAACCGAGGTGACCTGATAGACAAAGAGAGAGAATGTGTTCCAGATCTGATCGCTAGATAGTCCTGAGAGATGGATCTTCCCCTTCTTCCTCTTCTTCTCGACCTTCCATACCGGTGATACATGAGCATCACCTGGATCTTTAGGGTTGCTGTTTTCCCAATATATTTGAAAAGCTTTATCCTTTTACTTGCTTGACAACTATATAATTGAATTTGTTCACCCCCAAATCCCTGTGTTCGATACTCTGGAATTCTTGCTTAACTACGTCGATCCGTACACTGCGGGTTCGCTTGCTTGATTTCTAGTTTTATAAATTTAAGACTTATTTGCACGCACGCTAAGTGGCGAACAATCACCCTCTCTGGACCTCGACCGAGGTCGAAAGCGAGATGATGTCAACTGAGACTTCTGAAAGTCCAGTTCTCCGATCTAAATCTACGTCACTGGAAGAAGGAAGCAAGGATCCCCCTCAGAAAGCACCCCCAGTTGTGGAGATTAAACCGCTTCCAAGTCACTTGAGGTATGTTTTCCTTGGACCGGATTCTACTTATCCCGTCATCGTTAGTGCTTCCATCTCCGAATCTGAATTATCTAAACTGATGCATGTCCTGAGAAAGCATCGAAAGGCTTTGGTTTAAACTATTGATGATCTTATTGGCATTAAGCCTTGTTTCTACATGCATAGAATTCTAATGGAGGATGATCATAAGACTTCACGGGAACCTCAAAGACGGTTAAATCCGATCATGAAAGAGGTTGTGAAGAAAGAAATTCTTAAGTTGTTGGATGCAGGTATCATATTTCCTATCTCGGACAGCAAGTGGGTGAGCCCAGTGCATGTAGTTCCGAATAAAGGAGGGATGACCGTTGTGACAAATAAGAACAACGATTTAATCCCAACTAGGACCGTCACGGGTTGGAAGGTGTGCATCGATTATAGGAAGCTGAACGTGGCCACTCGGAAGGACCATTTTCCACTTCCCTTCATCGATCAAATGCTCGAACGGTTAGCCCAACATTCACGGTTTTGCTATTTAGATGGTTATAGTGGCTTCTTTCAGATTCCTATCCATCCGGATGATCAAGATAAGACCACTTTCACTTTTCCATGGGGGACATTTGCATATAGGAGGATGCCATTTGGATTGTGTAATGCACCCACTACCTTCCAGCGATGCATGATGGCTATCTTTTCCGAGTACATAGAGGAGATCATGGAAGTATTTATGGATGATTTTTCAATATATGGTTCCTCTTTTGATGATTGCCTATCTAAGCTTTCTCTAGTGCTACAAAGATGTGAAGACACTAATCTCGTCTTGAATTGGGAGAAGTGTCACTTTATGGTTAATGAAGGCATCGTGCTAGGACACCTCGTTTCCAACCGAGGTATTGAGGTCGATCGATCTAAGATCGAGACTATTGAGAAACTTCCTCCCCCTTGTTCTATTAAGGGTGTGCGGAGTTTTCTCGGGCATGCAAGTTTCTATAGCAGGTTCATCAAGGATTTCTCCAAGATTTCTAAACCACTGACTAAACTCTTGAATAAGGATGTTGTTTTTGAGTTATCGCAGGAATGTCTTGATCCATTTTATAGGATTAAGGAAGCGTTGATCTCCGCTCCCATTATCCAACCTCCGGATTGGACCTTGCCCTTTGAGATCATGTGTGATGCGAGTGATGTGGAGGTAGGAGCAGTGCTTGGACAAAAGAAGGATGACCGGACCAACGCCATTTACTATGCTAGCAAGACGCTAGATGAAGCTCACCTGAACTATGCCACCACCGAAAAGGATCTATTAGCGGTTGTATATGCCTTTGAAAAATTTCGTTCTTACTTAGTAGGAGCGAAAGTTATTATTTACAATGAGCATGCAACTATTCGTTATTTGCTTGCTAAGAAGGATGCTAAGCCACGTCTTATTCGATGGATTCTCTTCCTTTAAGAGTTTGACCTAGAGATCCGCGATAAGAAGGGATCCAAAAATTCTGTTGCGGATCACCTCAGCCGGCTACCTCCCTCTTCACGCAAAAAGGACGAACCACCCATAGATGATTCCTTCCCCGATGAGAACTTACATTTGTTGGAACGTTTGATAGACTTCTTTATCTCACCCCACGATGAAGGTGAAGTATGGGGTGAGGACACCTTCAAGCATGTTTAGGGATGCCGTACGGTCCAGCTAGCGACCTTAAACCAAGTGCTTCTTGGGAGGCACCCAAGGTATTGCCTTCTTTTCCCTTTTCTAGTCTAGCTTTAGATAGTTTGCTTTTGCTTTGCTCCGCTTTGTTTTTGGCGTCCTAGACAGAAAACAGGTACTTATTAAGGAAGGAATACAACCCAGAAGCAACACTAGAAGGACAAAAGTTCGAGAAATTAAGAAGACGGAGTTTGACTGAGACACATCTCGGTTGCAGTCACAACACCTCGACCGAGATGATTCTTGAGCAACCGAGGCGACTAGGGCTGACAACATTCCACCTCGGTCCAGACACCTCGATCCAGTCGGGACCACCTCGACCGAGGTGACAGCAGAATCGGCGAGGGGTATAAAAGGGGAAACGATTTCTCTATCTTCCCTCCTAACTTACCCCTCGACCGCGCCGCTCTTCCATCTCATTTTCTTCGTTTCTCAACCGTTTTCGACGATTCTTGCTCCCATTCTGCGAGGAAAGGCTAGGGGAACCAATTGCAAGCAACAATCTGCAACAAGAACGCCTTGAATCGACCGAATCCAGGGTAAAACTGTCGAAACCCTAACTCCCTCTTCTCTTTTTTGATTTTGGAATATAGTGGCTTTGATTTCCATAGATCTCTGTTGAAAAGGATTAAGTACCCCTTAGGAACAATCTGTAGTGAAATCGGGGGAAAAGAACTAAAATTTCAAGAGTTGAAATCGAACAGCTTCGCACCTCGGTCCAGTCGACTTGCGCCTCGGCCGAGGTGATTCTTGAGTTCTGATAAGCAACCGAGGTGACCTGATAGACAAAGAGAGAGAATGAGTTCCAGATCTGATCGCTAGATAGTCCTGAGAGATGGATCTTCCCCTTCTTCCTCTTCTTCTCGACCTTCCATACCGGTGATACATGAGCATCACCTGGATCTTTAGGGTTGTTGTTTTCCCAATATATTTGAAAAGCTTTATCCTTTTACTTGCTTGACAACTATATAATTGAATTTGTTCACCCCCAAATCCCTGTGTTCGATACTCTGGAATTCTTGCTTAACTACGTCGATCCGTACACTGCGGGTTCGCTTGCTTGATTTCTAGTTTTATAAATTTAAGACTTATTTGCACGCACGCTAAGTGGCGAACAATCACCCTCTCTGGACCTCGACCGAGGTCGAAAGCGAGATGATGTCAACTGAGACTTCTGAAAGTCCAGTTCTCCGATCTAAATCTACGTCACTGGAAGAAGGAAGCAAGGATCCCCCTCAGAAAGCACCCCCAGTTGTGGAGATTAAACCGCTTCCAAGTCACTTGAGGTATGTTTTCCTTGGACCGGATTCTACTTATCCCGTCATCGTTAGTGCTTCCCTCTCCGAATCTGAATTATCTAAACTGATGCATGTCCTGAGAAAGCATCGAAAGGCTTTGGTTTAAACTATTGATGATCTTATTGGCATTAAGCCTTGTTTCTACATGCATAGAATTCTAATGGAGGATGATCATAAGACTTCACGGGAACCTCAAAGACGGTTAAATCCGATCATGAAAGAGGTTGTGAAGAAAGAAATTCTTAAGTTGTTGGATGCAGGTATCATATTTCCTATCTCGGACAGCAAGTGGGTGAGCCCAGTGCATGTAGTTCCGAATAAAGGAGGGATGACCGTTGTGACAAATAAGAACAACGATTTAATCCCAACTAGGACCGTCACGGGTTGGAAGGTGTGCATCGATTATAGGAAGCTGAACGTGGCCACTCGGAAGGACCATTTTCCACTTCCCTTCATCGATCAAATGCTCGAACGGTTAGCCCAACATTCACGGTTTTGCTATTTAGATGGTTATAGTGGCTTCTTTCAGATTCCTATCCATCCGGATGATCAAGATAAGACCACTTTCACTTTTCCATGGGGGACATTTGCATATAGGAGGATGCCATTTGGATTGTGTAATGCACCCACTACCTTCCAGCGATGCATGATGGCTATCTTTTCCGAGTACATAGAGGAGATCATGGAAGTATTTATGGATGATTTTTCAATATATGGTTCCTCTTTTGATGATTGCCTATCTAAGCTTTCTCTAGTGCTACAAAGATGTGAAGACACTAATCTCGTCTTGAATTGGGAGAAGTGTCACTTTATGGTTAATGAAGGCATCGTGCTAGGACACCTCGTTTCCAACCGAGGTATTGAGGTCGATCGATCTAAGATCGAGACTATTGAGAAACTTCCTCCCCCTTGTTCTATTAAGGGTGTGCGGAGTTTTCTCGGGCATGCAAGTTTCTATAGCAGGTTCATCAAGGATTTCTCCAAGATTTCTAAACCACTGACTAAACTCTTGAATAAGGATGTTGTTTTTGAGTTATCGCAGGAATGTCTTGATCCATTTTATAGGATTAAGGAAGCGTTGATCTCCGCTCCCATTATCCAACCTCCGGATTGGACCTTGCCCTTTGAGATCATGTGTGATGCGAGTGATGTGGAGGTAGGAGCAGTGCTTGGACAAAAGAAGGATGACCGGACCAACGCCATTTACTATGCTAGCAAGACGCTAGATGAAGCTCACCTGAACTATGCCACCACCGAAAAGGAGCTATTGGCGGTTGTATATGCTTTTGAAAAATTTCGTTCTTACTTAGTAGGAGCGAAAGTTATTATTTACAATGAGCATGCAACTATTCGTTATTTGCTTGCTAAGAAGGATGCTAAGCCACGTCTTATTCGATGGATTCTCTTCCTTTAAGAGTTTGACCTAGAGATCCGCGATAAGAAGGGATCCAAAAATTCTGTTGCGGATCACCTCAGCCGGCTACCTCCCTCTTCACGCAAAAAGGACGAACCACCCATAGATGATTCCTTCCCCGATGAGAACTTACATTTGTTGGAACGTTTGATAGACTTCTTTATCTCACCCCACGATGAAGGTGAAGTATGGGGTGAGGACACCTTCAAGCATGTTTAGGGATGCCGTACGGTCCAGCTAGCGACCTTAAACCAAGTGCTTCTTGGGAGGCACCCAAGGTATTGCCTTCTTTTCCCTTTTCTAGTCTAGCTTTAGATAGTTTGCTTTTGCTTTGCTCCGCTTTGTTTTTGGCGTCCTAGACAGAAAACAGGTACTTATTAAGGAAGGAATACAACCCAGAAGCAACACTAGAAGGACAAAAGTTCGAGAAATTAAGAAGACGGAGTTTGACTGAGACACATCTCGGTTGCAGTCACAACACCTCGACCGAGATGATTCTTGAGCAACCGAGGCGACTAGGGCTGACAACATTCCACCTCGGTCCAGACACCTCGATCCAGTCGGGACCACCTCGACCGAGGTGACAGCAGAATCGGCGAGGGGTATAAAAGGGGAAACGATTTCTCTATCTTCCCTCCTAACTTACCCCTCGACCGCGCCGCTCTTCCATCTCATTTTCTTCGTTTCTCAACCGTTTTCGACGATTCTTGCTCCCATTCTGCGAGAAAAGGCTAGGGGAACCAATTGCAAGCAACAATCTGCAACAAGAACGCCTTGAATCGACCGAATCCGGGGTAAAACAGTCGAAACCCTAACTCCCTCTTCTCTTTTCTGATTTTGGAATATAGTGGCTTTGGTTTCCATAGATCTCTGTTGAAAAGGATTAAGTACCCCTTAGGAACAATCTGTAGTGAAATCGGGGGAAAAGAACTGAAATTTCAAGAGTTGAAATCGAACAGCTTCGCACCTCGGTCCAGTCGACTTGCGCCTCGGCCGAGGTGATTCTTGAGTTCTGATAAGCAACCGAGGTGACCTGATAGACAAAGAGAGAGAATGTGTTCCAGATCTGATCGCTAGATAGTCCTGAGAGATGGATCTTCCCCTTCTTCCTCTTCTTCTCGACCTTCCATACCGGTGATACATGAGCATCACCTGGATCTTTAGGGTTGCTGTTTTCCCAATATATTTGAAAAGCTTTATCCTTTTACTTGCTTGACAACTATATAATTGAATTTGTTCATCCCCAAATCCCTGTGTTCGATACTCTGGAATTCTTGCTTAACTACGTCGATCCGTACACTGCGGGTTCGCTTGCTTGATTTCTAGTTTTATAAATTTAAGACTTATTTGCACGCACGCTAAGTGCCGAACAATCACCCTCTCTGGACCTCGACCGAGGTCGAAAGCGAGATGATGTCAACTGAGACTTCTGAAAGTCCAGTTCTCCGATCTAAATCTACTTCACTAGAAGAAGGAAGCAAGGATCCCCCTCAGAAAGCACCCCCAGTTGTGGAGATTAAACCGCTTCAAAGTCACTTGAGGTATGTTTTCCTTGGACCGGATTCTACTTATCCCGTCATCGTTAGTGCTTCCATCTCCGAATCTGAATTATCTAAACTGATGCATGTCCTGAGAAAGCATCGAAAGGCTTTGGTTTATACTACTGATGATCTTATTGGCATTAAGCCTTGTTTCTACATGCATAGAATTCTAATGGAGGATGATCATAAGACTTCACGGGAACCTCAAAGACGGTTAAATCCGATCATGAAAGAGGTTGTGAAGAAAGAAATTCTTAAGTTGTTGGATGCAGGTATCATATTTCCTATCTCGGACAGCAAGTGGGTGAGCCCAGTGCATGTAGTTCCGAATAAAGGAGGGATGACCGTTGTGACAAATAAGAACAACGATTTAATCCCAACTAGGACCGTCACGGGTTGGAAGGTGTGCATCGATTATAGGAAGCTGAACGTGGCCACTCGGAAGGACCATTTTCCACTTCCCTTCATCGATCAAATGCTCGAACGGTTAGCCCAACATTCACGGTTTTGCTATTTAGATGGTTATAGTGGCTTCTTTCAGATTCCTATCCATCCGGATGATCAAGATAAGACCACTTTCACTTGTCCATGGGGGACATTTGCTTATAGGAGGATGCCATTTGGATTGTGTAATGCACCCACTACCTTCCAGCGATGCATGATGGCTATCTTTTCCGAGTACATAGAGGAGATCATGGAGGTATTTATGGATGATTTTTCAGTATATGGTTCCTCTTTTGATGATTGCCTATCTAAGCTTTCTCTAGTGCTACAAAGATGTGAAGACACTAATCTCGTCTTGAATTGGGAGAAGTGTCACTTTATGGTTAATGAAGGCATCGTGCTAGGACACCTCGTTTCCAACCGAGGTATTGAGGTCGATCGATCTAAGATCGAGACTATTGAGAAACTTCCTCCCCCTTGTTCTATTAAGGGTGTGCGGAGTTTTCTCGGGCATGCAAGTTTCTATAGCAGGTTCATCAAGGATTTCTCCAAGATTTCTAAACCACTGACTAAACTCTTGAATAAGGATGTTGTTTTTGAGTTATCGCAGGAATGTCTTGATCCATTTTATAGGATTAAGGAAGCGTTGATCTCCGCTCCCATTATCCAACCTCCGGATTGGACCTTGCCCTTTGAGATCATGTGTGATGCGAGTGATGTGGAGGTAGGAGCAGTGCTTGGACAAAAGAAGGATGACCGGACCAACGCCATTTACTATGCTAGCAAGACGCTAGATGAAGCTCACCTGAACTATGCCACCACCGAAACGGAGCTATTGGCGGTTGTATATGCTTTTGAAAAATTTCGTTCTTACTTAGTAGGAGCGAAAGTTATTATTTACAATGAGCATGCAACTATTCGTTATTTGCTTGCTAAGAAGGATGCTAAGCCACGTCTTATTCGATGGATTCTCTTCCTTTAAGAGTTTGACCTAGAGATCCGCGATAAGAAGGGATCCAAAAATTCTGTTGCGGATCACCTCAGCCGGCTACCTCCCTCTTCACGCAAAAAGGACGAACCACCCATAGATGATTCCTTCCCCGATGAGAACTTACATTTGTTGGAACGTTTGATAGACTTCTTTATCTCACCCCACGATGAAGGTGAAGTATGGGGTGAGGACACCTTCAAGCATGTTTAGGGATGCCGTACGGTCCAGCTAGCGACCTTAAACCAAGTGCTTCTTGGGAGGCACCCAAGGTATTGCCTTCTTTTCCCTTTTCTAGTCTAGCTTTAGATAGTTTGCTTTTGCTTTGCTCCGCTTTGTTTTTGGCGTCCTAGACAGAAAACAGGTACTTATTAAGGAAGGAATACAACCCAGAAGAAACACTAGAAGGACAAAAGTTCGAGAAATTAAGAAGACGGAGTTTGACTGAGACACATCTCGGTTGCAGTCACAACACCTCGACCGAGATGATTCTTGAGCAACCGAGGCGACTAGGGCTGACAACATTCCACCTCGGTCCAGACACCTCGATCTAGTCGGGACCACCTCGACCGAGGTGACAGCAGGATCGGCGAGGGGTATAAAAGGGGAAACGATTTCTCTATCTTCCCTCCTAACTTACCCCTCGACCGCGCCGCTCTTCCATCTTATTTTCTTCGTTTCTCAACCGTTTTCGACGATTCTTGCTCCCATTCTGCGAGGAAAGGCTAGGGGAACCAATTGCAAGCAACAATCTGCAACAAGAACGCCTTGAATCGACCGAATCCGGGGTAAAACAGTCGAAACCCTAACTCCCTCTTCTCTTTTTTGATTTTGGAATATAGTGGCTTTGGTTTCCATAGATCTCTGTTGAAAAGGATTAAGTACCCCTTAGGAACAATCTGTAGTGAAATCGGGGGAAAAGAACTGAAATTTCAAGAGTTGAAATCGAACAGCTTCGCACCTCGGTCCAGTCGACTTGCGCCTCGGCCGAGGTGATTCTTGAGTTCTGATAAGCAACCGAGGTGACCTGATAGACAAAGAGAGAGAATGTGTTCCAGATCTGATCGCTAGATAGTCCTGAGAGATGGATCTTCCCCTTCTTCCTCTTCTTCTCGACCTTCCATACCGGTGATACATGAGCATCACCTGGATCTTTAGGGTTGCTGTTTTCCCAATATATTTGAAAAGCTTTATCCTTTTACTTGCTTGACAACTATATAATTGAATTTGTTCATCCCCAAATCCCTGTGTTCGATACTCTGGAATTCTTGCTTAACTACGTCGATCCGTACACTGCGGGTTCGCTTGCTTGATTTCTAGTTTTATAAATTTAAGACTTATTTGCACGCACGCTAAGTGCCGAACAATCACCCTCTCTGGACCTCGACCGAGGTCGAAAGCGAGATGATGTCAACTGAGACTTCTGAAAGTCCAGTTCTCCGATCTAAATCTACTTCACTAGAAGAAGGAAGCAAGGATCCCCCTCAGAAAGCACCCCCAGTTGTGGAGATTAAACCGCTTCAAAGTCACTTGAGGTATGTTTTCCTTGGACCGGATTCTACTTATCCCGTCATCGTTAGTGCTTCCATCTCCGAATCTGAATTATCTAAACTGATGCATGTCCTGAGAAAGCATCGAAAGGCTTTGGTTTATACTACTGATGATCTTATTGGCATTAAGCCTTGTTTCTACATGCATAGAATTCTAATGGAGGATGATCATAAGACTTCACGGGAACCTCAAAGACGGTTAAATCCGATCATGAAAGAGGTTGTGAAGAAAGAAATTCTTAAGTTGTTGGATGCAGGTATCATATTTCCTATCTCGGACAGCAAGTGGGTGAGCCCAGTGCATGTAGTTCCGAATAAAGGAGGGATGACCGTTGTGACAAATAAGAACAACGATTTAATCCCAACTAGGACCGTCACGGGTTGGAAGGTGTGCATCGATTATAGGAAGCTGAACGTGGCCACTCGGAAGGACCATTTTCCACTTCCCTTCATCGATCAAATGCTCGAACGGTTAGCCCAACATTCACGGTTTTGCTATTTAGATG
Source organism: Fagopyrum esculentum (assembly GCA_033239045.1). Classification (NCBI taxonomy): domain Eukaryota; kingdom Viridiplantae; phylum Streptophyta; class Magnoliopsida; order Caryophyllales; family Polygonaceae; genus Fagopyrum; species Fagopyrum esculentum. The sequence continues at coordinate 74,412,140 of BSUD01000001.1, forward strand.
GTTATAGTGGCTTCTTTCAGATTCCTATCCATCCGGATGATCAAGATAAGACCACTTTCACTTTTCCATGGGGGACATTTGCATATAGGAGGATGCCATTTGGATTGTGTAATGCACCCACTACCTTCCAGCGATGCATGATGGCTATCTTTTCCGAGTACATAGAGGAGATCATGGAAGTATTTATGGATGATTTTTCAATATATGGTTCCTCTTTTGATGATTGCCTATCTAAGCTTTCTCTAGTGCTACAAAGATGTGAAGACACTAATCTCGTCTTGAATTGGGAGAAGTGTCACTTTATGGTTAATGAAGGCATCGTGCTAGGACACCTCGTTTCCAACCGAGGTATTGAGGTCGATCGATCTAAGATCGAGACTATTGAGAAACTTCCTCCCCCTTGTTCTATTAAGGGTGTGCGGAGTTTTCTCGGGCATGCAAGTTTCTATAGCAGGTTCATCAAGTATTTCTCCAAGATTTCTAAACCACTGACTAAACTCTTGAATAAGGATGTTGTTTTTGAGTTATCGCAGGAATGTCTTGATCCATTTTATAGGATTAAGGAAGCGTTGATCTCCGCTCCCATTATCCAACCTCCGGATTGGACCTTGCCCTTTGAGATCATGTGTGATGCGAGTGATGTGGAGGTAGGAGCAGTGCTTGGACAAAAGAAGGATGACCGGACCAACGCCATTTACTATGCTAGCAAGCCGCTAGATGAAGCTCACCTGAACTATGCCACCACCGAAACAGAGCTATTGGCGGTTGTATATGCTTTTGAAAAATTTCGTTCATACTTAGTAGGAGCGAAAGTTATTATTTACAATGAGCATGCAACTATTCGTTATTTGCTTGCTAAGAAGGATGCTAAGCCACGTCTTATTCGATGGATTCTCTTCCTTTAAGAGTTTGACCTAGAGATCCGCGATAAGAAGGGATCCAAAAATTCTGTTGCGGATCACCTCAGCCGGCTACCTCCCTCTTCACGCAAAAAGGACGAACCACCCATAGATGATTCCTTCCCCGATGAGAACTTACATTTGTTGGAACGTTTGATAGACTTCTTTATCTCACCCCACGATGAAGGTGAAGTATGGGGTGAGGACACCTTCAAGCATGTTTAGGGATGCCATACGGTCCAGCTAGCGACCTTAAACCAAGCGCTTCTTGGGAGGCAACCCAAGGTATTGCCTTCTTTTCCCTTTTCTAGTCTAGCTTTAGATAGTTTGCTTTTGCTTTGCTCTGCTTTGTTTTTGGCGTCCTAGACAGAAAACAGGTACTTATTAAGGAAGGAATACAACCCAGAAGCAACACTAGAAGGACAAAAGTTCGAGAAATTAAGAAGACGGAGTTTGACTGAGACACATCTCGGTTGCAGTCACAACACCTCGACCGAGATGATTCTTGAGCAACCGAGGCGACTAGGGCTGACAACATTCCACCTCGGTCCAGACACCTCGATCCAGTCGGGACCACCTCGACCGAGGTGACAGCAGGATCGGCGAGGGGTATAAAAGGGGAAACGATTTCTCTATCTTCCCTCCTAACTTACCCCTCGACCGCGCCGCTCTTCCATCTCATTTTCTTCGTTTCTCAACCGTTTTCGACGATTCTTGCTCCCATTCTGCGAGGAAAGGCTAGGGGAACCAATTGCAAGCAACAATCTGCAACAAGAACGCCTTGAATCGACCGAATCCGGGGTAAAACAGTCGAAACCCTAACTCCCTCTTCTCTTTTCTGATTTTGGAATATTGTGGCTTTGGTTTCCATAGATCTCTGTTGAAAAGGATTAAGTACCCCTTAGGAACAATCTGTAGTGAAATTGGGGGAAAAGAACTGAAATTTCAAGAGTTGAAATCGAACAGCTTCGCACCTCGGTCCAGTCGACTTGCACCTCGGCCGAGGTGATTCTTGAGTTCTGATAAGCAACCGAGGTGACCTTATAGACAAAGAGAGAGAATGAGTTCCAGATCTGATCGCTAGATAGTCCTGAGAGATGGATCTTCCCCTTCTTCCTCTTCTTCTCGACCTTCCATACCGGTGATACATGAGCATCACCTGGATCTTTAGGGTTGCTGTTTTCCCAATATATTTGAAAAGCTTTATCCTTTTACTTGCTTGACAACTATATAATTGAATTTGTTCACCCCCAAATCCCTGTGTTCGATACTCTGGAATTCTTGCTTAACTACGTCGATCCGTACACTGCGGGTTCGCTTGCTTGATTTCTAGTTTTATAAATTTAAGACTTATTTGCACGCACGCTAAGTGGCGAACAATCACCCTCTCTGGACCTCGACCGAGGTCGAAAGCGAGATGATGTCAACTGAGACTTCTGAAAGTCCAGTTCTCCGATCTAAATCTACTTCACTGGAAGAAGGAAGCAAGGATCCCCCTCAGAAAGCACCCCCAGTTGTGGAGATTAAACCGCTTCCAAGTCACTTGAGGTATGTTTTCCTTGGACCGGATTCTACTTATCCCGTCATCGTTAGTGCTTCCATCTCCAAATCTGAATTATCTAAACTGATGCATGTCCTGAGAAAGCATCGAAAGGCTTTGGTTTAAACTATTGATGATCTTATTGGCATTAAGCCTTGTTTCTACATGCATAAAATTCTAATGAAGGATGATCATAAGACTTCACGGGAACCTCAAAGACGGTTAAATCCGATCATGAAAGAGGTTGTGAAGAAAGAAATTCTTAAGTTGTTGGATGCAGGTATCATATTTCCTATCTCGGACAGCAAGTGGGTGAGCCCAGTGCATGTAGTTCCGAATAAAGGAGGGATGACCGTTGTGACAAATAAGAACAACGATTTAATCCCAACTAGGACCGTCACGGGTTGGAAGGTGTGCATCGATTATAGGAAGCTGAACGTGGCCACTCGGAAGGACCATTTTCCACTTCCCTTCATCGATCAAATGCTCGAACGGTTAGCCCAACATTCACGGTTTTGCTATTTAGATGGTTATAGTGGCTTCTTTCAGATTCCTATCCATCCGGATGATCAAGATAAGACCACTTTCACTTGTCCATGGGGGACATTTGCTTATAGGAGGATGCCATTTGGATTGTGTAATGCACCCACTACCTTCCAGCGATGCATGATGGCTATCTTTTCCGAGTACATAGAGGAGATCATGGAAGTATTTATGGATGATTTTTCAATATATGGTTCCTCTTTTGATGATTGCCTATCTAAGCTTTCTCTAGTGCTACAAAGATGTGAAGACACTAATCTCGTCTTGAATTGGGAGAAGTGTCACTTTATGGTTAATGAAGGCATCGTGCTAGGACACCTCGTTTCCAACCGAGGTATTGAGGTCGATCGATCTAAGATCGAGACTATTGAGAAACTTCCTCCCCCTTGTTCTATTAAGGGTGTGCGGAGTTTTCTCGGGCATGCAAGTTTCTATAGCAGGTTCATCAAGGATTTCTCCAAGATTTCTAAACCACTGACTAAACTCTTGAATAAGGATGTTGTTTTTGAGTTATCGCAGGAATGTCTTGATCCATTTTATAGGATTAAGGAAGCGTTGATCTCCGCTCCCATTATCCAACCTCCGGATTGGACCTTGCCCTTTGAGATCATGTGTGATGCGAGTGATGTGGAGGTAGGAGCAGTGCTTGGACAAAAGAAGGATGACCGGACCAACGCCATTTACTATGCTAGCAAG
>BSUD01000001.1:74415827-74585770 GCA_033239045.1 Fagopyrum esculentum
GCTTTGTTTTTGGCGTCCTAGACAGAAAACAGGTACTTATTAAGGAAGGAATACAACCCAGAAGCAACACTAGAAGGACAAAAGTTCGAGAAATTAAGAAGACGGAGTTTGACTGAGACACATCTCGGTTGCAGTCACAACACCTCGACCGAGATGATTCTTGAGCAACCGAGGCGACTAGGGCTGACAACATTCCACCTCGGTCCAGACACCTCGATCCAGTCGGGACCACCTCGACCGAGGTGACAGCAGAATCGGCGAGGGGTATAAAAGGGGAAACGATTTCTCTATCTTCCCTCCTAACTTACCCCTCGACCGCGCCGCTCTTCCATCTCATTTTCTTCGTTTCTCAACCGTTTTCGACGATTCTTGCTCCCATTCTGCGAGGAAAGGCTAGGGGAACCAATTGCAAGCAACAATCTGCAACAAGAACGCCTTGAATCGACCGAATCCGGGGTAAAACAGTCGAAACCCTAACTCCCTCTTCTCTTTTCTGATTTTGGAATATTGTGGCTTTGGTTTCCATAGATCTCTGTTGAAAAGGATTAAGTACCCCTTAGGAACAATCTGTAGTGAAATTGGGGGAAAAGAACTGAAATTTCAAGAGTTGAAATCGAACAGCTTCGCACCTCGGTCCAGTCGACTTGCACCTCGGCCGAGGTGATTCTTGAGTTCTGATAAGCAACCGAGGTGACCTTATAGACAAAGAGAGAGAATGAGTTCCAGATCTGATCGCTAGATAGTCCTGAGAGATGGATCTTCCCCTTCTTCCTCTTCTTCTCGACCTTCCATACCGGTGATACATGAGCATCACCTGGATCTTTAGGGTTGCTGTTTTCCCAATATATTTGAAAAGCTTTATCCTTTTACTTGCTTGACAACTATATAATTGAATTTGTTCACCCCCAAATCCCTGTGTTCGATACTCTGGAATTCTTGCTTAACTACGTCGATCCGTACACTGCGGGTTCGCTTGCTTGATTTCTAGTTTTATAAATTTAAGACTTATTTGCACGCACGCTAAGTGGCGAACAATCACCCTCTCTGGACCTCGACCGAGGTCGAAAGCGAGATGATGTCAACTGAGACTTCTGAAAGTCCAGTTCTCCGATCTAAATCTACTTCACTGGAAGAAGGAAGCAAGGATCCCCCTCAGAAAGCACCCCCAGTTGTGGAGATTAAACCGCTTCCAAGTCACTTGAGGTATGTTTTCCTTGGACCGGATTCTACTTATCCCGTCATCGTTAGTGCTTCCATCTCCAAATCTGAATTATCTAAACTGATGCATGTCCTGAGAAAGCATCGAAAGGCTTTGGTTTAAACTATTGATGATCTTATTGGCATTAAGCCTTGTTTCTACATGCATAAAATTCTAATGAAGGATGATCATAAGACTTCACGGGAACCTCAAAGACGGTTAAATCCGATCATGAAAGAGGTTGTGAAGAAAGAAATTCTTAAGTTGTTGGATGCAGGTATCATATTTCCTATCTCGGACAGCAAGTGGGTGAGCCCAGTGCATGTAGTTCCGAATAAAGGAGGGATGACCGTTGTGACAAATAAGAACAACGATTTAATCCCAACTAGGACCGTCACGGGTTGGAAGGTGTGCATCGATTATAGGAAGCTGAACGTGGCCACTCGGAAGGACCATTTTCCACTTCCCTTCATCGATCAAATGCTCGAACGGTTAGCCCAACATTCACGGTTTTGCTATTTAGATGGTTATAGTGGCTTCTTTCAGATTCCTATCCATCCGGATGATCAAGATAAGACCACTTTCACTTGTCCATGGGGGACATTTGCTTATAGGAGGATGCCATTTGGATTGTGTAATGCACCCACTACCTTCCAGCGATGCATGATGGCTATCTTTTCCGAGTACATAGAGGAGATCATGGAGGTATTTATGGATGATTTTTCAGTATATGGTTCCTCTTTTGATGATTGCCTATCTAAGCTTTCTCTAGTGCTACAAAGATGTGAAGACACTAATCTCGTCTTGAATTGGGAGAAGTGTCACTTTATGGTTAATGAAGGCATCGTGCTAGGACACCTCGTTTCCAACCGAGGTATTGAGGTCGATCGATCTAAGATCGAGACTATTGAGAAACTTCCTCCCCCTTGTTCTATTAAGGGTGTGCGGAGTTTTCTCGGGCATGCAAGTTTCTATAGCAGGTTCATCAAGGATTTCTCCAAGATTTCTAAACCACTGACTAAACTCTTGAATAAGGATGTTGTTTTTGAGTTATCGCAGGAATGTCTTGATCCATTTTATAGGATTAAGGAAGCGTTGATCTCCGCTCCCATTATCCAACCTCCGGATTGGACCTTGCCCTTTGAGATCATGTGTGATGCGAGTGATGTGGAGGTAGGAGCAGTGCTTGGACAAAAGAAGGATGATCGGACCAACGCCATTTACTATGCTAGCAAGACGCAAGATGAAGCTCACCTGAACTATGCCACCACCGAAACGGAGCTATTGGCGGTTGTATATGCTTTTGAGAAATTTCGTTCTTACTTAGTAGGAGCGAAAGTTATTATTTACAATGAGCATACAACTATTCGTTATTTGCTTGCTAAGAAGGATGCTAAGCCACGTCTTATTCGATGGATTCTCTTCCTTTAAGAGTTTGACCTAGAGATCCGCGATAAGAAGGGATCCAAAAATTCTGTTGCGGATCACCTCAGCCGGCTACCTCCCTCTTCACGCAAAAAGGACGAACCACCCATAGATGATTCCTTCCCCGATGAGAACTTACATTTGTTGGAACGTTTGATAGACTTCTTTATCTCACCCCACGATGAAGGTGAAGTATGGGGTGAGGACACCTTCAAGCATGTTTAGGGATGCCATACGGTCCAACTAGCGACCTTAAACCAAGCGCTTCTTGGGAGGCAACCCAAGGTATTGCCTTCTTTTCCCTTTTCTAGTCTAGCTTTAGATAGTTTGCTTTTGCTTTGCTCCGCTTTGTTTTTGGCGTCCTAGACAGAAAACAGGTACTTATTAAGGAAGGAATACAACCCAGAAGCAACACTAGAAGGACAAAAGTTCGAGAAATTAAGAAGACGGAGTTTGACTGAGACACATCTCGGTTGCAGTCACAACACCTCGACCGAGATGATTCTTGAGCAACCGAGGCGACTAGGGCTGACAACATTCCACCTCGGTCCAGACACCTCGATCCAGTCGGGACTACCTCGACCGAGGTGACAGCAGAATCGGCGAGGGGTATAAAAGGGGAAACGATTTCTCTATCTTCCCTCCTAACTTACCCCTCGACCGCGCCGCTCTTCCATCTCATTTTCTTCGTTTCTCAACCGTTTTCGACGATTCTTGCTCCCATTCTGCGAGAAAAGGCTAGGGGAACCAATTGCAAGCAACAATCTGCAACAAGAACGCCTTGAATCGACCGAATCCGGGGTAAAACAGTCGAAACCCTAACTCCCTCTTCTCTTTTCTGATTTTGGAATATAGTGGCTTTGGTTTCCATAGATCTCTGTTGAAAAGGATTAAGTACCCCTTAGGAACAATCTGTAGTGAAATCGGGGGAAAAGAACTGAAATTTCAAGAGTTGAAATCGAACAGCTTCGCACCTCGGTCCAGTCGACTTGCGCCTCGGCCGAGGTGATTCTTGAGTTCTGATAAGCAACCGAGGTGACCTGATAGACAAAGAGAGAGAATGAGTTCCAGATCTGATCGCTAGATAGTCCTAAGAGATGGATCTTCCCCTTCTTCCTCTTCTTCTCGGTGATACATGAGCATCACCAGGTTGATTACAACCGCATCTGCACGCGCCCAGTGATAGCGCCGCGGTTTTTAGACATTCCTGCTTTCGATTGCTTATATGTTGCTGATGATTTGAGACGGATGGTCTCGATGGTAGGGCTGGAGCAGTTTATGGAGATCAGAGCTCCATCCTACCTCGAGCCTACACTGAGTTTGTGAGTTCTGTGACTCACCTGCCTGTAGAGCAAGCCATCAAGTACCGGTTGTTGAACCGGAATTATTTAGTACCGATGGACCAGTGGCGAGAGGTCTTCGGCTTTCCAACCCCCACAATTCCCGATTTCCCTTCTCGAGTTGTAGCTCGACAGTTCTGGGGACAGATAGCTCATGTAGTTGAGCATACTGATAAGTGGAGAGTTGGAGACTCTAGGGAGTGGATCATCTTTCACCTCGCTTTCAGACTCGCCCACAGGATATTCAGCGAGACACTTCTGGCGCGTAGTGAGATGCCCAGAAGGTTAGACAAGGGGAGCTTTTGAGTTTATTTTGCATGGTGACTAAGGGTGTGCCCGATTTCGGTGCTATGCTAGCTGAGGATCTGCACCGGATCAAGGCTAAGGCGAGAGGAGACATTTGTTGTGGCGGATTAGTGACCCACATCACTATAGTGATGGGGTTAGATTTGAGTTCCTGTACACTAGTGGCGGCTGCCAAGCCGCCAGGGCTGCAGGAGATGATCACTAGGAGGATTCTAGTTCCTTGTGGACTTACTACGCCATATGTGGCGATGCCTTGGGAGCAGACTGCCCCTCAGGGTATTAGGTGGCCGTCTCAGTTTTTGGTCTACGACTCTCAGTATTGGTCCACTGTGTGGATACCTTACATTGAGGATGCTAGAGACGCAACAACTCCGGTGTAGGAGGATGAGGATGAGGAGGACGATGGCGGTGCTGCCATGGAGACAGGGACAGACACAGCCGGCACCAGTGTGCTAGTCGTCGATCTGGACGACGAGGAGACTAAGGAGGAGGCAACTACATCACCACCATGTCCTGCTAGGTGCAGAGTCCGCATGTTTAGAGATCCGACAGCACATCAAAGGATTGATGACCTCACCGATCAGATGATCGACTCCTACGCCGCTCTTACAGTTGATATCGGTGAGCGCCTTGATGACCAGCGCCGAGAGATGGAGAGTCGGACACACCAGATGCTGGAGAGCAAGCACTACCAGCGTCAGATGATGGAGATCCAGTTCCAGCACATGATGGGCTATCCTTTTGACCCATCCCAGCATCCGTACGTCCATACCCATCACCACCACCAGCAGATCAGGACTAGAGCTTGTAGGGATTTCTTTTATTTATTTATTATGCAACTCAGCTTTTGTCCGGTGAGTACTTTTTCTTTCTAGACTTATTTTGACCCATTGGGACAATGTGTCCCAAGTATGGGCTATTTGGATGTATTTATATGACTTATGTGTACGCTTGTATGACTCGAGTTGATATTTATGATCTTATGCTCTATGTGCTTATCTGAGACTACATGCATGCATACAAGTTAATTGATTGAGAAAAACGTCAAAAACTGGTTAAGGAAAAAAAAATTTATGACCTCGACCGATGTGATTCTGACCAATCAAGGTGCAGTACCTCGGTTGACTTAGAACATCTCGACCGAGATGGTTTAACTGAAACAGTTTTTGAAACGATTTTTGTGCTTCCTATCTGGATATGACCTCAGTGAAGATTTTGTTTGCAGACTGGTTTTGAAATCTTTATATGTTTGGAAGGTTTTATGATATGTTTAAGTTGCTAAATGCTTTGTTTGAAATTTGTGGCATGTTTAATACTTTGTTTTTATCAAAATTATGTTGAATTTGAAGGTTGACACCACATGATGAGTTCTCTCACTTTCTTCCTGAGATGATTAAGGCAATTCATTCTCCTCGCTTCTTCTTCTTGATCATGCTTAGCCCCTCATATACATATTTGCCTCCCTTTACCTATCCGGGAATTTGGAAGCAAGTAAGTGAAAAGCAAGTGAAAGAAAAGTTGAGATGTTGGCTGGAAGTTAGAAAGAAACAAATAGGTTTGAGAAAGTCAATCATGATAATGAGTAACTCGGCACCATTCACATAGCCGGGTGTTTGTGTCTTGCCAAAGTCGGATTGAGCGATATTCCTAACGGGTCATGGTATGTGCATCAAAGGTTTGAGGCATCTCGAGAAATTGATGATTGCTAATCTCCCAGGCTTCGGTTATTGTGCACCTCAGTCCATGCATCCCAAAAAGTAAAAAAGTAAAATAAGCAAAGCTTACTGGTGGAAGATGTTGAAGTTCAAAGCAAGTGAAGTAAAGACCCTTTTCCCGGATTCTAGCACCACATTCCCTATATACATCCCACCCTCACACGTTTCTTGACCTTCTCTTGAAAAGTCCTTGAGACCTCGAGCTTGTTGATTGACTTGTTGGTTTAAATTGGATTATACATGATTAATTTCGATAATTATGTTTTATTATGCATTTTATGATTTTATGCAAAGATGAACAACTTTCTTATATTTGTAAAATGTTTTGATCATATTTTGATTTTAAATTGCATGAAGCATTCTCTTAGAGTGATCTATGATTGGAGCACACCACAAAAAATGTTTTGAAATACTTTTCATCGATCTTTATGACCTATAATCCATTCTATCTTGTACTTAAGATTTGGAACTTGCTTGGGGACAAGCAAGGGACAAGTATGGGGTATTTTGATAGCATGAATTATAGTCTATATTTTGGGACTTGTTTAGACGTTTTATCTTCAAAAATCTGCATGTTTGAATGTATATTATGTGATTATATTGTCATTTCATCTACCTTTACGGGAATCGAGGTCTACACCAAGTTTCGTTGTAATCGTAGGTAAAATGGCACGTTTTGCATCCAAATGGAGCTAAGGAGCAAATGAGTCATTGGAGCTACATTCAGAAGCTTAAAGAGGAGCTCAGGAAGCAAGGAATTAACAAACAAGATTTACTTTGGACCAGATTTGAGAGATTTCACCTTCAGCGGAGAGTCACCTCGGTTGACCACAGAGTCACCTCGACCGAGTTGATCTAGAGGAGCGCCCCGACCGAGGCAACACCCTGGACGCGGCGAGATATATTTTATTTGGCTGAGATCTTTTATTTTTGGAAAGAGAGATCTTATATTTTTGGGCTAGATTTTTGGAAGGAAGATCATATATTTTGGAGATCTATTTTAGAGATATGGATATATTTTATTAGGAAATTATCTTTTTAAGATATTATTATCTTTGGAAGATAATTCTCCTATATAAAGGGCTGGATTTTCCACAAATTCAGCAACCCGCTACCATCGCAGCACTGAGAGATTGAAGAAGCTGCAGTTAGGAAGGATTTTTGGAAGGTTGAAGGAAAGAAGTTCATAGCTTGTTATAGCTTTTGTGAAGGGATTTGTAAGATTTTCTTAAATTCCCTTTTTTTGTTTGATTGTCTTGTTGGATTTGTGATCCAAGGAATGCTGATTTGTTTATTTGATTCAGTTATTGAAGCCTTGTTCTTCAGGTTTTTGTGTTCAAATATTCATTCTCTTCCCATATTTTTGATCATTGCTTTCATGATGATGAGTGACAAATTGCTTTGTGCGATTCTAGGGTGATTGACTGAAGGTTGAGGGAAAAACAATGATAGAATAATCTTAAATTCCAGTAGGACCCTGAAAGCTCGAGTCTTTATCCTTAACCCTAGAACATCTCGTTCAGTCGATGAACATCTCGGCCGGGGTGGAACTTGACTGACTAAGGTGACTTATCTGATCCGTAACTGAGAGTTAAGTGTTAGAGTTTGCCAAATCCTATTCTTATTACACCTTTCCTGGTTCAATGCAAGCCTAGGATGAGACTTACCCGGTAATTCCTTTGTTTGTTTACCCATGATCATAAGTATAGGCAATAAAGGTCTATCCTTTATTGGGGTTTGAGTGTGCCTTCATTCCATCTTTGTGAGTTAGCCTGAGACTTACCCGGTAAAGGTTGATTCTATTCCCTTAGTTGGTTTGTTGGTTTGAGATTATAATTCCTTTCTTTAGTACCTTGAGACTTACCCGGTAATAGGTTCTTTGGTTTGGGATTGTGAGTAGTGAGACTTACCCGGTGATCTATTCCACCTTAGACACACCTTCCCTTTGCAAAATCTCAGCTTTGTCCGCTTATCTTGAGATCTTGAGTTGGAACCACAACTGGATGCTTTAATCCCTAGAATTTGCATATTCCCTTTAATTGACTCTATTATCATCTTTGATTGTTTTAATCGCTTTTGTGGTTAGTTGCAATATTGACAACCTATACTTGCTTTGTTTCACCTGAGTCCCTGAGATCTACACCCTGGAATTCTTGTTGTTACTATAATTGATCCGTACACTGCGGGTTCGCATCCTTGTTTCAAGCATACTTCTTGGGTTATAAATTTAAAGCTTGCTCACACCATTTGGAGCGAACAGATAAGAAGCAAAGCAGAAGGAAGAAAGAAAGATGAAGAGAAAAGCTTACCACACAAGCCTATGCTGGCCTCGTCTGGTCCTCCTCTAGACCACTGTATCCTCAACATAGGAATGTCCTTCGAACGCAGGCGTCTCACACCTCGCTCTAGGACTGCAATAGTGTGCTCTACAAATGTGTGGTCCGGCTCAACCACCAGATCATCATAACTCACAATGTGCCTCAGATCTAGTATGTACTCCCGCAGCTGAGACTCATGAAATACAGGGTGAACACCCTCTAGCCTCGGAGGCAAAGCTAATATGTAAGCTGCTTGTCCAACTCTATCTAGTATCTCGAAAGGACCGACATATCGGGGACTCAACTTCCCCTTTATGCCAAAACGTCTGACGCCTTGTGTCGGAGATACTCTTAACCATACATGAGCTCCTACTCTGAACTCTAAAGGTCGACGCCTCTTGTCTGCATATGACTTCTGGCGACTCTGTGCAGCCAGCATCCTCTCTCTGATTAGCGCTACTCGAGCCATATCATCTTGAATCTGCTCTGGCACTATCCCACTGATACTGCTAGGCTCGTCCCAACATAACGGTGTACGACATCTACGTCCATAAAGTGCCTCATAAGGAGCCATCCCTATAGATGCATGACAGCTGTTGTTGTATGAGAACTCAATGAGTGGAAGGTAATCAGACCATCCCTGTCCCCAATCCAACACACAGGCTCGCAATATGTCCTCTAAGGTCTGGATAGTCCTCTCTGACTTACCATTTGTCTGGGGGTGAAACATAGTTGTGAAGCGTAGACTCGTCCCCAATGCAGTCTTAATCTGATGCCAAAATCTCGATGTAAATCGTCCATCACGATCAGAAACAATCGTCCTAGGTACGCCATGGAGTCTCACTATCTGTCTAGTGTACTCCTCAATTAATCTGCTCACGGGCCACATCTCTTTGATGGGGATGAAACGTGCCGTCTTCGTCAATCTATCAACGATCACCCAGATGGCATCAAAGCTCCTACTAGTCCTTAATCCAGTCACAAAAATCCATGGAGACGTCCTCCCACTTCCACTGTGGTACTGGCAGTGGCTGGAGTTCACCTCCAGGCCTAAAATGCTCTATTTTAACCTGCTGATAGGTCGCACATTGAGCCACAAATCTGGCTACATCGGGCTTCAGCCCTCCCCACCAAAATGAACGTCTCACATCATGGTACATATTACTCGTACTAGAGTGTACTGAGTAAGGTGTACAGTGAGCCTCCTGTAATATCCGCTGTCTCAGCTCTGTATCTGCAGGAACACAGATACGATCATGTCACCTCATAACTCCGTCTACTCCAATAGTGAACTGGGGTGCCTCTCCACGAGACAACCTACCTCTGATCCTCGCCAAGGTCGGGCAAGTCCCCTGCTTCTGTTGGATCTCATCCAACAGACTAGGTAGAACCTCTAAAGTAAACAACTAGGCATCCTCATCAGGAAACTGGATGTCCATCTCTAGCCAGGCTAGATCCGTCTGAAGCTAAGGCTGTACAGTAAGTCTAGCAATCGCCATCTCTCGAGGCGTCTTCCTACTCAAGGCGTCAGCTACCACATTCGCCTTGCTAGGATGATACAAAATATCAAGGTCAAAGTCCTTGATCAGCTCAAGCCATCGATGTTGGCGGTTATTCAATTCCCGCTGTGTGACAATATACTTCAGACTCTTATGGATTGTGAAGATCTAGCATGTAGCACCATACAGGTAATGTCTTCAGATCTTCAAAGCATGAACTACCGCTTCCAACTCCAAATCATGAGTCGGGTAGTTCTCCTCATACGTCTTCAGCTGTCGAGACGCATATGCAATCACTCTGCCCCTCTACATTAGCACAAATCCCAAGCCTAGTTTGATGCATCACTGTAGACCACAAAGTCATCAAAACACATTGGCTGTGCCAAGACAGGAGCAAAAGTCAAATGCCTCTTCAACTCCTCAAAACTTTGAGCACACTGGTCGGTCCATACAAATCTGGTAATCATCCTCAGAAGACTTGTCAGTGGACGGGCAATCATAGAAAATCCCTCCACAAAGCGTCTGTAATAACCGGCTAAGCCAAGAAAGCTACGCACTTTCTTGACGTTCGTCGGTGTCGTCCATGTAGGAACAAACTCGATCTTCGCCGGATTAACCATGATCCCATCGGCGGAGACTTTGTGTCCGAGAAATGCAACCTTAGACATCCAGAACTCACACTTAGAGAGTTTGGCCTACCACTCTCTATCTCTCAAAATCTGCAAAACCGTCCTCAAGTGTCCCACATGCTCCTCTTTGCTACGAGAGTATACCAAAATGTCATCAATAAAGACCACCACAAACTGATCCAGGAAGTCGATGAAGATGTTGTTCATCAACTCCATGAATATTGTTGGGGCATTCGTTAGCCCAAATGGCATCACTACAAACTCGTAGTGTCCATAACGGGTACGAAATGCCATCCTGTGCACATCCTCCTCTCTCACTCTCAGCTGGTGATATCCTGAACGCAAGTCAATCCTAGAGAAGACTGTCGCTCCCGGCAGTTGATCAAGTAGATCATCAATACGAGGTAGTGGATACCTATTCTTGATGGTCACCTTGTTAAGCTCTCTATAGTCTATGCACAGTCTCAACGATCCGTCCTTCTTCTGCACGAAGAGGACCGGTGCACCCCATGGTGAAACGCTAGGGCATATGAAGCCCTACTCAGCCAACTCCTCGAGTTGCTTCTTCAACTCCAACATCTTGACAGGTGCCATACGGTATGGGGCCTTCGAGATGAGTCTCGTGCCAGGCTCTAAGTCAATGCCAAAATATACGCTCCTCTGAGGTGGCAAGCTAGATGGCTTTGCAAATACGTTTGTAAACTCACATACCACGGGTATGTCCTCCAAAGTTGGACTCTCTCCATCCTTCATGGCGAAGCACCAGAAGGCATCACATCCCTGTGCAATCAGTCTAGCTGCTCGTACAACACTGATGACATATCCTGTTTTCCCAAGGTCCCAACCCCGAAAGACCTCTATCGGACCTAAGTCGGTAGAGACTATAACAGTTCTCTTACCCACATCTAACACCGCACGGTGTCTACGCATCCAATCCATACCTAATATGACTTTTTCATGCATCAAAGGTATGACTAAGAAGTCAACAAGTAGTACAAGAGTCCCTAAGCGTAGGGGACAACTACGTATCTCCTGGGTACCTCTGACCCTACTACCATCAGGTAACCTTATAGTAAAGGGTGCCCCTCTATGGTAGACAAACTCAAACGCTCAACACAAGAAGCAGAAATAAATGAATGCGTAGCACCCGTATGAAATAAAACTCTAACAGGTAAACCATGTAACATAATGGTTCCTGTAGCAGCTGGTGCTGGCGGCTCCTCAGTGCTCCTCAACTCAAAAACTCTGCCACGAGCTCCTCGGGCATCACTGGTACCAACCTCTCTACCTCTACCTCTACCTCTACTCGGTCTTGGAGCTGACCCCTAAGTAGCAGGCGTGTCTGGGACTCTCTGATGTCCTTGTGTCTGATGGTGAGGCGGTCTCTGCCCACCTCCTACTGCATCTGCAGTTGAAGAACCCTGCTGTGATGATGCCTTACCCTGACGGCAAAACGTAGCGTTGTGTCCTGGTTTCTCACACGAGAAGCAAGTCAGTGGTGCTTTGGGGCAATCAGTCTTCACATGCCCATATGCCCCGCAGTTGTAACACTGCCGACCTCTCTCTACTGTCTGTGCAGACACTAGAACAGTCGAGCGACCTTGAGTTTGACCTCGCCCGTATCTAGATGCTCCTGTACCAGTAGGTGCGGTACGCTGTCTCTTCTCAGACCATCCTGTGTGAGAAGTCCTCCTCTGGCTAGCTCTCTCTCTCTCACAGACAGAGGCCCGATCTTGGTAGTCTGTTAATGAGTCACAATGAAATCCCTCCATGTATCATCGTGTGCTCTCCCTCAAACGACGGGCGAACAGGTACACATACTGGTCCTCACATGATGCAGCTGGACCCAACAATGCTAGCTCAGTTTGGAAGCGGCGAATGGCGTCAGTAATGGGTACATCCTCAAAACCCGCCTCCACGAAGTCCTGTAGTTTCTCCCTCCTTAGTGAGGCAGGGCATAACTGCTCTCTCAACATAGTCCTCATCTGCTCATAGGTGATGACTCGTGCTCTAACTTTCCTCCACCACTGATGTGCCAGATCACGGAATAGAGACTGTACTAGCTCTATCCGTCTGTCCTCTGGGCAACGAATAGACTCTAAAGCTGAGTCTACATGCCCAATCCACACCTTAGTCTCTAGGCCGATCTCCCCAGAGAAGTGTGGTACTCCCTGTTGGTGGAATGCCTTCAACTAGGTATCTGGTCGAGGCCCTCTGGTCTCCTCCACAACTCGAGCTGGCTCAACTACACGAACTGGTGCAGCTGGCACCTGAGTAGCCCCATGGGATCTCCTAGATGATCTCTCATGCCTTGGCAGATCTGGGGCTCGTCGGCCCGCTCTAATGCTCTCCTCAAAATTCCGAAGGTAATCTCTGAACTCTGATCCGCCCATAGAAACACGGTCTGAGCCATCAGACTGGCCTGGATGGGTCTACTGTCTCCTGGACCCACCACTCCTCGTAGCTGGAACTATGCTCTCAGCAACTTCCTCATGAACCTCCTCCACCACTGGTGGATCTGCAGCGGGAGCTGGTCCCTGTCCTATCCCTCCTGGAGGAAGAGGTGGTCTACCTCTACCTCTGCCTACAACAGCAGTAGCTCTAGTCCGAGCCATCTGCGGGGTATGCACACCTAACGTATAAGGCTCTATATAGGCCATATGTATAGATATAAATGTACTTAATAATACATTCACACACATCAATATAAGAGGTATATATATATATATATATATATATATATATAAGAAGCAAAGGAGAGATCAAAGAAGATCAATGGAGAAGAGAAAGATAAGAAGCGAATGAGAAGGAAGAAAGAAAGATGAAGAGAAAAGCTTACCACACAAGCCTAGGATGCAACTATGGAGCATCAACACATCTCACAGCCTTAACACAACATCAACAACTCTCAACAACATCCACAAGAGCATCCAAGGCCAAGAAGACCTCCAAACTCTCAAGAACTCACTCACATAAGCAAGGAGAGATCAAAGAAGATCACTGGAGAAGAAAGGAGAAGAGGAAGAACGTGGAGGGGAATGAGGTAGAAAACCCTTCATCTGAAGTCTAAGGAGGCTTATAAGAGAATCCAGCCGCAAAGCACGGTCAAGAGTCAACAAAAGCGGCTGCACTAGCCACAGGGCCGCAAGGGCGGCTAGCCTAAGGCGCAGGGGCGCCTAGACGCAAGGGCGGCCTCCCTTGTCCGCTGGGGCGGCTGTCTGGGTCAAGCAAAAACACACTCTAGCTCATCTAGGCTCCAAAGACTAGGGCTCTTACACTCGATCCTTGAATGAGCCTTCACGTTATCCTAAAGGGAGTAATTACAACTCTACTTTACGCTCCATGAATATTATATGCTTTAAATGACAAGGTAGAGGTCATTATATGAGAGATTCTCCTGATAAAAAGGTTTTATTCATTAATCAATTTGGACAATATGAAAGTGAAGATGAGCAAGATCATGATCATACCCACCTTAATGCATTGCATGAACATGATAGTGATAGTGATGAAGATATTGAGTTTGAGCATGGGGAATCATTGATTGCTAAGATAACATTGCATGCTAAAATAGCTCCATGTGAAGATAATAAAAGGGAGAATCTTTTCCATACTAGATGTAACACCCCAAATCCGCGGGACTCAGGGCGCTACTAGGCTAGGATCTCACAATGGATCCCGACCCTATCCTGACAACAAGTTCATTGGATCTTACAACAAGGCATAGATAGATTAAAACCAAATACATCAAAATGTATAAATATATACATTCAAAAGGTTTACAAAACACATCCGACTCTAAAACGACAATACATAACCATACAGGTACAAAACATCTGAAAACCCTTGCACAACCTAGTGTATGGAAGCCCTCGACTGATCACCCATCTGGCTCACACTGTTTTCTTCTTATCTTGCATACTATCTACAACAAGGTATAAACCGTTTGCTAACTAATTATGAATAAGAATGAAGTAGTAGCACATACAACACATCGTCACATCGCAACGTGCTATGCACACACAATTATCCATTTATTATCTTTATTAAGTTATACTATTACTAATTTATTCCTTGTGACATGAGGAGTAAAATTCTCTCGCCTCTGTCCCCGTTTCCTCTTAGGTTTGAAATTGGTGCCCATCATCACCACCTGGAGGACTAGTCGCAGAGAACCTCCTAGCTGCCTAATTTTGAGCTAGACAAGTTATCACCACCCGTTATCATACACTTAGGCCAATTAATATGCATATATGGTCATCCTAGTCCGGTTAGGTTATTAATACAACATAAATATGAACACACACCACTAAAGCCAACACTCAAACCCAAAACTACTCGCTAAGTAAGTCCCAAGGACTTACCAGTCACAAACGTAATCCGTATCAAGTGGTCACAATTTTCCCTTGGGAAATTGATCAGTGCCTGCATCTGCAAAGCACAACAATATCAAACGTCGTCCAAGGTTAGGAGATTCCACCTCCTAACCCCCCCATAACCAAACCAAAACCATAAGTTGACTCCCAACCACGATATCACATCATAGCTCACAAATGCCTAAGGCATAATCTCAACATATATCTCATCATCTCATAACACACACTACTATCCTAGCTATACTCTAAAGCCAAGGCCAAAGGAAAGGAAGGATACGTACCACACTTGGTATGTCGTGGACAAACACACCTGCGGAAGCAAGAAGATACAGGTGCGCAACACACCACAGTGGCGGTGACACTAAGCCGCAGGGGCAGCGACACTGGCTTGGCTGCAGGGGCGGCGAATCCAATCCGCGGGGGCGGTCGAACAACAAAGGGATGCCTCTGAGACTTCTCTTCGATCTTTCTCTCGATCCTCTTCACTTCTCCATTGCCCCAAAGGCAATCAACATACATATACATACATATAGGTCACTATCAATGTCCAAGAAAGATCAAACACAAGCATATCTTGTGGAATTCTCTAATCTAAGAAGAAGAAAGGAAGAAAAGAAGAAAGAAGAAGATGAAAGCTTACCACAATAGCTAAGGAAGGGAAGAACATCTTCACCACTAGGTAACCAAAGAACAAACACCAACACAAGACCTGAGCAACATCATCTCATCTCAACCACAACAAAACACACATTAACTTCTCTTCCAAGATCAATCAAAACCAAAGAAGAAACCAAAGGAGGAGAAAGGGAAGAAGAAGAACGTGAAGAGAGTAAAGCTGAAGGAAGAAAGGGAAACCCTCATCAAGAAGGAAGAAGGAAGCTTATAAAGGAAGTAAAGGGAAAAGCACGGGTCAAGAGTGTAAGAGTCTTAGTCTTTAGGTACATAGCCTCCCTAGAGGCCCTATAAAGTGCCCCCAGCGGCCTTGTGATCCGCCCCTGCGGTTTCCTGCGGCTGTAACCGCCTTTGTTGACTCTTGACTCGTGCTTTACCTTAGCTTCCTACATAAGTTTCCTCCTTCCTTGTGATGAAGGGTTCCCTTCATTCTCTAGCCTCCTCACGATCTTCTTCTCTTCTCCTTCTTCCTTTGATCTTCTTCTTTGATCTTGTTCTTGTTTTGAATTCAAGAGTGGATCTTGGTCTAGGATTGTGTATCTGAAGTATGGTTGATGTTAGTGTTAAGGTTGTGTTGTGGATGACCTGTTGTTGAGGTTGTAGATGTAGGAACCGTCTCTTGAGCTTTCTTGGTGAGTCCCCTCCTTCTTTCTTTCTTTTCTTCCTTCTTTCATCTTCTTTAGCTTAGGAATTCACAAGCATAGGCTTGTGTGGATTTTTCCTGGACGTTTTGATGATCATATGTATGTATATATGTTTGTGGTTGGTTGCTAGATGGTGAAGAGGTGAAGAAGAGAAAGTAAAGGATCAAAGAGAAGTCGGAGTTTTACTTCTGCACATTCTGCCACCCCTACGCCTGGTGTGCCACCCACTGTGTGAGAGTGCCGCCGCCCCTATTCCCCCTGGTGTTTTGCCCCTCCATCTTGTTCGCCACTTAGCGTGCGTGCAAATAAGCTTTAATTATAAAACTAGAAATCAAGCAACGAACCCGCAGTGTACGGATCGATAGTGTTGAGCAAGAATTCTAGAGTATCGAACACAGGGATTTGGGGGGACCAAATTCAATTGTAGATTATCAAGCGAGTAAATGTAAGAAGCTTTGCAAGTATTGGGAAAACAACAATCCTAAAGATCCAAGTATCCAGCTGTGGCAATCGATTCAAGATATACTAATGATATAAGGACAGAGTTGAGATATGCAAATGTATGCTAATGTAAGGTAATCGTACGGTGAAGTTCCAAAAACCTTATATGACTCACCTACAAGGCACTCTCTATAAAGGTTGTTGAGGCTTCAATATAGAAAGGTTCTAAAGGTAAGAATTAATGTCAAATACCCAAACTTGTAATCCAAGGATCAAGACTAACTAAACCGATTAAGGTTGTGACACTCACAATCGAGGTAGAGGGTGTTGAGGCTTCACTACCACCTAGAAAAGGCAAGCCAAGACTAAGTTAAAGCAAATCTTTAACTTTGGATTAAAGTAAAAGCAGGTTCGTAACTTAACACAAAATTACGGGTAGTTCTTGAGTTCCACGGCCGTGGAAGCTCAAGAACAGACCGTGGATTAGGTTCGTCGGCGATTCTCTCTAACTCTCAGGATCCAATCTATTTACGATCGATCTATCATCATCTAAGCCACAACTATCAACCCTTCACCTTAGAATTGTTAAGGGTTTTTAGCCAACAATAGTCATAATGATATCAAATTCAAGATTTAAAAGATTGAAAGATGAAAACTTCCGAAAACCTTCAATAACTTCCAACTCAATCTCAAAGTCACAATCAAGAACAATAATCGTCACTAGATTCGGAATAAAACAAACAATCACAATCTTAGATAAGAAGGAAGAACGGGATGTCAATCCGTCTTCTAAATCAAACCTAAGTAAGAAGCGAAATCTTCTTACAAACAATTTTCCGAATCTTCAATCTTCCGTCAATCCGGAAATCACAACGGTGATGCGTCAAAATCTCTCAACACAACTTCCGCCAAAATGCGAAGTTAGGGCAAATCCAAGCGCAAGCGTAAGATGCGTCTATGCGTAAGCGAAGGTCTAAGCAGAGGTGACGGAATCTCCCTTCGTCCGTCCTTTTATAGTGTAAGATAGAATATCGGCCCGGCCCAATTGCGTAGGAGATCGTGGCTTAAAGTGTGGCTAAAAAGATCGCCAAGATCACGGTCGTGGAAGGGTTCCACGACCGTAATTTAGAGCGTGGAAATCAACACGGTTTGAACCATCTTCTCCACGGCCGTAGAAGTTACTGGAATGAACCACGCTTTCCTAACCATGTTCCACGGCCGTGGACTTGAACGTGGAAAGTAGTACGGCCGTATTTTAGAGCGTGGTTTAGGGCAAGAACGTGATTCTTCCTTAGCCTTGTGCATTCTTCAAGTTGGCACTCCTTTGGCTCCTATGAATGTCCTCAATCCATGGACATGCTCAATCAACTCTATCCTTGCTCAATTCCGTTCGGAAATAGCTCTCAATTACATATAATCAACATAAAGCTTGTGTAGATCTCTATATCGACATTATAGACAAACTAGCTCACAAATGCATCAATGCTCAATCAATGACTATCAAAATGAATCAAATACACTTAGAAAACGTGCCTAAAATATCACAATATTTCATGCTAACAAATAACCCCATACTTGCCACTTGCTTGTCCCTAAGCAAGGTCTTTCAAAAGCATTTAAAACAAGAGTTAGGATGAAATATGTGTACCTTCTCAAAGCAATACTTCTTTTGGATGAATGTGCCTTCTAATCAATAGATCATTCTCAAATCTTGCTTCATTCGTTTATAAGACTTTTATACACTTAATCAAAGAGTAAAGAGTAAAGAGAAATTATGAATCAATTAAACTTCCATACAAACATCATAACCTTCAAACATTATCAAAATCAATCATAAGAAACTTCAATTTAGATCACCAAGTCATATAACATTCTTTTGATCTTAAGGACTTTCAAAGAAAAAGGTCTAGAATGTGGAAAGGGAAGGAAACTTGTAGGGAATGTGGTGCATGAATCCGGGAAAATTGATAACAACTCTTTTCTTTTTCTCTTGCGGTTTCCGCACACTTTCAACTTAGAGCTTCGCTCTCTTCCTTTCATTTTTCGACTTTACTTTTGGAGTTATGGATAGAGGTGCACAAAAACCGAAGCCTAGGAGATTGGCGTTTCTCAATTTTTATGAGATGCCTCAAACCCTTAGCGCACATACCATAATCCGCTAGGAATATCGCTCAATCCGACTTTGGCAAGACACAAACACCCGGCTATGTGAATGGTGCCAAGTTACTCATCGTCATGATTGACTTCCCCAAACCTACAATTTCATTCTATTCTTTTGATTGCAAATAATTGCTTTCAAGGCCCTCCCACATCAAACATGCCAATATCAATCAACTCCTCCAAATTCCCGGATAGGTAAAGGAGGCAATAATTTCAATGAGGGGCTAAATGATCAAAGAAAGAAGAAAGAAAATCGAATTGCCTTAATCATCTCAACAAGAAGCATAAGAACTTATAGCGTGATTTCAACTTCAATTTCTCAACATGATTTAGGTAACATTCATCACATTATGAAACTTGCAAAAAGAAGGAAAATCAACTCATTCAAATTCTTTTCAATTCACTAATCGTTTAAGCATGCAATTGTCATCAAACTCAATTCACAAGTAGTGATTATCATAGAAATCATCTCAATTCCTTAGAAGCACAAAATTTTCAAAATTTTTCAATTTTTATGGGTTTTTCAAACTCTTTTTCATGCAATGCAATAATGAAACGTGCAACAATATAATGAACATGCAAGATAGTCTCGATAGAAGCAAACATTGTGAGTAAGAGTTATTACAAACTTTTAGTCACACCCCACCCCATACTTGGAACAAACATTGTCCCTAATGTTCCAATAAAAGAAAGAAAAGAAAAGAAAGAAAGAAAAAGACTCACAAAACGGCGGTGGAGCGGCTAAAGCTATCGGTCATGCAAATCATCACTGTGGCGCTGGTGGAGGCGGGAATATAGAGAAGCTGGAGTCGTAGTGCCGCCCAAACTGCTGGCGGTAGACGTCTCTCATCATGTGATCGAGGTTGTCCATGCGTCCATCTCTAGCATCGGCTCGAATCTCCAATGCTCCTACTCTGTCAGAAAGGCTAGTAGCCCAATCTGGCATCTGCTCATACCATCCCGGAGCCTGACTGTACCATCCTGGTGCGTCCGACGGTGCTGATACTGGTGCTGGTGGCTGCTGTGCGGACCATGGAGGTGGAGCTCCATACCATGCAGGAGGTGTATCCATCCACATAGGTCTCTCACTCACGCTGGCGCGGCGAGAAGACGATCCTGAAGCTCTGGCGGGACGTGGAGAACGTCTGGGCACATCAGAAGCAATGTCCGACTGATCCGGAAACGTACCAAACTCCTGCTCTTCTCCTCCTCCTCCCTCATACTGATCCCTCATCTCCTCCTCCTCAACTACGGGCGGTGGTGGGACATACGGAGGAGCTGCAATCCTGTTCGCATGCATAGCAGCGAACGTCTCCTTCCAATTATGGCGTCCAGCCATAATGGAGTACTCTTGTAGCCACTCAATACCCCTACCCGTCGTGCTCTCCCAAGGCATGGCTGCATAAGGCGGACCTCTATGTGTAGGGAAGATAAGGCCTCTAGTCATGAAGGCCTGGAGTCCTAGGGGTACGGCTGGTATGCGTGTACATGCAGAAAAGTCAACCCCCAACACCCTAGCAAGATGGGTAACTATCCCACCATATCCAATGTTGCCCTTCCTCTTGTTCTTAAGCTTGCTCATCGTAGCAGCTAAGAGGGTGGCGCAGTCAGCTCGGCGCCCATACAACATAGAATACAACAGAAACAGCTCATCCGTCTTGATCTTTTGAGGTGTCTCCGTCCTAGGGAAGAGACACTCCGAAAGAACACGGTGAGCAATCTTCAAGGCTAAGTGATACATCAACTTAGCCTTGGTGTCAGCTGGTTGCCAGCGGTTCTCGCTGGCGTAAACCATAGCAACCTCCTCCGAAAAATCTTTGGCGTAAATGCCACTAGGAAAACGACCGTTGAAGGTCTCTTGGAACCCAAAGAAGGCTCCAAACTCACGGATGGTAAAATCATACTTTCTTTCCATAAGACGGAAAGAAACGGTCCTATCCACATGGCTGTGCTCAAACGATGTCACAACCTCTCTCGTAATCTCATCGTAGGCTTCTTCTCGGATAGCCGAGAAGACAACTAGTCCGGCTCTATCTAAGAGCCAAGTAAGGTCCTCTATGATGTTAAGAGGCGCTAGATCCTCTAACAATAGGTACCTAGGTCCAATCACAGCCCTCTTCTGGATCCTCTCGAGTGCATCGAGGTGATCCTCATGAATGGTCGGTACTCTAGGGCTAGGAGGTGCGGGTGATGAAGGTGAGGATGGAGGTGAATGGGAGGAAGGTGGTGGTGCTCTAGAGGATGAAGAGGAAGAGGGGTTACCCTTCCTCTTTTTGTTCTGCTCATTCTTCTTCTCCTTAATTCTCCCAGAAACTCTCCTCACGAAGTCCATCACTGTTCAAAATTACGGCCTGTTTTTTGTATTTCCACGGCCGTGGAACTGTCAGAGACCGTGATTCGTCTCGACTTTTCTCAAAATTCAATGAACAACACTCAAATTCAGCAATCAGGCAGCCCTAGTCTAATTCCTTCCAGTTTCAAGCAGTTCTCCTATAATTTCTAGCAAAAACGAACCCAAATTGACAAAGATCAAGAAGAGGGAAAAAAACCTAGGTTTCGGATTTTAAAATCCGAATTGTGTGTTCCTTGGTGATTTGCCGCTTGATTCGTTGCTTGGATCTCGTTGGTGGTCGAATTTGCTTCAATTTAGAACGAAGAATCGTCGAAAATGATTAACGAACGGAGATTTGAGGCGAAGGGCGTGGAATCGGCGATATTGGGTCGTGGAAATGGTTTTGTGAAGTGTTTTTGTGAAGAACGTGGTTTATATAGTGACAAGCAAAATTTTGAAAATCACGGTCTGTCGGGGGGTTCCACGGCCGTGCAAATGTACGGAACCGTGGTTTTGGTGATTTTTCAAAGGCTTTTGGAAATTACGGTCACTGTAGCTGTCACGACCGTGGTTTAGGCCGTGGAACTCTCTGTAAAGCTCCAAAGTCCAAGTTTCGTCACTTTTCTTCAAAATAACTCTTCCCCTTTCCTTTTCCACTGTTCCTACATCCAAAAACACGAACATACCGGAAGGAATCGAAGGCAAAACAAAGCAAAAACGTCTAAACTAAGCTAAACTATGAATCGAAAACAAAAACGTAAATGCAATACCTTGGGTTGCCTCCCAAGAAGCGCTTTGTTTAAGGTCTGTAGCTAGACCAAATTCGCACTTATTCGAGTGCGGTAGGCGCGAACTCTTCAGCTTGGAGTTCCGGCGTATACTTCTTGAGTCGTTGACCGTTCACCTTAAAGCTTCCGCCCGCTTCACCCCATACTTCAACTGCACCATGGGGGAAAATACGCTTAATTACAAAAGGTCCGGTCCAACGAGATTTAAGCTTACCTAGAAAGAGACGAAGCCTTGAATTGAAGAGGAGAACTTGATCTCCTTCTTTGAAGTCCTTTGGAATGATATGCTTATCATGCCAACGCTTTGCTCTCTCCTTATAGATCTTGGCGTTTTCATAGGCGTTCAAGCGGAGTTCTTCCAGCTCATTAAGGTCTAAGAGACGCTTCTCTCCCGCTTCCTTCATGCCAAAATTCAGCCACTTGATGGCCCAAAACGCCTTGTGCTCCAACTCTACCGGTAAGTGACAAGACTTCCCATACACAAGGTTGTATGGTGTGGTTGCTATGGGAGTCTTGTACGCAGTCCGGTACGCCCACAATGCATCATCAAGCTTGAAGGACCAATCCTTCCTAGTTCTTGAAACCGTCTTCTCTAGAATTCCTTTGATCTCCCGGTTTGAGATCTCAACTTGTCCACTAGTTTGTGGATGATAAGGGGTAGCGATCTTGTGAGTAACCCCATACTTAGCTAGAAGAGCTTCAAAGCGCCGGGCAATGAAGTGAGAACCTCCATCACTAATGATAGTCCTTGGTGTCCCAAATCGCGGGAAGATGGTCTTGTTAAAGAACTTAACCACCACCATGGCATCATTGGTGGGAGAGGCAATCGCTTCCACCCATCTAGAAACATAACCCACCGCCAAGAGTATGTATTGGTTTCCACAAGAGGATGAAAATGGTCCCATAAAATCTACTCCCCAAACATAAAAAATCTCCACCTCTTGGATGTTGTTGAGAGGCATCTCATTCCTCCTAGAGATATTACCTGTTCTTTGACAAGCATCGCAGCAAGAAACAAAGGATTGCACATCTCTAAATAAAGTAGGCCAAAAGAATCCAGATTGCAATACCTTTGCGCTAGTCTTGTTCGAACTAGCGTGTCCTCCACATGGTAGTGAGTGACAATGGCGGATGACACTTTGCATCTCAACTTCCGGCACACATTACCGAATGATGCCATCCGGACCTCTCTTAAAGAGGAGAGGTTCATTCCAAAAATATTCCCGGACATCCTTAAAGAACTTCTTTCTTTGTGCGTAGGATAATCCGGGCGGTATCTCCTGACAAACCAAATAGTTAACAAAATCAGCAAACCATGGTTCGTTACCTTTGGAGATCACATCGATGCACTCCTCAATGATATATAGGTGTTCGTCCGGGAAGGAGTCATCTATAGGCAAGTGGTCGTCCTCTAGATGTGTTAGGCGACTCAAATGATCCGCAACAGAATTTTCTGAACCTTTCTTGTCGCGGATCTCAAGATCAAATTCTTGTAGGAGAAGAATCCATCTAATTAGCCTTGGCTTCGCATCCTTCTTTGCAAGGAGGTACTGGATCGCAGCATGATCCGTGTAGACAATCACCTTTGCACCTACAAGATAAGAGCGAAACTTGTCAATAGCATAAACAATGGCTAAAAATTCCTTTTCCGTAGTGGCGTAGTTGAGCTGCGCTTCATCTAGCTTCTTGCTATCATAGTATATGGCATGGGTTCGCCCTTCCTTTCGTTGTCCAAGAACAGCTCCTATAGCTACGTCACTAGCATCGCACACAACCTCGAAGGGAAGGTTCCAATCCGGAGGTTGGATAATAGGTGCTGAAATTAGAGCCTCCCGGATCATATTGAACGCATCTAAACATTCCTGCGAAAACTCAAAAACCGCATCCTTCATCAATAGATTAGTAAGAGGTTTTGATATTTTAAAGAAATCTTTAATGAAGCGTCTATAGAATCCAGCATGTCCTAGGAAACTTCTTATCCCTTTCACCGAAGTTGGGGGAGGAAGCTTTTCTATAGTCTCTATTTTCGCCTTATCCACCTCAATCCCTCTACTAGAGATTAAGTGTCCTAAAACAATTCCTTCCTTAACCATGAATTGACACTTCTCCCAATTAAGAACTAGGTTAGTGTCTTCACACCTTTGTAATACAAGAGCAAGGTTAGAAAGACAATTGTGAAAAGAGGAACCGTATACGGAGAAGTCATCCATGAAGACCTCCATGATTTCCTCAATGTATTCGGAGAAGATGGCCATCATGCACCTTTGAAAGGTGGCTGGGGCGTTGCAAAGCCCGAACGGCATTCTCCTATAAGCGAACGTACCCCATGGGCACGTGAATGGCAATGGGAAGTGATCCTTCCTCGTCGCATTGTTGAGCTTGCGTTAGTCTATGCACATTCGCCATCCTGTTACGGTTCGGGTAGGAATGAGTTCGTTGTTCTTGTTGGTGATGACCGTCATTCCTCCCTTCTTCGGAACTACTTGGACCGGACTCACCCACTTACTATCGGAGATATGATAGATGATACCTGCATCAAGAAGTTTAAGAATTTCCTTCTTGACAACCTCCTTCATGGTCGGATTTAACCGCCTTTGAGGTTGTCTTGAACACAACTTCCGCCAAAATGCGAAGTTAGGGCAAATCCAAGCGCAAGCGTAAGATGCGTCTATGCGTAAGCGAAGGTCTAAGCAGAGGTGACGGAATCTCCCTTCGTCCGTCCTTTTATAGTGTAAGATAGAATATCGGCCCGGCCCAATTGCGTAGGAGATCGTGGCTTAAAGTGTGGCTAAAAAGATCGCCAAGATCACGGTCGTGGAAGGGTTCCACGACCGTAATTTAGAGCGTGGAAATCAACACGGTTTGAACCATCTTCTCCACGGCCGTAGAAGTTACTGGAATGAACCACGCTTTCCTAACCATGTTCCACGGCCGTGGACTTGAACGTGGAAAGTAGTACGGCCGTATTTTAGAGCGTGGTTTAGGGCAAGAACGTGATTCTTCCTTAGCCTTGTGCATTCTTCAAGTTGGCACTCCTTTGGCTCCTATGAATGTCCTCAATCCATGGACATGCTCAATCAACTCTATCCTTGCTCAATTCCGTTCGGAAATAGCTCTCAATTACATATAATCAACATAAAGCTTGTGTAGATCTCTATATCGACATTATAGACAAACTAGCTCACAAATGCATCAATGCTCAATCAATGACTATCAAAATGAATCAAATACACTTAGAAAACGTGCCTAAAATATCACAATATTTCATGCTAACAAATAACCCCATACTTGCCACTTGCTTGTCCCTAAGCAAGGTCTTTCAAAAGCATTTAAAACAAGAGTTAGGATGAAATATGTGTACCTTCTCAAAGCAATACTTCTTTTGGATGAATGTGCCTTCTAATCAATAGATCATTCTCAAATCTTGCTTCATTCGTTTATAAGACTTTTATACACTTAATCAAAGAGTAAAGAGTAAAGAGAAATTATGAATCAATTAAACTTCCATACAAACATCATAACCTTCAAACATTATCAAAATCAATCATAAGAAACTTCAATTTAGATCACCAAGTCATATAACATTCTTTTGATCTTAAGGACTTTCAAAGAAAAAGGTCTAGAATGTGGAAAGGGAAGGAAACTTGTAGGGAATGTGGTGCATGAATCCGGGAAAATTGATAACAACTCTTTTCTTTTTCTCTTGCGGTTTCCGCACACTTTCAACTTAGAGCTTCGCTCTCTTCCTTTCATTTTTCGACTTTACTTTTGGAGTTATGGATAGAGGTGCACAAAAACCGAAGCCTAGGAGATTGGCGTTTCTCAATTTTTATGAGATGCCTCAAACCCTTAGCGCACATACCATAATCCGCTAGGAATATCGCTCAATCCGACTTTGGCAAGACACAAACACCCGGCTATGTGAATGGTGCCAAGTTACTCATCGTCATGATTGACTTCCCCAAACCTACAATTTCATTCTATTCTTTTGATTGCAAATAATTGCTTTCAAGGCCCTCCCACATCAAACATGCCAATATCAATCAACTCCTCCAAATTCCCGGATAGGTAAAGGAGGCAATAATTTCAATGAGGGGCTAAATGATCAAAGAAAGAAGAAAGAAAATCGAATTGCCTTAATCATCTCAACAAGAAGCATAAGAACTTATAGCGTGATTTCAACTTCAATTTCTCAACATGATTTAGGTAACATTCATCACATTATGAAACTTGCAAAAAGAAGGAAAATCAACTCATTCAAATTCTTTTCAATTCACTAATCGTTTAAGCATGCAATTGTCATCAAACTCAATTCACAAGTAGTGATTATCATAGAAATCATCTCAATTCCTTAGAAGCACAAAATTTTCAAAATTTTTCAATTTTTATGGGTTTTTCAAACTCTTTTTCATGCAATGCAATAATGAAACGTGCAACAATATAATGAACATGCAAGATAGTCTCGATAGAAGCAAACATTGTGAGTAAGAGTTATTACAAACTTTTAGTCACACCCCACCCCATACTTGGAACAAACATTGTCCCTAATGTTCCAATAAAAGAAAGAAAAGAAAAGAAAGAAAGAAAAAGACTCACAAAACGGCGGTGGAGCGGCTAAAGCTATCGGTCATGCAAATCATCACTGTGGCGCTGGTGGAGGCGGGAATATAGAGAAGCTGGAGTCGTAGTGCCGCCCAAACTGCTGGCGGTAGACGTCTCTCATCATGTGATCGAGGTTGTCCATGCGTCCATCTCTAGCATCGGCTCGAATCTCCAATGCTCCTACTCTGTCAGAAAGGCTAGTAGCCCAATCTGGCATCTGCTCATACCATCCCGGAGCCTGACTGTACCATCCTGGTGCGTCCGACGGTGCTGATACTGGTGCTGGTGGCTGCTGTGCGGACCATGGAGGTGGAGCTCCATACCATGCAGGAGGTGTATCCATCCACATAGGTCTCTCACTCACGCTGGCGCGGCGAGAAGACGATCCTGAAGCTCTGGCGGGACGTGGAGAACGTCTGGGCACATCAGAAGCAATGTCCGACTGATCCGGAAACGTACCAAACTCCTGCTCTTCTCCTCCTCCTCCCTCATACTGATCCCTCATCTCCTCCTCCTCAACTACGGGCGGTGGTGGGACATACGGAGGAGCTGCAATCCTGTTCGCATGCATAGCAGCGAACGTCTCCTTCCAATTATGGCGTCCAGCCATAATGGAGTACTCTTGTAGCCACTCAATACCCCTACCCGTCGTGCTCTCCCAAGGCATGGCTGCATAAGGGGGACCTCTATGTGTAGGGAAGATAAGGCCTCTAGTCATGAAGGCCTGGAGTCCTAGGGGTACGGCTGGTATGCGTGTACATGCAGAAAAGTCAACCCCCAACACCCTAGCAAGATGGGTAACTATCCCACCATATCCAATGTTGCCCTTCCTCTTGTTCTTAAGCTTGCTCATCGTAGCAGCTAAGAGGGTGGCGCAGTCAGCTCGGCGCCCATACAACATAGAATACAACAGAAACAGCTCATCCGTCTTGATCTTTTGAGGTGTCTCCGTCCTAGGGAAGAGACACTCCGAAAGAACACGGTGAGCAATCTTCAAGGCTAAGTGATACATCAACTTAGCCTTGGTGTCAGCTGGTTGCCAGCGGTTCTCGCTGGCGTAAACCATAGCAACCTCCTCCGAAAAATCTTTGGCGTAAATGCCACTAGGAAAACGACCGTTGAAGGTCTCTTGGAACCCAAAGAAGGCTCCAAACTCACGGATGGTAAAATCATACTTTCTTTCCATAAGACGGAAAGAAACGGTCCTATCCACATGGCTGTGCTCAAACGATGTCACAACCTCTCTCGTAATCTCATCGTAGGCTTCTTCTCGGATAGCCGAGAAGACAACTAGTCCGGCTCTATCTAAGAGCCAAGTAAGGTCCTCTATGATGTTAAGAGGCGCTAGATCCTCTAACAATAGGTACCTAGGTCCAATCACAGCCCTCTTCTGGATCCTCTCGAGTGCATCGAGGTGATCCTCATGAATGGTCGGTACTCTAGGGCTAGGAGGTGCGGGTGATGAAGGTGAGGATGGAGGTGAATGGGAGGAAGGTGGTGGTGCTCTAGAGGATGAAGAGGAAGAGGGGTTACCCTTCCTCTTTTTGTTCTGCTCATTCTTCTTCTCCTTAATTCTCCCAGAAACTCTCCTCACGAAGTCCATCACTGTTCAAAATTACGGCCTGTTTTTTGTATTTCCACGGCCGTGGAACTGTCAGAGACCGTGATTCGTCTCGACTTTTCTCAAAATTCAATGAACAACACTCAAATTCAGCAATCAGGCAGCCCTAGTCTAATTCCTTCCAGTTTCAAGCAGTTCTCCTATAATTTCTAGCAAAAACGAACCCAAATTGACAAAGATCAAGAAGAGGGAAAAAAACCTAGGTTTCGGATTTTAAAATCCGAATTGTGTGTTCCTTGGTGATTTGCCGCTTGATTCGTTGCTTGGATCTCGTTGGTGGTCGAATTTGCTTCAATTTAGAACGAAGAATCGTCGAAAATGATTAACGAACGGAGATTTGAGGCGAAGGGCGTGGAATCGGCGATATTGGGTCGTGGAAATGGTTTTGTGAAGTGTTTTTGTGAAGAACGTGGTTTATATAGTGACAAGCAAAATTTTGAAAATCACGGTCTGTCGGGGGGTTCCACGGCCGTGCAAATGTACGGAACCGTGGTTTTGGTGATTTTTCAAAGGCTTTTGGAAATTACGGTCACTGTAGCTGTCACGACCGTGGTTTAGGCCGTGGAACTCTCTGTAAAGCTCCAAAGTCCAAGTTTCGTCACTTTTCTTCAAAATAACTCTTCCCCTTTCCTTTTCCACTGTTCCTACATCCAAAAACACGAACATACCGGAAGGAATCGAAGGCAAAACAAAGCAAAAACGTCTAAACTAAGCTAAACTATGAATCGAAAACAAAAACGTAAATGCAATACCTTGGGTTGCCTCCCAAGAAGCGCTTTGTTTAAGGTCTGTAGCTAGACCAAATTCGCACTTATTCGAGTGCGGTAGGCGCGAACTCTTCAGCTTGGAGTTCCGGCGTATACTTCTTGAGTCGTTGACCGTTCACCTTAAAGCTTCCGCCCGCTTCACCCCATACTTCAACTGCACCATGGGGGAAAATACGCTTAATTACAAAAGGTCCGGTCCAACGAGATTTAAGCTTACCTAGAAAGAGACGAAGCCTTGAATTGAAGAGGAGAACTTGATCTCCTTCTTTGAAGTCCTTTGGAATGATATGCTTATCATGCCAACGCTTTGCTCTCTCCTTATAGATCTTGGCGTTTTCATAGGCGTTCAAGCGGAGTTCTTCCAGCTCATTAAGGTCTAAGAGACGCTTCTCTCCCGCTTCCTTCATGCCAAAATTCAGCCACTTGATGGCCCAAAACGCCTTGTGCTCCAACTCTACCGGTAAGTGACAAGACTTCCCATACACAAGGTTGTATGGTGTGGTTGCTATGGGAGTCTTGTACGCAGTCCGGTACGCCCACAATGCATCATCAAGCTTGAAGGACCAATCCTTCCTAGTTCTTGAAACCGTCTTCTCTAGAATTCCTTTGATCTCCCGGTTTGAGATCTCAACTTGTCCACTAGTTTGTGGATGATAAGGGGTAGCGATCTTGTGAGTAACCCCATACTTAGCTAGAAGAGCTTCAAAGCGCCGGGCAATGAAGTGAGAACCTCCATCACTAATGATAGTCCTTGGTGTCCCAAATCGCGGGAAGATGGTCTTGTTAAAGAACTTAACCACCACCATGGCATCATTGGTGGGAGAGGCAATCGCTTCCACCCATCTAGAAACATAACCCACCGCCAAGAGTATGTATTGGTTTCCACAAGAGGATGAAAATGGTCCCATAAAATCTACTCCCCAAACATAAAAAATCTCCACCTCTTGGATGTTGTTGAGAGGCATCTCATTCCTCCTAGAGATATTACCTGTTCTTTGACAAGCATCGCAGCAAGAAACAAAGGATTGCACATCTCTAAATAAAGTAGGCCAAAAGAATCCAGATTGCAATACCTTTGCGCTAGTCTTGTTCGAACTAGCGTGTCCTCCACATGGTAGTGAGTGACAATGGCGGATGACACTTTGCATCTCAACTTCCGGCACACATTACCGAATGATGCCATCCGGACCTCTCTTAAAGAGGAGAGGTTCATTCCAAAAATATTCCCGGACATCCTTAAAGAACTTCTTTCTTTGTGCGTAGGATAATCCGGGCGGTATCTCCTGACAAACCAAATAGTTAACAAAATCAGCAAACCATGGTTCGTTACCTTTGGAGATCACATCGATGCACTCCTCAATGATATATAGGTGTTCGTCCGGGAAGGAGTCATCTATAGGCAAGTGGTCGTCCTCTAGATGTGTTAGGCGACTCAAATGATCCGCAACAGAATTTTCTGAACCTTTCTTGTCGCGGATCTCAAGATCAAATTCTTGTAGGAGAAGAATCCATCTAATTAGCCTTGGCTTCGCATCCTTCTTTGCAAGGAGGTACTGGATCGCAGCATGATCCGTGTAGACAATCACCTTTGCACCTACAAGATAAGAGCGAAACTTGTCAATAGCATAAACAATGGCTAAAAATTCCTTTTCCGTAGTGGCGTAGTTGAGCTGCGCTTCATCTAGCGTCTTGCTATCATAGTATATGGCATGGGTTCGCCCTTCCTTTCGTTGTCCAAGAACAGCTCCTATAGCTACGTCACTAGCATCGCACACAACCTCGAAGGGAAGGTTCCAATCCGGAGGTTGGATAATAGGTGCTGAAATTAGAGCCTCCCGGATCATATTGAACGCATCTAAACATTCCTGCGAAAACTCAAAAACCGCATCCTTCATCAATAGATTAGTAAGAGGTTTTGATATTTTAAAGAAATCTTTAATGAAGCGTCTATAGAATCCAGCATGTCCTAGGAAACTTCTTATCCCTTTCACCGAAGTTGGGGGAGGAAGCTTTTCTATAGTCTCTATTTTCGCCTTATCCACCTCAATCCCTCTACTAGAGATTAAGTGTCCTAAAACAATTCCTTCCTTAACCATGAATTGACACTTCTCCCAATTAAGAACTAGGTTAGTGTCTTCACACCTTTGTAATACAAGAGCAAGGTTAGAAAGACAATTGTGAAAAGAGGAACCGTATACGGAGAAGTCATCCATGAAGACCTCCATGATTTCCTCAATGTATTCGGAGAAGATGGCCATCATGCACCTTTGAAAGGTGGCTGGGGCGTTGCAAAGCCCGAACGGCATTCTCCTATAAGCGAACGTACCCCATGGGCACGTGAATGGCAATGGGAAGTGATCCTTCCTCGTCGCATTGTTGAGCTTGCGTTAGTCTATGCACATTCGCCATCCTGTTACGGTTCGGGTAGGAATGAGTTCGTTGTTCTTGTTGGTGATGACCGTCATTCCTCCCTTCTTCGGAACTACTTGGACCGGACTCACCCACTTACTATCGGAGATATGATAGATGATACCTGCATCAAGAAGTTTAAGAATTTCCTTCTTGACAACCTCCTTCATGGTCGGATTTAACCGCCTTTGAGGTTGTCTTGAAGTTCTAAAGTCCTCTTCCATTAGTATTTTATGCATGCAAAGGGAAGGTTTGATTCCTACTAAGTCCTCAATAGTATATCCTAAAGCTTTTCTATGTTTCCTAAGGACAACCATGAGCTCATTATGTTCATCTATGCTTAGATCGGAACTAACAATAACCGGAAAGGTAGAATTAGGTCCTAGAAAAGCGTACCTTAGATGAGTAGGAAGTGGCTTTAGTTCCATTGCTTTCGGAGCTTCCAATGGCTCTTGTGGAGCTTCCGATGTTTCCTTAGAAGTGTCTAAGGAAGTAGAAGATGTAGGAGAAGAATCAAGAGAAGCTGAAGAAGAGGCACGATCACCCTCTTCCACTGCCAGAATTACGGTTTCCCTATGTCCTCCACGGCCGTGGTTTAGGGCGTGGAAGGGAAATACGGTTGTTACATCTCCTCCACGACCGTATAACTCTCTGGAGTGGGACACGGTTTGGTTGGTGAAATCCACGGCCGTGGAATATAGTGTATGGCCGTGGATTCTCACGTTTTCTGCCTCGTCGTGGAGCATCTCAAATTCCACTTCACCCACTTCTTCTTGTGCTTCTAAGGCTTCAATTGCCTCATTGCACTCCTCTTCTTCTCCTACATTCGTTAGACTCATAGTAATGACCTTTTGCAAAGGATCTTTAAAGAGAATAGCACTTATCTCCTCTCTAGACAACCCCTCTTCATCTTGGATATTGAATATATCCTCATCAAAGATTGTCTCTTTCACTAGAGTGGAAAGAACAAACTCTACCTTCTCCTCTCCTATATCAAAGGCGAGCCTAGCATTCTTGCAATCGACTATGCAGCCGGAAGTTGCAAGAAACGGTCTTCCGAGTATGATCGGGACCGGACTATCTGCAGGAATGTGAAGCACAACAAAATCAATGGGAACAAAGAATTTACCTAGCTTGACCGGGACATCTTCTACAATACCGACGGGGCGAGTGATGGATCGATCCGCCATGTACAACGTTATCTTTACCGGTTTAGGGTCGCCTAAACCGATCTTCCTACATAATGCAAGTGGTATGATGCTCACACTTGCTCCTAAGTCACATAAAGCGTCATATGTGACATCTCCCACTCCTATGGGAATGCAAAACGACCCCGGATCCTTTAGTTTTGGGGGCATTTTCTCCTTCATGGTCTTGATGAGATCCGAAGAATACGAACTCATCTTAACCTCTCCAAAGTCCTCTAACTTTCTCTTGTTAGAGAGGATCTCCTTTAAGAACTTGCCATAAGCCGGCATACCTACAATAGCATCAATGAAAGGTATATTAATATGCAGCTTGCTCATGAGTTCTATAAACTTACCAAATTGTTTATTTAGGCGCGCTCTCGCTCTAGATTGAGGGAATGGTAGGGGAGGTTTGTAAGCTGGAGGAGGAACGTAGACATCTTCCTTCTCCTTCCCCTTCTCTTTGTCTTTCTCGACGGGGACTTCAACAAACTTAGGCTGCGGATCGGTGGTAGTCACTCCGCTCCTAGTTGTGATCGCCATCACCCTTCCCTTAATGATGCGGTTCTCCAACCCTTGTAGATTTCCCTTGATTCCTAGGAACTTCCTCCGCATGGCTGAACATTTGGTTTTCTAAAACCTTTTGGGCTTTATCAACCTTAGAAATTTGATCATCAACCTTAATGATGCGGTTCTCCAACCCTTGTAGCTTTCCCAAGATCGTTTCCAACATGGGATCGGGCTTCTCCTTCCCCGAATTGTTTCCTCCATTAGATGATTGTCCCTGGCTTTTCAAAGGAGTAGAGGAAGAGGAAGGTGGAGTTAGTGAATTAGAATTGGAAGGATAAGAGTTACCGGAGTTTTGTTGATTGGAGCGCCAATTGTTGTTGTTTGAACCCCTATTGTTGTTCCAATTATTGTTCCGGTTGTTGTTGACATTCCAATTGTTTCCTCCATTAGATGATTGTTGCCATTCCAATTGTTCCGGTTGTTGTTCCGGTTATTATTGTTGTTGCGGTTGGTATTCTCTCCACCATTGTTGTTGTTGCCCAAGTAGCCAACATCCTTCCCTTGTTGCTTTGGGAAGTTAGTCTTGATAGCCTCCTTCAACTCTTTAATCTCATTGTTGAGGGAAAAGATTTGAGTTTGAGCTTCATGTGTGAGCTTTGCTCCTTGCTCCACACGATTTCCCTCAACTTTCCGGTGGGAATACTTCTCTATGACTCTTGCTTGTTTCTCAATGAAGTCCCAAGCGTCATCTTCCCTCATGTCCATGAATGTGCCACATGAGAGGGATTGGAGCTTGAATTGTGTTTCCACATCCAGCCCCTTGTAGTATATCTCTAGCAATGCAAGCTTGGATATGCCATGATGAGGGCAATCCAATAGCAAATCCTGAAACCTTTCCCAAGATTGAAACAAACTTTCATTAGATCTCATGGAAAATGCATTAATCTTACCTCTAAGTTCCGCCGTTTTGGATGGCGGAAAGAACTTAGTGAGGAACTCCGCGAAAAGATCCTCCCATGTCTCAAGCTTTCCACTTGGAAGAGCTTGATACCAAGACAATGCTTTCCCCTTCAAGGAGAAGAAGAAAGGCTTGAGCTTATAGTTGTTTGTAGTTGCATTTTTCGGTCTCATTGTCTCCATCATACACTCAAAGTTTTGCAAGTGTTGGTGTGGAGATTCAGCGCTTGTCCCGCCAAATTGGTTTTGGCGAACAAGAGTAATAACTTGAGGGTTGAAGCTAAACCCTTGTACATCATCAGCATCGAAGTTCACACCTAAACGGCGTGGTTGTTGCGTTGGATCCATCCTTTGGCCAAGAGTTCTTGGCTCTTCATCTACACGGTTCAACCTAGCGTTCCTAGGTGGAACACGGCGATTCGCAGCTGCTCGTGGAGCGAATGGATTCGCATTGATCCTTGGATCAATCTCCTCTAATGGTGGCATGGAAGAGTCGCTATCTTCAGCGGATGAATGACCTCTATTTGACCTTACGGATCTCCTTGAGGATTTCTTGCTCTTCTTATTCTTAAGATTGCTTAGTTCTATCCTGATCTGGAACATCATATCTTTTAGATCGTCAACTTGAGATTGATGACGATCCATTTCATCCCGGCGAATCTTCTCATTCCATTGGAGTTGAGCTTCTTTCTCCGCTAGCTCCGATTGAAAATCACGTTCTTCAGCCATCTTCTTTTCCTTACGCTTTTGCCTTAAAGTCCTCTCAAGCTCTTGATCAAGAGGTAAGAGATCCTCGGTGTTCCTAGACCTGCGCATGCACTCAAAGAAATATCGAATAACGAGAGCAAGCTCCCAAGCTTGGCAACCGGCAACCGAATTCGGCCTAAACCAAATCCCCGGCAACGGCGCCAAAAACTTGTTCGCCACTTAGCGTGTGAGCAAATAAGCTTTAATTATAAAACTAGAAATCAAGCAACGAACCCGCAGTGTACGGATCGATATAGTTGAGCAAGAATTCCAGAGTATCGAACACAAGGATTTGGGGGGAACAAATTCAATTGTAGATTATCAAGCGAGTAAATGTAAGAAGCTTTGCAAGTATTGGGAAAACAACAATCCTAAAGATCCAAGTATCCAGCTGTAGCAATCGATTCAAGATATACTAATGATATAAGGACAGAGTTGAGATATGCAAAGGTATGCTAATGTAAGGTAATCATACGGTGAAGTTCCAAAAACCTTATATGAATCACCTACAAGGCAATCTCTATAAAGGTTGTTGAGGCTTCAATATAGAAAGGTTCTAAAGGTAAGAATTAATGTCAAATACCCAAACTTGTAATCCAAGGATCAAGACTAACTAAACCGATTAAGTTTGTGACACTCACAATCGAGGTAGAGGTTGTTGAGGCTTCACTACCACCTAGAAAAGGCAAGCCAAGACTAAGTTAAAGCAAATCTTTAACTTTGGATTAAAGTAAAAGCAGGTTCGTAACTTAACACAAAATTACGGGTAGTTCTTGAGTTCCACGGCCGTGGAAGCTCAAGAACAGACCGTGGATTAGGTTCATCGGTGATTCTCTCTAACTCTCAGGATCCAATCTATTTACGATCGATCTATCATCATCTAAGCCACAACTATCAACCCTTCACCTTAGAATTGTTAAGGGTTTTTAGCC
Organism: Fagopyrum esculentum; assembly: GCA_033239045.1. NCBI lineage: Eukaryota > Viridiplantae > Streptophyta > Magnoliopsida > Caryophyllales > Polygonaceae > Fagopyrum > Fagopyrum esculentum. Next base: position 74,451,403 of record BSUD01000001.1, read on the forward strand.
AACAATAGTCATAATGATATCAAATTGAAGATTTAAAAGATTGAAAGATGAAAACTTCCGAAAACCTTCAATAACTTCCAACTCAATCTCAAAGTCACAATCAAGAACAATAATCGTCACTAGATTCAGAATAAAACAAACAATCACAATCTTAGATAAGAAGGAAGAACGGGATGTCAATCCGTCTTCTAAATCAAACCTAAGTAAGAAACGAAATCTTCTTACAAACAATCTTCCGAATCTTCAATCTTCCGTCAATCCGGAAATCACAACGGTGATGCGCCAAAATCTCTCAGCACAACTTCCGCCAAAATGCGAAATTAGGGCAAATCCAAGCGCAAGCGTAAGATGCGTCTATGCGTAAGTGAAGGTCTAAGCAGAGGTGACGGAATCTCCCTTCGTCCGTACTTTTATAGTGTAAGATAGAATATCGGCCCGGCCCAATTGCGTAGGAGATCGTGGCTTAAAGTGTGGCGAAAAAGATCGCCAAGATCACGGTCGTGGAAGGGTTCCACGACCGTAATTTAGAGCGTGGAAATCAACACGGTTTGAACCATCTTCTTCACGGCCGTAGAAGTTACTGGAATGAACCACGCTTTCCTAACCATGTTCCACGGCCGTGGACTTGAACGTGGAAAGTAGTACGGCCGTATTTTAGAGCGTGGTTTAGGGCAAGAACGTGATTCTTCCTTAGCCTCGTGCATTCTTCAAGTTGGCACTCCTTTGGCTCCTATGAATGTCCTCAATCCATGGACATGCTCAATCAACTCTATCCTTGCTCAATTCCGTTCGAAAATAGCTCTCAATTACCTATAATCAACATAAAGCTTGTGTAGATCTCTATATCGACATTATAGACAAACTAGCTCACAAATGCATCAATGCTCAATCAATGACTATCAAAATGAATCAAATACACTTAGAAAACGTGCCTAAAATATCATAATATTTCATGCTAACACATCTCCTTGTCACGCATATGCGTCTTCTCCAGGACATACCTAGAGTGGTATGAGTCCTTTCCTTTCCTAGTATGAGTGGGTTAGAAGCATGCAAGGTTTGAGTGTGGGAATAGGATGAGGATATCATGATATCGACATATTCCGGTCACGACTTTGAGGTTTAGTAGGTTGTGAGGGTTATAGGTTGATTATGATCCTTATGGATCGCTTGGGTCTAGGTGTGACCCCTTTGATTGATAGGAGATTTGATATCTCTTTATGACTTGTTATTAGGCAGTGTTATCCTCCGGATTGGAGTTGATCGTGGTTGAGGTTATCTTGAGGTTGAGGTATGTCTGTAGGACTTACTTAGCAGCATTCCTATATTGGATGTATGCATTAGTGGTGTTTGTTATATGCTTGATAGCATGCGATGTTGATTATTACCGACCTATGTTTTATTGGATAGCCCCATTGTAGTGGCAGTGATAACCTTTCCCTTTAATCCTATAAGGAGTCTGGGAGGTTCTATGTAGGTCAGGCCAGTCTTGGTATACTGTATGGACACTTCACCACTCCTTATGGTACACGGGAAGTTTGTCGATACTACTCCAGATGGCTGTGGTACCCAGAGGCAAGGATAATAGATTCCTCGTGTCACATATTTTCATCTATATATATATATATATATATATATATATATATATATATATATATATATATATATATATATATATATATATAACTAAACGGGTAAATGTGTGACAACATGATTAAGTGTTTACCTTTTCATAACTTGTGTATGCGCTTATGCATTATCTTATATATGAATGGTTAGCTACTGGTTTCATACCGTGTTGTAGATGTTTTGCATGATAGAAGGACTGCAGAGTGAGCCAGATGGGTGATCCGCTGAGGGCTTCCGTACACTTGGACCGTGCGAAGGATTATGGGATATTTTGTATATGTATGGATTGTTGTTTTGTACTCAGCGGTCTTTTTGTAAACCTTTGTTTGTATAAATATATATAGTTTGATGTTTTGGTTTTAATCTATCTGTGCGTTGTTATAAGATTCAGTGAACTTGTTGTCAGGCTAGGGTCAGGATCCACTGTGAGATCCTAGCCCAGTAGCGCCCCGAGTCCCGCGGATTTAGGGTGTAACAATGTTGGTATCAAAGCCTTAGGTTGACAACAATGACACTTTCAATCTGCGATAAAGGTCAAATAGATAAATAAATAAAACTCGAAAGGGGTCTGACTTTTGAAAAGGAATTTTGTTTTAAAAAGAGTAAAACTGTTTTGGGATAGTGTGTACGGGAAGCCATCACCCTTCTAAGGATCTCGACAGTATATATATATACCTATTATATGTTGTTGTGTTGCATGTATGTTGGACTAAGTATTATATATATATATCTATACATATGACATATATATAGCCTTATAAGTTAGGTGTGCATACTCCGCATATGGCTCGGACTAGAGCAACGTTTTCAGTTGGACGATGTAGGGGTAGACCCCCTCTTCCTCCAGTAGTGATAGGCCACGGACATGTTTCTATTATTAATCCTCCGGCAGGGGAGGACGTACATGAGGAGGTTGCTGATAGCGTCGTTCCTGAGACTAGGAGTGGTGGAGCTGTGAGATAGAGATCCCAGCTAGTCTTGTAAGATGACTCGGATCATGTCTCCATGAGGGGACCAGAGTTCCGCGCATACATCAGACGAGTTGAGGAGGCTGCCAGAGCGGGTAGACGTGCCCCGGATATGCTAGCATAGGTGGGATCTTCTGAGATGTCCCATGGAGCTACTCAGGTTCCAATTACACCGGCACGTGCTGCTAAGATTGCTAGAGCTCAAGAGGAGTCTAGAGGGTATCGGCCAAACACTTGGTTGAAGGCATTTCATCAGCTGGACGTACACCCTTTCTCTGGCAAGGTGGGATTGGAGACTGAGATCTGGATTGGACATGTGGACTCAACCCTTGAGTCTATTAGATGTCCAAAGGACATACAAATAGAGATAGTACACACTCTATTCCGTGACCTAGCTCATCAATGGTGGAGGACTGTGAGGGTTCGAGCCACTAGCTATGACTAGATGTGGAGTATGATCTGAGAGCGTTTCTAACCCGCCTCTATGTGGTTGGAGAAACTGTAGGATTTTGTTGAGGCAGGCTTCGAGGGTATGCCGACAGTTGATGCCATGTAACACCACGAATCCACGGGACTTGAGGCGTCACTTGGTTAGGGCCTCACAGTAGGTCCTGACCCTAGCCTAACAACAAGTTTACTGGACCTTACAACAAGACAATAATAGATATAAAAACAAATACATAAAACTGTATAACTGTATAGCAAAAAGCGTGTACAAAACCATAGCCGAGGAACGTATCATCCTCGCCTCTAGGTGCTATAGCCAGCTGGAGTAGTATCGGTGCACCACCCGTGTACCCTATGGGAGTGGTGAAGTGACCATCCCGTATACCAGTCTGCCTGACTTCAGAGAACCTCCTAGACTCCTTACATGATGAAAGGAAAAGGTTATCACTGCCACTGAAAGGGGGCTATCCAATAAAACATAGGTCGGTAATAATCAACTATCGCATGCTATCAAGCATATAACAAACACCACTCATACATACAACCAATATAGGGATGGTAGCTAAGTAAGTTCTACGAACTTACCTCAACCTCTGATAACCTCAACCACGATCAACCTCAATCTTGAGAACAACACTGCCTAATAATAAGGCATAAGGATATATCAGATCTCCTATCAACCAAATGAGTCACACCTAGAACCAAGGGATCCATAAGGATCATATCCAACCTAATAGCCTCAACCATCTACTAAACCTCAAAGTCATAACCGGCATATATCGATATTATAATCATCCTCATTCTATCCTCATACACATACCTAGCATGCTACTAAACCACTCATACTAGGAAGGGGAAGGATTGATACCACCCTAGGTAGGTCGTGAAGAGGATGCACCTGCGTGACAGGAAGGACGCAGGGGCGAAGCATTGGGTGGCGCAGGGGCGGTGACACTCCCACGTAGGGGCGGTGACACTGGTGGGCACAGGGGCGACTCAAGGGTGGAAGAAGGAAAGAAGAAGAAAAGAAGAAAGAAAGAAGGAATAGGAGAAGGAGAAGAAAGAACTCACCACACCTGTTGAACAAAACTCTCACCACCTCAAAAACTACAACAACACATCAGCAACAAATCTAAAATCATCATCAACCAAATCCACACCAACTCTCTTGCAAACCTAGGAAACAAGAAGAAGAAGATCCAAGGAAGAAGAAGAAGAGAAGAAAGATGTGAGGAGAGAAGATGGAGCTGAGAGAGGATGAAACCCTCATCAGAAGGTATGAGAATCAACTTATAGGAGAAGAAAGGGTAAAACACGGGTCAAGAGTCAACAAAGACGGCTGCAGCCACACAAAACCTCAGGAGTGGACCTACAAAGCCGCAGGGGCGGACCATAGGACCCGCAGGGGCGGCCCACCAAACCCGCAGGGGCGGATGGGTCCTGGCTCAACACTGCTCAGCAACTGCGTCTCAACTGAGGCGCAAGTGCGGATCTCTAAAAGACTATGGCTCTTACATCTCACCCCCTATAAACAAGTTTTGTCCCGAAACTTGGATGATCCCAAATCCTCTCGAACCTAGATGCCGAGGTATAACATTCACTTTAACAAAGGCATAACATCTCCAAAAACTAATTCATCTTAAAGGCATGGAGGTAAAACATCTCCAGCAATCTAATCCTATCACAAAGGCACAGAGGTAAAACATCTCCGACAACTACATCCTTAGTCGCATCGTGGAGGAAGAACATCTCCAACAACCACAATCACTATGAATGTATGGAGGAAGTACATCTCCAACTAACTCGTATCATAAGGACATGGTGGACTAACATCTCTAGTCAACATATCAATATCATGGAGGAAGCACATCTCTAGAGTGCAAATGATCACATGGAGGAAGAACCTCTCCAACGATCCCTATATCTAAATCCCAAACATGGAGGTAATATCATCTCCGACTAACCTAATCTCCTTCTACAACATGGAGATAGAACCATCTCCAGCTGACCTATACATGATAGTATGGAGGTAAAACGTATCCTATCATAAAATCATCACTCGAGGGTTTGGAGATAGAGCTTCTCCAGCCGTAGCATAACTCGCACTAGCACATCAAGATCTAACAAGATCATATATCACATCATAGCTAGCACGAAAAAATAAACACATCATACACATAAGCATATAATCATAACAGTTACCAAGATAAAACTAAGATCTACTCATCCATCCTACAAGTGCATCTATCTCGGCATAAAACTCTGGATATTATCCCCAGTCTCCTATGTAACCTCATCAGGTCCTCGTCTCGACCACTGTATCCTTAACATGGGAATGTCCTTCGAATGCAGGTGTCTCATGCATTGCTATAGGATTGTAATCAGATGCTCAACAAAAGTGTGGTCCGGCTCGACCACCACATCATCATAGCTGACAATGTGTCTCGGATCTGGTATGTACTCTCTCAGCTGAGACACGTGAAATACAGGGTGAACACTCTCTAGTCTCAATGGCAACACAAGGCGGTACGGTACCTCACCGACTCGCTCTAGAATTTCAAAAGACTGACATATCGGGGACTTACTTTCCTTTTATGACAGAACATCTGACGCCTCGCGTCTGCATATGACTTCTGACAACTCTGTACAGCCAGTATCCTCTCTCTAGTCAACGCTATTGGGGCCATATCATCCTGAACCTGATCTGGGACTATACCGTTAACATCACTTGGTTCATTCCAACATAAAGGTGTACGGCACCTTTGTCCATACAATGCCTCATAAGGGGCCATTCACACTGTTGCATGTCAGCTATTATTGTATGAAAACTCAACTAACGAGAAGTGATATGATCACATTTGTCCCAATCTAGCACGCATGTTCCCAACATATCCTCTAAGGTCTGAATGATCCTCTCTAATTGACCATGTGACTGAGAATGAAAAACCGTCGGGGAAATGAAGACTCGTACTTAAAGTAATAGTACTTGCTGCCAAAATCAAAAGGTGATCATCTCGATCAGACATAAAGGTCCTCAATGGCGTTTCACTATTTGTCTAGCGAACCCCTCAACCAACCAACTCATCGACTATGTTTCCCCGAACAGGATTAAAACGTATCATCTTCATCATTCAATCAATGATATCCCACAAAGATCAAAATTCCTGCTCGGCCGCAGGCTGCTAACAAAGTCCATGGAGATAACCTCCCACTGCAGCACTAGCAGTGGGTGGAGCTCTCTTCCAAGTGTACAATGTTTCATCTTACCTTGCTAACAAGTCGACACACTGAGCCATAAACCGGATATATTAGCCTTAGCCCACCTCATCAGAAGGACATCTCACATCCCGATACATCCTACTCGTACCTAATGCACTAAGTAAGGTATGGAGTGAGCCTCCTGTAGAATCTTCTACCTCAACTCCGCATCAGCGGGTACACAGACGTGCTCGCGGCGTCTTATCAATCCATTAGCTCCTATGGACAACTATGGGGTATAACCTTATAACATTCTATCTTGAATCCACATCAACGCCTGGTAGGACTCCTGTTTTTGTGGGACTCGTCCAACACGTCAGGTAAAACCTCTAAAGTAACAACTGACCGTCCTCATTAAGGGACTGATCATCTTCCTCTAACCACACTAGGTCTCTCTGTAACTGAGACCAAACCATCATTTATGTAGTCTTCCACTCTCGAGGTGTCCTCGGTCTGGGATAATCTAACTCAGAATTCCATAACGTCGATACTACAAGTTCTCGCTGCATTAAAACACATCTCTAGCCAAGCTTGGAGGCGTCATCATACTTTAAAATCATCAGTGCTGTTACGCTAACCCACAGTGTATGGGTTGTTTTTCCTTACTCCTAGCGAACCCACAGTGTATGGGTTGTTTTGTAGTAAGGATTGTATTCCGATGTCGAACACAAAGACTAAGGTGAAATTGAATCACATAGTGACTAAGGATAGTGTTGTTATAGTGACTAAGAAAAGAGAAACGAATAAAGAAATGAAAATCTAAATATTTTTGAATTGGTTTTATGGTGATCAATCAAGGATCACAAATCATGCAAGAATTGACAAACTACTAAGCTACCAACACAACTAAGCAAACACAAACACGAGATAGGTAATCAAAGAGAGCAAAACGGATTCTAGGGGTTAGGAGTTCCAATTCTGGCATTAGACTCAAGCTTCTAATCATTCCTTGGATTAACTATAGTATGTTGGGAAAGGGTGTTTCTCAAATGGAACCAATCACCGGGTAGGTCTCATGATCCACTAATCCCGCAACTAAGGTCCTATTACCGGGTAAGTCTCTAGGAGCCTAGGGTTGGGAAATCTACACAAACCGGATTGCTATCTAGGTAAGTAACCTCTCCTTACCGTGTAATTCTCGGGAAGGCAAGTCCTAAACATCAATCCTAGCACACTCAATCCAATAGCGGCTTATGAGGCTCACTACTACCTAGAGTTCATCATCTATGGTACTTAAGATCGGAAATCACCGGGTAGGTGTCTTCCCTCACTTAGATTGCTAGCATTAGGTCACCCTAGGCTAGATTAAGCTTAATACATATTAGGATTTCAACAATATAACATCCTAACATGCAGATTTATCATTTAAAGTTCAACAAAAGCAAATCACGGCCAGTTCCTAAGAACCACGGCCGTGGTCTGTCTAGAACAGACCGTGATTTCTAATAGCAGTCAAGTACGAGCAAGTAAATCATCCAAATATTCATTTAACTCCATTCTATCATAGTCCAAGCCATAACCATCATTCCTTTACCCTAGAATCGCATCTATTTAGCCAACAACATGCATCATAAGAATCAAACTCAACAAGCATACAATCATGGCTTCCATTAGCAAGTGTATGAAATGAAAAAGAAACGAAACAAGTAGGATAAGAAAACCAAGCTGAATAAAAGTCAACAAGGACTTACAACCCTTCAAGGGAAGGTTCGAATCGTTTCTTACAACCCTAGCAAATGTCTTCAACAAAACTCACTCAAAACCACTCAAAAACTATGAAAACTATGAAACTAGTGTGCTTCTTCTTCTTCTTCTTCTCCAAATGAGAGTGTTCCTTCTCCTCCAAGAGTAGCTCCAATCCAATGATGTGTTGTGTGAGAGTGTGGGAGAGAATGGAATGATGGGGTCTGCCTTCAACAGCCTGCAAGACCACTTCTTATACACCATCAAGGGCAAGGGTCAGTTATGGAGATCGTGGGACAGCTGTCACAGCTGTGCAGGGAGAACCAAGGCCTATTTCCACGCCCGTGGAAGTCCCAGTGGCCGTGGTTTTGGTGATTTTGACTTCTATGGATCATCAAGCCACGAGTTGGTGCAAGGCATGCACCAATAAGGTCCCATGTGTTCTCCTTTGCTCCTAACTTGCTTCCCAATGGGTCCGGAAGTGTGTCATCACGAGGAACGATCCTCGAATGTACCGATTAAGCTCCAAAAGCTCCCAAAATACCTACAAAACATGCAAAAGTCCGTGTAGACGTCTATCTCGACAACATACATGAATTAAGTGCAAATCGTCACGAACTAATGTCAAACTATACACGATTAACGGGAAAAACTATCTAAATGGATGCCTAAACCTATGTCATAAATCGTGTTATCAAAAATACCCCATACTTAAGGTTTGCTCGTCCCCGAGCAAGTCCCAACTATAGACTAAGAGATGACATGATTTATGAATGCATGAAAAACTGAAAATATTTTTGGAGTTTGTGCTTCTAAAGATGGATCACCTTCATAGTCATGTTTCGTGGCAATGGACAAGCAATCATGTGCCAAATGAATGAAGGCATGGAAAGACAATTATACTTAACTCAAAAGCATGCATGCAAGGTGAAAATGAAGAAGTTAAGATGATCATGAGGATATCCAATCTAGATCACTAAGTCTTACACACATGCAAATAGGTCAAAAGGATTTAGGAATGAAGAGGCTAAGAAACGTTGTGATTAGGTGGGAATTTTTAGGTTATGTGATGCTAATCCAGGAAAGGAACTAACTCCACAATTTTATTTTTGATCAACTTCACCACAAGTGTATATTTTCTCCATCTTTTCTTTGTTTTCTTTTCTTTTTCACTTCCTTTTTCTTTCACTTATTTTTGAGACAATTGCATTGGGGTACAAAAGCCGAAACCTTGGTGATTAGCGAGCCTCGGGTTTTTTTATTTTTCAAGGTACTTCACACCGGGCACACATACCAAAGCTCGTTAGGACATTCGGTTTATCCGACTTTGGCAAGGCACAAACACCCGATTATGTGAATGGTGCCGAGTTACTCGTCATCAAAACCAAAGTCCCCAAACCTATATTTTTTCTACACTTTTCACAACAAATTCAGCACTTCATTCACCACATACTTTCATCAACAACTTCACCCCACACTTGCTTTTCACACACATCAACACACTATGATGCTCCTATTCCCGGATGGGTCAAAAGAGGTCAAATTTATATCAATTGAGGTGCTCAAACAACATGATCAAGATGAGCAGTAGAGAAAGGTGAATTGCCTTAATCACTTCTAAATGATGTGCAAGAACTAGCATGTAATTTCGACATTCAATCCTCAATCAAATCAAAGCAAACATTCATGATCACAATTCACTCATGGAATTCAAGATAAGTACTTCAAGTCCACATATGCATCCATTAATTCAACACATAAGGCCATCCATAGCCAATTCAGAAGACAATTTCATCATAAGGGTCATACCCAAGCTTAGAAGCACTAAATTTTTTTTTTTAAATTTTCATATACATATATATATATATATATATATATATATATATATATATATATATATATATGTATATGTATGTATATATATATATATATATGTATAGATATGAAAATATGTGACACGAGGAATGCATCATTCTCACCTTTGGGTGCAATAGCCCGGCGGAGTAGTATCGGCGCACTACCCGTGTACCCTATGGGAGTGGTGAAGTGCCCATCCTTTATACCAGTCTAGTCTGACTTCAAAGAACCTTCCAGACTCCTTACAAGATGAAAGGGAAAGGTTATCACTGCCACTACAAGGGGCCTATCCAATAAAACATAGGTCGGTAATAATCAACTATCGCATGCTATCAAGCATATAACAAACACCACTCATGCATACATCCAATATAGGGACGGTAGCTATGTAAGTCCTACGGACTTACCTCAACCTCTGATAACCTCAACCACGATCAACCTCAATCCTAAGAACAACACTGCCTAATAATAAGGCATAATGATATATCAGATCTCCTATCAACAAAAGGGGTTACACCTAGACCCAAGGGATCCATTAGGATTATATCCAACCTAATAGCCTCAACCATCTACTAAATCTCAAAGTCATAACTGGAATATAACGATATCATAATCATCCTCATTTTATCCTTATACACATACCTAGCATGCTACAAAACCACTCATACTTGGAAGGGGAAGGATTCATACGACCCTAGGTAGGTCCTGAACAAGATGCATCTACGTGACAGGAAGGACGCAGGGGCAAAGTACTGGGAGGCGTAGGGGCGGTGACACTGGTGGCGCAGGGGCAGCTTAGGAGTGGTGCAAGGGCGGCTCATGTGCAGAATGTGGTCCTTGACTTGTCTTCATTCCTTCACTTGATTCTCTTCAACTCTTCAACATTCAACAACAAGATACATACATATATATACATCAATATAAGCCTTGGAAGATCAACACAAGATCAATCTTGTGGAATCCTAACCTAAAGAAGAAGGAAAGAAGAAGAATAGAAGAAAGAAAGAAGGAAGAGGACACGGAGAAGAAAGAACTCACCATAGCTGCTCAATAGAACTCTCACCTCCACAAAAACTACCACAACACATCAGCAACAACATCCAACATCATCATCAACCAAAGCCACACAAACTCTCTTGCAAACCAAGGAAACAAGAAGAAGAAGGTCCAAGGAAGAAGAAGAGAAGAAAGACGTGAGGAGGGAAGATGGAGCTGAGAGAGGATGAAACCCTCATCAATAGGTAAGAGAATAAACTTATAGGAGAAGAAAGGGTAAAACACGGGTCAAGAGTCAAAAAAGATGGTTGCAGCCGCACAAAACCGCAGGGGCGGACCATAGGACCCGTAGGGGCGGCCCACTGGACCTGCAGGGGTGGTTGGGTCCTAGCTCAACACTGCTTGATAGGTGATGGAATCACTATCATTTTTAGAGTCTTTTTGTTACATTAGTGTCGGTTTATGATACTAACTCCTTGGTCCAAAAGAAGAAGACTTAAAGAAGATAAAGAAGGAGTTATAAGCACCTAGGAGTGAAGATCATTCACGAAGCAAAGCTTATGTTGCCTCACCGCCACCGCGGAGCAGTGTCACCGCCCCTGCGGGTGAACCAAACTCCGGAGCGCAGTCTGCACCTTCGCCAGCGCCAGGAACGAAGACTGTCACTACACCTGCGTCAACCCTTGGCGCCCCTGTGGTGAGTTGCCCTGAGGAAGCGAAGACCAATGCCCCCGCGCCTCAACTTGGGAGCTGGAAGAGGAAGAGTCAGTGTCACTGTTACGCTCAGGATGTGTGCACAATAAGTCTTAAATTTACACTCGTTATATTTCTCCTAACTCCTAGCGCACCCGCAGTGTACGGGACGTTCGTAGTGTGGATAGTATTCCGAGGTCGAACACAAAGACAAAGGTGAGATTGATTCGGTTTATGCTTAAGTCTAGTGAAGATCTAAGTTAAGAAATGAGAAAGAAATAAAGAAATGAAAATCTCAAATGTTTTTGGTTGGTTTTTGGTGATCAATCAAAGATCACAATTCATGTAAGTAAACAATCAACTAAACTATGAATCAACACAAATAAACAAGCTAAACAAGATATAGATCAAAGAAAGAAAAGAAGGATTCTAGGGGTTGGAAGTTCCGGTTATAGCATAGGACTCAAGTTATCTATTCATTCTTTGGATTAACTATGTTGGGGTTAAGTGTTTCTAGATTGGGATCAATCACCGGGTAAGTCTCATGATCCACTAGTCTACTCCTAAGGTCTCATTACCGGGTAAGTCTCTAAGAACCTAAGGATTGGAATTCTACACAAACCGGATTGTTGCCTAAAGGTCTAACCTATCCTTACCGGGTAAGTCTCGGAAAGGTAAGTTCTAAGCAACTATCGTAGCACACTTAGTCCAATGGCGGCTTACGAGGCTCACCACTACCTAGGGTTTGTAATCTTCGAAATCAAAGGGTAAGAATCACCGGGTAGGTCTCTTCTAACACTTAGTAGCTAACACTAGGTCACCCTAGGCTAGATTAACTCAACAAACACCAAGGATTTCAACATTTTAACAATCTAAAGCTAACTTCATCGAACCAGGAGAAAACACGGGCTATTCTACACATCCACGGCCGTGGAATGGCAGGAACTACCCGTGATTCCTAACAGCAGCTATGTTCATACACACGAGTCATCCAAAGGTAAATCTAAGTCCGTCCTATCATAGCCCTAGCCATAACCATCCTTTCCTTACCCCTAGAATCACATCTATTTAGCCTAAAACATTCATAATAGAAATCGAAACAAGCAATCATAAAATCATGACATCCATTTGCAAGATGATGAAGGAAAAGAGATGAACAAGTGAACTAAAACAAAACCAAGCTGAAAATAGAATTAGAGTAACTCACAATCCTTCTTAAAGAAGGTTCAAATGGTTCATACAACTCTAGAAATCAAATCCGAAACTCTTCACTACAAAGCTATCAAAGTGTGGCAATGGTGTGTTCTTCTCTTCCTCTTCAATGGAGCTCTTCTTCTTCCTTTTGGGCACTTTCCTTCCTAGAAAGACTTCTTGTTGGGAGAATATTTTTGTTAGAAGATTATGGAAAAATGGAGAGCTGCTCCAAGATGCTCCCAGCTGCCTCTCACAGCCAATGAAGGACCACTTCTATAACAAACTTGCATGAGCTGACCATGAGAGTCGTGGCACAGCTGTCACAAGAATCTGGCAAAATCCACGGGTGATTCCACGGCCGTGGAGTGTCAGAGAACCGTGATTCTGTGCAGAAACGTCGCCTTGGATCATTAAGCTGTGATTTGGTGCATGGCTTGTGTTGGTAAGGTTCCATCAGTCCTTCTTAGCCCTTAATTTGCATCCTAATGCGTTCGAGGATGTGTCATCTTGACGAACGATCCTCAAACGTATCGTTTTAGCTCCTAAATCTCCCAAAATACCTACAAAGCAACGCACAAGTCCGTGTAGACGTCTATCTCGACAAAGTACGTGAATTGAGTGCAAACGTCGTGAACTAGTGCTAAACCATGCATGAATGAGTGAAAAACTATCTAAATGATTGCCTAAAACTAAGTCTAAAATCGTGTTATCAAAATACCCCATACTTAAGGTTTGCTCGTCCCCGAGCAAATGCTCAACTATATAATACGAGATAGCATGATTTATGTATGCAGAAAAATGGTAAAATCTTTTTGGGTTTGTGCTTTTATTATTGGATCACCTTCATAGTCATGTTCAATGGCAATGGCCAAGCAATTATGTATCAAACAAATGAAGGCAATGAAAGACAATTGTACTTAACTCAAAGACATGCATGAGATGTAAAGATGAAGTGGTCAAGAAATCAAGAGTATATCCAATCTAGATTACTAAGTCTTACAAACATGCAAGTAGGTCATAAGGTCTTGTGACATAAAAGGCCAAGAAACGTTGTGATTAGGTGGGGAGTTTTCTTGGTTATGTGATGCTAATCCGGGAATGGAACTAACTCCACCTCCTTGTCCTCGATCAACTCCCCTCAAGTGTATATTTTTCCCTATCTTGCCTTCTTTTCTTTTTCTTTGACTTATTTTTGAGACAATGGCATTGGTGTACAATAGCCGAAACCTCGGTGATTAGCCATCCTCGGGCTTTTTCTATTTTTCGAGGTGCATCCACACCGGGCACACATACCAAAGCTCGTTAGGGCTATTGGTTCATTTGACTTTGGCAAGGCACCAACACCCGATTATGTGAAGTGTACCGAGTTACTTGTCATTTAAACCAACGCCCCCAAACCTATGTTTTTGGCTACACTTCCACAAAAATTTCAGCATTTTATTCATGACATTCCTTTCATCAACAACTTCACCCCACACTTGCTTTTCACACAATTCAACACACTAGCATGCTCCTATTCCCGGATGGGTTAAAAGAGGTCTATTTTATATCAATTGAGGTGCTCAAGCGATCATGATCAAGATGAGAAGTAGAGAAAGATGAAATGCCTCATTCATTCCTAGATGGTATGCAAGAACTATCATGTAATTTCGACTTTCAATACTCAATCCATTCTAGGCAAACATCGTGATCAGAAATCATTCATAGAATTTAAGATAAGTAGTTCAAGTCCACATATGCATTTATCGATTCAACACATAAGGCTATCCATAGCCAATCCACAAGACAAGATTCATCATTAGGATCATATCCAAGCCTAGAAAGCACAAAAATTTTTTTTTTAAAACTTTCTGATTTTTATGGGATTTTTGAAATATGTATCTACAATGCAAGACATGTGCAAATATTAAACTATCCTAGATGCTCATCATGCAAAGGATCATGCAAACCTCACCCCATACTTAGAAACACATTGTCCCCAATGTGTAAATGAAGTAAAGAGAGTGAAAGAAGGTTCTCACAATGTAAAAGTGTTTTGCTATGGTATTTGGGATTTCCCAAGTGAATTGATGTTGGATGATCCTATCAACCATGATAGAGAGCTCTAAGCATCCATCAAAGCTTCGGGACCCGCACGAGGCACCACTAGCCGTCCAGGTTCCGCGTCCGCTCCACCCATAATTGGTGAGGGGTTCATCATCATCATTCATTCATATGCCAAGAAAGGCTTCCAATGCCACTAATGTTCTAGCACACACACGAAACACGGAACACACAAAGCACACAAAAACAGAAAAATCTAAGCAAAAAAAACGAAAAATGAAAAGGGAAAGATGTTACCAATGGGTTGCCTCCCACCAAGCGCTTCTTTAAGGTCATTAGATTGACCAAACTCGGGGGTGTCTACTCAAGGTGAAGTGGGGCAATCATGTCCACCGAAGCTCCCGGGATATACTTCTTCAACCGGTGCCCATTCACCTTAAAGTTCCAACAATGTTCCGCTCCTATCTCTATAGCTCCATGGGAATAGATCTTCTTTACCACGTATGGCCCGGTCCATCTTGATTTGAGCTTTCCGGGGAAGAGCCGCAGCCTTGAGTTGAAGAGAAGGACAAGGTCGCCTTCACTCAACTCCTTCGGGATGAGGCGCTTGTCATGCCATCTTTTGGTCCTCTCCTTGTAGATCCGGGCATTCTCATAAGCTTCCAACCGGATCTCCTCAAGGGCGTTTATATCAAGCAACCTCTTCTCTCCCGCTTCTTTGAGGTCAAAATTTAGCCACTTAATGGCCCAATAAGCTCTGTGCTCCATTTCCACCGGAAGATGGCAAGACTTGCCATATACTAGTTTGTAAGGAGTGGTTCCAATTGGTGTCTTGAAGGCGGTTCTATATGCCCACAACGCGTCATTGAGCTTCATAGCCCAATCCTTTCTAGTCCTAGACACCGTCTTCTCAAGGATGGCCTTGATCTCCCGGTTGGAGATCTCCACTTGGCCACTAGTTTAGGGATGGTAAGGTGTTGCCACCTTATGAGTCACCCCATACTTGGCCAAAAGCGCCCCAAAGTTCCTATTTGTGAAGTGCTTCCCCCCATCACTAATGATCACCCTTGGTGTACCAAACCTAGGGAAGATCACTCGGTTGAAGAACCGCACCACCACCTTGGCATCGTTTGTAGGAGAGGCGATTGCCTCCACCCATCTCGACACCTAGTCCACCGCCAATAGGATGTAGAGATTGCCGCATGAAGAAGGGAATGGTCCCATGAAGTCAATACCCCACACATCAAATATTTCCACTTCTTGGATGTTGTTCAAGGGCATTTCATTCCTCCTTGAGATGTTGCCCGTCCTTTGGCAAGCATCACATGCCGCTACAAAACCTTGCACATCTCTAAACAAGTTTGGCCAATAAAAACCGGATTGCAATACCTTTGCACACGTCTTGTGTGAGCTAGCATGGCCTCCACATGGTAAGGAGTGACAATGCCGGATCACACTCTCCACTTCATCTTCCGGTATGCATCTTCTAAACATTCCATCCGGCCCCCTCTTGAATAGAAGTGGTTCACTCCAATAGTAGTGCTTCACGTCGTTGAAGAACTTCTTCCTTTGTGCATACGTTAATCCAGGAGGCACTTCCTCACACACTAAGTAGTTCACGATGTCGGCATACCATGGCTCACTTCCTCTAGACACTTGGAACAAGCATTCCTCCACCATTTGCAATTGCTCATCCCGGAATGAGTCATCAATCGGGATGTCGTCTCTCTCAAGCTCTAATGGAGGCAATCTACTAAGGTGATCCGCTACGGAGTTCTCGGATCCCTTCTTGTCCCGTATTTCCAAATCAAACTCTTGAAGAAGAAGGATCCACCGAATCAACCTTGTTTTGGCATCCTTCTTTGTAAGTAGATAACGAATCGCAGCATGATCCGTATAAACTATGACCTTCGCTCCAACAAGGTATGAGCGGAACTTCTCAAATGCATACACAACCGCCAGCAACTCCTTCTCGGTGGTAGCATAATTGAGTTGGGCATCATCTAGCGTCTTGCTAGCATAATAAATAGCATGAGTACGCCCTTCTTTCCTTTGCCCTAAAACAGCCCCAACAGCTACATCGCTTGCATCACACATGATTTCAAATGGTAGACTCCAATCCGGAGGTTGCATAATAGGTGCGGAGATCAAGGCGTTCTTCAACCTACAAAAAGCCTCTAGACAATCTTTGGAAAAGACAAAATCAACATCTTTCATTAGTAGGTTAGTGAGGGGCTTAGAAATTTTTGAGAAATCTTGAATAAACCTCCGGTAGAAACCGGCATGCCCTAAGAAACTCCTTACCCCTTTCACCGAGGTAGATGGTGGCAATTTCTCTATAGTGTCAATCTTGGCCCTATCAACCTCAATGGCACAAAAACTTGTTACGCTCAGGATGTGTGCACAATAAGTCTTAAATTTATACTCGTTATATTTCTCCTAACTCCTAGCGCACCCGCAGTGTACGGGACGTTCGTAGTGTGGATAGTATTCCGAGGTCGAACACAAAGACTAAGGTGAGATTGATTCGGTTTATGATTAAGTCTAGTGAAGATCTAAGTTAAGAAATGAGAAAGAAATAAAGAAATGAAAATCTCAAATGTTTTTTGGTGGTTTTTGGTGATCAATCAAAGATCACAATTCATGTAAGTAAGCAATCAACTAAACTATGAATCAACAAAAATAAACAAGCTAAACAAGATATAGATCAAAGAAAGAAAAGACGGATTCTAGGGGGTGGAAGTTCCGGTTATGGCATAGGACTCAAGCTAATCTATTCATTCTTTGGATTAACTATGTTGGGGTTAAGTGTTTCTAGATTGGGATCAATCACCGGGTAAGTCTCATGATCCACTAGTCCATTTCCTAGGTCTTATCACCGGGTAAGTCTCCAAGAACCTAAGGAACGGAATTCTACACAAACCGGATTGTTACCTAGAGATCTTAACCTATCCTTACCGGGTAAGTCTCGGAAAGGGAAGTTCTAAGCAACTATCCTAGCACACTTAGTCCAATGGCGGCTTACGAGGCTCACCACTACCTAGGGTTTGTAATCTTCGAAATCTAAGGGTAAGAATCACCGGGTAGGTCTCTTCTAACACTTAGTGGCTAACACTAGGTTACCCTAGGCTAGATTAACTCAACAAACTCCTAGGATTTCAACATTCTAACAATCTAAAGCTAGCTTCATCGAACCAGGAGAAAACACGGGTTGTTCTACACATCGACGGCCGTGGAATGGCAGGAACTACCCGTGATTCCTAACAGCAGCTATGTTCATATACACGAGTCATCCAAAGGTAAATCTAAGTCCGTCCTATCATAGCCCTAGCCATAACCATCCTTTCCTTACCCTAGAATCACATCTATTTAGCCTAAAACATTCATAATAGAAATCGAAACAAGCAAACATAAAATCATGACATCCATTTGCAAGATGATGAAGGAAAAGAGATGAACAAGTGAACTAAAACAAAACCAAGCTGAAGATAGAATTAGAGTAACTCACAATCCTTCTTAAAGAAGGGTTCAAATGGTTCATACAACTCTAGAAATCAAATCCGAAACTCTTCACTATAAAGCTATCAAAGTGTGGCAATGGTGTGTTCTTCTCTTTCTTTTCAATGGAGCTCTTCTTCTTCTTTTTGGGCACTTTCCTTCCAAGAAAGACTTCTTGTTGGGAGAATATTTTTGTTAGAAGATCATGGAAAAATGGAGAGGTTCTCCAAGATGCTCCCAAGCTGCCTCTCACAGCCAATGAAGGACCACTTTTATAACAAACTTGCATGAGCTGGCCATGAGAGTCGTGGCACAGCTGTCACAAGAATCTGGCAAAATCCACGGGTGATTCCACGGCCGTGGAGTGTCAGATAACCGTGATTCTGTGCAGAAACTTCGCCTTGGATCATTAAGCTGTGATTTGGTGCATGGCTAGTGTTGGTAAGGTTCCATGAGTCCTTCTTAGCCCTTAATTTGCATCCTAATGCGTCCGAGGATGTGTCATCTTGACGAACGATCCTCAAACGTATCGTTTTAGCTCCTAAATCTCCCAAAATATCTACAAAGCAACGCACAAGTCCGTGTAGACGTCTATCTCGACAAAGTACGTGAATTGAGTGCAAACGTCGTGAACTAGTGCTAAACTATGCATGAATGAGTGAGAAATCTATCTAAATGATTGCCTAAAACTAAGTCATAAATCGTGTTATCAATACTTAAGGTTTGCTCGTCCCCGAGCAAATGCTCAACTATAGAATACGAGATAGCATGATTTATGTATGCAGAAAAATGGTAAAATCTTTTTGGGTTTGTGCTTCTATTATTGGATCACCTTCGTAGTCATGTTCAATGGCAATGGACAAGCAATTATGTATCAAACAAATGAAGGCATGGAAAGACAATTGTACTTAACTCAAAGACATGCATGAGATGTAAAGATGAAGAGGTCAAGAAGATCAAGAGTATATCCAATCTAGATTACTAAGTCTTACAAACATGCAAGTAGGTCATAAGGTCTTGTGACATAAAAGGCCAAGAAACGTTGTGATTAGGTGGGGAGTTTTCTTGGTTATGTGATGCTAATCCGGGAATTGAACTAACTCCACCTCCTTGTCCTCGATCAACTCCCCTCAAGTGTATATTTTTCCCTATCTTGCCTTCTTTTCTTTTTCTTTGACTTATTTTTGAGACAAATGGCATTGGTGTACAATAGCCGAAAACTCGGTGATTAGCCATCCTCGGGCTTTTTCTATTTTTCGAGGTGCATCCACACCGGGCACACATACCAAAGCTCGTTAGGGCTATTGATTCATTTGACTTTGGCAAGGCACCAACACCCGATTATGTGAAGTGTACCGAGTTACTTGTAATTTAAACCAACGCCCCCAAACCTATGTTTTTGGCTACACTTCCACAAAAATTTCAGCATTTTATTCATGACATTCCTTTCATCAACAACTTCACCCCACACTTGCTTTTCACACACTTCAACACACTAGCATGCTCCTATTCCCGGATGGGTTAAAAGAGGTCTATTTTATATCAATTGAGGTGCTCAAGCGATCATGATCAAGATGAGAAGTAGAGAAAGATGAAATGCCTCATTCATTCCTAGATGGTATGCAAGAACTATCATGTAATTTCGACTTTCAATACTCAATCCATTCTAGGCAAACATCGTGATCACAAATCATTCATAGAATTTAAGAGAAGTAGTTCAAGTCCACATATGCATTTATCGATTCAACACATAAGGCCATCCATAGCCAATCCACAAGACAAGATTCATCATTAGGATCATATCCAAGCCTAGAAAGCACAAATTTTTTTTTTTTTAAATTTTCTGATTTTTATGGGATTTTTGAAATATGTATCTACAATGCAAGACATGTGCAAATATTAAACTATCCTAGATGCTCATCATGCAAAGGATCATGCAAACCTCACCCCATACTTAGAAACACATTGTCCCCAATGTGTAAATGAAGTAAAGAGAGTGAAAG
This sequence comes from Fagopyrum esculentum, assembly GCA_033239045.1. Taxonomy (NCBI): domain Eukaryota; kingdom Viridiplantae; phylum Streptophyta; class Magnoliopsida; order Caryophyllales; family Polygonaceae; genus Fagopyrum; species Fagopyrum esculentum. The sequence continues at coordinate 74,471,672 of BSUD01000001.1, forward strand.
AAGGTTCTCACAATGTAAAAGTGTTTTGCTATGGTATTTGGGATTTCTCAAGTGAATTGATGTTGGATGATCCTATCAACCATGGTAGAGAGCTCTAAGCATCCATCAAAGCTTCGGGACCCGCGCGAGGCACCACTAGCCGTCCAGGTTCCGCGTCCGCTCCACCCATAATTGGTGAGGGGTTCATCATCATCATTCATTCATATGCCAAGAAAGGCTTCCAATGCCACTAATGTTCTAGCACACACACGAAACACGGAACACACAAAAACAGAAAAATCTAAGCAAAAAAAACGAAAAATGAAAAGGGAAAGATGTTACCAATGGGTTGCCTCCCACCAAGCGCTTCTTTAAGGTCATTAGCTTGACCAAACTCGGGGGTGTCTACTCAAGGTGAAGTGGGGCAATCATGTCCACCGGAGCTCCCGGGATATACTTCTTCAACCGGTGCCCATTCACCTTAAAGTTCCAACAATGTTCCCCTCCTATCTCTATAGCTCCATGGGAATAGATCTTCTTTACCACATATGGCCCGGTCCATCTTGATTTGAGCTTTCCGGGGAAAAGCCGCAACCTTGAGTTGAAGAGAAGGACAAGGTCCCCTTCACTCAACTCCTTCGGGATGAGGCGCTTGTCATGCCATCTTTTGGTCCTCTCCTTGTAGATCCGGGCATTCTCATAAGCTTCCAACCGGATCTCCTCAAGGGCGTTTATATCAAGCAACCTCTTCTCTCCCGCTTCTTTGAGGTCAAAATTTAGCCACTTAATGGCCCAATAAGCTCTATGCTCCATCTCCACCGGAAGATGGCAAGACTTGCCATAGACTAGTTTGTAAGGAGTGGTTCCAATTGGTGTCTTGAAGGCAGTTCTATATGCCCACAATGCGTCATTGAGCTTCATAGCCCAATCCTTTCTAGTCCTAGACACCGTCTTCTCAAGGATGGCCTTGATCTCTCGGTTGGAGATCTCCACTTGGCCACTAGTTTGGGGATGGTAAGGTGTTGCCACCTTATGAGTCACCCCATATTTGGCCAAAAGCGCCCCAAAGTTCCTATTTGTGAAGTTCTTCCCTCCATCACTAATGATCACCCTTGGTGTACCAAACCTAGGGAAGATCACTCGGTTGAAGAACAGCACCACCACCTTGGCATCGTTTGTAGGAGAGGCGATTGCCTCTACCCATCTTGACACATAGTCCACCGCCAATAGGATGTAGAGATTGCCACATGAAGAAGGGAATGGTCCCATGAAGTCCACACCCCACACATCAAATATTTCCACTTCTTGGATGTTGTTCAAGGGCATTTCATTCCTCCTTGAGATGTTGCCCGTCCTTTGGCAAGCATCACATGCCGCTACAAAACCTTGCACATCTCTAAACAAGTTAGGCCAATAAAAACCGGATTGCAATACCTTTGCACACGTCTTGTGTGAGCTAGCATGGCCTCCACATGGTAAGGAGTGACAATGCCGGATCACACTCTCCACTTCATCTTCCGGTATGCATCTTCTAAACATTCCATCCGGCCCTCTCTTGAATAGAAGTGGCTCACTCCAATAGTAGTGCCTCACATCGTTGAAGAACTTCTTCCTTTGTGCATATGTTAATCCGGGAGGCACTTCCTCACACAAGTAGTTCACGATGTCGGCATACCATGGCTCACTTCCTCTAGACACTTGGAACAAGCATTCCTCCACCATTTGAAATTGCTCATCCCGGAATGAGTCATCTATCGGGATGTCGTCTCTCTCAAGCTCTAATGGAGGCAATCTACTAAGGTGATCCGCTACGGAGTTCTCGGATCCCTTCTTGTCCCGTATTTCCAAATCAAACTCTTGAAGAAGAAGGATCCACCGAATCAACATAGGCTTGGCATCCTTCTTGGTAAGTAGATAACGGATCGTAGCATGATCCGTATAGACTATGACCTTCGCTACAACAAGATACGAGCGGAACTTCTCAAATGCATACACAACCGCTAGCAACTCCTTCTCGGTGGTAGCATAATTTAGTTGGGCATCATCTAGCGTCTTGCTAGCATAATAAATAGCATGAGTACGCCCTTCTTTCCTTTGCCCTAAAACAGCCCCAACGGCTACATCGCTTGCATCACACATGATTTCAAATGGTAGACTCCAATCCGGAGGTTGCATAATAGGTGCGGAGATCAAGGCGTTCTTCAACCTACAAAAAGCCTCTAGACAATCTATGGAAAAGACAAAATCAACATCTTTCATTAGTAGGTTAGTGAGGGGCTTAGAAATTTTTGAGAAATCTTGAATAAACCTCCGGTAGAAACCGGCATGCCCTAAGAAACTCCTTACCCCTTTCACCGAGGTAGGTGGTGGCAATTTCTCTATAGTTTCAATCTTGGCCCTATCAACCTCAATGCCACGGTTAGACACCAAGTGTCCTAACACAATCCCTTCACTTACCATGAAGTGGCATTTTTCCCAATTTAAGACAAGATTTGTCTCCTCACATCTTTGCAATATTAATGACAAGTTAACTAAGCAATTATCAAAGGAAGAACCATAAACAGAGAAATCATCCATAAACACTTCCATGATATTTTCTATGTATTCCGAAAAGATAGCCATCATACACCTTTGGAAGGTGGCGGGTGCATTACACAACCCAAATGGCATTCTCCTATATGCAAAGGTACCCCATGGACATGTAAAGGTGGTTTTCTCTTGGTCATCGGGGTGGATAGGGATTTTGAAGAATCCACTATAGCCATCTAGGTAGCAAAAATGAGATTGTTGAGCTAACCTTTCTAGCATTTGGTCAATGAAGGGGAGAGGGAAGTGATCTTTCCTAGAGGCCATGTTCAATTTCCTATAATCAATGCACATCCTCCACCCCGTAACCGTCCTAGTCGGGATTAGTTCATTGTTCTCATTGGTTACTACGGTCATCCCACCCTTCTTAGGTACTACATGAACGGGACTAACCCACTTACTATCCGAGATAGGGTAGATAATTCCCGCATCTAGCAACTTAATGATTTCCTTTTTGACTACCTCTTTCATTATAGGATTCAATCTCCTTTGATGTTCAATAGAGGGTTTATGATTATCTTCCATCATTATCTTATGCATGCACAAAGAAGGCTTAATGCCAACCAAATCATCAATAGTATAACCAATGGCTTTCCTATGCAATCTTAGTTCATGCAACAACTTAGCAAGTTATTCATCACTTAAGCATGCATTCACAATCACCGGATATGAAGAATTTTCACCAAGAAAAGCATACTTCAAATGAGAGGGGAGGGGTTTAAGTTCAAGTGAAGGAGGACCTTTATCGGTTGAAGACGATCCAAATAAGGTTGGATGAGATGAATCCAAAGTAAATGAAGACTCTCCATGGCTCCTGGAAGCTTGACCCTCATCAAGGACTGGTCCAGGGAAAATCACGGCTGGAAACACGGTTTGCTCAACTTCCACGGCCGTGGTTCTTGCTAAGCTTGCTTCCCGGAGTTGTCCAGAAAGTTTGACGGCCGTGGAGTGTAAATCTCGACCGTGGAACTTGCAGCTGTTCAACACCTCTTCGTGGCCTTCAAATCCAACTCTTGGCTCCTCTTCCAATGCTTCCAAGGCCTTGATCTCTTCATTGCAAGCCTCCTCAACACCTTCCTCCATCAAACTTAAGGTGAGAACTTTCTCCAAGGGATCCTTGATTAAGATCGAGCTCACAACTTCTCTAGATTCTTCATGCTCAACTATGTTGTAGACATCCTCATCAAGGGTTGGCCCTTTCATCATTGTGGACAACTTGAACTTGATGTTCTCCTCTCCAATATTGAAGGAGAGAGTCCCGTTCTTTTAATCCACTAGGCATCCGGAAGTGGCTAAGAAGGGTCTTCTTAAGATGATAGGAACCGGATAGTCCGCCGGAATATCCAAGACGACAAAGTCAATTGGCACATAGAATCCTCCTAGTTGCACCGGGATGTCCTCTAAAATCCCAACCGGATGAGTGATAGAACGATCCGCCATATAGAGGGTCATCTTGACCGGTTTTGGCTCTCCTAGCCCAACTTTGTTGCAAAGTGCAAGCGGTATGATGCTTACACTCGCCCCAAGATCACAAAGGGCCTCGTACTTCACATCTCCCACTCCAATTGGGACACAAAAGGAGCCCGGATCTCTTAGCTTGGGAAGCATATCCTCCTTCATTGTTTGGATCAATTCCGAGGATCTCTTGGTCATTCTTATCTCCCCATACTCCTCCAACTTCCTTTTGTTGGAGAGTATTTCCTTCAAAAACTTGCCATATGCCGGCATTCCTAAAATGGCATCCATGAACGGAATGTTAATATGCAATTTAGACATTAGTTCAAGGAACTTACCAAAGTGATTGTCCAAACGAGCTCTTGCTCTTGATTGTGGGAACGGTAGTGGTGGCTTGTATGGAGGCGGTGCCACATATGTTGGCTCTACATCCTTGCTCTTGCCTCCATCTTCTTGCAACTTTCCCTCTTCTACCACTACTTTCTTTCCCTTAGCATTGTACTTGGGTAAATGATCTTTCATGCTCAACCCACTCCTTGTAGTAATAGCCAACACTTGGCCTCTTGGGTTGTCTTCCGTTCTTCCGGGAAGCTTTCCCGGATCTCTATGGCTTCACCCGCCTTTTGGAACACTTGTGCTTCCAAAACCTTTTGAGCTTTAGAAATAGAAGTCACGGTGCTCTCAAGACCACTCAACCTTCCTAGCAATTGCTCAAACATTATTTCGGTTCTATCCTTGGGAGGTTGAGTAAATCCGGGTGGAGGTTCTTGTGAAGCTCTTGGTGGTGGAGTTGTGCTTGTGGAGGAGGAAGGGTTCAAGGCTCCATCCGGGTTACAGTAAGAAAATCCGGGATGGTTGTGGTTAGGCCGGTAATTGTTGAATTGCCGGTTGTTGTTGAAACTCCTTGGGCCTTGGTAATTGTTGAAGTTGCCCCTTCCCATGTAATTCACATCCTCCTCCTTAGAAGACAAGTTGGCTTGTGGAAGCACTTGAGGAGTTGCTTGATTCTTCAAAGTTGTGGCACACAACTCCCTCAAGGACTTCAATTCATTGCTGATGGCGTCAAGCTTGAAATTGCTCATGGTGACTTCACTCACCTCATAAGCTCCCGCCTTTCTCCCTTCGCTCTTCCTATGGGAGTATTTCTCAATCACTAGAGCTTGCTTCTCCACAAACTCCCAAGCTTCATCTACATGCTTCTCCATAAAAGTCCCACCGGAAAGAGATTGGAGCTTGAATTGGCTATCTTCATCAAGTCCCTTGAAGTAGATTTCCAATAGCTCAATTTTCGGTATGCCATGGTGTGGACAATCAAGGAGAAGATCTTTGAACCTCTCCCAAGACTTGAACAAGCTCTCTCTATCCTTCATCACGAAGGCATTGATCTTCCCTCTTAACTCGGTAGTCTTGGAAGGTGGGAAGAACTTAGTCAAAAACTCGGTTGTCATTTCCTCCCAAGTACCAACTCGCCCTTGTGGAATAGATTGATACCAAGCCAAGACTTTATCCTTAAGAGAAAAGGAAAAAGCCCTAAGCTTATGGTTGTTGCTCTTCAATCTTGGCGGTCTAAGAGTCTCCATCAAGATCTCATAATTCATCAAGTGTTGATGAGGAGACTCTCCTTCCATCCCTCCAGATTGATTATGCCGGATCATTTGTAGAACTTGAGGGCGGAGCTCATAGTTGTGGGTTGCGGGATCTCCTAAGTTCACACCCGGACGGTGTGCTCTTTGTGCCGGATCCATACGTCTCCCTAGGGTTTGTGGCTCCTCAAATGCAATGGGAACAACCCTAACATTAGCCGCCGGCTGCGGTTGTGGTGGAGGAGGTGGAGGTTGTTGACGATTAAGCTCCCCTTGTACAAGGGCTTGCCTAATCTCATCAATCTCCCTCCTAGTTGCTTCTTGCCTCTCATTGGCAAGTCTCCTTTCTTCCTCCAACAGCTCATCTCTTAGCCTTATTTGCTCTAAGGCTTCATCCAATTCAGCTTGGAGATCTCTTCCGGCCATCTCTTTTCCTTTCTTAATACTCTTGGATCTAGATCTAAGGGTCTTCTCCGGTTCGGGATCGAATGGAGCTAAATCCTTGCCACGAGATCTTCGCATACACCTAGAGAATAAGAGATGTCCTGAAAAGCAAAAACACACACCAAAGAGAGATCAAAAGCAACAAGAAAGATCTACACTAACAATCAATCACAAAATAAACTCAATCTAGACCTAGTCCCCGGCAACAGCGCCAAAAACTTGTTACGCTTTGGATGTGTGCACAATAAGTCTTAAATTTATACTCGTTATATTTCTCCTAACTCCTAGCGCACCCGCAGTTTATGGGACGTTCGTACTGTGGATAGTATTCCGAGGTCGAACACAAAGACTAAGGTGAGATTGATTCGGTTTATGATTAAGTCTAGTGAAGATCTAAGTTAAGAAATGAGAAAGAAATAAAGAAATGAAAATCCCAAATGTTTTTGGGTGGTTTTTGGTGATCAATCAAAGATCACAATTCATGTAAGTAAGCAATCAACTAAACTATGAATCAACACAAATAAACAAGCTAAACAAGATATAGATCAAAGAAAGAAAAGACGGATTCTAGGGGGTGGAAGTTCCGGTTATGGCATAGGACTCAAGCTAATCTATTCATTCTTTGGATTAACTATGTTGGGGTTAAGTGTTTCTAGATTGGGATCAATCACCGGGTAAGTCTCATGATCCACTAGTCCATTTCCTAGGTCTTATCACCGGGTAAGTCTCTAAGAACCTAAGGAACAGAATTCTACACAAACCGGATTGTTTCCTAGAGATCTTAACCTATCCTTACCGGGTATGTCTCGAAAAGGGAAGTTCTAAGCAACTATCCTAGCACACTTAGTCCAATGGCGGCTTACGAGGCTCACCACTACCTAGGGTTTGTAATCTTCGAAATCTATGGGTAAGAATCACCAGGTAGGTCTCTTCTAACACTTAGTGGCTAACACTAGGTTACCCTAGGCTAGATTAACTCAACAAACTCCTAGGATTTCAACATTCTAACAATCTAAAGCTAGTTTCATCGAACCAGGAGAAAACACGGGTTGTTCTACACATCCACGGCCGTGGAATGGCAGGAACTACTTGTGATTCCTAACAGCAGCTATGTTCATACACACGAGTCATCCAAAGGTAAATCTAAGTCCGTCCTATCATAGCCCTAGCCATAACCATCCTTTCCTTACCCTAGAATCACATCTATTTAGCCTAAAACATTCATAATAGAAATCGAAACAAGCAAACATAAAATCATGACATCCATTTGCAAGATGATGAAGGAAAAGAGATGAACAAGTGAACTAAAACAAAACCAAGGTGAAGATAGAATTAGAGTAACTCACAATCCTTCTTAAAGAAGGGTTCAAATGGTTCATACAACTCTAGAAATCAAATCCGAAACTCTTCACTACAAAGCTATCAAAGTGTGGCAATGGTGTGTTCTTCTCTTCCTCTTCAATGGAGCTCTTCTTCTTCCTTTTGGGCCCTTTCTCTCCTAAAAAGACTTCTTGTTGGGAGAATATTTTTGTTAGAAGATCATGGAAAAATGGAGAGTTGCTCCAAGATGCTCCTAGCTGCCTCTCACAGCCAATGAAGGACCACTTTTATAACAAACTTGCATGAGCTGGCCATGAGAGTCGTGGCACAGCTGTCACAAGAATCTGGCAAAATCCACGGGTGATTCCACGTCCGTGGAGTGTCAGAGAACCGTGATTCTGTGCAGAAACTTCGCCTTGGATCATTAAGCTGTGATTTGGTGCATGGCTAGTGTTGGTAAGGTTCCATGAGTCCTTCGTAGCCCTTAATTTACATCCTAATGCGTTCGAGGATGTGTCATCTTGACGAACGATCCTCAAACGTATCGTTTTAGCTCCTAAATCTCCCAAAATACCTACAAAGCAACGCACAAGTCCGTGTAGATGTCAATCTCGACAAAGTACGTGAATTGACTGCAAACGTCGTGAACTAGTGCTAAACCATGAATGAATGAGTGAAAAACTATCTAAATGATTGCCTAAAACTAAGTCATAAATCGTGTTATCAGTCACCGCCCCCGCGTGGACACTAGGACGCCCCTGCGGCTCAGCATCTGAAGCGACAGAAAGTTGAAGAGTCAGACGTTTAAAGATCATTAAATATCAGCCCCTGTGGAAGTGCTAGGCCGCCCCTGCGGCTACGAAGAAGATCAAACATTTTTGCCTGAACCGCCCCTGTGGATCTGAAGGCCGCCCCTGCGGTTCAGCGACAGAGGCTTTACTCCGGCTGTTTACACCACCTTTATGGCATTAAAGGTGGCTGTTTTGGGCTGGTCATTTACTCCTATTTAGTGCCATGTGTAGTATAAATAGACCTAGGGTTGATTGGTAGAGCATCCATTAGAATCCACTTTTTCCATTATAACTATCTTGCTACCTTTGTAATGAGTTGCTAACTCCCTTGCTACATTGGGTTGGTTTGAAGCTGCATTGTTTCTTTGGTTGTAAGTTCTTTCTAATATAAGTTTTCATTCAATAATACTTTGTGTTTCCTTGATCTTCATTGTCTAATTGCATGTTTACTATCACTTAAGATTCATCACCTTAGGTTCTAAAGTGCATGCAAAGAACTAGGATTAATAGATTCCGGGTTCGGGTCTTTAATCTAGTAGTAAACTTTAAGTAATAACGGGTTGTAATTTCTTAAAGGAAAGGAACACAAATATAAAGATAAGTTTAACGGTTTTAATCTTTTTTGTATATCCTTTAGTCTTTGTTTGAAAGCTAACTTGTTAATTGTTCTTGTAGGTTTACGGAACACTAACCGGTTAAGTTGTGTTGATGCCGGTTGGCTCAACACATATATATGATCGAGACGAGAGATTAATTGAAAACTTGTAAAAAGGAACTCACCAAAGTAGAAATCGCATGCTAAGAATCAACCTAGTGTAGATTCACCCATTATTGTCGTACTTGTTGTCTTACTTTCTTTCATAAGTTTTGTGTGCATAAATTCACTCAAACCCCACCCCCTTTTGTCACTTGAATCTATAATCAATAATTGAATTTAATAGGAATAACAAAACTCTCTTGGGTTCGACCCTTACTTAACCACTATACTCGTTTTAGTGCTAAGTCGGGATTATATTTTGATAAGATAAAAACGACCATAGATAAAGGTCTTGTCAAATTTTGGCGCCGTTGCCGGGGAGTTTGGTTATTTTTATTTTATTGTTATTACTGATTATTGGTTTGAACGAACCCGTGCTACTAACTCCAGCTTTGCTTCCTTTGATCCAGAAATTGAGAGGACGCACATCTGGCAACGTAGACAACAACAACTCCAACAAGAAATGGCTGATCGTACTCTTCGTCAACTCACTCAACCCACTTTACCGGTATTAAGGGAAGGAATCAACTTCGAGCTCAAGCCGGGTCTCATTCACTTGCTCCCATCTTTCCATAGGTTAAGTGGTGAAGACCCCATCAAACACCTTGGGAAGTTCCATACCGTGTGTATGAGCATGAAGCCGGTGAACATTACCGAAGAGCAAATCAAGATGACGGCATTCGGCTTCACATTCAAAGATGCAGCGGATGATTGGTATTACCACCTTCCATCCGGGAGTACCGATACCTGGGAGAACCTCCACAAGCTGGTTTTGGAGAAATACTTCCCAGCCAAGAAGGCAAATAGCTTGAAGAAAGCTATAAGCAACATCGAGCAAGAGGCGGACGAAACTCTCTATGAGTACTTTGAAAGATTCGCACGCCTCCGATCCAGGTGTCCTTTCCACGGATATTTAACTCAAGATCTAGTCTTGTACTTGTACAATGGCTTGCTAGACAATGAAAGGAGGATCGTCGATGCGGCTTGTGGAGGTAACATTCTTAACTCTACCCTTGACCTTGCTTTTGAAAAGTTACAGGAACTAGCTGAAGGGACCCGGAACTTTGGACGGACTCCTTCCAAGAGAGGTGTTCATGCTGTGAATTCCGGGAAGAGTGAGATCTCCACTGAGCTTGCAGAACTGAAGGAAATGGTGAAGAGATTAACACTTATGGGAACCCCACAGCAGCTGAAGGCATGTGGAGTGTGTGCTGACCCATACCATGCAACGGACATGTGTCCCCAAGTCCAGGATGACGATGTTGAGGTGAATGCAATGGGTTATGGACAACCACAACAGCAAAGGCCTAGGAACAATCCCTATGCGAAGAATTTCATGCCCAACTGGCGTGATCAACAGAACTTTCATTGGAGGGATCAACAAAACCAACAACAACAGCCCCAACAAGGTAAGTATCAAACAACTGAAGATATGTTGCAGGTTTTGACTAAACATTTTGCTACTCATGTCCAAACAACATAATCCAGCATCAAGAACCTTGAAAAACAGGTTGGGCAAATGGCAGAAGCCATTACAAGGACCGAAGCTAGATTTTCCGGAGGATTGCCTTCCCAGACGGTTATAAGCCCCAATGAGAATGTTAGTGCCCTAACATTAAGGAGTGAGAAGCAAATCCAACAAAAACCAGCAAAAGAATCACAAAGCAAACCCTGTAACGAGTTTACCGCACCCACAGTTGCCCCGGCAGCTGCAACTACGCCCAGCACCGAGCAGATGCCGCCCCTGCGCCTGCATACTGACGCCCCTGCGGAAAACACGACAACAGGTTCAGGTGAGAAGGATTCTTACATCTGGTCTAAGTTCCCGCCACTGTACTGTGAGAAACCACCAACTCCTTTTCTTGAGGCTCTAGAGGAGAAAAGAATCATTAAGGACAAAGATCTCTTTGAGAATTTCTCCAAATGCGAGGAAAACATTCCCCTCCTTAAGTTAGTAAAGAGTATTCCTAAATATGCTCGTTTCTTGAAGGAACTATGCACTATCAAGAGGAATCAGAAGCTGAAGGAGAAACAAAAAGTGCAAGTAAGTGAGCAAGTGTCGGCCGTTTGCCTACGGGGAATGCCCAAGAAGTGCAGCGATCTGGGCATTGTAAGCATTCGTTGTGTTATAGGGGAAACCCTTTTTGACAAAGCAATGCTTGATCATGGTGCTTCTATAAATGTTTTGCCATATTCCATTTACAAATCACTAGGCCTTGGGCCATTAATGAAAACTAGGATTGTAGTACAACTTGCTGATAGATCTAATATGTACCCGAAAGGGATAGTTGATTATGTATTAGTAATGGTAGACAACCTAATTTTTCGTGTTGATTTCTTCGTAATGGATATGGAAAATGATTCACATGCTGCACCGATATTGTTAGGTAGACCATTTTTGAAAACGGCTAGGACTAAAATTGATTATGTTAGTGGCAAATTGACCATGGAGTTTGATGGTGAAGTAGTGGAATTTGACATCTACTATGCAATGAAATTTCCTAGTGATGATCATTCTTTATGTGCTATTGACATTGTTGAACCTTTTGTGCAAGATGTATTTGATAATTCTGATATTGATGAATTGAAAAATATAATTGAGCATGACATTGATGGTCTCAAATCAGAATATGTATTAACATCCAACATTAAAGAGGTCCTAGTCCAATTAGATGGGCATAAAAGGCTACTTATCTCCAATTTGGCCATTGGGCCCACTTTACTAACCCCAAGCGAGAAGCTTGTTCCGTCTATAGTGCCGGCACCAGAAATAGAATTGAAAGACCTCCCATCCCACCTCAAGTACATTTTCCTTGGAGATAACAATACCTTGCCGGTGATCATCTCAAACAAGTTGACTACCGGCCAAGAAGACAAGTTGGTGAAAGTGTTGAAAGAACACAAGACGGCCCTTGGATGGACCATTGCGGACATCAAAGGGATAAGTCCATCAACTTGCATGCATAGGATCTTACTTGAGGATGAAGCCAAACCCTCTAGGCAACCTCAACGGAGGTTGAATCTGCCAATGATGGATATGGTCAATAAGGAGGTGTTGAAGCTCCTCCAAGAGGCTATGATCTTCCCTATTTTGGATAGCACTTGGATTAGTCCAACCCAAGTGGTCCAAAGAAAGGAGGCATCACAATGGTGGAAAATCAACATGGAGAGATGGTCCCGAGCAAAACGCAAACCGGATGGAGAGTTTGCATTGACTACCGAAAGCTCAACAAGGTAACACGTAAAGACCATTTCCCATTACCTTTTATTGACCAAATGTTGGAACGTCTTGCAGGTCATCCGTACTACTGCTTCCTTGATGGATATTCGGGCTATTTCCAAATAGCTATTGTACCGGAAGATCAAGAAAAGACGACGTTCACTTGCCCATTTGGCACTTTTGCGTACTGCAGAGTGCCATTTGCACTTTGCAACGCAGCCGACACCTTCCAACGGTGCATGATAAGTATTTTCTCCGAATACATAGAAAATTTCATTGAAGTCTTCATGGTTATTTTTACCGTCCATGGAGACAGTTTTGATGCATGTTTAGGACATTTAAAACCTGTTCTTGAAAAATGTGTTGAAACCAATCTAGTTCTTAATTCGGAAAAATGTCATTTCTTGGTGGAACAGGAACTGTGCTAGGACATGTAATATCCTCCAAAGGGATAGAGGTAGATAAGGAAAAGGTTGATGTAATTCAAAGTTTACCTTATCCTACTAATGTTCGGGAAATCCGATCTTTTCTTGGTCATGCAGGTTTCTACCGATGTTTCATCAAAGATTTTTCGAAGATCTCGGCACCTTTATGTGAATTCCTCAAGAAAGACGTCACCTTCATAGTGGATGAGAGTTGCAAGAAAGCTTTCGACACTTTGAAGGCATGTCTCACCAGCGCACCAATCATCCGTTCTCTGGATTGGGGGAAACCTTTCGAAATCATGTGTGACGCCTGCGATTACGCCGTTGGAGCTGTCTTAGGACAGAAAGAGGGACGTGCTTCACATGTGATCCATTATGCGTCTATGACACTCAATGGAGTGTAAAGGAATTACTCTACCACCGAAAAGGAAATGTTAGCGGTGGTTTCTGCCCTTGAGAAATTCAGACAATACCTACTTGGGGTAAAGGTAATTATCTTCACTGACCATGCAACTCTTAGGTACTCATGGTGAAGAAGGAAGCAAAGCCACGATTAATTTGAAGGGTGCTCCTTCTAAGTGAGTTTAACCTAGAGATACGTGACAAGAAGGGGGCTGAGAACCTGGTGGCCGATCATTTGAGCAGGCTAGTAAAGGAAGAGGAGGATCCAGGAAAAGGAAAAGAAATAGCTAGAAGTTTTCCAGACGATACATTTTACACAAATTTCTGTTGCGTAACCGCCCCCCCGCCTCCCACCTCCCGCCCCTGCGGCCAACCGCCCTTGTGGCTCAATCTAGGCGCCCCTGCGGAATTGTTGACAAAGGTTTGTCTTAAGCTCCAGTCTTTTAAGCCTTGGTTTGCTGACATTGTAAACTTCATTGTCAGGAAGGAGTATCCTCCAAACTTCACCAAGGCACAACGAGAGAAGGTAAAGGCTGAAGCTCGACACTATGTTTGGGACGATCCTTACCTTTGGAAGCATTGTAGTGACCAAGTGATCCACCGCTGCATTCCGGATAATGAGGTACAATCCGTCCTAACTTTCTGTCATTATGAAGCATGTGGGGGGCACTTTGGGGCAAACAAAACTGCAAGAAAAGTTTTGGATGCCGGTTTCTTTTGGCCACACATTTTTAGAGACGCTTTTGCGTTTCACAAAGTGTGTGATAGATGCCAAAGGGTAGGAAACATTTCAAGGAGGCATGAAATGCCCTAATCCTCTCTTATATTGTGTGAAATATTTGATGTTTGGGGAATTGATTTCATGGGGCCTTTTCCTACTTCACTCGGGCACACATATATTTTACTTAAGGTGGACTATGTTTCCAAGTGAGTGGAAGCAAAGGCCACCAAAACTAATGTTTCAAAAGTGGTTGCAGCTTTCCTTAAGGAGAATATTTTTGCAAGATTTGGAATTCCGAAATCCTTAATAAGTAATAGGGGGACCCATTTCTGCAACAAGACAATCACGACTCTCCTTAAGAAGTATCACGTCCACCAACGAGTGTCAACAGCTTATCATACACAAACAAATGGCCAAGCTGAGGTATCTAACTGGGAAATAAAAACCATCCTTGAAATGACGGTCTCTCCCGGAAGGAAAGATTAGAGTGCAAGGTTAAACGACGCTCTATGGGCATATCGGACAGCCTACAAAACTCCCATAGGGATGTCTCCTTTCAGGCTCATGGTTGGGAAAGCATGCCACCTTCCGGTGGAGCTAGAGCACAAAGCTTGGTGGACGGTAAAGAAGTGTAACATGAACATAGAGGAAGTGGGAGAATTCCGGAAGCTCCAATTGCAAGAGTTGGAGGAATTGAGATTAGATGAATATGACCATGCCACAACATACAAAGAAAAGACTAAAGCATGACATGACTGAAACATTCTCCGGAAGGACTTCAAGTTAGGAAATAAGGTACTTCTCTTTCAGTCACGTTTGAAACACTTCGTAGGTAAGCTGCATTCAAGATGGACGGGGCCGTTCGTGGTAGCCGAAGTATACCCTCACGGAGTTGTGGATCTTTATGATCCCCAAATGCACAAGGTGTTCAAGGTAAACTGACAAAGGCTAAAAAGCCTTACCTTGAAGGAGTAAAGAACGATCCAATTGATGATATGGTGCTGGAGGAAGCACAGTGACAGAAGTAGAGCCCTTACGTCGAGCCAATGACGTAAAACAAAGGCGCTGCTCAGGAGGCAACCCCAAGGAATAAGAAGAGGAGCCTCTGTCAAGAAAACCGCCCCTGCGGCTCTGTGTCCCCGCCCCCGCGGTGACACCCATGCCCAGCGCCGCCCCCGGCGCTGGGCCAACGTCTACAACATTCTGGCACCGCCCCCGCGGTGACCCCCTTACGCCTCTGCGGCGGTCATCCTTGACACACATCCTCAGCGCCGGCGGCGGCGCTAAGCCTGCGTGCCCCCTTTTCCTTGTCACCGCCCCCACGGCGACAAGCCCCCGCCCCCGCGGCGACAAGCCCCCGCCCCTGCGGGTTTACCCAGAAAAGAAAAAAAATAAGGATCCCAAAAATGCCTACACCTATCACATCCACCTACTCTCTTCCTTCACCACACACAACTCCCTTTCGAACCCTACTCTCTTACGCCCACGCCCTTGCGCTCCCCTCACTCACCGACAGCTCTGACGCCCTTGCGCCGCACTACGCTCTCTAACACCTTCCCCCCTTCAACCTTAACCCCACAACCCTTCCTACCTCTCTCACACTCTCTACCCTCCACTTTGAGCATCTCCGGCGACTTCTCCACCAACAAGAAAGCAATCGGAACGCCCTTAGAACCACGACCTTCGTAGCTGCCCAGAATCGCCCTCTACACTTCTCCCGCCCCTAGGCCTGTAAGCTGCCGCACCTGCGCCTCACCGCCCCTGCGCCTCTTCAGCTGCCCCTGCGGAAAACACAACAGAGGGTTCGTCTTCTTTCCCTGTTTTTGAAAGTTGCGAATTCTTTTTCTTAATTACCTTCAAGAATGGAACCACAAAGGCAGCACAAGATGTCGAAGGGCGAGAAGACTAGCTATAGGATTGTGCAAGATCGGGTTGTGTATGCAACTCGGTTTTTTCACATTCCTACCTTAGAGAAGCTAGGCATGCAGGAGAGCATGCAGTCCTTTCTAGCCAATGCTGGGCTCAGAGACTTTCTACAGTAGAGTGTTCCAACGTATCCCGAGCTCAGTCGACAGTTCATAGCCACCATCACCATGGAGAAGGAGGATCATGTGTGTATTGGAATCACCTTCAAATTCAACAGGACAAAATACACACTTGATTACAACCAGCTACAGGAGGGCTTCGGGGTGACTCTCAACTCCTCCGACAACTGGTTGGAGCCAATCCCGACTCCGGACCTGTGTGAGTTCTGGCAAGCAGCTACTAGATAAGAGTTTCATGCAGGAGGTGAGTACTCCAACAAACTCACTCACCCTAGCTCGAGCCTCCTCTCCAAGATCCTCATGAGTGTCTTATATGGACACAAAGAGGAGAACAAGGTCCCCCTGAAAGACCTCCCATTGTTATACTCTTGCCTTCCGATGAGCTAGAAGGTGATGGATTGGCCGTCCCTCTTCCTTGCCGCTTTGAAATAGATTAGGAAGAACGAGCCTAGGGACATTGTTGGCGGTGGGGTGATCTCCTTGATTGCCTCACAGGTTATGGATCTTTCTGGCCTAGAGAACAGGTTGGAGGCACCTCTCTAGATAAAGGGGATGTTGAGGAGGTGCAAACTCCTCAAGAGGGACGACGGCAACCTCTTCTGGCTCTCTTTTGCCGACGAGAGCCACATCACCTACCTCCCACGGCCACTGTCACTTGGAGACGAGCTCTCCGAGCTTTATATTCTAACGGATCCTTTCGTGCCGAGGCGGCCTCAGGTGGCCATTGTGGAGAGGCATGTTGCGAGCTCTATCCGGGATCATCTTGAGGAGCACATGCCCGTCCCCGACGACAAGGAGATGCTTACTGCGCCACCGGAGGAGGATCCGTCTCTTGCGAGCCTGCAGGCTCAGGTGGCGGCCCTGACCACCCAAATTCAGGCATGGCAGACCGAGTACCAGCGGACCATGTTTGAGCAGCAGTAGAGCTGGCAGACGAGCTTTGCCACCTCCATGACCTCCCACTTCGACCAGAGGCAGGATGCTTTGCAAGCAGCCCAACAGTAGTAGTTGGAGGCTTAGCAGCTGACTTGGCAAGGCAGCTTTGAGACCTCTTTTGGTCGTCGGATAGAGGCTCAGCAAACCCGCATTGAGGACATCTACCGCCGGCAGGAGCACTTCTTCAGCTACTTCCCGTACCCACCGGAGGAGGGTTCGGATGGTCCAGTTGGACCATCCCACTAGTGGTATCATCATTTCTCCCTTTCCCACATTTATCTTTGCTTCATTTTCCACTTTGAGAATAAAGTGTACTTCAAGTATGGGGGAGGGACATATCATTGCATGTATAGTCTATTTGAGTTGTTTTAAGTTTTTGTAGTTTGAATTAAGTTTGAAATTAAAAAAAAAGAAGAAGAAAACGCCAAAGAAAATGAAAAAAGGTATGAAAATCCTTGGATAAACCGAAAACCCGAAAAGGGCGGTTTAGGCAAAAAGAAGGTAGTCCGACCAACCTTAGGTTGGTGCAAAATTGGACTTGAGGGATGTGAGTTCAAAGTCACATCATCAAAGAAAAAGAAGAAGGGTGGCAAGGTGAAAACCCGAAAGGGCACCTTGGGAAAATGAGTGGCACCGAGTGTAGGTTCCCTTTCTGGCGTTTGGTGACATAAGAAGGGGAGTCATAAGGAGGTTGTCCGGGTAGGTCACTCTTGGAGCAATAACGATGGTAGTTTTCTCACCTTTTTCTCACATTTCCCCTCTTCTCCTTGTTTCTTTCTTTGTTTTTGTTTTGTTTTCATTGTCGTTTCCGCTTGCCCATGCTTCCTGAGGCATTTGAGTTTAAATAACTGTTGTCATTTGTTTTACTCGGGATGAGTAAAAGGTCTAAGTATGGGGGAGTTTGATAGGTGATGGAATCACTATCATTTAGGATAGTTTTTAGAGACTTTTACATTAGTGTCGGTTTATGCTACTAACTCCTTGGTCCAGAAGAAGAAGACTAAAAGAAGACAAAAAAGGAGTTATAAGCACTTAGGAGTGAAGATCATTCATGAAGCAAAGCTTCTGTTGCCTCACCGCCCGCGCAGAACAGTGTCACCGCCCCTGCGGGTGACACCATACTCCGGAGCGCAGCCTGCGCCTTCCCCAGCGCCAGGAACGAAGACTGTCACCGCACCTGCGTCAACACTTGGCGCCCCTGCGGTGAGTTGCCTTGAAGAAGCGAAGACCAGCGCCCCTGCGCCTCTGCCTGTGCCTCAACCTTGGAGCTGGAAGATAAAGAGTCAGTGTTACCGCCCCCGCGTTGACACTAGGACGCCACTACGGCTCAATATCTGAAGCGACAAAAAGTTGAAGAGTCAAACGTTTAAAGATCATTAAATATCCGCCCCTGCGGAAGTGCTAGGCCGCCCCTGCGGCTACGAAGAAGATCAAACGTTTTCGCTTGAACTGACCCTGCGGATTCGAAGGCCGCCACTGCGGTGCAGCGACAGAGGCTTTACTTCGGTTGTTTACACCACCTTTATAACATTAAAGGTGGTTGTATTCGGCTGGTCATTTGCTCCTATTTAGTGTCATGTGTAGTATAAATAAACCTAGGGTTGATTGCTAGAGCATCCATTAGAATCCATTTTTTCCATTATAATTATCTTGCTACCTTTGTAATGAGTTGCTAACTTCCTTGCTACATTGGGTTGGTTTGATGGTGCATTGTTACTTTGGTTGTAAGTTCTTTCTAATATAAGTTTTCATTTTGTAATACTTTGTGTTTCCTTGATCTTCATTGTCTAATTGCATGTTTACTATCACTTAAGATTGATCACCTTAGGTTCTAAAGTGCATGCAAAGAACTAGGATTAATAGATTCCGGGTTCGGGTCTTTAGTCTAGTAGTAAACTTTAAGTAATAACGGGTTGTAATTGCTTAAAGGAAAGGAACACAAATATAAAGATAAGTTTAACGCTTTTAATCTTTTCTTTATATCCCTTAGTCTTTGTTTGAAAGCTAACTTGTTAATTGTTCTTGTAGGTTTACAGAACACTAACCTGTTAAGTTGTGTTGATGCCGGTTGGCTCAACACATATATATGATCGAGACGGGAGATTACTTGAAAACATGTAAAAAGGAACTCACCAAAGTAGCAATCGCATGCTAAGAATCAACCTACTGTAGATTCACCAATTATTGTCTTACTCGTTGTCTTACTTTCTTTCATAAGTTTTATGTGCATAAATTCACTCAACCCCCCCTCTTTTTGTCACTTGAATCTATAATCAATAATTGAATTTAATAGGAATAAGAAAACTCTCTTGGGTTCGACCCTTACTTAACCACTATACTCGTTTTAGTGCTAAGTCGGGATTATATTTTAATAAGATAAAAACGACCAGATAAAGGTCTTGTCACTGCTCAACACCTGCATCTCAGTTGAGGCGCCGGTGCTGGATCTCTAAAAGACTATGGCTCTTACATGCCATCAGTCGATTCCAGGAGGAGTTGACATTACTAGGTCTAGCTACACATTCTGAGGACCTAAACATGTATCTATTCTCTCGTTGAATGAGGGAGAGTACATGTTCTTACATGGCGTGTTTTCAATTCGAGTCTTTGGCAGACTATCAAGACAGAGCCTCAGCTTACGAGCGTGAGCGGGCCAGTCAGAGGAGCACTTCTTAGACGGGACGGTCTGAGAAGAGAGAGCGGACTGGGTAGACCAGTGGTGTTGGTTGAGCTTCAGGTTCCGAGCGGAGCCAGAGGCGCCAGAGTTACCCCCCAATTGTAGAGAAGGGACGACAGTGCTTCAAGTGTGGAGATCCTGGACATATACGACCAAAGTGTATGAGGCTACTAGTGACTTGTTACACTTGTGGCAGACCAGGTGATGTGATCAAACTCGATTCGAACATGAGGATCCGATGGCACAAGTTCACACTCGGATTGGAATCGGTGAAATGGAACTCTTTTTTCTTGGATTTTGTGGTTTTGGATATGAAGAGAAAAGTCCCTCGGCCTTTCACTTTGCGAATCCCTCAACTCGAATGAACTACCCTCGGAATCTCACTTTGCAGTTCGAGCCTTCGTTCCTAAGCCTCTCACCTTAGAACCACCTAAGTATCTCACCTAGATGTTTGAAAACTAAGCATCTCACCTAGAATTCAGGTTTTGTTTTAAAGCAAACAACAACTTTGAAAGCACAAAGGCTAACTTACTCATTTAACTTGACTTGTCTTATAATGGGAGGATACAAGGCTTTATATAGCCACAAAACTCAGCCTAGAAACTCCCTAATTAAGTGCTAGAAATATCAAAGATTTATCAAATGGAAATGCAAGATAATCAAGAGTTTTTCTAGGAAATTCAAACACATAAATGACCACATTTGGCCTTTATTCAAAGATGAATCTTGGATCTTGTTCTCTTCATCAGTACAACACATCAAGGAGGGTCAAATCATGTCTTGGACGTCCATATTGAAGGAGAAGAAGACCTTGAACTAACTTGGCCTCCATTCAATGTATGTGTGTGAAGATGCCCTCAATGTTTGATTGAATGTTTACTTGTTGACCTTCACATGTTTAATACATAAATTCATGCACAATATATGAATAATATGAGCATGGTATGCTGCATGAAATAGGTATTGCTTGGATGTGCATAAGTTTTATATAACCATCTTTCATGTCTCCATGCATCATCTTGCCCAACAATCAATACAAGTACCGTAGTTGCTGCAATGTAGGGTCATTTTCACTCTCTTCCTTTTGGAATCTCGACTTTGTGTAAACTAGAAAGAAAATACCTTTCAAAGTAGTACTGATGGGTATTTTAATTCCAATAATTGCCTCAGTTATAGGCATTTTACTGAGAGTGTGCAAACCTGACAGCTTAGCTAGAGAGAGTGAAAATGGGCTTGCATTGGGCATGCTCGGAGCAAGCATTTTCGGTTTGATTTCAATAGGTTTTTTCTTAGTTTTAGTCATTACCTCCAACACATAAGTACTGATTTCGATAGGTGCGGATGAGTTTTGACTTGGACGGTTGGTGGCAAAACGATTGGTTCCGGCATAATGACAATGATTTCTTCTCCGGTGAGGATCACATCACCCCCTTTTCCTTGAAAATGATTCGTCGTCAAATCCGTCATGCCATCCTTGGGAAAGTGATTGTCGGATTTATTACCATGGTAACTACTTCTCTCGACTACTCCGACATCATGTCGAGATGCTTGACTACGATCCGGGTTCCCATGGGCACGACTATTCATATTTAGTTCTTGACGGTGGTTACTTTATACATTCCGGTTTGCATGGTTTCTACCTCCTTGGATTTGGTTATGAGGGTTCAAGGGAAAGGGGAGGCAACCTTCTCAATATCTCAACTAGTTGGGCTTCAATCCTATCCAAACGTTAGTTGATTCGATTACCACCGTTTCCATAGTCGTTGATGATTGTCATCCCCGAAACCTTAAAGAACTCGCACAGTTGGGCTCTGATATCACTTGATGCGCTCTTCGTTGGTTGAACGTGAGGATCCACTTGTGTTGTTCCTTCCGCCACTTCTTTTTAATTGATTTTTTTGATTGGGATATGCCAAGCAAGGATCGTCCAGCCTCACACCTTGGATCTCCTTGGCTCGATATCTTCTTTCCTCGGAATCTCATGTTCGATATTGGATCTCCTTTACCCTTCTATCCTCTCACGGTAAGGACACCACTCCGCCTCTCACCTTGTGGGTTTCGCAACTTTAGCCTCTCACCTTAGTCTCTAGATTTGTTTTTCTAAAAGTGAAAACACAACTTTTGATTAGAGAATCACTCAAATTTTTTCTTGCTATGATATGGTGTGGGAGAGGTCTTATATAGGCTGAAAATTCAGCACCTAACTCCAAACAATTAAAGGTTACAAGCTCAAGAGTTTTGAAATTAAACAACGGAAAAACAAAGGGATTTTCACCACTTACTTCAACCAAATAAATGTCCTAAAAACCATAACTATGGCCAGCCATCTAGAACTCCAAGGGAGAAAAATGTGGCTGAAAATAAATCCCCAAAATGTGGTATTAATCTTCTTGAAAGATTAGCTTAAGTATAAGTGAACATTTTATTTCACTTGTATTAAACAACCCTCATTATTTCATAATATCATCAAAAAGGACTTTATAATCCGGTTATTTGAGGGCTTATAATCCAGACCTGCACCAGATTAATGGTTAGGGGTGTATTTGCCCCCTGACTTTATAATCCGGGCGTTTTTTTTGCGAAGCACCGGTGTATTTGCTAGGTGTATATTTTTCCCTATTTTTCGATCGTATTTTTTCCCGGATTATTTGACACATTATAATTCGGATTCTTGGACTGAATATAATCTAGATGTACATCCAGATTATGTAGTTGTGTAAAACACCGGATTATTTCTTTTTTTATAATCCGGATTAAGATAACCGGATTAAGAAGTTTAGTGGTGGCTCCATTGGGTGAGGTTTATACACCACAAACATATATCCGGATTATTTTCTCTTTTTTTCCTTCTTTTACTAGTTGTAGCCGCGCGTGCCTTGCCCGCGCCTATCTGATTTATTTTCGTTTCAAATATGTGGTAAGCATATATAATAGTGCAAACAGTGTAAAGACACGCTAATTGAAAATGACACGATGGTTGTGTATGTTACACATGGAAAGAAAACAAATAAGGTAAAGGTATGCGTTACTTATATGGTTGTCGCGGATGTTTAATTTTTCCAAATTTTCGAAAGACGCTATATGTTTCACAGAATTATGAACGCACTTGTAATGTCACGAACAAAAATAAAATTACACATTGACAATTTAATCATTGGGATATGAGTGCATACATGAGCCTTGAGATGATCATCTAGTTCCATCATTGAGATCTTTTCTCTCCACAAAGCCGATAACTAAACCATTAGACATGGCAGAACTGGGTACAGTAAGGGTATTACATGAACAAAACTGCTACAAAATCTTTTCACATAGAGGCCAGCCCAGTAGATCATTATGCAAATCAACATCGGATGCAAGCAAACCAGGGAACTTCTTTTTAAGAAAAATGGAAGTCTGCGTAGAAATTATCATTCAATGCTTTGTGAGTAACATTACCTAAAACTCAAAAGTAAAAATAGGAAACACGCCATGAGTGACTTACCTTGTGAGTAAGAGGCATTTTTCATGTTTGTGCCCATGTTAGCGGATTTTCACTTGCATTGTTTGACTCATATATAGCGTTCTGTTTCGCCGGTTCATAATAATACAACACATCCCCACCGAAAAGAACAACACCAGATGAACTAATTATTGTAATTTCTTTGAATTTGATCTAAGATTTTACAAATTCAAGAGCCAGATCTAGAAAATAGTTTTTTCTGTAATTTATATAAGCTGAAAAAAAGAAAAAGAGCATAGAGAATCAACAACCTTACAATAAGCCAAAAAAACAGAGCAATAATAAGGGACATTCAACAAATTCAAGTTTACATTCCCTATTTAAAGACTACTTAAGCTCTTTAATCTTTAGTTGAGTCATTTCTCCTCTCGAGAAATCAAATATCTCTTCACTTGGTAACTGCACAAAAATTAGTGTTACCCCACTCGAAATAGGTGAAATTCATTGATAGAGAACTGGGAAGACATAAAGAAGAGTGAGGCTAGCAAAGGAATAAAGCTATGCCATCTTGCTGGCCAATCATTCTTCAAGATCTGGTAGTTTAAAAATATTAATGAGAGCATGTCTTCAAAACAACATAAATAAAAAGAAGATATTATACTTCTAAGCTAGAACCACCATGGGAAAAAATATACATGGCTACCAACAAAAAACTGTACTAGATTAAAACACATTATAAGGCTGATTGTATATATTTTAAATATAAATGCTCTTTCAACAATGAATGCTAGTATGTTACTTTAGAAACAAAAAATCCCTTTTACACAAATCTATTAACTTCAATTGCATAATGATGACTGCAGAGGTTGCAACTATCTTTTAATATGGTACCAAAATATTCACATCAGCAACAACCGGTTATCTTACACTTAAAATGAAGAACATCTTGCATTAAAGACCTAAATATGGAATGATTTTTGATACTTGGACGAGAATAACATTTACTTTGTTGACATAAAGTCTTTCCTTCCTGAATGAAGTGATGATTGAACAAACATTTAGCCAAAAGTTCTTTGTAAGTTTCATATTATATATTGGTCTACAATTCTCTGAATAAAATCATGTGCTCTTGATCTAGTCTATATAGAGTTGATAATATTTACAGCAATAGAGAGAAACGCAATTGTGTCAAATTCAGATTAATATCATTTGAAATTTCATTACACTCGTTGAACGTTAGTTTGCCGTACTTAGGAAGAAGTTAAGTAAATTACCTAGTAAAGAGTTCCAAAGATAAAAACATTTGAGACAGTCAAATTCAGCATTTGAGAAAAAAATTCTATTTAGACACTTCCGGAACGAAAATTACTTGTGCTATTCTATTAAGTTATAAAAAAATACTTACAACAAGGCTATCAGTGTGGGTGGCTATGAGTAGAGAATCACATGCAAACACATAACTCAACACAAAATAACAACATCTATTTTAGGGGATACCATTTTGCATTTCAAAGGACTGCTTATTTAGACAATTAGCTCAGTACTTCATCATATTAGCTAATGATGCATACTAAATGGAGTAGTCAAATCACTAAAAATAAATGATACCATGAAATCAATGACATTAATAGTTTTCTTGAAGAAGTATGCAGTAGTGTTGACCGCATGTGTAGTTTTCGCATCAATAGCAATGAGACGACCTACACTTTCACCTATGAAAACCCAAAAAAAGAACCGTTGGTTGTTAGTTAGCAGTAAAGTAAATGCTCAAATAATATCAATTAATGCCAAAGACAAAAAGAAAAATGATAGTGATTAAGTACTTCACAAATAACCGTGTACATAAGCAAAATGATCTTAGAGGTTATGTAGATAATTATAGGTTTTGTCAAAGTTTTGCCACATTACAAAAGTTAATATCCCTCAAATGATCATCTCGGAGTACAATATAAGAATTTTAATATAAAAAAAGTAAAAAATTTCAAGATGCGTACATTTAAATACAAATCCATGCTTGGAGGGCTTCATAAAACCAAAATAAATTAATAACAATGTGATACCACAAATGAGGATCTTGAGACGATGGAGATTAAGTGTAACACCCCGAATCCACGGGATTCGGAGTGCCACATTGGGCTAGGATCACACAATGGATCCTGACCCTAGCCTGAGAACAAGTTCACTAGACCTTACAACATGGCATTGACAGATATAAAAACAAATACATAAAACTGTATAAAACTGTACAAACCAAAAGATAAGACATCATAGCCGAGTAAGAAACATAACACCCTCACACAGGAGGTAACAAAAGATCATTCTCACGCAGGAGGGAAAGTGATGTGATCGAACTCGATTCGAACACGAGGATCCACCGGCACAAGTTCACACTCGGATTGGAATCGGTGAAATGGAACTCCTTTTTTTTTGGATTTTGTGTTTTTGGATATGAAGAGCAAATTCCCTCGGCCTCTCACTTTGGGAATCCCTCAACTCGAACGAACTACCCTCGGAATCTCACTTTGGGGTTCGAACCTTCGTTCCTCGGCCTCTCACCTTAGAACCACCTAAGCATCTCACCTAGATGTTTGAAAGCTAAGCATCTCACCTAGAATTCGGGTTTCGTTTTAAAGCAAACAACAACTTTGAAAGCACAAAGGCTAACTTACTTCATTTAACTTCACTTGCCTTATAATGGGAGGATACAAGGCTTTATATAGCCACAAAACTCAGCCTAGAAACTCCCTAATTAAATGCTAGAAATATCAAAGGTTTATCAAAAGGAAATGCAAGAAATTCAAGAGTTTTTCTAGAAAATTCAAACACATAAATGGCCACATTTGGCCTTTATTAAAAGATGACTCTTGGATCCTATTCTCTTCACTTGGACAACACATCAAGGATGGTCTAATTAAGTCTTGGACGTCCATATTGAAGGATAAGAAGACCATTGAACTACCTTGGCCTCCATTCAATGTATGTGTGTGAAGATGCCTTCAATGTTTGATTGAATGTTGACATGTTGACCTTCACATGATTAATACATAAATTCATGCATAATATATGAATAATATGAGCATGGTATGCTGCATGAAATATGTATGGGTGGGACGTGCATATGTTTTGTATAACCATCTTTCATGCCTCCATGCATGATCTTGCCCAACAATCCATACAAGTACCGTACTTGCTTCAATGTTGGGTAATTTTCACCCTGTTCCTCTTGCAATCTCGACTTTGAGTAAACTAGAAAGTTGTAGATATTGAAAATACCTTTCAAAGTAGTACTCATGGGTATTTTAATTCCAAGTATTGCGTCAGTTATAGGCGATTTAGTGAGAGTGCGCAAACCTGACAGCTTAGCCGGAGAGAGTGAAAATTGGCTTGCATTGGGCATGCTTGGAGCAAGCTTTTTCGGTTTGATTTCAATTGGTTTTGGCTCATTTTTAGGCATGACCTCCAACACATAACTATTGATTTTGATAAGTTCCGGCTGACTTTTGACTTGGACGGTTGATGGCAAAACGATTGGTTCCGGCTTCATGACGATGGTTTCTTCCCCGGTGGGGATCACATCATCCCCTTTCCCTTGAAAAGGATTCGTCCTCGAATCTGTCATGCCATCATTGGAAAATTGATTGTGGGATGTATTACCATGGTAACTACTTCTTTCGAGTTCGTCGCCATCATGTCGAGATGCTTGAATACAATCCGGGTTCCCATGGGCACGACTATCAACATTTCGTTCTCGACGGTGGTTGATTTGTCCATTCTGGTTGGCATGGTTGCTACCTCCTTGGATTTTGTCATGAGGGTTCAAGGTAAGGAGAGGAAACCTTTTCAATATCTCAGCTAGTTGGGCTTCAAGCCTATCCAAACGTTGGTTGTTTCGATTACCACCGTTTGCATTGTCGTTGATGATCGTCATCCCCGAAAGCTTGAGGAACTCGCACCGTTGGGCTCTGATACCACTTGATGTGATCGAACTCGCACCGTTGAGCTCTGATACCACTTGATGTGATCGAACTAGATTCGAACACGAGGATCCACCGGCACAAGTTCACAATCGGATTGGAATCGATGAAATGGAACTCTCTCTTTTTTTTTGGATTTTGTGTTTTTGGATATGAAGAGCAAATTCCCTCGGCCTCTCACTTTGGGAATCCCTCAACTCGAACGAACTACCCTCGGAATCTCACTTTGGGGTTCGAACCTTCGTTCCTCGGCCTCTCACCTTAGAACCACCTAAGCATCTCACCTAGATGTTTGAAAGCTAAGCATCTCACCTAGAATTCGGGTTTCGTTTTAAAGCAAACAACAACTTTGAAAGCACAAAGGCTAACTTACTTCATTTAACTTCACTTGCCTTATAATGGGAGGATACAAGGCTTTATATAGCCACAAAACTCAGCCTAGAAACTCCCTAATTAAATGCTAGAAATATCAAAGGTTTATCAAAAGGAAATGCAAGAAATTCAAGAGTTTTTCTAGAAAATTCAAACACATAAATGGCCACATTTGGCCTTTATTAAAAGATGACTCTTGGATCCTATTCTCTTCACTTGGACAACACATCAAGGATGGTCTAATTAAGTCTTGGACGTCCATATTGAAGGATAAGAAGACCATTGAACTACCTTGGCCTCCATTCAATGTATGTGTGTGAAGATGCCTTCAATGTTTGATTGAATGTTGACATGTTGACCTTCACATGATTAATACATAAATTCATGCATAATATATGAATAATATGAGCATGGTATGCTGCATGAAATATGTATGGGTGGGACGTGCATATGTTTTGTATAACCATCTTTCATGCCTCCATGCATGATCTTGCCCAACAATCCATACAAGTACCGTACTTGCTTCAATGTAGGGTAATTTTCACCCTGTTCCTCTTGCAATCTCGACTTTGAGTAAACTAGAAAGTTGTAGATATTGAAAATACCTTTCAAAGTAGTACTCATGGGTATTTTAATTCCAAGTATTGCGTCAGTTATAGGCGATTTAGTGAGAGTACGCAAACCTGACAGCTTAGCCGGAGAGAGTGAAAATTGGCTTGCATTGGGCATGCTTGGAGCAAGCTTTTTCGGTTTGATTTCAATTGGTTTTGGCTCATTTTTAGGCATGACCTCCAACACATAACTATTGATTTTGATAAGTTCCGGCTGACTTTTGACTTGGACGGTTGATGGCAAAACGATTGGTTCCGGCTTCATGACGATGGTTTCTTCCCCGGTGGGGATCACATCATCGCCTTTCCCTTGAAAAGGATTCGTCCTCGAATCTGTCATGCCATCATTGGAAAATTGATTGTGGGATGTATTACCATGGTAACTACTTCTTTCGAGTTCGTCGCCATCATGTCGAGATGCTTGAATACAATCCGGGTTCCCATGGGCACGACTATCAACATTTCGTTCTCGACGGTGGTTGATTTGTCCATTCCGGTTGGCATGGTTGCTACCTCCTTGGATTTTGTCATGAGGGTTCAAGGTAAGGAGAGGAAACCTTTTCAATATCTCAGCTAGTTGGGCTTCAAGCCTATCCAAACGTTGGTTGTTTCGATTACCACCGTTTGCATTGTCGTTGATGATCGTCATCCCCGAAAGCTTGAGGAACTCGCACCGTTGGGCTCTGATACCACTTGATGTGATCGAACTCGCACCGTTGAGCTCTGATACCACTTGATGTGATCGAACTAGATTCGAACACGAGGATCCACCGGCACAAGTTCACAATCGGATTGGAATCGATGAAATGGAACTCTCTCTTTTTTTTTGGATTTTGTGTTTTTGGATATGAAGAGCAAATTCCCTCGGCCTCTCACTTTGGGAATCCCTCAACTCGAACGAACTACCCTCGGAATCTCACTTTGGGGTTCGAACCTTCGTTCCTCGGCCTCTCACCTTAGAACCACCTAAGCATCTCACCTAGATGTTTGAAAGCTAAGCATCTCACCTAGAATTCGGGTTTCGTTTTAAAGCAAACAACAACTTTGAAAGCACAAAGGCTAACTTACTTCATTTAACTTCACTTGCCTTATAATGGGAGGATACAAGGCTTTATATAGCCACAAAACTCAGCCTAGAAACTCCCTAATTAAATGCTAGAAATATCAAAGGTTTATCAAAAGGAAATGCAAGAAATTCAAGAGTTTTTCTAGAAAATTCAAACACATAAATGGCCACAATTGGCCTTTATTAAAAGATGACTCTTGGATCCTATTCTCTTCACTTGGACAACACATCAAGGATGGTCTAATTAAGTCTTGGACGTCCATATTGAAGGAGAAGAAGACCATTGAACTACCTTGGCCTCCATTCAATGTATGTGTGTGAAGATGCCTTCAATGTTTGATTGAATGTTGACATGTTGACCTTCACATGATCAATACATAAATTCATGCATAATATATGAATAATATGAGCATGGTATGCTGCATGAAATATGTATGGGTGGGACGTGCATATGTTTTGTATAACCATCTTTCATGCCTCCATGCATGATCTTGCCCAACAATCCATACAAGTACCGTACTTGCTTCAATGTAGGGTAATTTTCACCCTGTTCCTCTTGCAATCTCGACTTTGAGTAAACTAGAAAGTTGTAGATATTGAAAATACCTTTCAAAGTAGTACTCATGGGTATTTTAATTCCAAGTATTGCGTCAGTTATAGGCGATTTAGTGAGAGTGCGCAAACCTGACAGCTTAGCCGGAGAGAGTGAAAATTGGCTTGCATTGGGCATGCTCGGAGCAAGCTTTTTCGGTTTGATTTCAATTGGTTTTGGCTCA
Organism: Fagopyrum esculentum; assembly: GCA_033239045.1. Classification (NCBI taxonomy): domain Eukaryota; kingdom Viridiplantae; phylum Streptophyta; class Magnoliopsida; order Caryophyllales; family Polygonaceae; genus Fagopyrum; species Fagopyrum esculentum. Next base: position 74,501,254 of record BSUD01000001.1, read on the forward strand.
TTTTTAGGCATGACCTCCAACACATAACTATTGATTTTGATAAGTTCCGGCTGACTTTTGACTTGGACGGTTGATGGCAAAACGATTGGTTCCGGCTTCATGACGATGATTTCTTCCCCGGTGGGGATCACATCATCCCCTTTCCCTTGAAAAGGATTCGTCCTCGAATCCGTCATGCCATCATTGGAAAATTGATTGTGGGATGTATTACCATGGTAAATACTTCTTTCGAGTTCGTCGCCATCATGTCGAGATGCTTGAATACAATCCGGGTTCCCATGGGCACGACTATCAACATTTCGTTCTCGACGGTGGTTGATTTGTCCATTCCGGTTGGCATGGTTGCTACCTCCTTGGATTTTGTCATGAGGGTTCAAGGTAAGGAGAGGAAACCTTCTCAATATCTCAGCTAGTTGGGCTTCAAGCCTATCCAAACGTTGGTTGTTTCGATTACCACCGTTTGCATTGTCGTTGATGATCGTCATCCCCGAAAGCTTGAGGAACTCGCACCGTTGGGCTCTGATACCACTTGATGTGATTCGAACTAGATTCGAACACGAGGATCCACCGGCACAAGTTCACAATCGGATTGGAATCGATGAAATGGAACTCTCTCTTTTTTTTTTGGATTTTGTGTTTTTGGATATGTAGAGCAAATTCCCTCGGCCTCTCACTTTGGGAATCCCTCAACTCGAACGAACTACCCTCGGAATCTCACTTTGGGGTTCGAACCTTCGTTCCTCGGCCTCTCACCTTAGAACCACCTAAGCATCTCACCTAGATGTTTGAAAACTAAGCATCTCACCTAGAATTCGGGTTTTGTTTTAAAGCAAACAACAACTTTGAAAGCACAAAGGCTAACTTACTTCATTTAACTTCACTTCTCTTACAATGGGAGGATACAAGGCTTTATATAGCCACAAAACTCAGCCTAAAAACTCCCTAATTAAGTGCTAGAAATATCAAAGGTTTATCAAAAGGAAATGCAAGAAATTCAAGAGTTTTTCTAGGAAATTGAAACACATAAATGGCCACATTAGGCCTTTAATCAAAGATGACGCTTGGATCCTATTCTCTTCACTTGGACAACACATCAAGGATGGTCTAATCAAGTCTTGGACGTCCATATTGAAGGAGAAGAAGACCATTGAACTACCTTGGCCTCCATTCAATGTATGTGTGTGAAGATGCCTTCAATGTTTGATTGAATGTTGACATGTTGACCTTCACATGATCAATACATAAATTCATGCATAATATATGAATAATATGAGCATGGTATGCTTCATGAAATATGTATGGTAGGACGTGCATATGTTTTGTATAACCATCTTCCATGCCTCCATGCATGATCTTGTTCAACAATCCATACAAGTACCGTACTTGCTGCAATGTAGGGTCATTTTCACCCTCTTCCTCTTGCAATATCGATTTCGAGTAGACTAGAAAGTTGTAGATATTGAAAATACCTTTCAAATTAGTACTCATGGGTATTTTAATTCCAAATATTGCCTCAGTTATAGTCGTTTTACCGAGAGTGCGCAAACCTGACAGCTTAGCCGGAGAGAGTGAAAATTGGCTTCCATTTGGCATGCTCGGTGCAAGCATTTTCGGTTTCATTTTAATCAGTTTTGGCTCAGTTTTAGGCATGATCTCCAACACATAAGTATTGATTTCGATAGGTGCCGGTTGAGTTTTGACTTGGACGGTTGGTGGCAAAACGATTAGTTCCGGCATATTGACGATGATTTCTTCTCCGGTGGGGATCACATCAGAAAGGTAACAGACTCAAAAGCCCACACATCCTAATGTACGATACGTCCTCGGCCCGCCACTCTGCTAGATCACCCAGCAGCATGCCTATCCTGTAGGGCATCTACAACATGGTAATAAACCATTAGCTATCCATACACATATATAGAGTAATGCATAAGCACAATCACACATAAGGAAAGATAAACCTATCAACATGCTTTCACTCGTTTACCCATTTTATCATCTTCATATAATGGTCATTCACTCAGATCGTATAGATATAATATATATGAAACTATGTGACACGAGGAGCGATACATCCTCGCCTCTAAGCCTGCTAGCCAGCCGTACTAGTATTGGTCACATAATCCGTGTACCCTATAGGAGTGGATTGCGCCCTTCCTGTAAACCAGTCTGGCCTGACATCAGAGAACCTCACAGACTCCACGGCGGGATGAAAGGGAAAGGTTATCACAACCACGTAGTGGGGCAATCAATAAAACATAGGTCGGTGAATATGACATCACATGCTATCATAACAATATACAAAGCACACACCACTCATGCAAACACCCAATATAAGGATGGCAGCTAAGTAAGTCCTACAGACTTACCTCAACCTCGATCACAACTCATTCAAGATCACCTCTACATTGGAGGGACAACACACCCTATAAACAAGGCATAAGGAGATATATCAGACTCCTAACCATATAAGGGTCACACCTAGACCCAACGGGATCCAAAGAATTAACCTCAACCTCACTCATAACCTACCGATCCTCAAAAGCCATACAAGGCATAAACCGATCATAACATCATCAAAACTCAACCTCACACATCTAGCATGATCCTAAACCCTCATACTAGGAAAGGAGGGAACAAAGGTACCCTAAGGATGGCCTAGAAGCAACGCACACCTGAAAAACCGAAGGAAACATCAAGCTGGTGCAGTTAGGCGCACGGGCAGCTCTCTAGTGGCGCAGGGCTGGTGCACAGGCCGGCGCAGGGGCAGCTACAAGGAAGGCGCAGGGGCGGCTGGTGTACAGAGGACACCACTCCAGCTCCTTCTTCACTCCTACTCTCGTTCATTTACTTCTCTTCACTCCAACATCAACATATCAACATAACATACACATATGTACATCATCATAGGCCAAACTTGACTAAACAAGAACCAATCCTAAGGAAAGCTAAACTAAGCTAAGGAAAGGAAGAAAAGAAGAACAAAAGAAGAAGGAAAGAAAGTAAAGAAGCAATGGAAGCTTACCAAAGCTCTCCAGGAATCAATACAACAACAAGCTCTCAACCTGGCACAACAAGGAACATCAACACCATCCTCATGAAAGCCCAAGCAAAAGCTTCTCAAAACTCACACACAACTCAAGACAGATAAACCAAGGATCCAAGGGAGAAAAAGAGGAGAGTAAGTACGTACGAAGAGAGAGAGAGAGATATGAAAGTAAACCCTCATTAAAGAGGAGAAGAAGAAGTATAAATAGGACGGTAAAAGGGTAAAGCAAGAGTCAAAGCAGTCAAAGAAGACGGCTGCAACACACAAAGCCGCAACGGCGGGATCTGTGAGCCGCAGGGGCGGACCAGGTAAGGCGCAAGGGCACCCCCTTGGTCACGCAGGGGCGGCTCAGGCACAATCCTGGCCCCTCTGCTCCCTCTCTCAGCTCTCAACAACTAGGCTCTTACATCTCAACCCCCTAAAAACAAGTTTCGTCTCGAAACTTGCAAGATCCCAAGTCCTCTCGGTCCCACAAGCCGAGGTATAACTCACTCTCTCTATCGGAAGTATCACATCTCCGCTCAGAAGGTCATAACCTATAACAGATCTATAACCATAAACATCCACATGGAGGAATCATCCACTCCAGAAAAACAGGGCCATAAAGCTACCCAAAGTCAGAGAGGAATCACATCTCTCGCTATATCACATCACAAGGCATAGAGGAAGCACATCTCTAAGCAAACATAACACAGGCATAGAGGAAATACATCTCTAGCCGATCCATAAGTATATATACCGCATGGAGGAATCACATCTCCACTGAACTATATCCATCAAAGTAGCATGGAGGAAAGAACCATCTCCAGCTGAATTCTAATCCACTCAGATAGCATGGAGGAAAGAACCATCTCCAGCTGAAACCTAATCCACTCAGATAGCATGGACGAAAGAACCATCTCCCGCTATAAACATGAATCGTACTCAAATAGCATGGAGGGAATAATCATCTCCAGCTATACATACATCACGCTAGTATAGTAAGATCTAATAAGATCATACGGCATAACAACACTAGCACGGAATAAACACATCAAGGCATGAACGCACATAAGCACATAATCACATACTCACCAACATAGCACTAAGATCTACTCATCGACCCTAGGTGCATCTATCACGGCATAAAACTCTGGATATTTCCTCTGGATACTATCCTTAGTCTCCCATGTAGCCTCCTCAGGTCCACGTCTCGACCACTGTATCCTCATCATAGGTATGTCCTTTGAACCCAGTCGTCTCACACCTCGTTCTAGGACTGCAATAGGATGCTCAACAAAGGTGTGGTCTGGCTCCACCACCAAATCATCATAACTCATGATGTGCCTCGGATCTGGTATGTACTTTCTCAGCTGAGGCACATGGAACACAGGGTGAACACCCTCTAATCTCGGAGGCAAAACTAATCTGTAGGTTGCCCTCCAAACTCTATCCAATATCTCAAAAGGACCGACATATCGGGGACTCAACTTCCCCTTTATGCCAAAACGTCTGACGCCACGCGTCGGGGATACTCTCAACCAGACATGAGCTCCTATACTGAACTCAAGAGGTCGACGCCTCTTGTGTGCATATGACTTCTAGTGACTCTGCGCAACCAGCATCCTCTCTCTAATCAGCGCTACTTGAGCCATATCATCACGAATCTACTCTGGCGCTATCCCACTGATACTGCTAGGCTCATCCCAGCATAATGGTGTACGACACCTACGTCCATACAGTGCCTCATAGGGAGCCATCCCAATATATGCATGCCAGCTGTTTGATAACACGATTTATGACTTAGTTTTAGGCAATCATTTAGATAGAATTCTCACTCATTCATGCATGGTTTAGCACTAGTTCACGACGTTTGCACTCAATTCACGTACTTTGTCGAGATAGACGTCTACACGGACTTGTGCGTTGCTTTGTAGGTATTTTGGGAGATTTAGGAGCTAAAACGATACGTTTGAGGATCGTTCATTAAGATGACACATTCTCGGACGCACTAGGATGCAAATTAAGGGCTAAGAAGGACTCATGGAACCTTGCCAACACTAGCCATGCACCAAATCACAGCTTAATGATCCAAGGCGAAGTTTCTGCACAGAATCACGGTTCTTTGACACTCCACGGCCGTGGAATCACCCGTGGATTTTGCCAGATTCTTGTGACAGATGTGCCACGACTCTCATGGCCAGCTCATGCAAGTTTGTTATAAAAGTGGTCCTTCATGGGCTGTGAGAGGCATCTTGGAGCAGCTCTCCATTATCCAAATCCTCTAACAAAAATATTCTCTCAACAAGAAGTCTTTCTAGGAAGGAAAGTGTCAAAGAGGAAGAAGAAGAGCTCCATTGAAGGAGAGAAGAAGAACACACACCATTGCCACACTTTGATAGCTTATAGTGAAGAGTTTCGGATTTGATTTTTAGAGTTGTATGAACCATTTGAACCTTCTTTTGGAAGGATTGTGAGTAATTCTAATTCTATTTTCAGCTTGGTTTTTATTTAAGTTCACTTGTTCATCTCTTTTCCTTCATCATTTTGCAAATGGATGTCATGGTTTTATGTTTGCTTGTTTCGATTTCTATTATGAATGTTGTAGGCTAAATAGATGTGGTTCTAGGGTAAGGAAAGGATGGTTATGGCTAGGGCTATGATAGGACGGACTTAGATTTATCTTTGGATGACTTGAGTGCATAAACGTAGCCTCTGTTAGGAATCACGGTCGGTTCTTGACAAACCACGGCCGTGGTTTAGGTAGAACAACCCGTGATTTTCCCTGGTTCGATGGATCTTGTCTCAGATCATTAAAATGTTGAAATCCTAAGTGTTTGTTGAGTTAAATCTATCCTAGGGTCACCTAGTGTTAGCAACTAAGTGTTAGGAGAGACTTACCCGGTAGTCCTTACTCTTAGATTCCAAAGATAACAACCCTTAGGTAGTGGTGAGCCTAATAAGCCGCCATTGGATTAAGTGTGCTAGGATAGTTGTTTAGGACTTCCCTTTCCGAGACTTACCCGGTGAGGATAGGTTGGATCTTTAGATAACAATCCGGTTTGAGTAGAATTCCGTCCTTTAGGTTCTTAGAGACTTACCCGGTAATGAGACCTAGGGAATGGACTAGTGGATCATGAGACCTACCCGGTGACTGATCCTAATATAGAAACACTTAACCCCAACATAGTTAATCCAAGGAATGAATAGATAGCTTGAGTCCTATGCCATAACCAAAACTTCCAACCCCTAGAATCCGTCTTTTCTTTCTTTGACTTATATCTTGTTTAGTTTGTTTATTTGTGTTGATTCATAGTTTAGTTGATTGATTACTTTGCATGAATTGTGATCTTTGATTGATCACCAAAAACCAACCAAAAACATTTGAGATTTTCATTTCTTTATTTCTTTCTTCTCTTTCAACCTAGGTCTTTACTACACTCAATCACAAATCGAATCAATTTCACCTTAGTCTTTGTGTTCGACCTCGGAATACTATCCCTACTACAAACGTCCCGTACACTGCGGGTTTCGCTAGGTAGTTTAGGATTTAGTTCGAGTTATAAATTTAAAACCCATTTGCGCATCACGATCTTAGCGTAACAAGTTTTTGGCGCCGTTGCCGGGGACTAGGTCTAGATTGAGTCTAATTTGTGATTGTTTATTAGTGTAGATCTTTCTTGTTGCTTTTGATCTCTCTTTGGTTTGTGTCATTGCTTTTCAGGACATCTCTTACTCTTATTGGTGTATGCGAAGATCTCGTGGAAAGGATTTAGCTCCATTCGACCCCGAACCGGAGAAAACCCTTAGATCTAGATCCAAGAGTATTAAAAAGGGAAAAGAGATGGCCGGAAGAGATCTCCAAGCTGAATTGGATGAAGCCTTAGAGCAAATAAGGCTAAGAGATGAGCTCTTGGAGGAAGAAAGGAGACTTGCCAATGAGAGGCAAGAAGCAACTAGGAGGGAGATTGATGAGATTTGGCAAGCCCTTGTACAAGGGGAGCTTAATCGTCAACAACCTCCACCTCCTCCACCACAACCGCAGCCGGCGGCTAATGTTAGGGTTGTTCCCATTGCATTTGAGGAGCCACAAACCCTAGGGAGACGTATGGACCCGGCACAAAGAGCACACCGACCGGGTGTGAACTTAGGAGATCCCACGACCCACAACTATAAGCTCCGCCCTCAAGTTCTACAAATGATCCGGCATAATCAATTTGGAGGGATGGAAGGAGAGTCTCCTCATCAACATTTGATGAATTACGAGATCTTGATGGAGACTCTTAGACCGCCAAGATTGGAGAGCAACAACCATAAGCTTAGGGCTTTTTCTTTTCTCTTAAGGATAAAGCCTTGGCTTGGTATCATCTATTCCACAAGGGCGAGTTGGTTCTTGGGAGGAGATGACAACCGAGTTTTTGACTAAGTTCTTCCCACCTTCAAAGACTACCGAGTTAAGAGGGAAGATCAATGCCTTTGTGATGAAGGATAGAGAAAGCTTGTTCAAGTCTTGGGAGAGGTTCAAAGATCTTCTCCTTGATTGTCCACACCATGGCATACCGAAAATTGAGCTATTGGAGATCCACTTCAAGGGACTTGATGAAGATAGCCAATTCAAGCTCCAATCTCTTTCCGGTGGGACTTTTATGGAGAAGCATGTAGATGAAGCTTGGGAGTTTGTGGAGAAGCAAGCTCTAGTGATTGAGAAATACTCCCATAAGAAGAGTGAAGGGAGAAAGGCGGGAGCTTATGAGGTGAGTGAAGTCACCATGAGCAATTTCAAGCTTGACGCCATCAACAATGAATTGAAGTCCTTGAGGGAGTTGTGTGCTACAACTTTGAAGAACCAAGCAACTCCTAAAATGCTTCCACAAGCCAACTTGTCTTCCAAGGAGGAGGATGTGAATTACATGGGAAGGGGCAACTTCAACAATTACCAAGGCCCAAGGAGTTTCAACAACAACCGGCAATTCAACAATTACCGGCCTAACCACAACCATCCCGGATTTTCTTACTCTAACCCGGATGGAGCCTTGAACCCTTCCTCCACAAGCACAACTCCACCACCAAGAGCTTCACAAGAACCTCCACCCGGATTTACTCAACCTCCCAAGGATAGAACCGAAATAATGTTCGAGCAATTGCTAGGAAGGTTGAGTGGTCTTGAGAGCACGGTGACTTCAATCTCTAAAGCTCAAAAGGTTTTGTAAGCACAAGTGTTCCAAAAGGCGGGTGAAGCCCATAGAGATCCGGGAAAGCTTCCCGGAAGAACCGAAGACAACCCAAGAGGCCAAGTGTTGGCTATTACAACGAGGAGTGGGTTGAGTATGAAAGATCCTTTGCCCAAGGACAATGCTAAGGGAAAGCAAGTAGTGGTAGAAGAGGGAAAGTTGCAAGAAGATGGAGGGAAGAGCAAGGATGTAGAACCAACCTATGTGGCACCGCCTCCATACAAGCCACCACTACCGTTCCCACAATCAAGAGCAAGAGCTCGTTTGGACAATCACTTTGGTAAGTTCCTTGAACGAATGTCTAAATTGCATATTAACATTCCGTTCATGGATGCCATTTTAGGAATGCCGGCATATGGCAAGTTTTTTAAAGAGATACTCTCCAACAAAAGGAAGTTGGAGGAGTATGGGGAGATAAGAATGACCAAGAGATCCTCGGAATTGATCCAAACAATGAAGGAGGAGATGCCTCCCAAGCTAAGAGATCCGGGTTCTTTTTGTGTCCCAATAGGAGTGGGAGATGTGAAGTACGGGGCCCTTTGTGATCTTGGAGCGAGTGTAAACCGCTTGCACTTTGCAACAAAGTCGGGCTATGAGAGCCAAAACCGGTCAAGATGACCGTCTATATGGCGGACCGCTCTATCACTCATCCGGTTGGGATTTTAGAGGACATCCCGGTGCAACTAGGAGGATTCTATGTGCCAATTGACTTTGTCGTCTTGGATATTCCGGCGGACTATCCGGTTCCTATCATCTTAGGAAGACCTTTCCTAGCCACTTCCGGATGCCTAGTGGATTGCAAGAACGGGACTCTCTCCTTCAACATTGGAGAAGAGAATATCAAGTTCAAGTTGTCCACAATGATGAAAGGGCCAACCCTTGATGAGGATGTCTTCAACATAGTCGAGCATGAAGAATCTAGAGAAGTTGTGAGCTCGATCTTGATCAAGGATCCCTTAGAGAAGGTTCTTACCTTAAGTATGATGGAGGAAGGTGTTGAGGAGGCTTGCAATGAAGAGATCAAGGCCTTGGAAGCATTGGAAGAGGAGCCAAGAGTTGGATTTGAAGGCCACGAAGAGGTGTTGAACAGCTGCAAGTTCCACGGTCGAGATTTATGTTACACGGCTGTCAAACTTTCTGGACAACTCCGGGAAGCAAGCTTAGCAAGAACCACGGCCGTGGAAGTTGAGCAAACCGTGGTTCCAGCCGTGAATTTCCCTGGATCAGCCCTTGATGGTGATCAAGCTTCTAGGAGCCTTGGGGGGTCTTCATTTGCTTTAGATTCATCTCATCCAACATTATTTGGATCGTCTTCAACCGATAAAGGTCCTCCTTCACTTGAACTTAAACCCCTCCCCTCTCATTTGAAGTATGCTTTTCTTGGTGAAAATTCTTCATATCCGGTGATTGTTAATGCATGCTTAAGTGATGATGAACTTGCTAAGTTGTTGCATGAACTAAGATTGCATAGAAAAGCCATTGGTTATACTATTGATGATTTGGTTGGCATTAAGCCTTCTTTGTGCATGCATAAGATAATGATGAAAGATAATCACAAACCCTCTATTGAACATCAAAGGAGATTGAATCCTATAATGAAAGAGGTAGTCAAAAAGGAAATCATTAAGTTGCTAGATGCGGGAATTATCTACCCTATCTCGGATAGTAAGTGGGTTCGTCCCGTTCATGTAGTACCTAATAAGGGTGGGATGACCGTAGTAACCAATGAGAACAATGAACTAATCCCGACTAGGACGGTTACGGGGTGGAGGATGTGCATTGATTATAGGAAATTGAACATGGCCTCTAGGAAAGATCACTTCCCTCTCCCCTTCATTGACCAAATGCTAGAAAGGTTAGCTCAACACTCTCATTTTTGCAACCTCGATGGTTATAGTGGATTCTTCTAAATCCCTATCCACCCCGATGACCAAGAGAAAACAACCTTTACATGTCCATGGGGTACTTTTGCATATAGGAGAATGCCATTTGGGTTGTGTAATGCACCCGCGACCTTCCAAAGGTGTATGATGGCTATCTTTTCAGAATACATAGAAAATATCATGGAAGTGTTTATGGATGATTTCTCTGTTTATGGTTCTTCCTTTGATAATTGCTTAGCTAACTTGTCATTAGTATTGCAAAGATGTGAGGAGACAAATCTTGTCTTAAATTGGGAAAAATGTCACTTCATGGTAAGTGAAGGCATTGTGTTAGGACACTTGGTGTCTAACCGTGGCATTGAGGTTGATAGGGCCAAGATTGAAACTATAGAGAAATTGCCACCACCTACCTCGGTGAAAGGGGTGAGGAGTTTCTTAGGGCATGCCGGTTTTTACCGGAGGTTTATTCAAGACTTCTCTAAAATTTCTAAGCCTCTCACTAACCTACTAATGAAAGATGTTGATTTTGTCTTTTCCAAGGATTGTCTTGAGGCTTTTTGTAGGTTGAAGAACGCATTGATCTCCGCACCTATCATGCAACCTCCGGATTGGAGTCTACCATTTGAGATCATGTGTGATGCAAGCGATGTAGCCGTTGGGGCTGTCTTGGGGCAAAGGAAAGAAGGGCGTACTCATGCTATTTATTATGCTAGCAAGACGCTAGATGATGCCCAACTCAATTATGCTACCACCGAGAAGGAGTTGCTAGCGGTTGTGTATGCATTTGAGAAGTTCCGCTCATACCTTGTTGGAGCGAAGGTCATAGTTTATACGGATCATGCTGCGATCCGTTATCTACTTACAATGAAGGATGCCAAACCAAGGTTGATTCGGTGGATCCTTCTTCTTCAAGAGTTTGATTTAGAAATACGGGACAAGAAGGGATCCGAGAACTCCGTGGCGGATCACCTTAGTAGACTCCCACCATTGGAGCTTGAAAAAGATAACATCCCGATAGATGACTCATTCCGGGATGAGCAATTGCAAATGGTGGAGGAATGCTTGTTCCAAGTGTCTAGAGGAAGTGAGCCATGGTATGCCGACATCGTGAACTACTTAATGTGTGAGGAAGTGCCTCCCGGATTAACATATGCACAAAGGAAGAAGTTCTTCAACGATGTGAGGCACTACTATTGGAGTGAACCACTTCTATTCAAGAGAGGGCCGGATGGAGTGTTTAGAAGATGCATACCGGAAGATGAAGTGGAGAGTGTGATCCGGCATTGTCACTCCTTACCATGTGGAGGCCATGCTAGCTCACACAAGACGTGTGCAAAGGTATTGCAATCCGGTTTTTATTGGCCTAACTTGTTTAGAGATGTGCAAGGTTTTGTAGCGGCATGTGATGCTTGCCAAAGGACGGGCAACATCTCAAGGAGGAATGAGATGCCCTTGAACAACATTCAAGAAGTGGAGATTTTTGATTTGTGGGGTGTGGACTTCATGGGACCATTCCCTTCTTCATGTGGCAACCTCTACATCCTATTGGCGGTGGACTATGGGTCAAGATGGGTGGAGGCAATCGCCTCTCCTACGAATGACGCCAAGGTTGTGGTGCGGTTCTTCAACCGGGTGATCTTCCCTAGGTTTGGAACACCAAGGGTGATCATAAGCGATGGAGAAAAGCACTTCACCAATAGGAACTTTGGAGCGCTTTTGGCCAAGTATGGGGTGACTCATAAGGTGGCAACACCTTACCATCCCCAAACTAGTGGCCAAGTGGAGATATCCAACCGGGAGATCAAGGCCATCCTTGAGAACACGGTGTCTAGGACTAGAAAGGATTGGGCTATGAAGCTCAATGACGCATTGTGGGCATATAGAACCGCCTTCAAGACACCAATTGGAACCACTCCTTACAAATTAGTCTATGGCAAGTCTTACCATCTTCCGGTGGAAATGGAGCATAGAGCTTATTGGGCCATTAAGTGGCTAAATTTTGACCTCAAAGAAGCGGGAGAGAAGAGGTTGCTAGATATAAACGCCCTTGAGGAGATCCGGTTGGAAGCTTATGAGAATGCCCGGATCTAGAAGGAGAGGACCAAAAGATGGCATGACAAGCGCCTCATCCCGAAGGAGTTGAGTGAAGGCGACCTTGTCCTTCTCTTCAACTCAAGGCTGCGGCTCTTTCCCGGAAAGCTCAAATCAAGATGGACCGGGCCATACGTGGTAAAGAAGATCTATTCCCATGGAGCTATAGAGATAGGAGGGGAGCATTGTGGAAATTTCAAAGTGAATGGGCACCGTTTGAAGAAGTATATTCCGGGAGCTCCGGTGGACATGATTGCCCCACTTCACCTTGAATAGACGCTCCCGAGTTTGGTCAAGCTAATGACCTTAAAGAAGCGCTTGGTGGGAGGCAACCCATTGGTAACATTGGAAGCCTTGCTTGGCATATGAATGATGATGATGAACCCCTCATCAATTATGGGTGGAGCGGACGCGGAACTTGGACGGCTAGAGGTGCCTAGCGCGGGTCCCGAAGCTTTGATGAATGCCTAGAGCTCTCTACCATTGTTGATAGGATCATCCACCATCAATTCACTTGAGAAATCCCAATACCGAAGCAAACCATTTTACATTGTGAGAACCTTCTTTCACTCTCTTTGCTTGAATACCACATTGGGGACAATGTGTTTCTAAGTATGGGGTGGGGTTTGCATGATCCTTTACATGATGAGCATCTAGGATAGTTTAATATTTGCACATGTCTTGCATTGTAGATACATATTTCGAAAATCCCATAAAAATCAGAAAATTTAAAATATTTTGTGCTTTCTAGGCTTGGATATGATCCTAATGATGAATCTTGTCATGTGGATTGGCTATGGATGGCCTTATGTGTTGAATTGATAAATGCATATGTGGACTTGAACTACTTCTCTTAAATTCTATGAATGATTTGTGATCATGATGTTTGCCTAGAATGGATTGAGTATTGAAAATCGAAATTACGTGATAGTTCTTGCATACCATCTAGGAATGAATGAGGCATTTCATCTTTCTCTACTTCTCATCTTGAGCTTGATTGCTTGAGCACCTCAATTGATATAAAATAGACCTCTTTTAACCCATCCGGGAATAGGAGCATGGTAGTGTGTTGAAGTGTGTGAAAAGCAAGTGTGGGGTAAAGTTGTTGATGAAAGGAATGTCATGAATGAAATGCTGAAATTATTGTGGAAGTGATAGCATGAATTATAATCTATATTTTGGGGTTTGTTTGGACGTTTTATCTTTCATAATCTGCATGTTTGTATGTATAATATGAGATTACATTACCATTTCATCTACCTTTGCGAGAATAGAGGTCTACACCTGGTTTTGTTATAATTGTAGGTAAAATGGCACGTTTTGCATCAAAAAGGAGCTATGGAGTCATTGAAGCTACATTGAGGAACATAAGGAACCATCCAGGAAGCATAGCCATGGATAAAGATTCACTTTGGACCAGTTTTGAGAGATTTCACATTCAGTTGTGATTCACCTCGGTTGACCACAGATTCATCTCGACCGAGGTGATCCAGAGACGCCGACTCGACCGAGGCGAACACCTAGGACGCGGCGAGAATATTTTATTCTTGGCTGAGATCTTTTATCTTTGGAAAGTGATCTTATGTTTTTGGGCTTGGCTCCTGGAAGGAAGAAGATCTTATATTTTACCTATTTTTATGGGAAAAGATCTTTCTAAGATATCTTATCTTTGAAGGGTTATTTTCCTATAAAAAGGATCAGATTTCCCACAAATCCGACATCCGCATACAGTTGGAGATTGGCTATCAGCGCAAGATCTCGCATACATCTCGCTTACACACAGCAGCCATACTCCAGTTGGGAGTTTCGAAGAACCTTTTTGAAGGTTTAAGGAAGATCAAAGATCATAGCTTTTATAGCTTTTTGGAGGGTTTTGTAAGATTGTCTTTAATTCCCTTCCTTGTTGTCTTGTCTTGTTGGATTGCTATCCAAAGAACGCTTTTGTTGTGATATTTGATTCAGTTATTGAAGTCTTTTTCATTGAATTCTTCTTGTTCAAATATTCACCTTCTTCCCATATATTGATTAATACTTTCATAATGATGATGAGTGGCTAATTTCCTTGTGTGATTCTAGGGTGATTGGCTGAAGGTTGTGGGAAAAATAATGATAGAATAATCTTAGATTCCAGTAGGACCCTGAAAATTCGAGTCTTTAACCTTAACCCTAAGCATCTCGCTCAGTCGATGAACATCTCGGCCGGGGTGGAATTCGGTTGACCGAGGTGACTTATCCGATCCTAAACTGAGAGTTAAGTGTTAGAGTTTGCCAAATCCTATTCTTATTACACCTTTCATGGTTCAAAGCAAGCTTAGGATGAGACTTACCCGGTAATTCCTTAGTTTGTGTACCAACGATCATAAGTGTAGGTAATAAAGGTTTATCCTTTATTGGGGTTTGAGTGTGCTTCCATCCCATCTTTGTGAGTTAGCCTGAGACTTACCCGGTAAAGGTTGATTCTATTCCCTTAGATGGTGTGTTAGTTTGAGGTTATAGTTCTTTATCTTAATTCCTTGAGACTTACCCAGTAATAGGAGTTACGGTTTAGGATTAGTGAGTAGTAAGACTTACCCGGTGATCTATTCCACTTTAGTAACACCTTCCCCATGCAAAAATCTCAGCTTTGTCCGCTTATCTTTAGATCATGAGTTGGAACCACAACTAGACGCTTTAATCCCTAGAATTGCATGTTTGCTTTATTGACTTCTTATTCATCTTTGATTGTGTTAATTGCTCTTTGTGGTTAGTATTCGCGAAGCTTACCGTTATTGACTTTGTTTCACCGAGTCCCTGTGATTGACCCTTGAAATTCCTTGCGTTTACTACGATTTACCCGTACACTGCGTGTTCGCATCCTTGTTTTAAGCTTAAGTCTAGGGTTATAAATTTAAAGCTTGCACACACCGTTTGGAGCGAACAGGTTTTTGGCGCCGTTGCCGAGGACTTGGTCTAGACCGAGCCGGTACGGTTTGCTCTTGGGGCACTTGCCCCCGTGTCTTCTAACCACTCTACTTGAGTGACTTTTGCAGGTTCTCTCTTAGATTTATGCGAAGAACCCGCACTGGGAAGAAAATCGTTCCTTACGATCCCGAACCAGAAAAGACATACAAGAGACGTTTAAGAGAAGCAAAGATGGCCCAACAAGACAACCGCGATCTTGAGGCCGAATTGAAAGAGGCGTTAGAGCTGCTACGCCTCAGCAAGGAAGAACTGAGGCGAGAGAAGGAAGAAACTCGCACAAAAGCTGAAGCAATTGAAGCAGAAATGGCCGTCATACGAGACCAGATTCTACTTCGACCGAGGGAAGACCCAGTTCCCGATGCTGGACCGAGGCAGGTCCCAGTTGCTGACCCTCGACCGAGGCAGATACCAGCACCTGACGCCCCGGCCGAGATACTTCCACCTCGGATGCCAGTCCGAGATGTTCTTCTTGCAGGAATCCCACAAACCCTAGGTCAAAGGATGGACCCTAATCAACAACTGAGGCATCCAGGAGTGAACCTAGGAGATCCAGCGGATCACGACTACGAACTTCGACCGCAAGTTCTATCCATGATTCGCCAATGCCAATTCGGAGGGCTAGAGAAGGAGTCACCGCATCAACATCTTCAAAACTACGAGATCTTGATGGAAACCTTGCGACCTTCCCGAATTGAAAATAACAACTACAAGCTAAGACCTTTTTACTTTTCTTTAAAAGATAGAGCTCTTACTTGGTATCAATCTCTTCCTCCAAGAAAAATTAGCACATGGGAGGAGATGACGACGGATTTCTTAACCAAATTCTTCCCCCCCTCAAAGACAGCTGAAATGAGAGGGAAGATCAATGCTTTCATTATGAAGGACAAGGAGAGCTTGTCAAAGTCATGGGAGCGGTTCAAGGACATCCTTTTGGATTGCCCACATCATGGGATTCCAAAAATCGAGTTGGTGGAGATCTACTTCAAAGGACTGGACGGAAGCACCCAGTTCAATCTCCAACTACTCTCCGCCGGTACCTTCATGGACATGGCGATTGACGAGGCTTGGGACTTCATTGAGAAGCAAGCCTTGCACATGGAGAAATATACCCACCAAGGAGCTGAAGGTGGAGTTAAAAGAGTCAACTTTCAAGAGACTCAATCTAACAACAATCAACTCACGTCTTTGAAGAATGACGTGAAGCAATTGAAGGAACTCTTGGTTGCACAAACCAAGAAGGAAGAGCAAGGGCAAAGGAACAACAACAACAACGGATACCGTAACAACAACAACGGTCCCCGAAATAACAACTACAACAACAACAATAGAGGATCCAACAACAACAACTGGAGGGCGAACAACCAAAATCATGGTAACAATCATTCAAACTCCAACTCTAACGATTCCTCTAACCCTTTCCTCTCTTCTCCCTCTTCTTCTTCTTCTACTCCATTAAAGAGCCAGGGGCAAGGATCAAGTTCGTCTCAGCCAGAAAAGAAAGACGCAGTTCTAGAGGCTATCTTGATCAAGCTTAGTGCTATGGAGACTTCTATGACTTCATTTTCGAGGGCCCAAAAGTCCTTCGAACAACAACTTGCAAGTAGGGCGAATGAAGCGCCAAGAGATCCAGGGAAGCTTCCAGCAAGGACGGAAAGCAACCCCAAGGGCCAGTGCATGGCCATAACGACGAGGAGTGGACTCAAGACTGCAGATCCAGTACCTCGTTCGACGCAGACCACCTCGGTCCAGATCCAGTCGAAGAACACCTCGACCGAGATACCACCCGAGGCAGAGCAACAGAAAGAAGGAGGGACAACTGAAACTTATATTCCACCTCCTGCATACAAACCACCACTCCCATTCCCCCAGTCAAGAGCCAGAGCACATCTAGACAAGCACTTTGGTAAGTTCCTTGACTTGATGAATAAGCTGCATATTAACATTCCTTTCCTTGATGCTATTCTAGGAATGCCCGCTTATGGGAAGTTCTTAAAGGAGATCCTTTCAAGGAAAAGGAAATTGGAAGACTTTGGTGAGGTTAGGATGATATCTAAATCCTCGGAGCCTATCAAGATCATGAAGGAGAAGATGCCACCTAAATTAAGAGATCCCGGCTCATTTTGCATTCCCATTCAAGTTGGGGATGTCACTTGTGAAGCCCTTTGTGATCTAGGGGCCAGCGTAAGCATCATCCCGCTGGAGCTATGCATGAAGATCGGACTTAGAGAGCCCAAGCCGGTCAAGATTCGACTTTATATGGCGGATCGCTCCATTACCCATCCCGTGGGCATCTTGGAGGACGTTCCGGTCAAGTTAGGTAACTTCTATCTACCTATAGATTTTGTTGTACTTGACATTCCCGCAGATTATCCTGTCCCTATTATTCTCGGGAGGCCATTTCTAGCAACTTCGGGTTGCAACGTTGATTGTAAAAACGCCAAGTTGAAGTTCAACATTGGTGGTGACCAAGTGGAGTTTGCATTGCTTGCCGCAATGAAGGGAGAGCAACTCAGCGATGATATCTTCAACATCTATGATGAAGAAGAATCACGGGAATTGGTGAGCTCTATCCTTATTAATGATCCACTCGAAAGAGTTATAAGTTTTAGTTTAATAGGGGAAGGTATAGATGCTTCTTGTGATGCAGATATACGGAGCTTGAAGGCCTTGGAAGAAGATCCAGAAGCTAAAACTGAGACACTACTTCAGGAGACGAAGATCTCCAGTTTCGGTTCCAGTTGCAGTACCTCGACCGAGGCACTTCCTGCACTGAGCGAGGCGACCAAAGAACATCTCGGTCAACGCCTCTGCGCCTCGACCGAGGTCGATGGCGAGACGATTCCAACTGAGACTTCCGAAAGTCCAGTTTTTGACACCACTCTACTGGAAGGAGGAAGCAAGGATCCCTCTCAGAAAGCACCCCCAGTTATGGAGCTTAAACAACTCCCTAGTCACTTGAGGTATGTCTTTCTTGGACCGGATTCTACTTATCCCGTTATTGTTAGTGCTTCCCTTATCGAATCTGAATTGTCTAAGTTAATGCATGTCCTGAGAAAGCATCGAAAGGCTATAGGTTATACCACGGATGATCTTATCGGCATTAAGCCTTCTTTCTGCATGCATAGAATTCTAATGGAGGATAATCATAAGACTTCACGGGAACCTCAAAGACGGTTAAATCCGATCATGAAAGAGGTTGTGAAGAAAGAGATTCTTAAGTTGTTGGATGCATGTATTATTTATCCTATCTCGGATAGCAAGTGGGTTAGCCCGGTACATGTCGTTCCGAAGAAAGGAGGGATGACCGTTGTGACGAATAAGAACAACGAGTTGATCCCAACTAGGACCGTTATGGGCTGGAGGGTTTGTATCGATTATAGGAAGCTGAACACGACCACACGGAAGGACCATTTTCCACTTCCCTTCATCGATCAGATGCTCGAACGGTTGGCCCAGCATTCACACTTTTGCTACTTAGACGGTTATAGTGGATTCTTCCAGATTCCTATCCATCCGGATGACCAGGAGAAGACCACTTTCACTTGTCCATGGGGGACATTTGCCTATCGAAGGATGCCATTTGGATTGTGCAATGCACCCGCAACCTTCCAGCGATGCATGATGGCTATCTTTTCCGAGTACATAGAGGAGATCATGGAGGTATTCATGGATGATTTTTTTGTATATGGTTAATCTTTTGATGATTGCCTATCTAACCTTTCTCTAGTGCTTAAAAGATGTGAAGACACTAACCTTGTTCTGAATTGGGAAAAGTGTCATTTTATGGTTAATGAAGGCATTGTACTAGGACACCTCGTTTCTAATCGAGGTATTGAGGTCGATCGAGCTAAGATCGAGACTATTGAGAAACTCCCTCCTCCTTGATCATTTAAAGGTGTGAGGAGTTTTCTCGGGCATGCAGGTTTCGACAGGAGATTCATCAAGGACTTCTCTAAGATTTCTAAACCTCTAACTAACCTCTTGAATAAAGATGTTGTTTTTGAGTTTTCGCAGGAGTGTCTTGATGCTTTTTATAGGATTAAGGAAGCGTTGATCTCCGCTCCCATTATCCAACCTCCTTATTGGACCTTGCCCTTTGAGGTCATGTGTGACGCTAGTGATGTAGCCGTAGGAGCGGTGCTTGGACAGAAGAAGGATGACCAGACCACCGCCATTTACTATGCTATCAAGACGCTAGACGTAGCCCAACGCAACTACGCTACCACTGAGAAGGAGTTGTTGGCGGTTGTATATGCATTCGAGAAGTTTCGTTCCTATTTAGTAGGGGCAAAAGTCATTATCTACACCTACCATGCTGCCATCCGTTACTTGCTTGCTAAGAAAGATGCCAAGCCACGCCTTATTCGATGGATTCTCTTGCTTCAAGAGTTTGACCTAGAGATCCGCGATAAGAAGGGATCCGAGAACTCCGTAGCGGATCACCTCAGCCGGCTACCGGAATCTTCCGGCGATACGGATGATCCACCCATAGACGATTCATTCCCCGATGAGCACCTACACTTGTTGGAGCAATGGATAGACTTACTTACTTCACCCCACGATGGAGGTGAAGTATGGGGTGAGGGCACCTCCCGTCACATATAGAGACGCATTATGGTCCAGCTAGCGACCTTAAACCAAGCGCTTCTTGGGAGGCAACCCAAGGTATTGTTTTCTTTTCCCGTTTTCTAGTCTAGCTTAGATAGTTTGCTTTTACTTTGTTTTGTTTGTTTTTGGCGTCCTAGACAGATAACAGGAGACACCTAAGGAAGGAGCATAACTGGAAGTACAGAAGTTCGAGAATTCGAGAAGATGAAGTTTGACTGAGACACCTCGGTCCAGTCGAGGCCACCTCGACCGAGTTGATTCTTGAGCAACCGAGGTGACTAGGGTTTCTGCAGAACCACCTCGGTCCGTACCACCTCGGTCCAGTCGAGACCATCTCGACTGAGGTGACAGCAGTTCCAGGAACAGTATAAAAAGGGGGAAATTTTCTTTTTTCACTTTTTTACCTTCTTCGACTCGACCGCGGCGCCTCTTCACCTCTCTTCCTCAAATCTTGCTCGTTTTCGAAGATTTCCGCTTCCAAACTGCGATTGAAGGGTAGAGGATGCCATTGCAAGTACAGATCTGCGAAGAAATCGAACGAATCGACCGAAACGAGGTAAAAACAGTCGAAACCCTAACTCGTTCATTCGTTTCGATTTGGGCTTTTGTTGCCCTTGAATCTGCTGAGAAAAGGCTTAAGTACCCCATAGGAAGCAATTGTAGTGATTTTTGGGGGAAAAGAACTGGATTTCTGAGAATTGAATCGCAAACTGTTACGCCTCGGTCCAGTCGAACTGCACCTCGACCGAGGTGATTCTTGAGAGTTGTCAGCGACCGAGGTGATCTGACAGTAACTGGATTGAAAATGAGTTCCGAACGCCGCCTAGCCCTCAAAGATAGATCCTCACCTTCCCCTCCTTCCTCTTCTTCCCGACCTTACCGCCCGGTGATCCACGAGAGATGCCGGGTAGATTATGAGCGTATAGCTAGCCGTCAAGTGATTGCACCACGTTTCCTGGACGTGTCTGCTTTTGATTGCCTAGGGGTAGATGGAGACCTTAGGAGGATGATTACTACAGTCGGGCTGGATCAGTTTACTGAGATCCGAGCTCCAGCTTACTTGGAGCCGACCCTAGAGTTCGTTAGCTCCTTTTCCTACCTTCCCACAGAGCAGTCTGTGAAGTACCAGTTGATGAACCGGAACTTCATAGTTCCCTTAGAGGTTTGGAGAGAGATTTTCGGCTTTCCTGAGCCCACCGCCACTGACTTCCCTTCCCGATATGTAGCTAGGCAGTTCTGGGGGCAGATCGCCCATATTACTGAGCAGGCAGATAGATGGCGCCCTGGAGATTCCAGGGAGAAGGTCATCTTCCACCTAGCCTTTAGGTTAGCCCATAGGATATTCAGCGAGACACTTCTGGCGCGTACTGAGACGCCCCGGAAGATCCGACAGGGCGAGCTCTTCAGTCTGTACTGTATGGTTACGGGGGGTTTCCCAGACTTTGGCTTGATCTTGGTAGAGGACCTGCACAAGATCAAGGCCAAAGCAAAGGGAGACATCTGCTGCGGAGGTCTCGTCACCCACATAACTGCTTTTCACGGGATGGACCTGAGTGCTTGTACGATGGCGGCGGCTCCGAAGCCGCTTGGATTGTAGGAGATGATCACTCGGAGGATTCTAGTTCCCCAAGGTCTGACCACTCCATATGTTGCTATTCCGTGGGAGCTGACTGCGCCACAGGGCATCAGGTGGTCTACCTAGTTCACCGTCTACGATCCACATTATTGGCAGACCGCCTGGGCTCCACTGATGGAGGATCACAGAGAGGCAGCAACTGCCCCAGCTGAGGATGATGAGGAGGAGGAGGCTGACGACAAGGAGACAGTAGATGAGAGAGATGGTGGAGTCCCGATGGATACAGGGACGAATACTGCAGGTACGAGCGCGCCGCCGATCATAGATCTGGATGATGAGGAGGATACTGAGCCTGCGCCTACTGCATCACCTGCTAGACATGCTAGGCATAGGACACGCCGTCATAGAGATTCAGAGGCTCATCGTCGGATCGATGATTTGACAGATAAGATGATAGATTCTTATGCTGCCCTCACTGTGGACATGCATGAGAGATTTGCTGCCCAGCACCGACATATTGACAGCTGGACTCATCAGATGTTGGAGGGGCAACACTATCAGTACAGGATGATGGAGATACAGTTCCAGCAGACTATGGGTTATCCATTCGACCCATCCCAGTATCCATACATGCCACCACCACCACCGGATCGCGACTATTGATGAGCTGCAGGACTTCCTTTATTATACTTTTATGCAGTTCAGCTATTTATCCGGTGAGTACTCTTATTTTAGACTTATATTGACCCACTAGGACAGTATGTCCCAAGTATGGGGTATTTGTTGTACTTATTTGATGACGACTCGATGTACCTATTTGATCACTTTGATGTATGATTCGTACTTTATCAGATATTTCATGTTTATGCTTCACTTCTGCATTTATATGTTTATCTTAGATTGCATGCATATTTACAGGTTATTTGATTGAGAAAAACGTCGAAACTGAAAAAAAATAGTTTTTTTAAAAAAAAACTATTTTTTTTACCTCGACCGAGTCAGTCTTGGCCAAACGAGGCGTTTCACCTCGGTTGAACCAAGAACACCTCGACCGAGGTGGGTTAACTGAGAGTTTTCGAAAACGATTTTTGTGTTTCTTATCTGGATATGATCTCAGTGAAGATCTTGTTTACTGATTGGTTTTAAATTCTTTATGTGTTTGAAAGGTTTTATAATATGTTTAAGTTGCTAAATGCTTTGTTTGGAATTATTGACATGTTTAATACCTTGTTTTTATCTAAATTATGTTGAATTTGAAGGTTGACACCACAAGATAAGTTCTCTCACTTTCTTCCTGGAAAGACTAAGGCAATTCATTCTTCTCTCTTCTTCTTCTTATTCATGCTTAGCCTCTCATATACATTTTGCCTCCCTTTACCTATCCGGGAATTTGGAAGCAAGCGAAGTGGTGAAAGCAAGTGAAGTTAAAGTTGAGAAGTTGGCTGGAAGTGAAAGTGTTAGAAAGTAATCTTAGGTTTGGGGAAGTCAATCATGAAGATGAGTAACTCGGCACCATTCACATAGCCGGGTGTTTGTGTCTTGCCAAAGTCGGATTGAGCGATATTCCTAACGGGTCATGGTATGTGCATCAAGGGTTTGATGCATCTCAAGAAATTGATGATTGCGGATCTCCTAGGCTTCGGTTATTGTGCACCTCTGTCCATGCATCCCAAAAAGTAAAGTAAAAAGAAAAAGTGTGAAATAAGCAAAGCTTATTGGTGGAAGATGTTGCAAGTCAAAAGTGAAAGTGAAGTTCATCCTTTTCCCGGATTCTAGCACCACATTACCTTACATACATCCCTACACTACACGTTTCTTGACCTTTTCTTTTGGGAAGCCCTTGAGACCTTGAGCTTGTTGATTGACTTAGTAGTTTAAACTGGATTATACATGATTAATTTTGATAATTATGACTTATTATGCATTCTATGATTTTATGCAAAGATGAACAACTTTTCTATATTTATAAAATGTTTTGATCATGTTTGGATTTTAAATTCCATGAAGTACTCTCTTAGAGTGATCTATGATTGTAACACACCATAAAAATGTTTTTGAAAGACTTTTTATTGATTTTCATGACTTATAATCCATTCTATCTTGTCTTCTATATGCGGAACTTGCTTGGGGACAAGCAAGGGCTAAGTATGGGGTATTTTGATAGCATGAATTATAATCTATATTTTAGGGTTTGTTTGGACGTTTTATCTTTCATAATCTGCATGTTTGTATGTATAATATGAGATTACATTACCATTTCATCTACCTTTGCGAGAATAGAGGTCTACACCTGGTTTTGTTATAATTGTAGGTAAAATGGCACGTTTTGCATCAAAAAGGAGCTATGGAGTCATTGGAGCTACATTGAGGAACATAAGGAACCATCTAGGAAGCATAGCCATGGATAAAGATTCACTTTGGACCGGTTTTGAGAGATTTCACATTCAGTTGTGATTCACCTCGGTTGACCAGAGATTCATCTCGACCGAGGTGATCCAGAGACGCCGACTCGACTGAGGCGAACACCTAGGACGCGGCGAGAATATTTTATTCTTGGCTGAGATCTTTTATCTTTGGAAAGTGATCTTATATTTTTGGGCTTGGCTCCTGGAAGGAAGAAGATCTTATATTTTACCTATTTTTATGGGAAAAGATCTTTCTAAGATATCTTATCTTTGAAGGGTTATTTTCCTATAAAAAGGATCGGATTTCCCACAAATCCGACATCCGCATACAGTTGGAGATCGGCTATCAGCGCAAGATCTCGCATACATCTCGCTTACACACAACAGCCATACTCCAGTTGGGAGTTTCGAAGAACCTTTTTGAAGGTTGAAGGAAGATCGAAGATCATAGCTTTTATAGCTTTTTGGAGGGTTTTGTAAGATTGTCTTTAATTCCCTTCCTTGTTGTCTTGTCTTGTTGGATTGCTATCCAAAGAACGCTTTTGTTGTGATATTTGATTCAGTTATTGAAGTCTTTTTCATTGAATTCTTCTTGTTCAAATATTCACCTTCTTCCCATATATTGATTAATACTTTCATAATGATGATGAGTGGCTAATTTCCTTGTGTGATTCTAGGGTGATTGGCTGAAGGTTGTGGGAAAAATAATGATAGAATAATCTGAGATTCCAGTAGGACCCTAAAAGTTCGAGTCTTTAACCTTAACCCTAAGCATCTCGCTCAGTCGATGAACATCTCGGCCGGGGTGGAATTCGGTTGACCGAGGTGACTTATCCGATCCTAAACTGAGAGTTAAGTGTTAGAGTTTGCCAAATCCTATTCTTATTACACCTTTCATGGTTCAAAGCAAGCTTAGGATGAGACTTACCCGGTAATTCCTTAGTTTGTGTACCAACGATCATAAGTGTAGGTAATAAAGGTTTATCCTTTATTGGGGTTTGAGTGTGCTTCCATCCCATCTTTGTGAGTTAGCCTGAGACTTACCCGGTAAAGGTTGATTCTATTCCCTTAGATGGTGTGTTAGTTTGAGGTTATAGTTCTTTATCTTAATTCCTTGAGACTTACCCGGTAATAGGAGTTACGGTTTAGGATTAGTGAGTAGTAAGACTTACCCGGTGATCTATTCCACTTTAGTAACACCTTCCCCATGCAAAAGTCTCAGCTTTGTCCGCTTATCTTTAGATCTTGAGTTGAAACCACAACTAGACGCTTTAGTCCCTAGAATTGCATGTTTGCTTTATTGACTTCTTATTCATCTTTGATTGTGTTAATTGCTCTTTGTGGTTAGTATTCGCGAAGCTTACCGTTATTGACTTTGTTTCACCGAGTCCCTGTGATCGACCCCTGGAATTCCTTGCTTTTACTACGATTGACCCGTACACTGCGGGTGCGCATCCTTGTTTTAAGCTTAAGTCTAGGGTTATAAATTTAAAGCTTGCACACACCGTTTGCAGCGAACAGGAAGTGTAGCCAAAAAAACATAGGTTTGGGGGCGTTGGTTTAAATGACAAGTAACTCGGTACACTTCACATAATCGGGTGTTGGTGCCTTGCCAAAGTCAAATGAACCAATAGCCCTAACGAGCTTTGGTATGTGTGCCCGGTGTGGATGCACCTCGAAAAATAGAAAAAGCCCGAGGATGGCTAATCACCGAGGTTTCGGCTATTGTACACCAATGTCATTGTCTCAAAAATAAGTCAAAGAAAAAGAAAAGAAAGCAAGATAGGGAAAAATATACACTTGAGGGGAGTTGATCGAGGACAAGGATGTGGAGTTAGTTCCATTCCCGGATTAGCATCACATAACAAAGAAAACTCCCCACCTAATCACAACGTTTCTTGGCCTTTTATGTCACAAGACCTTATGACCTACTTGCATGTTTGTAAGACTTAGTAATCTAGATTGGATATACTCTTGATCTTCTTGACCTCTTCATCTTTACATCTCATGCATGTCTTTGAGTTAAGTACAATTGTCTTTCCATGCCTTCATTTTTTTGATACATAATTGCTTTTCCATTGCCATAAAACATGACTATGAAGGTGATCCAATAGTAGAAGCACAAACCCAAAAAGATTTTGCCATTTTTCTACATACATAAATCATGCTATTTCGTATTCTATAGTTGAGCATTTGCTCGGGGACGAGCAAACCTTAAGTATGGGGTATTTTGATAACACGATTTATGACTTAGTTTTAGGCAATCATTTAGATAGAATTCTCACTCATTCATGCATGGTTTAGCACTAGTTCACGACGTTTGCACTCAATTCACGTACTTTGTCGAGATAGACGTCTACACGGACTTGTGCGTTGCTTTGTAGGTATTTTGGGAGATTTAGGAGCTAAAACGATACGTTTGAGGATCGTTCGTTAAGATGACACATCCTCGGACGCACTAGGATGCAAATTAAGGGCTAAGAAGGACTCATGGAACCTTGCCAACACTAGCCATGCACCAAATCACAACTTAATGATCCAAGGCGAAGTTTCTGCACAGAATCACGGTTCTCTGACACTCCACGGCCGTGGAATCATCCGTGGATTTTGCCAGATTCTTGTGACAGCTGTGGCACGACTCTCATGGCCAGCTGATGCAAGTTTGTTATAAAAGTGGTACTTCATGGGCTGTGAGAGGCATCTTGGAGCAGCTCTCCATTATCCAAATCATCTAACAAAAATATTCTCTCAACAAGAAGTCTTTCTAGGAAGGAAAGTGTCAAAGAGGAAGAAGAAGAGCTCCATTGAAGGGGAGAAGAAGAACACACACCATTGCCACACTTTGATAGCTTGTAGTGAAGAGTTTCGGATTTGATTTCTAGAGTTGTATGAACCATTTGAACCTTCTTTTGGAAGGATTGTGAGTAATTCTAATTCTATTTTCAGCTTGGTTTTGATTTAAGTTCACTTGTTCATCTCTTTTCCTTCATCATTTTGCAAATGGATGTCATGATTTTATGTTTGCTTGTTTCGATTTCTATTATGAATGTTGTAAGCTAAATAGATGTGGTTCTAGGGTAAGGAAAGGATGGTTATGGCTAGGGCTATGATAGGACGGACTTAGATTTATCTTTGGATGACTTGAGTGCATAAACGTAGCCTCTGTTAGGAATCACGGTCGGTTCTTGACAAACCACGGCCGTGGTTTAGGTAGAACAACCCGTGATTTTCCCTGGTTCGATGGATCTTGTCTCATATCATTAGAATGTTGAAATCCTAAGTGTTTGTTGAGTTAAATCTATCCTAGGGTCACCTAGTGTTAGCAACTAAGTGTTAGGAGAGACTTACCCGGTAATCCTTACTCTTAGATTCCAAAGATAACAACCCTTAGGTAGTGGTGATCCTAATAAGCCGCCATTGGATTAGTGTGCTAGGATAGTTGTTTAGGACTTCCCTTTCCGAGACTTACCCGGTGAGGATAGGTTGGATCTTTAGATAACAATCCGGTTTGAGTAGAATTCCGTCCCTTAGGTTCTTAGAGACTTACCCGGTAATGAGACCTAGGGAATGGACTAGTGGATCATGAGACCTACCCGGTGACTGATCCTAATCTAGAAACACTTAACCCCAACATAGTTAATCCAAGGAATGAATAGATAGCTTGAGTCCTATGCCATAACCAGAACTTCCAACCCCTAGATTCCGTCTTTTCTTTCTTTGACTTATATCTTGTTTAGTTTGTTTATTTGTGTTGATTCATAGTTTAGTTGATTGATTACTTTGCATGAATTGTGATCTTTGATTGATCACCAAAAACCAACCAAAATTATTTGAGATTTTCATTTCTTTATTTCTTTCTTCTCTTTCAACCTAGGTCTTTACTATACTCAATCACAAATCGAATCAATTTCACCTTAGTCTTTGTGTTCGACCTCGGAATACTATCCCTACTACAAACGCCCCGTACACTGCGGGTTTCGCAAGGTAGTTTAGGATTTAGTTCGAGTTATAAATTTAAAACCCATTTGCGCATCACGATCTTAGCGTAACACTGTTGTTGTATGAGAACTCAACAAGTGGGAGGTAGTCAAACCATCCCTGTCCCCAAACCAACACACAAGCTCGCAACATATCCTCCAAGGTCTGGATAGTCCTCTATGACTGTCGGTCAGTCTAGGGGTGCAACGCAGTCGTAAAGTGTAGACTCGTCTCTAAAGCAGTCTGAATCTGCTGCCAAAACCTCGAGGTGAATCGTCCATCTCGATCAGAGACGATCGTCCTCGGTACACCATGGAGTCTCACTATCTGTCTAGTGTACTCCTCAGCTGATCTACTCACCGGCCATGTCTCTCTAATAGGGATAAAACGTGCCATCTTCGTCAGTCTATCAACAACAACCAAAATGGAATCAAAACTCTTACTGGGTCTCAAACCAGTTACGAAATCCATGGAGATGTCCTCCCACTTCCACTGCGGCACTGGCAGTGGATGGAGCTAACCTCCAAGTCTGCAATGCTCTATCTTGACCTGCTGACAGGTCGCACACTGAGCCACGAATCTGGCTACATCGCGCTTCAGTCCTCCCCACCAATATGAACGTCTTACATCATAGTACATCTTACTCGTACCTTGATGTACAGAGTAAGGTACGGTGTACAGTGAGCCTCCTCTAAAATCCTCTGTCTCAACTTTGTATCAGCTGGAACACAAATACGATCACATCGCCTCATCACTCCATTAGCTCCAATGGAAAACTATGGTGCCTCTCCACGAGATATCCTCTCTCTAATCCTCATCAAAGTCGGGCAGGTCCCCTACTTCTGTTGGATCTCCTCCAACAGACCAAGTAAAACCTCTAAAGCATACAATTGGGCATCCTCATCAGGAAACTGGATGTCCAGCTCTAGCCAAGCTAGATCCCTCTGAAGCTGAGGTTGTACAGTCAATCTCGCAATCGCCTTCTCTCGAGGCGTCTTCCTGCTCAAGGCGTCAGCAACTACGTTCGCCTTTCCAGGATGATACAAAATCTCAAGGTCAAAGTCCTTGATCAACTCAAGCCATCGATGCTGGCGGTTATTCAACTCCCGCTGCGTAAAAATATACTTCAGACTCTTATGGTCTGTGAAGATCTGACATGTAGCACCATGCAAGTAATGTCTCCAGATCTTCAAAGCATGCACTACCGCTGCCAACTCTAGATCATGAGTCACGTAGTTCTCCTCATATGTCTTCAACCGTCGAAACGCATATGCAATCACTCTACCTCTCTGCATCAATTCACATCCCAAGCCCAGCCTGGATGCATCACTGTAGACCACAAAATCATCAGATCCATCTAGCTGTGCTAGGACGGGAGTAGAAGTCAAACGCCTCTTCAACTCCTCCAAGCTTTGAGCACACTGGTCGGTCCATGCAAACAGGGTAGTCTTCCTCAGAAGACTCGTCAATGGACGGGCAATCACAGAAAAACCCTCCACAAAGCGTCTATAGTAACCGGGTAGGCCAAGGAAGCTACGCACTTCCTTGACGTTCGTCGGTGTCGTCCATGCAGCAACATACTTGATCTTCGCCGGGTCAACCATAACCCCATCGGCGGAGGCAATGTGTCCAAGGAAAGCAACCTCGAACACCCAGAACTCACACTTAGAGAGCTTAGCATACAACTCTCTATCCCTCAAAATCTGCAGAACCGTCCTCAGATGACCGACATGCTCCTCCCTGCTACGAGAGTACACCAAAATATCATCAATAAAGACCACCACCAACTGATCAAGGAAGTCGATGAATATACTGTTCATCAACTCCATAAAGACTGCTGGGGCATTCGTCAGCCCAAATGGCATCACTACAAACTCGTAGTGTCCATAAAGGGTACAAAATGCCGTCCTGTGTACGTCTTGCTCTCTCACCCTCAACTGGTGATATCCTGAGCATAAATCAATCCGGGAGAAAATTGTGGCTCCCTGAAGCTGATCAAGTAGATCGTCAATACGAGGCAATGGATACCTGTTCTTGACGGTCACCTTGTTCAACTCTCTGTAATCTATGCATAACCTCAAAGATCCATCCTTCTTCCACACGAAGAGGACAGGTGCACCCCATGGTGAAACACTAAGGCGTATGAAGCCCTTCTCGGCCAACTCCTCGAGTTGTTTCTTCAGCTCTAACATCTCGACAGGTGCCATACGGTATGGGGCCTTCGAGATGGGTCGCGTGCCAGACTCTAACTCTATGCTGAAGTCCACACTCCGCTGAGGCGGTAAACTTGACGGCTCAGCAAACACATTTGTAAACTCGCAGACTACTGGAATATCCTCCAAAGCTGGACGATCTCCATCCTTCATGGCGTAGCACTAGAAGGCATCACAACCGTGTGCAATCAACCTAGCTGCTCGTATGGCGCTAATAGTTGAACCTGCCTTGCCAAGGTCCCAACCCCGGAAGACTTCAATCTGACCAACCTCGGTAGAGACTGTAACAATCCGTCTACCATCATCCAAAACTGCATGGTGTCTACGCATCCAGTCCATACCTAATATGACTTCTTCATGCATCAATGGCATGACTAAGAAGTCAACTAGTAAAACACGAGTCCCTAAACGAAGGGGACAACTACATATCTCACGGGTACCTTTGACCCGACTACCATCAGGTAATCCTATAGTAAAGGGTATCCCCTCTATGGTAGCTAAACTCAGACGCTCAATACAAGTATCAGAAATAAAGGAATGCGTTAGACCAGTATCAAACAAAACTCTAACAGGTAAACCATGAAGTAAAATGGTACCTGTAGCAGCCGTTGCAGGTGGATCCTCTGCACTCCTCAACTCAAAAGCTCGCCCTCGGGCTCCCCTAGCATCACTAGTGCCAAATTCTCTACCTCTACCTCTACTCGGTCCTAGAGCAGAACCTTGAGCAGATGGACGCTCTAGGACCCTCAATTGCCCCTGTGTCTACTGCTGAGGTGTCCTCTGACCACCTCCTACTATACTAGCAGGGGAAGAACGCTATTGAGATGCTACTCCTCCTTGTCTACAAAAGGCAGCTAGATGTCCCTGTCGGCCACAAGTAAAACAAGTCACAACTGGTCTGGGACAAGCTGGCTTCAGATGAACAGGGTCACCACAATTGTAACACTGATGTCCCTTATCTGCAGTCTGTGCACATGAGGGGTAATTCTGACGCCTTTGCTCTCGTCTAAATCCAGATGATCCTCCAACTCCACTGGTCTGCCCAGTGCGCTGCCTCTTCTCAGACCGTCCCGTCTGAGAAGCTCTTCTCTGACTGGCTCGCTCTCTCTCAAAAGCAGAAGCCCGGTCCTGGTAATCATCTAGGGACTCACAGTGGAATCCCGCCATGTATGAACGGGTGCTCTCTCTTAGACGACGAGAGAAAAGATACACATGCTGGTCCTCAAATGTTGCAACTGGACCCAACAAGGCCAACTCGGTCTGGAAACGGCGGATGGCATCAGTAATAGGCATATCCTCAAAGCCAGCCTCCACAAAGTCCTGCAGTTTCTCCCTCCTCAGTGAGGCAGGGCAGAACTGCTCTCTAATCATGCACCTCATGTGGTCATAACTGGTAGCTCTGGTCTGGACAGTCATTCACCACTGGTGTGCAAGGTCACGGAATAGAGACTGAACTAGCTCTATCCGTCTTTCCTCAAGACATCTGATAGACTCCAAGGCTGAGTCTACATGCCCAATCTCTAAACCAATCTCCCCTGAGAAGTGTAGTATTCCCTACTGATGAAATGCCATCAACCAGGCATCTGGTTGAGGCCCTCTGGTCTCTATTGGGACCCGAACTAGATCAACAACACGTGTAGGTGCAGCTTGCACCGGGGTCGCTCCTTGAGATCTCTCAGAAGATCCCTCAAGTACTGGTAGATCTAGGGCTTGCCTGCCAGCCCTAATATCCTCCTCAAAACGTCGGAGGTACTCTCTAAACTCCGGTCCTCCCATGGAGACACGGTCAGCGTCATCAGACTGAGCTCAATGTGAATGATGTCTCATAGATACACTACTCGTCTCTTTGACGACGCTCTCTGCAACCTCCTCATGTATCTCCTCCACCACTGGTGGATCAGCAGCGGGAACTTGTCCCTCACCTACCACACCCGGAGGACGGGGTGCTCTACCTCTACCTATGCCTACTGCGGCAGTAGCTCTAGTCCGAGCCATCTGCGGGGTATGCACACCTAACTTATAAGGCTCTATATAGGCCATAAGTATAGATATATATACATACTCAACACAAACACATATATAATCCATCATACATATATACATATCATATCTACACTACAAAGATCCATAGCAGGAGTGGCGACTTCTCGTACATCTAACCCAAAACCACATTCAAAACCAAAACTTTAAAAAGTCAGATCCCGTGTGGGTTCTATTTATTTTACCTATCAGACCTCATTGCAGGTAGCAAGTGCCATTGTTGTCAACCTAGGCTCTGATACCAACTTTGTAGCACCCCGGATCCACAAGATTCGGAGTGCCACATTGCGCTAGGATCATACAATTGATTCAAACCCTAGCTTGACAACAACTTCACTGGACAACATGGCACTGACAAATATAAAAACAAATACATAAAACTGTATAAAACTGTACAACCCAAAAGATAAGACATCATAGCCGAGTAAGAAACATAACACCCTCACACAAGAGGTAACAAAAGATCATCCTCACGCAGGAGGGAAAGGTAGCAGACACAAAAGCCCACACATCCAAATGTACGAGACGTCCTCGGCCTACCACTCTGCTAGATCACCCAGCAACATGCCTATCCTGTAGGGCATCTACAACATGGTAATAAACCATTAGCTATCCATACACATATGTAGAGTAATCCATAAGCACAATCACACATAAGGAAAGATAAACATATAAGCATGCTTTCACTCATTTACCCATTTTATCATCTCCATATAGTGGTCATTCACTCAAATCGTATAGATAATATATATGAACCTATGTGACACGAGGACCGGTACATCCTTGCCTCTGAGCCTGCTAGCCAGCCGTACTAGTATCGGTCACACAATCCGTGTACCCTATGGGAGTGGATTGTGCCCTTCTTGTAAACCGGTCTGGCCTGACATCAGAGAACCTCCTAGACTCCACGGCGGGATGAAAGGGAAAGGTTATCACAACCACGCAGTGGGGCAATCAATAAAACATAGGTCGGTAAATATGACATCACATGCTATCATAGCAACATACAAAGCACACACCACTCATCCAAACACCCAATATAAGGATGGCAGCTAAGTAAGTCCTACGGACTTACCTCAACCTCGATCACAACTCAGCCAAGATCACCTCTACACTGGAGATATATCAGAATCCTAACCATATAAGGGTCACACCTAGACCCAAAGGGATCGAAAGGATCAACCTCAACCTCACTCATAACCTAACGATCCTCAGAAGCCATACAAGGCATAAACTGATCATAACATCATCAAAACTCAACCACATCTATCATGATCCTAAACCCTCATACTTGGAAAGGAGGGAACAAAGGTACCCTAAGGATGGCCTAGAAGCAACACACACCTGCAAAACCGAAGGAAACACCAAGTTGGTGCAGTTAGGCGCAGGGGCGGCTATTTTGTGGCGCTGGGGCGGTGCACAGGCCGGCGCATGGGCGGCTACAAGGCAGGCGCAGGGGCGGCTGGTGTGTAGAGGACACCACTCCAGCTCCTTCTTCACTCCTACTCTCGTTCCTTTATTTCTCTTCACTCCAACAACAACATATCAACATAACATACACATATGTACACCATCATAGGCCAAACTTGGCTAAACAAGAACCAATACTAAGGAAAGCTAAACTAAGCTAAGGAAAGGAAGAAAAGAAGAAGAAAAGAAGAAGGAAAGAAAGTAAAGAAGCCATGGAAGCTTACCAAAGCTCTCTAGGAATCAACACAGCAACAACAACCTCTCAAGCTAGCACAGCAAGGCACAACAACACCATCCTCATGAAAGTCCAAGCAAAAGCTTCTCAAAACTCACACAAACTCAAGAAAGATCAACCAAGGATCCAAGGGAGAAAAAGAGGAGAGAAAGTACGTAAGGAGACGGAGAGAGATCTGAAAGTAAACCCTCATCAAAGAGGAGAAGAAGAAGTATAAATAGGACGGTAAAAGGGTAAAGCACGAGTCAAAGCAGTCAAAGAAGACGGCTGTAGCACACAGAGCCGCAGGGGCGCGCTCTGTGAGTCACAGTGGCGGACCAGGTAAGGCGCAGGGGCGCCCCCTGGGTCACGCAGGGGTGGCTCAGGCATAATCCTGGCCCCTCTGCTCCCTCTCTCAGCTCTCAGCAACTAGGCTCTTACATTAAGACTACTTAACAATATCTCAATCTTGTTGAGAAATAAACAAATATCCTCTTATTAAGATCATATTTAGTCCTGCTAACGTTGATGTCCTAATCGATTCTTCTATAAAGTTTTTGGCATGAAAGCATTGACATGAAAATGGATAGAACTGGAGTAGAAAAGTCAAGATGAAGTATGTCATGGTTCTAGCAAATGCTTACCATGCAAAGAGTTAGGTATTGAAATTAACAACATTGAATATTTCTTGTGAACAATGTTACAGCTAGTAGAAAATGGCATATTGTTTATGGCTAAGTGCTATCAGCATTAATGACATAAAAGCTTATTTTCAACCAATATCTTAATTAAAGAACGGGATATGTTCCATCATTTCGTAAACAATCCACAAAATAGTCGTTACAAATCAAATAGAAGCCTTTATTACCTAAGAAACCAAGCATCCCAAAAACAATATATACATGACAATATGAATATTATGCATGCACAGTTACACAAATGCTATAATGGGTTGCCTATTTACATTTAACATCAATGTAAGAGTTCCCTTTGTTTCTATAAGGTTTAGATAGACATCACGAGGATTTTGTTACACAAAGGGAAGGGAGGGAATGCTTAAGAATGAAGGAAATTTGGATGACATAAAAATCCATGCTGAAAAAGGAAATGAATCATATTTCACTTTCAATTAATAGACAATTGTATGCGCAATATAAAGAAAAATTGATACATGAAATGCTTTCTGTTATGAGTCAACTTTTATATAATGTTAAAATTTCTAGCACCTGATGAATTATACAAGTCAACATCAAAAAGAAAACAACAATATGTCAGCTATATTGAACATGTGAGTTTACAAACATATTTATGGATAGGTTTGATGACCATTGACCAAACACTTCCAAAAGCACTAAACCAATTCATATAAAACGAACAAAAGCCAGAGCTCATGACTACAATACATTAAACTTGACCCAATCAATGAGTGTTGTAATGAAAAAATTTTGACTTCCTTGCCTTGGCAAAATAACAATGTATAAGTTCTATTCTTTCTGAAGTGAGTTGTTCATCAGAGCTTGTTGTCTCAAACTGAAGAAAAAATTTTGGAGAATATTGAGTTACAACACGACCTATGAGGGAAGCACAAGCGGTGACCATGTGGCTCCACGTAAGTCGTTGTTGAGCTACCCAAGAAAACTATTCAGGTTGTTAGAATACTCAAATTCCTCAAATTGCTCAAATAAGGCAACAATTTACCGTCTTATTCATCAAACAATCAATTTCCATCATCTTGATGTACAAAAAAAGAGCATGAGCAAGTATGATCATGTGGAACATGAAATTAGAGAAAAACAAGCCGTTAAATAAGGCGGTGGCCGAGCTCGCTGGAGGCTTCCATCACGCAGACGGTCTTCGAGGAGGATAAGATCAAAGCATACCAAGATGGTAGAAATGAATCACCAACCAAAAATCAAAGAAACATATAAGTGAAGGCGCCTATTGGATGCAAAAAATTACATTTGGGGGAAGAAAATAGTTAAATACCCTTTTGTGCATCAAGTCAAGGTTTACAATGCTATCTTCAACAATTGATATCAACTCCATATCACCCATCTTCTAACACTCTGATGTCAAAAAATATAAAACAATAGAATGAAATATGGCAAGTGAGAGATTAGATATGAACCCCATCAAATTTAGTATTCATACTTAGCCCAACGATGATAGTTGTGAACCCCATCTGATTCGCTCTTCCACTTCTCCTATCATAATTTGAGCAACCTCCTCCTCCTGGAAGTCGTCTTTGACCGCTTAGTCTCATCTTTTTTGTCTAGTAAAATCATCTCTGAGCGCTTAGTCTCCTATCATACATAGCCCAACGATGATAGTTGTGAGCAACCTCCTCCTCCTGGGAGAAAGATCTACGAAGAAGAAAGAAGGAAAGAACCCTAAACTCAACAAAAATAGATGAAAGGGCGCACAGGGTAAAAGATAAGCGGGAGAGAATTTTTTTTTTGAGATCAAGAGATAAAGTAATCCGGATGTGTATTCTAACTAGAGATATAAGCCGGTTGGGAGAGCATCTTTACCATCCGGTTGCCATAAAACCGGATTATTTGGGTTATCAAATAATCCGGGCATTCATATTATGGTGTATTTGTACCGCGTGTCACATAATTTAGCGAAGTTTATATTCCGAACCATAATCAAATTCTGATTATGATTATTTATTCATCCTATTGCTCATTTTATAATCCATATATTACACGTCCGGATAATATGTTAAGGAATATAAACCAAATTTTGTAGTAGTGGTATCATATCATGAAATAAAATCAAGCATGACCACATATTATAAACAAATAAATTACAACTAAGGTCAAAGTTTAAGGTGAGCCGGAATCCTCGATCGCCTCAAGCATGTTCACCAAATGATAATCATAGTCGTCCCCAAATGCCGGAGCTCCGAAAGGATGGTAGGTCAATGTGGTTTGTAATAGCATATATTCTAGTCTATATTTTGGGATTGGTTTAGACGTTTTATCTTCATAAATCTGCATGTATGGATGTATATCCTTTGATTATATTGTTGTTTTTTCTACATTTACGGAGATCGAGATCTACACTTAGTTTCGTTGTAATTGTAGGGAAAAATGGCACATTTTGGACCGAAATGGAGCTAAGGAAGCTAAGGATTCATTGGAGCAACATTCTGGAGCATTGAGGAGTTATAAGAAGAGCTCAGGAAGCATGGAAATGATTTTGAAGATTGATTTTGGACCAGATTATAGAGATTCACTCTTACTTGAGACTCACCTCGGTCAGCTACAATACCACCTCAACCGAGGTGATCTTCAGGAGCGTCTGGACCGACGTGAAGTGATGACCGGACGCGAGATCTTTATTTTTGACTGAGATCTTCTATTTTTGGAAAGTGAATAACACATATTTTTGGATGGATTTCTAGAAGGAAGAATATCATTTGGCTTATATATTTTGGAAGCAAAGAAGATTGCAAGATATTTTAAGGAAGGAAATTATCTTTTTAAGATATTTTATCTTTTGAAGATAATTCTCCTATATATATGGGCTGATTTTCTGGAATTCAGCCATCTTTGGATCACGGGATCTCAGATCTTTGGATCACCAATTTTCTGAAGAGTTTTGAAGGGAGTTTTGAAGGAAGTTTTAAAGGTGTAAGATCAACGAAGGAAGGAATCTAGTTTTGAAGTTGGCTTTGAAGGAAGTTTGTAAGATTTTATTAGTTGGTTTGGTTTTGTTGTCTTTTCTGATTTGTGATTGAGGAACACTGATTGATTGTTTGTTTGATTTAGTTTTTGAGACCTTTGTGTTAAGGTTTTCTTGTTTGAATATTGATTAATTTCTTATATATGTGATTATTGTTATCATGATGATTGTTGGCTAAGTTCTTTTTGCGATTCTAGGGTCATTGGCTGAAAGTTGTGGGAAAGACGATGAAAGAGTGATCATTTATCCAGTGGACCCTGAAAGCTTGGGTCTTTACCTTAACCGACGAACATCTCGATCAATCGTGGATTATCTCGACCGAGATGGTACATGAACTGAGCGTGACGAGCCCTTTTCTGATCCTTATCTGAGTTGTGGTTTCAGTTTGCCAAATTCTATCCTTGTTATACCTTTCCTGGTTCAACGCAAGCCTAGGATGAGACTTACCCGGTGATTCCTTTGTTTGTATACCCAAGATCATGAATGTAGGTAATAAAGGCTTATCCTTTATTGGGGTTTGAGTGTGTCTTCATCCCATCTTTCAAACTTATCCTGAGACTTACCCGGTAAAGGTTGATTCTATCCCCTTGGTTTGTGTGTTAGTTTTAGATTATAGTTCCTTTCCTTAGTACCTTGAGACTTACCCGGTGAGAGTATCTTTGGTTTGGGTTAGTGAGTAGTGAGACTTACCCGGTGATCTATTCCCACTTTAGAAACACCTTCCCTTTGCAAACCTCAGCTTTGTCCACGTTATCTTTTGAGATCTTGAATCGGAACCACAATTGGATGCCTTAATCTCTAGAATCCGCATTTTCTTTTTCTGACTTTTATATCATCTTTTATAGCTT
Organism: Fagopyrum esculentum; assembly: GCA_033239045.1. Classification (NCBI taxonomy): domain Eukaryota; kingdom Viridiplantae; phylum Streptophyta; class Magnoliopsida; order Caryophyllales; family Polygonaceae; genus Fagopyrum; species Fagopyrum esculentum. The sequence goes on from BSUD01000001.1 coordinate 74,539,490, forward strand.
TTATTTGTTGCTTGTGGTTATGTGACAACCTGAATTACCAATCTTTGTTCCACCATAGTCCCTGTGATCGACCCCTGGAATATTTGCTTTTATTACAATTGATCCGTACACTGCGGGTTCACATATTGTTCACGCATATATCTTGGGTTATAAATATTAAAGCTTGCACACATTTTCGGAGCGAACAAGTTTTTGGCGCCGTTGCCGGGGGCTTGGTCAAGACCGAGTTCGGTATTTGGTTGTCTAGCTTGGAAGCTTTTGTTCTTGCATTTGATCTTTTCCTATGAGTTTTGTAGTTTTCAGGATTTCCAATGGTTGCGAGTCGCTATGAACCTGCGTTTGATCCAGTTTGGAGAGCAATACAACTTGCTAGGGCGGACCATTATGAATGTTTGGAGGAGAAGTATGCCTATTATTGGTTTAGTGACGAAAAAAAAAGAGAGGAAGCCATTGAGGATGAACTCGTATATTGGGATGAGCTTAATCCCCCACACACGTTTTATGAGCAAGGAGAAGTCTCTTATATGCCTCAAGTGCAACCTCCACAACAAACCTCCGAGGATCGGATACAAATGATGCTGGAAAAGATGTTTAAAGTGATGGACAAGATGGAAGACGACATGAACGCTATTTATGAATCTAATAAAACCTTGGAAGATCATTTATCTAGCGAGGAAGAATTCCAAGTCTTGAGCATTCCTCCTATTGAATCGGATGTTTCTCTAGAAGTTCTTGAAGAAGAAAAAGAGGAAGGACTAAAGCACCTTGGCCAAACTGTTGAACCATTGGCCCGGTTTGAGGCACAACCGGAGAAGATAGAAGAGATTCCATGTGCAAACTCTCCTCTTGATATGATTCTCATCCCAAAACTTGAAACGCTTTATCCGGTATACTCTGATACTCCCTTTGAAATTACTAATCATTCCAGGGATGCACCGAAGAGTTGGAGGTCTCTTCTGAAAGAACATCCTAAGGTCAAGATGAAACATCCCTTATATTTGCTGAAAGAAGATGCTCGTTGGACTACGAGGAACGGAGCTAGCAAGCACTTCATCGTTAAGGCGATGAAGTGCCTTTTGTTCAAGTATGGAGTCATTCACATGATAAAGACCATACGTCATCCCCAAGCTGGAGATGGGGAAGCAAAGAGGATTTATGAGAAGCTAATTTCTAGATCCAGGAAAGGATGAGACGCAAGGCTAGATTATATCCCATTAAAGTGCAGGAAAGCTAGAAGGATTCCGGTGAGAATTAAACCTTACAAACTTGTACGTGGGAGATCTTACCATTTGCCGGTGAAATTATGAACTATAATCTTCTTGGAAGTGTTTTTTGATTGATGTGATGAGCACTCCAAGGTGTTCGAGGTACATTGAGTAACTCCATAGAGAAAGGTCCAACTAGCGACCTTAAACCAAGCGCTTCTTGGGAGGCGACCCAAGGTATTGCTTTATTTTCCCTTTTTCTAGTTGGTTTAGATAGTTTGCTTCGTGTTTTGTGCGTCCTCCTAGACAGGAATCAGGTACTCTCTAAGAAGAAATTACAACTCACGAGTTACATGGAAGGATTGATGTTCAAGAACTTTAGAAAACAGAGCTTTAGTGAGATACATCTCGGATGCTGTCGGAACGCCTCGACCGAGATGTTCTTCGCCAACAGAGATGGTCTTATTTGGGAGTTGATTCTTATTTCTTTATGCAGTTCAGCTATGTCTGGGGTATTTGGATGTGTCCCAAGTATGGGGTCTTTATTTATGCAGTTGATTCTTATTTCTTTATGTAGTTGATTCTTATTTCTTTGACCCATTGGAACAATGTGTCCCAAGTATGGGGTATTTGGATGTATTTACTTGACTTATGTGCTACAATGGGTTGTATGACTCTTTGATATTATTGTCTATCTATGCTCTATGTGTTTATCAGTCATTACATGCATACATACAGGTTTTTGTTTGAGAAAAACGTCAAAAACTGGTTTGAAAAAAAAATTTTATGGCTCGACCGAGACGTTCTTGGCCGAACGAGGATGAACACCTCGGATGACGCCAGAACACCTCGACCGAGATGGTTCTTAACTGGAAGTTTTTCGAAACGTTTTTGTGCTTCTTTTCTGGATATGAACTCGATGATGATTCTGTTTGCAGATTGGTTTTAAAATCTTTATATGCTCAAAAGGTTTTTATAATATGATTAAGTTGCAAAAGGCTTTGTTTGAAATTCACGCATGTTTAATACTTTGTTTTTATCAAAATTATGTTGGATTTGAAGGTTGACACCACATGATGAGTTCTATCACATGCTTCCTGGTGTGTTGGTTTGAGACTATAGTTCCTTTCCTTAGTACCTTAACATTTACCCGGTGGGAGGATCTTTGGTTTGGGATAGTGAGTAATGAGACTTACCCGGTGATCTATTCCCACTTTAGAAACAACTTACCTTTGCAAACCTCAGCTTTATCCACATTATCTTTTGAGATCTTGAGTCGGAACCACAACTGGATGCCTTAATTTCTAGAATCCGCATTTTCTTAATTTGACATTTATATCATCTTTTATAGCATTGATTTGTTGCTTTTTGTTATCTGACAACCTGAATTACGGATCTTTGTTTCACCATAGTCCTTGTGATCCACCCCTGGAATATTTTCTTTTATTACAATTGATCCTTACACTACGGGTTCGCATATTGTTCAGGCATATATTTTGGGTTATAAATATTAAAGCTTGCACACACCTTAGGGAGCGAACAGTTTGTCCAACCATGCGAGTGTTCGCTCCAAACGGTGTGTGCAAGCCTTTAAATTTTTAACCCTAGATGTAAGCTTAAAATAAGGATGCGAACCCGCAATGTACGGGTCAATCGTAGTAAAAAGCAAGAAATTCCAGGGGTCGTTCACAAGGACTTAGTAAAACAAAGCAGGTGTAGGTAGTCTATCTAACTACTAACCACAAAAGCGATTAAAGTAATCAAATATGATAAAAAGTCAATTAAGGAAATATGCAATTCTAGGGATTAAAGCATCTAGTTGTGGTTCCAACTCAAGATCTCAAGATAAAGCGGACAAAGCTGAGATTTTGCAAAGGGAAGGTGTTACTAAAGTGCAATAGATCACCGGGTAAGTCTCACTACTCACAATCTCAAACCGTAACTCCTATTACCGGGTAAGTCTCAAGAAATTAAGGAAAAGAATTATAACCTCAAACTAACACACCACCTAAGGGAATAGAATCAACCTTTACCGGGTAAGTCTCAGGCTTACTCACAAAGATAGAATGAAAGCACACTCGAACCCCAATAAAGGATAAACCTTTATTACCTACACTTATGATCTTAGGTAAACAAACAAAGGAATTACCGGGTAAGTCTCATCCTAAGCTTGCATTGAACCAGGAAAGGTGTAATAAGAATAGGATTTGGCAAACTCTAACACCTAACTCTAAGTTTCGGAGCAGATAAGTCACCTCGGTCAGACGAATTCCACTCCGGCCGAAATGTTCATCGACTGAACGAGATGTTCTAGGGTTAAGGATAAAGACTCGAGCTTTCAGGGTCCTACTATGATTAAGATTATTCTATCATTGTTTTTCCCACAACCTTCAGCCAATCACCCTAAAATCGCACAAAGAAATTAGCCACTCATCATCATGAATGCAATAATTAAATATAAGGGAAGAAAGTGAATAATTGAACACAAAAACCTTAAGAAAAAGGCTTCAATAACTGAATCAATTATCAAACAAACAAGCGTTCCTTGGATCACAATCCAACAAGACAATCAACAAGAAGGGAATCTAAGAGAATCTTACAAAACCCTTCACAAAAGCTATAAAAGCTATCAACTTCCTTCCTTCAATCTTCCTTCAACCTTCAAAAAGGTTCTCCAAATCTCCCAGCTGTAGTGGGGTGTAATGGATGTTTAAGCACACGGTGATCCGAAGATCCGATGATCCGAAGATCTGAAATCTCTTGATCCGAAGATGGGTGATCCGTAGATGGTTGAATTGTAGAAAATCCAACCCTTTATATAGGAGAATTATCTTCAAAAGATAATATATCTTAAAAAGATAATTTCCTATAAAATATATCTATATCTCCTAAAATAAATATATTCCTTCCAACTATAAGATATTTCTATAAAATATATCCATATCTCCTAAAATAAAATTATCTTAAAAAGATAATTTTATAGGAAATATCTTAAAAGATAATTTCATAATAAAATATATCTTATCTCCAAAATAGATCTCCTAAATATATGATCTTCCTTCCAGAAATCCAGCCAAAAAATATAAGATCTCCCCTTTCAAAAATAAAAGATCTCAGCCAAATAAAATATATCTCGCCGCGTCAGGATATTCGCCTCGGTCGAGACGCTCCCTTAGATCACCTCGGTCGAGGTGACTATGTGGTCAACCGAGGTGAGTCTCGGCTGAAGGTGAAATCTCTCAAATCTGGTCCAAAGTAAATCTTTTTTGTTATTTCCTTGCTTCCTGGTTTCCTCCTTAAGCTCCAAAATGTAGCTCCAATGACTCCTTAGCTCCTTTAGCTCCATTTTAGTCCAAAATGTGCCATTTTACCTACGATTACAACGAAACTTGGTGTAGACCTCGATTCCCGCAAAGGTAGATGAAATGACAATATAATCACATAATATACATTCAAACATGCAGATTATTGAAGATAAAACGTCTAAACAGGTCCCAAAATATAGACTATAATTCATGCTATCAGCGAGCTCTAGCTCGAGTGAGAGGTGGTGTTTACCTGACACATCATTCTCGTTCTTAAGTCCGGCGGGCTCACATCATCCCCTCCTCCTTGGAAAGGATTCGACCCCGAATCCGCCAGATCGTTCTTCGCATCCTCTACCTCATCACCTACATAAAAAGGAGACAAATAAGAAACATAAAACACATTATGGACACAATACTTACTAGGAAGCTCAATGCGATATGCGTTATTGTTAATCTTCTCAAGGACCCGGAAAGGACCATCCTCTCTTTGTTTGAGCTTAGATTGCCGAAGAGAAGGAAAGCGATCCTTCCTCAAATAGACCCACACGAGGTCTCCCTCCATTAAGAGAATTTCCCGGCAACCTTTGTTGGCTTGCCGGACATATTGCTCGGTACACTTTTCTAATGGGACTCGGACACGCTCATGCAAACCTTTCACAAATTCAGCTCTAGATTGTCTATCCAAATCAACAGGTTGTGGGACCTGTTGAGGAATTAAAATGTAGTGGAGTGAGAGGGTTCTTGCAATACACAACTTCAGAGAGACTTTTTGGTCGCAAAAAGAATAGCCCGATTATATGCAAACTCCACAAAAGGCAAACAATCCTCCCACCTGCACAAGTTAGTATCCAACATAGTACGAAGGAAAGTGCCAAGAGTCCGGTTTATTATCTCAGTTTTACCGTCCGTTTGGGGATGACCAGAAGTTGAAAAACACAGCTTCGTCCATATCTTGGCCCAAAGTGTCTTCCAAAAGTAACTAAGGAATTTAGAACCTCGGTCCGACACAATTGACCTAGGTATTTCATGTAGCTTAACAATATGCTCAAAGAAAAGGTTAGCCACATTAGACGCATCATCAGATTTACTACAAGCAATGAAATGCGCCATCTTAGAAATCCTATCAACAACAACAAAAATTGAATCACGTCCTCTTCTAGAACGAGGCAATCCTAGAACAAAATCCATAGAAATGTCTTCCCAAGGTGAACTAGAAATAGGCAAAGGCATATATAATCCATGTGGATTAGCCTTAGACTTAGCCTTACGACAAGGTACACAACTAGCACAACATTTCTCTACATCATTTCTCATCTAAGGCCAATAAAAGTGCTCTCGCAAGATACCTAAAGTCTTAGTAACCCCAAAGTGACCCATCAATCCCCCTCCACGGGCCTCTAAAACAATCAAAGCTCTCAAAGAACAAGTAGGCAAACATAACCTAGAAGCTCTAAATAAATATCCATCATGAATATAGTAACTACTAGCATGTGAGTCACTAGTAGAGCGCAAACAAAGAGCAAAGATATCACGGAAGTCAACATCAAGAGCATATAAATCACGAATCAATCCAAATCTCAAACACATGCATCTAAAGAAGAGAGAAGTGTGTACCTACGAGACAACGCATTAGCTACGATGTTTTTCTATTCCCTTCTTGTAGCGTACAAAATATGGGAAAGCCTCAATATACTCCACCTAACGTGCATGGTATTTGTTCAACTTGGCTTGTCCACTCGAATACTTCAATGACTCGTGATCAGAATGTATAAAAAACTCACAGGATAAAAGATAGTGCTCCCAAACATGGAGGACCTGAACCAAGGCATATAACTCCTTGTCGTATGTAGTGTAGTTCAAGGCAGCTCCTCCAAGTTTCTCGATAAAATAGGCTATGGGGAGGCCCTCTTGCATCAAAACTCCTCCAATCCCGATTCCCAAAACGTCACACTCAATCTTGAAAGTCTTCGATAAATAAGGAAGCATTAGAACGGGAGCATGGGTCAGCCACTCTCTAAGCAACACAAAGGACTCCTCTTTAGTAGAACCCCATTCAAATCGTACGCCCTTCTTGGTCAACTCGGTGAGGGGGCGGAAATGGTTCTAAAATCCCGACCGAACCTCCGATAGAACCCGGCAAGTCCAAGGAAACTCCGTATGTGAGGAACCGTTGTCGGTTGAGGCCATTATGATATTGCTTTGATCTTCTTTTCGTCCACCCGCACGCCTTCTTTTCCTACCACAAAACCCAAAAAGACCACAGATTCCAAGCCAAAAATGGCATTTCTTAAAGTTTACAAACAACTGTTGTTCTTTAAGCACAAGAAATAAAATTCTCAAATGTTCAGCATGCTCATCCAAGGTCTTGTTATAAACTAATATATCATCAAAATACACCACAACAAATTTACCTAAGAAATCACGTAGGACATGGTTGATTAGACGCATGAAAGTACTAGGTGCATTCGTTAATCCAAAAGGCATTACAAGCCACTCTGATAATCCATACTTAGTTTTAAAGGCAGTTTTCCATTCATCACCTTTATGCATCCTAATGTGAAAATAACCACTCCTAAGATCTATTTTAGAGAAAATAGTAGCACCATGAAGTTCATCTAGCATATCATCAAGACGAGGAATAGGATGTCGGTTCCTTACAGTTGTTTGGTTGATGGCACGGCAGTAAACACCCTTCCATGATCTCGAATGGTTAAGAGGCATAAGCTTTACCGTCTTCCCTGCCATGGTGAAGAAGTATACATTGGTGTATCCTTCATGGAACACCCTTTGGTCAAACTGCCATGGTCGCCCAAGCAAGAGGTGGCAAGCCGAAACTGGAAGCAAGTCACAAACAACGTCACCTTAGTAGGGTCAAATGGCGAAGTGAACCAAACATCGTTCCTTGACTTGAAGGGAAGCGTTGGTGTTGAGCCATTGGAGCGAATATGGTTGTGAGCGTGCCTTTGTTTTCAGCCCTAGGTGTGCAACGACCTCCTCACTGACAATGTTACAACAAGACCCACTATCAATAATAACGGTAAATAATTGTCCCGAAATTAAGCAACGAGTGTTAAAGAGATTCTCCCTTTGTGAGACATTGGGAACGAGTTCACTCGCTTGGAGGACCTTCTTTGTGACGAGACAAGGGTTCCCACTTGGAACTTTAACTACTATCTCGTATTCATTGATCTTTGGAACTTTGGTTACTAGAAGGCAGAAATCTCCCACAGGAGCATGGGCTTCAACATCGTCACCTTCTATGATTTGGGCTACTGTTTCATAGTCCTCTTCGGATTCATGAACTTCAGTGACCTCTTCCCCAAATGCGTTCAATAAAACCTTGCGGGGGTTAGGGGATTCTTGGGCATAATGACCATGCTCATAACACTTGTAACATTTCATCTCTCTAGTCCGGCTTGTTTTTGGTTTAGGCGTGAAACTAGGAAGAGGGGCACTAAGGTTAGGGGAGGATGTGGCCTTGGGAGCTACAGTTGGGGATGAAACAGTTGTGTGGGTAGGACGATTATTTCGTGAGGGTTCGGTGGATTCACGATTTGTCCATCTTTTTGATGACCCGGTTGGCTTACGCTTTTGGATAATATTATAGGTATGCCTAGCATGGTGAATAGCATAAGTAAGGCTTGTGTGTATGAGTTGTTCAACTATTTCTTACACGTCGGGGTTAAGCCCAGACAAAAATTTGGCTAGGCTATAGTTGTCGGGTTGTCGAGTTCCCGATCTTTGTTGTAGAGTTCTCAACTCTTTGTCGTAATCATCCGGAGTTCGGTTACCTTGACGTAACCTTTCAAGTTTGAGCAACAATTGTTGCTTGTAATCTAAAGGTACGAACCGGCACACACCCTTCTAAGGAGTGCAAACCAAGTTTTGATGCGTGGTTCATGATCTGTCTCCATATATTGTAATTCTTCCTACCACCAAGTTAGAGAAAAATCAAGTGAATGGTAGCAGTTTCAATCTTTTCAAACTCTTTAAAATGATAATAACGGAAGACTGGTTCGACCTTAGTCTCCCACTCAATGTAAGTCTCAACATCTGCGGTTCTTGTAAAGTTTGGAACGTCCACTTTTGATCCATGGTAACGCCTCCGGTTGCGGTGACCATGCTTTTCTTCATTGTCTGAGACATTGTGTCGAGAAGCTTGAGTATAGTCCCGGTTTCTGTCCTGGTTTCTGCTTGCATGGCTATTCACACTCTGTTCTCGGCCTCGACGGGGTTGTTCATGATTAGTACCTCCGTGACTTTGTTCACGTGGAAGGGGAGGAAATCTTCTTAGAAACTCGGCTAGTTGGGCTTCAAGGTTGCCTAGACGTTCGTTGACTCTGTTGCCCCCATTATCATTGACGGTTGACATCCTGTTTTGGATTACAAATCAAGCAAGAAATACAAATTAAACCATGTGTCCATAGTTTAGTCCCACAACAAGCAAGTGCGTGCTCAAAACCAAAAGAAAATACCAAAGTAAGACACTCAAAGCAAAACCGAAAGTGGAAAAATGCTGATTTCGTGACCGAAACGGTGTCGAATGGCTAAAAAATCCTGTTGGTCACTGCTAAGCAGTGAGTTGGACACAGATTCCCGTTTTCCGCAATAACCGCAAAACTGTAGTTTTTTACCTTGACTAGTTTCTTCACCTTTGTAACAAATCTGTTGACAACTGAAATTCACCTATCACACAATTCAAACTCATGGGCAAAAGTTTAGAAACAAAACATTCTCTCTCTCTCTCTCTCTCTCTCTCTCTCCTCTCTCAAGTGTATTTTGCCTCAGACTCACTCAAGTGTTTGATAGTGTTTGGTTCACATAACTCCCCTTTTCCTTCATTTCAAGGCAAAGCTCTCCCTCACCTTTTCATTTGCTTCAAGGAAAAGCTCTCCCTCACCTTTTCCTATGTAGTAGGCAAAACAAGGTGTTCTAAGATGCAATATACTAATGATAACATAACTTCACAAGGTAACCACAGAAAAGCATACACCGATAGCAACAAAAACCACAGCAAATACGAGCCTTTTGGCGAGTATTTACTTAGTCCCTAACAAGTAGTTAGTCAAAGCAATAACAAGCGTCTTTCCCAAAACGTGCGGGTTGTGTTTAGGTTGGCTAGAACGCTCAAGGACAATTTTCATAACAAATTTGGTAACACTCAAGGATAACACATACACTCGAGGATGTTTTTGATAATATTCAAAGATAATGCTCAACAACTTTTGTTTTGTTTTTTTTTTTTTTGTTTTGATTTTTTTGCTCGACTTTACTGAATTGTATAAATATGTGTTAAATGCTTTCTTTCTTTTTTTTATAAGGCCAACAAAGATCTCTCTAAAGACTCGCAAGAAGGAGTATTGGAAGCACCAAAATTTTGGGGAAATACTCAAAATTACAAAAACTAAAAAACAAGTTTAGGTAAGCAATTCGTACCCCAAAAGCTTGAGAAACTCACACCGTTGGGCTCTAATACCACTTTATATGATCAAACTCGATTCGAACACGAGGATCCACCGGCACAAGTTCACACTCGGATTGGAATCGGTGAAATGGAACTCTTTTTTTTGTTGGTCTTTGTGTTTTTGGATATGAAGAGCAAATTCCCTCGGCCTCTCACTTTGGGAATCATTCAACTCGAACGAACTACCCTCGGAATCTCACTTTAGGGTTTGAACCTTTGTTTCTCACCTTAGAACCACCTAAGGATCTCACCTAGAGGTTTTAAAACTAAGCATTTCACCTAGAATTCGGGTTTTGTTTTTAAGCATACAACAACTTTGAAAACACAAAGGCTAACTTATTTCATTTAACTTGACTTTCTTACAATGGGAGGATACAAGGCTTTATATAGCCAAAAAACTCATCCTAGAAACTCGTTAATTAAGTGCTAGAAATATCAAAGATTTATCAAAAGGAAAAGCGGAAAATTGAAGAGTTTTTCTAGTAAATTCAAACACATAAATGGCCACATTTGGCGTTTATTCAAAGATGACGTCCAAGACATGATTTGACCCTCCTTGTAGTGTTTTCTAAGTGAAAAGAATAAGATCCAAGAGTCATCATTGAATAAAGGCCAAATGTGGCCATTTATGTGTTTGAATTTACTAGAAAAACTCTTCAATTTCTTGCTTTTCCTATTGATAAATCTTTGATATTTCTAGCACTTAATTTGGGAGTTTTCTAGGCTGAGTTTTGTGGCTATATAAAGCCTTGTATCCTCCCATTGTAAGAAAAGTCAAGTTAAATGAAGTAAGTTAGCCTTTGTGCTTTCAATGTTATTGTTTGCTTTAAAACAAAACCCGAATTCTAGGTAAGATGCTTAGTTTTCAAACATCTAGGTGAGATGCTTAGGTGGTTCTAAGGTGAGAGGCCGAGGAACGAAGGTTCGAACCCTAAAGTGAGATTCCGAGGGTAGTTCGTTCGAGTTGATGGATTCCCAAAGTGAGTGGCCGAGGGAATTTGCTCTTTATATCCAAAAATATAAAATCCAACAATAAACCATTTCACCGATTCCAATCTGAGTGTAAACTTGTGCCGGTGAATCCTCGTGTTCGAATCGAGTTCGATCACATCACCAGGTCATAGAGCCGTCTTTTATAGACAGGGTGAAGTTACATCGCAACAAGGTTATTCCCCTGCTAGTGTAGCAGGAGGTGGATAGAGGCCACCTCAATAGTAGACACATGGACAACAAAGAGTCCTAAATCGTCCTTCTACTCAAGGATCTGCTCCTGGATCGAGTAGAGGTAGAGGTCATGGTGGGAGTACCACTAACACTAGAGGAGCACAGGGTAGAGTTTTTGAGTTGAGGAGCCCTGAGGAGCCGCCAGCGCCAACTGCTACATGTACCATTGTGATTAATGGTTTACTTATTAGAGTTTTGTTTGATACGGGTGCTACACACTCATTTATTTATAATGCATGCTTTGGGTGTTTAGGTTTAGTTACGACAGAGGGGATACACTTTATTATAGGGTTACTTGATGGTAGTAGGGTCAGAAGTACCCGCGAGATACATGATTGTTCCATTTGTTTAGGGACTTGTGTTTTATTGGTAGACTTCTTTGTCATGCCATTTGTGCATGAGGAAGTCATTTTGGGTATGGATTGGATGCATAGACATCGTGCTGTATTAGATGTAGGTAGGAAGGCGAGAGTCCAACGTTAGAGGACATCCTAGTGGTTTACGAGTTTATAGATGTGTTTGCCGAGCCGTCCAGTTTGCCGCCTCAGAGAAGTATGGCGCATGTCGAGATGTTAGAGCTGAAGAAGAAACTGGAAGAGTTGGCTGAGAAGGGCTTCATCTACCCTAGCGTACCCCCGTGGGGAGAACCTTTCCTCTTCGTGTCGAAGAAGGACGGATCGTTGAGACTGTATATCGATTACAAAGAGTTGAACAAGGTGACCATCAAGAACACGTATCCATTGCCTCACATTGATGGCTTGTTAGATCAGCTTCGGGGAGCGACTGGGTTCTGCAGGATTGATTTGCGCTCGGGTTATCACCAACTGAGGATGAGAGAGCAGGATATGCATAAGACGGTGTGTCGGACTCGGTATGGCCACTACGAGTTTGTAGTGATGCCATTCGGGCTCACGAATACGTCTGCCATCTTTATGGAGTTGATGGATGGCATATTCATCGACTTTCTTGATCAGTTTGTGGTGGTCTTTATAGATGGTATCCTGGTGTACTCTCAAAACAGAGAGGAACATGCAGGACATCTGAGGACCGTGCTGGGAGTTTTGCAAGATAGAGAATTGTATGCCAAGTTCTCTAAGTGCGAGTTCTCGATGTCAGAAGTAACATATTTGGGTCATGTTGTCTCCGCCGATGGGATCATGGTTGATCAGGCGAAGATAGAGTCTGTAGCAGCATGGACAATACCGACGAACATCAAGGAAGTTCGTAGCTTCCTTGGCCTAGCCGGTTATTACCGACGGTTCATGGATGGATTTTCTGTGATTGCCAGTCCACTTAAGAGTTTGCTGAGGAAGACCACCGGATTTGTATAGTCTGAGTAGTGTGCACAAAGTTTTCAGGAGTTGAAGAGACATCTGACTTCTACTCCCATCTTAGCGCAGCTGGAGGGCATAGAGGATTTTGTGGTTTATAGAGATGCATCGAAGCTAGGCTTGGGATGTGTGTTGATGTAGTGTGGTAGAGTGATTGCATATGCGTGTAGACAATTGAAGACGTATGAGGAGAACTACCCGACTCATGATCTGGAGTTGGCAGCGGTAGTTCATGCGTTGAAGATTTGGAGACATTACTTGTATGGTGCTACATGCCAGACTGGCAATTCAGTCTCAGCTGCAACTGAATAACCGCCAACGTCGATGGCTTGAGTTGATCAAGGACTTTGACCTTTAGATACTGACTACCCAGGGAAAGCGAATGTTGTCGCGATGCCCTTAGTTGGAAGACGCCTCGAGAGAAGGCGATTGCGAGACTGACAGTTTAGTCTCAGCTGCAAAGAGATCTAGCTTGGCTAGAGTTGGACATCCAGATTCTTGATGAGGATGCCCATCTGAGTACCTTAGAGGTTCTACCTGATCTGTTGGGTGAGATCCAACAAAAGTAGGGGCCTGCCCGATGTTGAGAAGGATACGAGATAGGATGTCACGTGGGGAGGCACCATAATTCTCCATAGGAGAAGATGAAGTGATGAGATGCCGCCATCGTGTCTGTATACCCGCTGATGCAGACCTGAGACATTGGATCTTAAAGGAGGCTCACTCCACACCTTACTTAGTGGATCCAGGTGCGATTAAGATCTATCAAGATGTGAGACGTTTATATTGGTGCGGAGGGCTGAAGTCCGATGTGGCCAGATTTGTGGCTCAGTGTGCGACTTGTCTGTAGGACAAGATAGAGCATTGCAGACTAGGGGGTGAGCTCCATACACTGCTAGTACCGCAATGGAAGTGGGACAGGGATGGTCAAATCACCTCGCATTGGTTGAGCCCTCCGTATGAGGACCATTCTGAATGGTCCTCTTTGACTGATGGTCAGTCAAAGAGGACCCTTCAGACACTAGAGGACATGTTGCGAGCTTGTGTGTTGGATTTGGGACAGGGATGGTCAGATCACCTCCCATTGGTTGAGTTCTCATACAACAACAGCTGGCATGATTCGATTGGGATGGGCCCGTATGAGGCAATACATGGGCGCAGATGTCGTACACCGTTGTGCTAGGATGAGCCTAGCAGGTTCAGTGGAAAAGTGCTAGAGCAGATTCAGGATGATATGGCTCGAGTAGTGATAGCATGAAATATGACCATATTTTAGGCACTTGTTTTGGTTGTTTTTCCCCTTTAATTGTGTACATGGATATGAGTTTGAAGCATTTATGAACACATTCACCTATTTTGTTGATATAGAGATGTACACAAGGTTTGTTGTGTTTTTAGGTGAATAAAGGATTGGATTAGAGCATATATGAGTGAGTAGGAGTATTTGATCATGCTAGGCATCAAGAATATGCATTGGAGAAGCTAAGGAAGGAGCATGATTAGAGAGCTTTACGAAACAAAGGCCTTTGCAAGGGAATTCGAGTTTCCACGACCAAACATGAGAAACCACGACCGTGGTTTAGGCATTGAGGGCGAGGAAAACAAGTAGGAGAGCAACAAAAAGTTTCCACGACCAATTCCACGGGCGTGGAAATTTGTACTAGACCGTGGTTTCTATGACGGTTGCCACGTGTTATATTTGCCATGTCAGCAGCGTTTATTTGGCTTTCGTAACCTTATTTCTCCCTATAAGAAGGCTAAAGAAAGGAGGAAAATGCAGGGCATGCATCCAGCGCTTCCAGTACTAGACATTCTTGAATGTGTAGCGTGGCTTCCAAAGGATCTCCTTGGGTTGTCTATCCCAAGGCATGGCTACATGCGGCTCCCCTTGTCCTCTAGGAGCAATGACTCCTCTGGAGACCAATCTCTAAATCCCTAAGGGTTGTGCCTCTGCAACAAGAGTACACGCCGAAATGTCCGTCCCTAATGCCTTTGCCACGTAAGTGACAAGTCCTCCAACATAAATGTGGCCGCCGGATTTGTTTACAGTTTTCGCCAAGTAATCCGACAACAAGGTAGCATAATCTGGAAACGTCCCCTCAGTCATTCAATAAAGGATGAAGAGCTCATTAGCTTGTACCTTCTACGGGGTCTCCGTCCTCGCAAACATAGACTCGCTCAAAATCCGGTGAGCAATCTTGAAGGTAAGATTGTACATGCTCTTCTTCTTTGAGTTACCGGGCCTGCATCTATTGCCTTCATATTTCCCAATGGAGATAGTCTCCCAAAATTCAGCGGCCTTGATGCCTTGGGGGAACGTTCCTACATGGGAGACCAGGAAGCCAAAGAAATTTCCGAACACTCCAACATCAAAGTTATAGTTTCTGTTCATCAATCTAACGGTCACATTTCTAATGTTGGGGTCATGGGCGAAGGAGCTAAGGAATTCATGAGTTATCTCCATGTATGCGTTTCTCTTATTTGCACAAACTCAGTTAGCCCGGTCTTTTCTATAATCCAGTCAAGAGCCTCCCTAATATGCAGCACATTGAGCTCATCCAACTCTATGTAACGTGGTGCTATGATGGAGCGAGCTAAAAGACGCTCGTATCGGCGTTTATATTTTTCTTGGATGGTAGGGAGTCTTGGATGGGGTGGTTGAGCTGTTTTAGGAGGTAGGGATGAGGATCCCTTGTGGGAAAGCAGATCGGTCGATTTTCCTTGGTAATGACATGATTTTGCCTTGTTTCAATCAATCGTTTGATTCTGCAACAATTTGTTCAAACAAGCAACACCAAAACACTCTAACAACAGTTTCTAAGCTTCCTAGCTCAGCAAAATCAGCAAACAAACTCTTCAAAAGACCGAATCTGAGGAAATGAAAACTTAGAGTTTGCGAAATTCAAAACCTGAAATCCGAGCGATTCGTCGATTTGCCAAGCTGAATGTTGTTCCAACCTTCTTTGTCTCATCGAGGGCTACGGTTTTGGCTAAAGAATGAGCAAAAACGATTAAGAAGTGAAAATTTGAGAGAGAGGGCGTGGTTTACGGCCGTTCTTCCAGATGGTGAAAACAGAGAGAGGTGAAGAATTGGGAGGAAGAACAAGGGAAAGAAGGCTTTTATATTTCTGATTTTTCTGAAGAAAATCGGACGATTTTTGGTGGTTGATTTTTTTTATCGGGTAGATCTCAGTTGAATCCGTCATGAATGTAGCAAAAATCGGTCGATTTTTCTGGTGAAACAATTTTTCATCCGATTCAAGCTTCGACTTTTGCCAGATCGTATTAAATTATTTTTTTTCCTTCCAGATCGACCGATCTCAGTACATAATCATCCGATTTATCTCTGTTTGTCCTTTTGATGAACTTTTGTCGATTGCTTCCTTCAAAACTTTGATCATAAGTTTCTCCTTTGTGATCACAACACGAGAAAAACCCGGAGCGTACCAACGAAAAGCAAACAAAACTAATCTACGCTAAAAAGAAAAAGAAAAGGGACATAGAATTACCTTGGGTTGTCTACCAAGAAGCGCTTGATTTAGGGTCGCTACCGAGAAGCACTTGATTCGTCGATTTTAACAAGACTATCTTTCCGCGTTTTGGGACTCCACGCATCATCATCAGTGATGGAGGGACATATTTCATCAACCGGAAGTTTAAGGCACTTCTATCGAACAATGGGGTAATCCACAAGGTAGCAACCCCTTATCACCCTCAAACTAGTGGACATGTCGAGATCTCGAATAGAGAAATTAAAGCAATCTTGGAGAAGACCGTCTCTAGGACTAGGAAGGATTGGTCCATGAAGTTGGACGACCCTCTTTGGGCTTACAGGACTGCATTCAAGACTCCCATTGGTACAACCCCTTATAATTTGGTATATGGGAAGTCTTGTCATTTGCACGTTGAGTTAGAACACAAGGCGTATTGGGCGATCAAATGGTTGAACTTCGACATCAAGGAAGCCGGCGAGAAGCGGTTAATGGATATCAATGAGCTGGAGGAACTGCGTTTGAATGCTTATGAGAATGCCAAAATCTATAAAGAAAGGACGAAGAAATGGCATGACAAGCGCATCATTCCTAAGGAGCTTAAAGAAGGAGACTTTGTTCTACTCTTCAACTCCCGCCACCGCCTCTTTCCAGGTAAGTTGAAATCTAGATGGACCGGACCTTATGTTGTGAAACATGTTTTCCCTTATGGTGCAGTTGAGATTTGGGGGGAAACGAGTGGAAGCTTCAAGGTCAACGGTCATAGACTTAAGAAATACAAACCGGAAGTTCTGGTTGAGGAGGTTGCACCGCTATACCTTGTTTGAGAGATGCCGTACGGTCCAGCTAGCGACCTGATAACACGATTTATGACTTAGTTTTAGGCAATCATTTAGATTGTTTTTCACTCATTCATGCATGGTTTAGCACTAGTTCACGACGTTTGCACTCAATTCACGTACTTTGTCGAGATAGACGTCTACACGGACTTGTGCGTTGCTTTGTAGGTATTTTGGGAGATTTAAGAGCTAAAACGATACGTTTGAGGATCGTTCGTCAAGATGACACATCCTCGGACGCATTAGGATGCAAATTAAGGGCTAAGAAGGACTCATGGAACCTTACCAACACTAGCCATGCAACAAATCACAGCTTAATGATCCAAGGCGAAGTTTCTGCACAGAATCACGGTTCTCTGACACTCCACGGCCGTGGAATCACCCGTGGATTTTGCCAGATTCTTGTGACAGCTGTGCCACGACTCTCCTGGCCAGCTCATGCAAGTTTGTTATAAAAGTAGTCCTTTATTGGATGTGAGAGGCAGCTGGGAGCATCTTGGAGCAACTCTCCATTTCCATGACCTTCTAACAAAAATATTCTCCCAACAAGAAGTCTTTCTAGGAAGGAAAGTGCCCAAAAGGAAGGAGAAGAACTCCACTGAAGAGGAAGAGAAGAACACACCATTGCCACACTTTGATAGCTTTGTAGTGAAGAGTTTCAGATTTGATTTCTAGAGTTGTATGAACCATTTGAACCTTCTTTAAGAAGGATTGTGAGTTACTCTAATTCTATTTTCAGCTTGGTTTTGTTTTAGTTCACTTGTTCATCTCTTTTCCTTCATCATCTTGCAAATGGATGTCATGATTTTATGTTTCCTTGTTTCGATTTCTATGATGAATGTTGTAGGCTAAATAGATGTGATTCTAGGGTAAGGAAAGGATGATTATGGCTAGGACTATGATAGGACGGACTTAGATTTATCTTTGGATGACTTGTGTGTATGAACATAGCTGTTGTTAGGAATCACGGGTAGTGCCTGCCATTCCACGGCCGTGGATGTGTAGAACAGCCCGTGTTTTCTCCTGGTTCAATGAAGCTAGCTTTAGATTGTTAGAATGTTGAAATCCTAGGAGTTTGTTGAGTTAATCTAGCCTAGGGTAACCTAGTGTTAGCCACTAAGTGTTAGAAGAGACCTACCCGGTGGTTCTTACCCTTAGATTTCGAAGATTACAAACCCTAGGTAGTGGTGAGCCTCGTAAGCCGCCATTGGACTAAGTGTGCTAGGATAGTTGCTTAGAACTTCCCTTTCCGAGACTTACCCGGTAAGGATAGGTTAAGATTTCTAGGTAACAATCCGGTTTGTGTAGAATTCCGTTCCTTAGGTTCTTAGAGACTTACCCGGTGATAAGACCTAGGAAATGGACTAGTGGATCATGAGATTTACCCGGTGATTGATCCCAATCTAGAAACACTTAACCCCAACATAGTTAATCCAAAGAATGAATAGATTAGCTTGAGTCCTATGCCATAACTGGGACTCCCAACCCCTAGAATCCGTCTTTTCTTTCTTTGATCTATATCTTGTTTAGCTTGTTTATTTGTGTTGATTCATAGTTTAGTTGATTGCTTACTTACATGAATTGTGATCTTTGATTGATCACAAAAAACCAACCAAAAACATTTGAGATTTTCATTTCTTTATTTCTTTCTCATTTCTTAACTTAGATCTTCACTAGACTTAATCATAAACCGAATCAATCTCACCTTAGTCTTTATGTTCGACCTCGGAATACTATCCACACTACGAACGTCCCGTACACTGCGGGTGCGCTAGGAGTTAGGAGAAATATAACGAGTATAAATTTAAGACTTATTGTGCACACATCCTGAGCGTAACAAGTTTTTGGCGCCGTTGCCGGGGACTAGGTCTAGATTGAGTTTATTTTGTGATTGATTGTTAGTGTAGATCTTTCTTGTTGCTTTTGATCTCTCTTTGGTGTGTGTTTTTGCTTTTTAGGACATCTCTTATTCTCTAGGTATATGTGAAGATCTCGTGGTAAGGATTTAGCTCCATTCGATCCCGAACCGGAGAAAACCCTTAGATCTAGATCCAAGAGTATTAAGAAAGTAAAAGAGATGGCCGGAAGAGATCTCCAAGCTGAATTGGATGAAGCCTTAGAGCAAATAAGGCTAAGAGATGAGCTCTTGGAGGAAGAAAGGAGACTTGCCAATGAGAGGCAAGAAGCGACTAGGAGGGAGATTGATGAGATTAGGCAAGCCCTTGTACAAGGGGAGCTTAATCGTCAACAACCTCCACCTCCTCCACCACAACCGCAGCCGGCGCCTATGTTAGGGTTGTTCCCATTGCATTTGAGGAGCCACAAACCCTAGGGAGACGTATGGATCCGGCACAAAGAGCACACCGTCCGGGTGTGAACTTAGGAGATCCCGCTACCCACAATTATGAGCTCCGCCCTCAAGTTCTACAACAACCGGCAATTCAACAATTACCGGCCCAACCACAACCATCCCGGATTTTCTTACTCTAACCCGGATGGAGCCTTGAACCCTTCCTCCTCCACAAGCACAACTCCACCACCAAGAGCTTCACAAGAACCTCCACCCGGATTTACTCAACCTCCCAAGGATAGAACCGAAATAATGTTTGAGCAATTGCTAGGAAGGTTGAGTGGTCTTGAGAGCACCGTGACTTCTATTTCTAAAGCTCAAAAGGTTTTGGAAGCACAAGTGTTCCAAAAGGCGGGTGAAGCCCATAGAGATCCGGGAAAGCTTCCCGGAAGAACCGAAGACAACCCAAGAGGCCAAGTGTTGTCTATTACTACAAGGAGTGGGTTGAGCATGAAAGATCCTTTGCCCAAGGACAATGCTGAGGGAAAGCAAGTAGTGGTAGAAGAGGGAAAGTTGCAAGAAGATGGAGGCAAGAGCAAGGATGTAGAGCCAACCTATGTGGCACCGCCTCCATACAACCCACCACTACCGTTCCCACAATTAAGAGCAAGAGCTCGTTTGGACAATCACTTTGGTAAGTTCCTTGAACTAATGTCAAAATTGCATATTAACATTCCGTTCATGGATGCCATTTTAGGAATGCCGGCATATGGCAAGTTTTTGAAGGAAATACTCTCCAACAAAAGGAAGTTGGAGGAGTATGGGGAGATAAGAATGACTAAGAGATCCTCGGAATTGATCCAAACAATGAAGGAGGAGATTCCTCCCAAGCTAAGAGATCCGGGCTCCTTTTGTGTCCCAATTGGAGTGGGAGATGTGAAGTACGAGGCCCTTTGTGATCTTGGGGCGAGTGTAAGCATCATACCGCTTGCACTTTGCAACAAAGTTGGGCTAGGAGAGCCAAAACCGGTCAAGATGACCCTCTATATGGAGGATCGTTCTATCACTCATCCGGTTGGGATTTTAGAGGACAT
Organism: Fagopyrum esculentum; assembly: GCA_033239045.1. Classification (NCBI taxonomy): domain Eukaryota; kingdom Viridiplantae; phylum Streptophyta; class Magnoliopsida; order Caryophyllales; family Polygonaceae; genus Fagopyrum; species Fagopyrum esculentum. Next base: position 74,559,736 of record BSUD01000001.1, read on the forward strand.
CCCGGTGCAACTAGGAGGATTCTATGTGCCAATTGACTTTGTCGTCTTGGATATTCCGGCGGACTATCCGGTTCCTATCATCTTAGGAAGACCTTTCCTAGCCACTTCTGGATGCCTAGTGGATTGCAAGAACGGGACTCTCTCCTTCAACATTGGAGAAGAGAATATCAAGTTCAAGTTGTCCACAATGATGAAAGGGCCAACCCTTGATGAGGATGTTTTCAGCATAGTCGAGCATGAAGAATCTAGAGAAGTTGTGAGCTCGATCTTGATCAAGGACCCCTTGGAGAAGGTTCTTACCTTAAGCATGATGGAGGAAGGTGTTGAGGAGGCTTGCAATGAAGAGATCAAGGCCTTGGAAGCATTGGAAGAGGAGCCAAGAGTTGGATTTGAAGGCCACGAAGAGGTGTTGAACAGCTGCAAGTTCCACGGTCGAGATTTATCTTCCACGGCCGTCAAACTTTCTGGACAACTCCGGGAAGCAAGCTTAACAAGAACCACGGCCGTGGAAGATGAGCAAACCGTGTTTCCAGCCGTGGTTTTCCCTGGATCAGCCCTTGATGGTGATCAAGCTTCTAGGAACCAGGGAGATTCTTCATTTGCTTTGGATTCATCTCATCCAACCTTATTTGGATCGTCTTCAACCGATAAAGGTCCTCCTTCACTTGAACTTAAACCCCTCCCCTCTCATTTGAAGTATGCTTTTCTTGGTGAAAATTCTTCATATCCGGTGATTGTGAATGCATGCTTAAGTGATGATGAACTTGCTAAGTTGTTGCATGAACTAAGATTGCATAGGAAAGCCATTGGTTATACTATTGATGATTTAGTCGGCATTAAGCCTTCTTTGTGCATGCATAAGATAATGATGGAAGATAATCATAAACCCTCTATTGAACATCAAAGGAGATTGAATCCTATAATGAAAGAGGTAGTCAAAAAGGAAATCATTAAGTTGCTAGATGCGGGAATTATCTACCCTATCTCGGATAGTAAGTGGGTTAGTCCCGTTCATGTAGTACCTAAGAAGGGTGGGATAACCGTAGTAACCAATGAGAACAATGAACTAATCCCGACTAGGACGGTTACGGGGTGGAGGATGTGCATTGATTATAGGAAATTGAACATGGCATCTAGGAAAGATCACTTCCCTCTCCCTTTCATTGACCAAATGCTAGAAAGGTTAGCTCAACACTCTCATTTTTGTTACTTAGATGGCTATAGTTGATTCTTCCAAATCCCCATCCACCCCGATGACCAAGAGAAAACAACCTTTACATGTCCATGGGGTACTTTTGCATATAGGAGAATGCCATTTGGGTTGTGTAATGCACCCGCCACCTTCCAAAGGTGTATGATGGCTATCTTTTCGGAATACATAGAAAATATCATGGAAGTGTTTATGGATGATTTCTCTGTTTATGGTTCTTCCTTTGATAATTGCTTGGCTAACTTGTCATTAGTATTGCAAAGATGTGAGGAGACAAATCTTGTCTTAAATTGGGAAAAATGCCACTTCATGGTAAGTGAAGGGATTGTGTTAGGACACTTGGTGTCTAACCGTGGCATTGAGGTTGATAGGGCCAAGATTGAAACTATAGAGAAATTGCCACCACCTACCTCGGTGAAAGGGGTAAGGAGTTTCTTAGGGCATGCCGGTTTCTACCGGAGGTTTATTCAAGATTTCTCAAAAATTTCTAAGCCCCTCACTAATCTACTAATGAAAGATGTTGATTTTGTCTTTTCCAAAGATTGTCTTGAGGCTTTTTGCAGGTTGAAGAACGCATTGATCTCCGCACCTATCATGCAACCTCCGGATTGGAGTTTACCGTTTGAGATCATCTGTGATGCAAGCGATGTAGCCGTTGGGGCTGTTTTGGGGCAAAGGAAAGAAGGGCGTACTCATGCTATTTATTATGCTAGCAAGACGCTAGATGATGCCCAACTCAATTATGCTACCACCGAGAAGGAGTTGCTGCCGGTTGTGTATGCATTTGAGAAGTTCCGCTCATACCTTGTTGGAGCGAACGTCATAGTTTATACGGATCATGCTGCGATTCGTTATCTACTTACAAAGAAGGATGCCAAACCAAGGTTGATTCGGTGGATCCTTCTTCTTCAACAGTTTGATTTGGAAATACGGGACAAGAAGGGATCCGAGAACTCCGTAGCGGATCACCTTAGTAGATTGCCTCCATTAGAGCTTGAGAGAGACGACATCCTGATTGATGACTCATTCCGGAATGAGCAATTGCAAATGGTGGAGGAATACTTGTTCCAAGTGTCTAGAGGAAGTGAGCCATGGTATGCCGACATCGTGAACTACTTAGTGTGTGAAGAAGTGCCTCCTGGATTAACGTATGCACAAAGGAAGAAGTTCTTCAACGACGTGAGGCACTACTATTGGAGTGAACCACTTCTATTCAAGAGAGGGCCGGATGGAATGTTTAGAAGATGCATACCGGAAGATGAAGTGGAGAGTGTGATCCGGCATTGTCACTCCTTACCATGTGGAGGCCATGCTAGCTCACACAAGACGTGTGCAAAGGTATTGCAATCCGGTTTTTATTGGCCAAACTTGTTTAGAGATGTGCAAGGTTTTGTAGCGGCATGTGATGCTTGCCAAAGGACGGGCAACATCTCAAGGAGGAATGAAATGCCCTTGAACAACATCCAAGAAGTGGAAATATTTGATGTGTGGGGTGTTGACTTCATGGGACCATTCCCTTCTTCATGCGGCAATCTCTACATCCTATTGGCGGTGGACTATGTGTCGAGATGGGTGGACGCAATCGCCTCTCCTACAAACGATGCCAAGGTGGTGGTGCGGTTCTTCAACCGAGTGATCTTCCCTAGGTTTGGTACACCAAGGGTGATCATTAGTGATGCGGGGAAGCACTTCACAAATAGGAACTTTGGGGCGCTTTTGTCCAAGTATGGGGTGACTCATAAGGTGGCAACACCTTACCATCCCCAAACTAGTGACCAAGTGGAGATCTCCAACTGGGAGATCAAGGCCATCCTTGAGAAGACGGTGTCTAGGACTAGAAAGGATTGGGCTATGAAGCTCAATGACGCATTGTGGGCATATAGAACCGCCTTTAAGACACCAATTGGAACCACTCCTTACAAACTAGTCTATGGCAAGTCTTGCCATCTTTCGGTGGAAATGGAGCATAGAGCTTATTGGGCCATTAAGTGGCTAAATTTTGACCTCAAAGAAGCGGGAGAGAAGAGGTTGCTTGATATAAACGCCCTTGAGGAGATCCGGTTGGAAGCTTATGAGAATGCCCGGATCTACAAGGAGAGGACCAAAAGATGGCATGACAAGCGCCTCATCCCGAAGGAGTTGAGTGAAGGCGACCTTGTCCTTCTCTTCAACTCAAGGTTTCGGCTTTTCCCCGGAAAGCTCAAATCAAGATGGACCGGGCCATATGTGGTAAAGAAGATCTATTCCCATGGAGCTATAGAGATAGGAGGGGAACATTGTGGGAACTTTAAGGTGAATGGGCACCGGTTGAAGAAGTATATCCCGGGAGCTCCGGTGGACATGATTGCCCCACTTCACCTTGAGTAGACACCCCCGAGTTTGGTCAAGCTAATGACCTTAAAGAAGCGCTTGGTGGGAGGCAACCCATTGGTAACATCTTTCCCTTTTCATTTTTCGTTTTTGCTTAGATTTTTTTGTTTTTGTGTGCTTTGTGTGTTTTGTGTTTCGTGTGTATGCTAGAACATTAGTGACATTGGAAGCCTTTCTTGGCATATGAATGATGATGATGAACCCCTCACCAATTATGGGTGGAGCGGACGTGGAACTTGGACGGCTAGCGGGAGCCCAAGCCGGTAAAGATGACGCTATACCATAGACTTTGTCGTGCTTGACATTCCCGCAGATTATCCTATCCTTATCATTCTCGGGAGGCCATTTCTAGCAACTTCGGGTTGCAATGTTGATTGTAAGAACTGCAAGTTGAAGTTTAAAATTGGTGACGATCATGTTGAGTTTGAATTACTTGCAACAATGAATGAAGAGCCGCTGGAGGATGACATCTTCAATATTGATGATGAAGAAGAATCTAGAGAATTGGTGAGCTCTATCCTTATTAAAGATCCTCTTGAAAAAGTTCTTAGTTTTAGTAGAATTGAGGAAGGTATAGATGTCTTTTGTGATGCAGATACGTGAAGCTTGAAGGCATTGGAAGAAGATCCGGGAACTAGATTTGATAAACTGATTCAGGAGAAGAAAAGTACTTTAGGTTTCAGTTCGAGTTCCAGTACATCGACCGAGGTACTTTTTGGAGCAAGCGAGGTGTTTTTATCTAAAGAACATTTCGGTCATCCACCTCGGGCCCCGACCGAGGCAGCAGGCGAGATGTTATCAACTGAGGAAAACAAACTTTCTTATTCATTTTGTAAGGGTCACTTACCGCTGGTGGAGCACTCGCTTCACCAATTTTCTTATGGTAAAGAGCCTTGGTATGCTGATATTGTCAATTACCTTGTTTGTCAAAGAAATACCGCCCGGATTGACGTACGCTCAAAGGAAGAAGTTCTTCAAGGATGTTTGTCACTACTATTGGAATGAACCTCTACTGTTCAAGAGAGGACCAGATGGGATGCTTCGACGATGCATTCCGAAGAATGAAGCTGCTAGTGTCATACGACATTGCCACTCGCTTCCTTGTGGAGGACATGCTAGTGCTCACAAAACATGCGATAAGGTATAACGTTCTAGTTTCTTTTGGCCTACATTATGTAAAGATGTGCAAGCGTTTGTTGTCTCTTGTGATGCATGCGAATGAACAGAGAACTTATTTAGAAGGAACAAGATGCCAATCAACAATATTTAAGAGGTTGAAATTTTTTATGTATGTGGAGTTGATTTCATGGGACCTTTCCCATCATCCGTAGGGAACTTCAACATTCTCTTAGTTGTTGATTACGTCTTTAGATGGGTAGAGGCCATTGCTTCTCCCACTAATGACGCCATGTGGTTGTGAAGTCTTTCAATAGGACTATCTTTCCACGTTTTGGGACACCGCGCATCATCATCATCGATGGAGGGACACATTTCATCAACCGGAAGTTCAAGGCACTTTTATTGAAGTATGGGGTAACCCATAAGGTAGCAACCCCTTATCACCCTCAAACTAGTGGGCACGTGAGTTCTCGAATAGAGAAATCAAGGCAATCCTGGAGAAGACCGTTTCAAGGACGAGGAAGGATTGGTCCATGAAGTTGGACGATGCTCTTTGGGCTTATAGGACCGCATTCAAGACTCCCATTGGTACCACCCCTTACAATTTGGTGTATGGGAAGTCTTGTGATCTACCCGTTGAGCTGGAGCACAAGGCATATTGGGCAATCAAATGGTTGAATTTCGACATCAAGGAAGCCGGAGAGAATAGACTTTTAGACATCAATGAGGTGGAGGAATTGTGCTTAAACGCCTATGAGAATGCCAAGATCTACAAGAAAAGAACGAAGAGATGGCATGACAAAAATATCATTCCCAAGGAACTCAAAGAAGGAGATTTTGTTCTACTCTTCAACTCCCGCCTCCGCCTCTTTCCACTTAAGTTGAAATTTACATGGACAAGACCTTAAGTTGTGAAAACTATTTTTCCCTATGGTGCAGTTGAAATATGGGGCGAAACTAGCGGAAGCTTTAAGGTCAACGGTCATAGGCTTAAGAAGTACCAACTGGCAGTCCCGGCTGAAGAGATTGCACCATTACACCGTGTTTGAGGATGACGTATGGTCCAGCTAGCAACCTTAAACCAAGCGCTTCTTGGGAGGCAACCCAAGGTCTTGCTTTCTTTTCCCTTTTTCTACCTTAGTTTTAGATTGTTTGCTTCGTTTTGTTTTTGCGTCCTCTAGACAGAAACCAGATACTTTCTAAGGAATGATTACAGCTCAGGAACTACACTGGAAGGAGAGATGTTAGAGAAATTGAGAAGACAGAGCTTGACTGAGAGACATCTCGGGAGCAGTCACAGGTCCTCGACAGAGATGTTCTTGGCCAACCGAGGCGACTAGGTCTGACATCTAGTCTGACACCTCGGTCCACTCGGGACCATCTCAACTGAGGTGTAATCAAATTCAGCGAGAGGTATAAAAGGTGTGACGGTATCTCACTCTTGCCCGTTTTCCACCTTTTTTGGCTCGAAATCACCAGAGGAAGCAAGAGATTCAGTTTCCAAGCATCAAACAGCAAGGAAAACACTCCAATCTGCAAAATCTGGGGTATTTCGTTCCAAACCCTAACTCTTCCCTTCTTGTGTCGATTTTGAGTAGATCTGGCTTTGGTTGCCATAGTTTGTTGCTGAAAAGGATGTAAATACCCCTTAGGAAGCTTTTGGTAGTGTTTTTGTGGGATTCAGAGTGTGCTATCGAATAGCAGTTTGCCTCGATCCAGTCGAGTGTGTCTCGGTCGAGGTGTTCTTAGGACAACTGAGGTGTTCTTCATCCAGAAACATGAGCAACAGATTTGATCGTCAGTTGGCCTTGAGGGACAAACCTAGCAGTTAACACCAGTCTTCCCCTTCCTTTGCATCTCACTTTTCCATTCCGGTGATCCACAAGAGACACAAGAAGGATTATGATCTCCATGGTTGGTCTGGATGAGTTAATGGATATGAGGGCGCCGGCTTATCTGGAGCCGACGTTGGAGTTTGTCAGCTCAATGACTTACGTGCAGGAGCGTCAAGGAATCAAGTACCGCCTGCGGAACAGAAACTACGCAGTTCCTATGGATCAGTTTAGGGAGATTTTCGGCTTCCCTACACCGTCTGTGACTGATTTTCCTTCCAGAGCAGTGGCTTGGAGTTTTTGGGGCGAGATAGCCCATGTGACAGACCATAGTGACAGGTGGAGATCCGGAGATTCCCAGGAGCGTATTATTTTCCATCTTGCTTTCCGTCTTGCTCATAGGATTTTCAGTGAGACTCTTCCTGCGCGTACTAAAACGCCCCAGAAGGTCCGTCAGGGGGAGCTGCTGAGTTTGTTCTGTATGGTGACTGGAGGAGTGCCTAAATTTGCTGCCATGGTGGCAGATGATTTGCACACCTTGTACGCATTTTAGTTCCTCGTGGCCTTGGCACACCTTACGTTGCCATGCCATGGGAGATGACAGCTCTATTGGGGATTATGTGGTCATCTTAGTTTTTTATTTTTGATCATCAGTATTGGTCCACTACTTGGTTCCCTTGCATGCAGGATGTTGGAGATGCGGGTAATGATGATGATGATGATGAGGGGTATGATGGAAGAGCTGCCATGAAGACTGAGACTGATACCGGTGGCCCTAGTGTTCCCGTTGTCGATCTTGATAAGGCAATGGAGGATGAGAGAGAAGCACCACCTCCACCGCCACCTCAGTGCTGATCCCGCCGATTTAGAGATCCCGAGGCCCACAGACGGATTGATTATCTCACCGACCCGATGGTAGATGCCTACGTAGCCCTGACAGTTGACATCACTGAGCATTTCGCTGAGGAGCGCCGACACATTGAGGGATGAACGCGCCGGATGGAGGAGAGCCAGTACTTCACTAGACGGATCATGGAGATCCACCATCAGCATGTTATGGTCTATCCTTTTGATCCTTCCCAGCAACCCTTACATTCCACATCCACCACCGCCAATTGACGAGGATTACAGCTTCATGGATTTCTTATTTATTTATTATGCAGTTCAGCTATGTTCGGTGAGTTTTCTAATTCTCATGACTTATATTTGACCCATTGGGATAATGTGTCCCAAGTATGGGGTATTGGAAGCAAGTGAAGAAAAGAAAGTAAAAGTGATGTCGAGGTTGATGTGAACCCGAGGACACTTAAGGAGCTTGAAGATCAATAGACCAACATCACATTTAATGAAGATGGTCCTATGTCTAGGACTAAAACAAGGAAGATGTCGAGTGCTCTTTACTCTATCCTAAGGGATGTGTTTTCTTACGCTACTTTTCCTTGGATATCGAGTCAAGAGCTCGCTAAGGAAGACCCGGGATTAGTGACACTTTTAGTTCATAAGATCTGGGGATGACTTATGTTTTGGGCTATTTTTTAGTTGGTTTTTATACATTATGTTCAAACTTTCTCTTAGGGTATTTTTAGCACTTATAGGCTGAATATGGCAATTATGTTTTATGGGCTGAATTTCAGCACTTATGGGCTGAATATAGAAACTGTGTTTTATGGGCTGATTTTCAGCACTTATGGGCTGAATTAGATGTCTTCTATCATTATTAGGAAAATTAGCCCAACTCTAGGTGCTTAAATGTTTGGCAATATAGGTTACCATCCCTCCATAGCCAATATTTCCCGCTGAATTGTTCTTGACCTTGCTAAGGGTGGAGGCAAGCATAGTAGCACAATACGGAGAGTGACCGACAATCATAAAATAGAGAATGAAAAGCTCATCAGCCTTGAGCTTTTGGGGAGTCTCGGTCCTTGGGAAAAGGCACTCAGAAAAGATCCTATGGGCTATTTTGAGGGCAAGGTGGTAGATAAGCTTGGCTTTTGAGTCAGCCGGTTGCCAACGGTCCTTATGGCCTACAATCATAGCAATCTCTCCCAAAAACTCTTTAGCCTTGACACCTCTCGGAAACGTCCCGTTGAACGTATCGACAAACCCAAACAATGCTTCAAACTGAGCAATAGAAAAGTTGTAGTTACGTTCCATCAACCGAAAATATATCGTGCGGTTAACGGCGCTATGCTCAAAGGAAGTGATGAACTCCCTCGTAATATCCTCATAAGCATCTTTGCTAATGCTAGCAAACAAGGTCAATCCACCCCTATCCAACAACCATTTCAAATCCTCAACAACATTCAACTCCTCGCGTTCCTCAACCACAATGTACCTAGGAGCTATCACTTTGCGTTTATGAATTTTTACAATTGCTCCAATGTAATGATTATGGATTCTAGGGACTGTAGGGGTTGATGGGACAATGGGAGGAGGTTAGGAAGAGGACCCATCACCCTTCTATTTCTTGTTCCTGTTTGATTTCCTTGTTCCAAACATTTTCGATCAAAATCACCAAAACCACGGCCTGTTCTTCGATTTCCATGGCCGTGGAATCGTATGGCTGCCCGTGGAATCACTCGATTTCACTAAAAAACTCAGCAAATTAACAACAAACACAACAGCAGCAGTCCTAAACTACTTCTAAGTTCAATTCCGTTCAATTCTCCTAAAAATCTTCAAGAAAAAAGAATGAAATCAAACAAGGAGAAGATTGAGAAAAAACCTTGGGTTTGGATTTGAGAAATTCAAAATTCACATCCGATTGCCGAATGTTCGTGCAGTTTGTTGCTATAATCCTTTATAGAATCAGATTTGCTTCAATTTGGGCAGAAGAATCGCGCAAAATGATTATCGAATGAAGAAGCACGAGATTGCATAAGTGGCAGCGTGGTTTTGGGCGTGGAGGGTTTGTGGTTTGTGAGAAAATTGTGAAGAAGAAGAACTTATATAGGCCCGTAAAATTCATGAACACCATGGCCTGTCGGGGTGTTCCACGGCCGTGGAAACGTACGGACACCCGTGGAATCTAGTTCTTTTATTTGGTTAGCCTTTTTGGCCGTGGAATCCTCTGTTCTTGCCAAAAGTCCAAGTTTTGTCGTTCTTTTGGCTTTCTTATCTTCTTTTGCCCGTTTCTTATCCCTAACATCCAAAGACACAAACATACCGGAAGGCATCGACAAAAAACAAACAAGAACAACTATTCTAAACTAATCTAAGAAAGAAAACCAAAACAAAAGTAAGAATGCAATACCTTGGGTTGCCTCCCAAGAAGCGCTTTGTTTTAGGTCTGTGCTAGACCGGACTTTTATGTTTAAGTGAGGACAATCGGTGCGATTTCCTCAGTTTGGAGTTCCGGTGAGTACTTCTTATGTCGTTGATCATTCACTTTGAAACTTCCGCACTTCTCACCCCATACTTCAACTACACCATGGGGAAAAACATGTTTAATTACATAAGGTCCTGTCCAACGAGATTTAAGCTTACCGGGGAAGAGTCGAAGTCTAGAATTGAAGAGAAGAACATGGTCTCCTTCTTTGAAGTCCTTTGGAATGATATGCTTATCATGCCAACGCTTTGCTCTTTCTTTTTTAGATATTGGCGTTCTCATAGGCGTTTAAGCGGAGTTCCTCTAATTCATTAAGGTCCAAGAGACGTTTCTGTCCCGCTGCCTTCCTGCTGAAGTTCAACCACTTAACAGCCAATACGCCTTATGTTTCAGCTCCACCAGAAGATGACAAGACTTCTCATACACAAGGTTGTATGGTGTTGTGCCAATGGGAGTCTTGTATGCCGTTCTATATGCCCACAATGCATCATCCAACTTCAATGACCAATCTTTCCTTGTGTTTGATAACGTTTTCTACAGAATTCCTTTGATCTCCCTATTAGAAATCACCACTTGTCCACTTGTTTGCGGATGGTAGGGTGTGGCAATTTTGTGATTTACCCAATACTTAGCTAGTAGAGCTTCAAATAGACGGGCTATGAAGTGCGATTCTCCGTCACTAATGATGGTTCGGGGAGTCGCAAACCTTGGAAAAATAGTTCTATTAAAGAACTTAACAACTACCATTGCATCATTAGTTTGAGAGGCAACAACTTCAACCCATCTTGAAACATGATCTATATCTATAAGTATGTATTGGTTACCGCAAGATGATGGGAATGGTCCCATGAAGTCAACCCCCCAAACGTCAAAGATCTCTAACTCTTGGATATTGTTGAGATGCATTTCATTCCTCCTTGAAATATTTCGTGTTCTTTGGAAAGCATCGCAACAAGCAACAAAGGTTTGCACATCCTTAAATAAAGTTGGCCAAAAGAATCCGGATTGTAATATATTAGCGCTAGTCTTATGAGAGCTAGCATGTCCTCCCCAAGGAAGCGAATGACAATGACGAATGACACTTTGCATTTCGTCTTCAGGCACGCATCTTCTAATGATGCCATCAGGACCTCTCTTGAAGAGTAGAGGTTCGTTCCAATAGTATTGACGGACATCCCTAAAGAACTTCTTCCTTTGTGCATAGGATAGTCCGGGAGGTATTTCCTGACAAACCAAATAATTTACAAAATCAGCAAACCAAGGTTCGCTACCTCTAGAAATATGATCGATGCACTCTTCCATTACATGCAATTGTTCGTCTGGGAAAGAGTCATCAATAGGCAAGCAAATAGAATTTTCGCATCCTTTCTTGTCATGAATCTCAAGATCGAACTCTTAAAGGAGGAGAATCCACCTAATCAGCCTTGACTTTGCATCTTTCTTGGCAAGCAAATACCGAATTGCTGAATGATCCGTGTATACAATCACCTTCGCTCCTACAAGATAAGAACCAAACTTTTCAAAAGCATAAACAACAACAAGTAATTCCTTTTCTATCGTAGCATAGTTGAGTTGCGCTTCATCTAGCGTCTTGCTACCGTAATAGATGGTATGAGTGCGTCCATCTTTCTTTTGTCCAAGCACCGCTCCAACAGCTACGTCACTTGCATCCCACATGACCTCAAAGGAAAGATTCCAATCCGGAGGTTGAATTGTTGGGGCTGAGATTAGAGCTTCCCGAATCTTGTAAAATGCATCCAAATATTCTTTGGATAATTCAAAAACAGCATCGTTCATCAATAGATTAGTTAGTGGTTTAGATATTTTTGAAAAGTCTTTAATGAATCTCCTATAGAATCCAACATGTCCTAGAAAACTTCTAATTCCCTTCACCGAAGATGGAGGAGGAAGTTTCTCTATTGTCTCGATCTTCTCCTTATCAACCTGAATCCCTCTATTAGAGATCAAGTGTCCTAAAACAATGTCTTCCTTAACTATAAAGTGACACTTCTCCCAACTTAGAACTAAGTTCATGTCTTCACACCTTTGTAGAACAAGAGATACGTTAGCAAGACAATTATCAAATGAGGAACCATAAACAGAAAAATAATGCATAAAAACCTCCATGATTTCCTTAATGTACTCCGAGAAGATGGCCATCATACACCTTTGGAAGGTGGTTGGAGCGTTGCAATGTCCGAATGGCATCCTCCTATAAGCAAACGTTCCCCATGGGCACGTGAATTGTTCGCTCGAAAGTGTGTGCGTCAAAGTCTTAATATTTATATCTAGAACTCAAAGCAAAGCGAACCCGCAGTGTATGGATCGGCTGTAGTAAGGTAAGAATTCCAGAGTCAAACTCAGGGATTTGGTGAGAGTAAATTCAAATTCAATTGTCTAGCGAAAATGCAAAAGCTTTTGTGATTAAAAAAGGGGGAAATGATTCCAAGGATTCAAGTATCCGATTTCGGCTTTCGATTCAAGACACTTCTAATGTATATAAGGACAGAGTTTATATTGTCAAGATTATGTGTTCAAAGGTAGGTATCGTACGGCGAAGTTCCAAAACCTATTTATCTAGTCCAAAGGTTCTCTCTATAAGGGTTGTTGAGGCTGCAATATAGAAAGATCTAAAAACAAGAATTATGTTCAAACTAACTATCTAAAACCCCAGGATATGACTCTCCAAGGTAAAGAATAGAAAGTACACTTAGAATCTTAATAAAGGATGTTGAGTCTCTCTATTACCCAATTCTTGTAATCTAAATCTATTAAATGTAGGATCAAGGTTGAAGTCTCTTCATACACTCAAATAGAGGTTAAAAAGGTTAAACAAGGTTGGGATTTAGACAAGGATTAGTTTTGGTTAAAGATTAGTTCAATCAAAGTTCGTCAGAAGAATAAATCGTGCTATTCATAGGAATATCGGCCGATTTACCTCAAGAACATGTCGATTTTCTTGTTATCACAAAACTAAAATCTAAACTCTCAGGGTCCAAATGTTTGAATGAGTTCAGTCTATCATCATCTAAGCCTTAATCATCAACTATTCTCCCTAGAATCACAATGGTTTTAGCCAACCATTTTCAAAATCGAATCAAATTAAAGATTGAGTGAAATAATTCAAATGAACTTGAATCTTGAATAAAAATTCAATAACCTTCAAATCTGTAAACCAATCTCGAAACTGATCAATGTATCTCTCAATTAACTCAATATCGTATTCAAAAACCACAAAGACTTCAATGGAACAAAGAAATCTCACAAATAGAATCAAGATTGACTTCGCGGCAAAAGTGCTTCAATCCTTCTCCAAGAATCTTCAATCGCTTGCTAACGTGTAAAGATTTCCCGCTGCGGCCTCTTCGTTTTCATTCCTAGGGTTCCAACCTATAGTTTCTTGCTAATGGGCCGTTTGGCAAATCCCTTCTCAAGCCCAAAATTGATGGGCTTTGTGTCGTCTTTACCATTTGGCCGAAAAACAAAGAAAATCGGGCTGGCCGAGTTACCCATAAAACCGTTCGATTTTTAATGATAAAAATCGTCCGATTTATATAGCAAATGGCACGATTTTCTTCAACAGAAAGTGCTCGTCTTTTGGCTTGTTTTCTTCCTCTTCTTTGTGCTTCTTTTACGCAATTCCTTTGCTCTTTGTGACTCCTCTAGGACTCCTTTAGCTTCCTTAATGACCTTAGATGCTCCTTGCTCCACTTTTGCTTTCAAATCCACTCCATTTAACTATAATCCAACCAAAACTTGTGTAGACCTCTATTTCTGAAATATTATTAAATAGAACACAAAAGGTACACAAGTTCTCCCTAAATGCAAGGTAAATCGAGGTAAACCTCTACAATATGCATGATTATAATGGTATATAATTCATGCCATCAAAATACCCCATACTTGCCCCTTGCTTGTCCCTAAGCAAGACGCAAATTTAGAATACAAGATGTCATGGATTATATATGTATGAAAACTCAAAAGCTTTTCTTTTGACAGTGCTTCTTCTTATTGGATCACCCTCAAAGGGATGTTTCAAGGCATAGGAAGGCAAGGTATGTATCAATAATAACAATAACATGGACTAACTCTCTTTTCTTTCTCAAAAACACAAATAAAGGACATGATAAAGATGTAGAGGTAATTAATATCAAACAAGTCTAAGCTATGAAGTCTTAAATACATGCATAAAAGTCTCAAGGTCTTCTAATCAAAGATAAGGTCTAAGAAATGTGTTAAGGGAGGGAATTCTTTTAGGCAATTGTGGTGCTAATCCGGGAAAGAGAAACAACATAATACCTTCAAGAACTTTACTTCACCGCACAAGCTTTGCATGTAAAAGCTTTGCTTTCTTTATACTTTACTTTTTGAGAGTATGGATAGAGGTGCACAATAACCGAAGCCTAGGAGATCGGCGTTTCTCAATTTCGAGATGCCTCAAACCCTTGATGAACATACCATATCCCGTTAGGACTTGTCGTTCAATCGGACTTTGGCAAGACACAAACACCCGGCTATGTGAATGGTGCCGTGTTACTCATCCTCATGTTCAACGTCCCCAAACTTATGAATTGCTACACTTTCACTTAACACATTTTCTTTGGCCCTCCCACATCAAACATGCCTTTTTTCAATCAGTTATCCTAATTCCCGGATGGTAAAAGGAGGGTCACATATTTCATTGAGGAGCTAGCATGATCAAGATATGAAAAGAGAAAAGAAATGAATTGCCTTGGTCATTCTTATATGATGTAAAAGAACTTGCAATATAGCTTCGACTATTATTTCATTGTCTTATCAACACATCTAAATCATATAACTTATTCATGTGTTCAAGTAACAAAAGTAAGCTCATTCATGCTTTGATTAAAATCTCAACATAACCAAGTCATCTTTTTGCCTATCCACATCACAATTCTCATCATAGAGGTCATTTCCATCATAAGAAGCACAAAAATTTTTGAAAACTCATAGTAATTGAAAAATAGCATGCAAATGTGAATGTCATAGTGGAAAGCAAATAGTGCAAGAGTTATCACAAGCCAAATCATTGATAACAAGATTTATGACTTAGGATTAGGTAATCATTTAGATAGATTTCTCACTAATTCATGCACGTTTTGGCATTGGTTCATGACATCTTCGCTCAATTCATGCACATTTCTAGAAAAGACGTCTACACTACCTTTTATCGGTTTTGTAGGTAATTCGGGGATCTATTGGACGTTAATCGATACATTTGAGGGCCAAGCCTCATGATGGTACACATCCAAAGCCTTGGAGGAGCATAATTGGAGCAACAAAGGACACAAAGACCACTATTGGTGCAAGCAATGGAGCAACTCATGGCTAGACGATCATAGCATGCTTCTGTTGAAGAAAATCGACCTACACCCAGGAAAATCGGCCGATTTTTTCCTCTGGGTCGATTTTTGGGCCTTTGACAGCTTAAAGCCACGTGTCCCACGATCTCTTGTCCGTCCTTGCTCTTGGTGGAGAATATAAGTGGTCCTGCAGGTGGTTGCTGATCATCTCTCCTCTCCCACACTCTCATTTACAACTCATCAATTTGGAGAAAGATTGGAGGAGAAGAAAAGCTCTCAAAGATTGAAGGAAGAAGAAGAACACCATTCTAAGAGTCTAGAGGGATTTTGAGTGATTTTGTAGTCTTGGATTGAAGAACTAATTGCAAGGATTGTTAAGAACGTTTTGAATCTTCATTTTAGAGTTTGTAAGTCTTGCTACAACTTGGATTTGGTTGAGATTTATTGATTTTGCTTACTCATCTTTCATTATCCATCTATGAACACCATGTATGCTTGTTTGATGATTTCGGATCTTGATATGCATATTATTGGCTAGTTTATTGTGATTCTAGAGTGATGGATTGATGGTTATGGCTTGGGTGATGATAGGATGGGCTTATATGTTAGTTTAGGATGATTTGTATGCACGAAACCCATTCCAGGGACAAAAATCGACCTGTTCTTCATCTAGATCGTCCGATTTTTTGTATGATCCACCCGATTTTCTTCTCTGTTGTTCTTTAATTGATGAATATGCATGCTAGGGTCCTTGGTTGTTTAAATCCTAGTGTTTGTCAAGCCTAATTTAGCTTAGAATCACCTAATGCTACCAATCTAAGTGAGGGAAGAGATCTACCCGATGATTTCCGACCTTAGATACCTAAGATGATGAATGCTAGGTAGTAGTGAGCCTCATAAGCCGCTATTGGATCGAATGTGCTAGGATTATTACTTGAGATTTCCCTATTCCGAGACTTACCCGGTAAGGAGAGGGTTACCCTTAAGTAGCATCTAGTTTGTGCGGAATTCCTTACTCTAACCCCTTGAGACCTACCCGGTAATAGGAGTTTGATGCGGGATTAGTGAAGTGAGAGACTTACCCGGTAATCGCTTCCATTAGTGAACATTCTTTCCCAAACAACGCAGCTTGTCCTTAGAATCCTTAGAATCCTTAGAACCTTGAGTCCAATGCCATAACCGGAAATCTTGACCTCTAGAATCTACTTTTCTCTCTTGATCATATACTTGTGCTTTGTGTTACTTGTTTCTTTGCTAGCTTGAGCTGTTAGTTGTTTTATTATCTTGCTTGACTTGTGATCTTTGTTTGATCACCATAAAAACCAACAAAACATTGAGTTTCCATTTTCTTTGTTTCTCATCTTATCTTAGTCTAGATTCACACTATCTTTGATCATTGCTTGACTCGATTTCACCTTAGTCTTTGTGTCGACCTCGGAATACTTACCTTTCTACAAACGTCCCGTACACTGCGGGTTCGCTAGGTAGTTTAGGAGATTAGATTCGAGTTTATAAATGTAAAGCTTTTTGTGCTATTTCCTAGCGTAACAAGTTTTTGGCGCCGTTGCCGGGGACTAGGTCTAGATTGAGTCATTTTGTGATTGTTTGTAGTGTAGATCTTTCTTGTCGCTTTTGATCTCTCTTTGGTGTGTGTCTTTGCTTTTCAGGACATCGTCTCTCTCTTTAGGTGTATGCGAAGATCTCGTGGCAAGGATTTAGCTCCATTCGATCCCGAACCGGAGAAAACCCTTCGATCTAGATCCAAGAACATCCGAAAAGAGAAAGAGATGGCCGGAAGAAACCTCCAAGCTGAGTTGGATGAAGCCTTAGAGCAAATAAGGCTAAGAGGTGAGCTCTTGGAGGAAGAAAGGAGACTTGCCAATGAGAGGCAAGAGGAAACTAGGAGGGAGATTGAGGAGATTAGGCAATCCCTTGTTCAAGGAGAGCTCAATCGCCGACAACCTCCACCTCCTCCACCACCGGTGGTACAACCGCAGCCGGCGGTTAATGATAGGGTTGCGCCCATTGCCATTGAAGAGCCACAAACTTTGGGTAGACGTATGGATCCGGCACAAAGAGCACACCGTCCGGGTGTGAACTTGGGAGATCCCGCAGCCCACAACTATGAGCTCCGCCCTCAAGTTCTACAAATGATCCGGCATAATCAATTTGGAGGGATGGAAGGAGAGTCTCCTCACCAACATTTGATGAATTACGAGATTTTGATGGAGACTCTTAGACCGCCAAGATTGGAGAGCAACAACCATAAGCTTAGGGCTTTTTCCTTCTCTCTTAAGGACAAGGCCTTAGCTTGGTATCAATCTATTCCACAAGGGCGAGTTGGTACTTGGGAGGAGATGACAACCGAGTTTTTGACTAAGTTCTTCCCACCTTCCAAGACTACCGAGTTAAGAGGGAAGATCAATGCCTTCGTGATGAAGGATAGAGAGAGTTTGTTCAAGTCTTGGGAGAGATTCAAAGATCATCTCCTAGATTGTCCACACCATGGCATACCGAAAATTGAGCTATTGGAGATCTACTTCAAGGGGCTTGAAGAAGATAGCCAATTCAAGCTTCAATCCCTTTCCGGTGGGACATTTATGGAGAAGCATGTAGATGATGCTTGGGAGTTTGTGGAGAAACAAGCTCTTGTGATTGAGAAATACTCCCATAGGAAGAGTGAAGGGAGAAAGGCGGGAGCATATGAGGTGAGTGAGGTCACCATGAGCAACTTCAAACTCGACGCCATCAACAACGAGCTAAAGTCCTTGAGGGAGTTGTGCGCTACAACCTTGAAGAACCAAGCAACCCCTCAAGTGCTTCCACAAGCCAACCTATCTTCCAAGGAGGAGGATGTGAATTACATGGGAAGGGGCAATTACAACAATTATCAAGGCCCAAGGAACATCAACAACAACCGGCAATTCAACAATTACCGGCCCAACCATAACCATCCCGGGTTTTCTTACTCTAACCCGGATGGAGCCTTGAACCCTCCCACTTCTACAAGCACAACTCCACCACCAAGAGCTTCACAAGAACCTCCACCCGGATTCACTCAACCTCCAAAGGATAGAACCGAAATGATGTTTGAGCAATTGCTTGGAAGGTTGAGTGGTCTTGAGAGCACGGTGACTTCTATCTCAAAGGCTCAAAAGGTTTTAGAAGCACAAGTGTTCCAAAAGGCGGGTGAAGCACATAGAGATCCGGGAAAGCTTCCCGGAAGAACCGAAGAAAACCCAAGAGGCCAAGTGTTGGCTATTACAACAAGAAGTGGGTTAAGCATGAAGGATCCTTTGCCCAAGGACAATGCTAAAGGGAAGCAAGTGGTGATAGAGGAAGAGACTTTGCAAGGAGATGGAGGCAAGAGCAAGGATGTAGAGCCAACCTATGTGGCACCGCCTCCATACAAGCCACCACTACCGTTCCCTCAATCACGAGCAAGAGCTCGCTTGGACAATCATTTTGGTAAGTTCCTTGAACTAATGTCTAAATTGCATATTAACATTCCGTTCATGGATGCTATTTTAGGGATGCCGGCATATGGCAAGTTCTTGAAGGAAATACTCTCCAACAAAAGGAAGTTGGAGGAGTATGGTGAGATAAGGATGACTAAGAGATCATCGGAGTTGATTCAAACAATGAAGGAGGAGATGCCTCCCAAGCTAAGGGATCCGGGATCCTTTTGTGTGCCAATCGGAGTAGGAGAAGTGAAGTATGATGCCCTATGTGATCTTGGGGCAAGTGTAAGCATCATTCCGCTTGCACTTTGCAACAAGGTTGGGCTAGGGGAGCCAAAGCCAGTCAAGATGACCCTTTACATGGCGGACCGCTCAATCACTCATCCCGTTGGAATCTTGGAAGACATCCCGGTGCAACTAGGGAAGTTCTATGTGCCCATAGACTTCGTTGTTTTGGACATCCCGGCAGACTATCCGGTTCCTATCATCTTGGGGAGACCTTTCCTAGCTACTTCCGGATGTCTAGTAGATTGCAAGAATGGGACTCTCTCCTTCAACATTGGAGAAGAGAACATCAAGTTTAAGCTATCAACAATGATGAAAGGGCCAACCCTTGATGGAGATGTATTCAACATAGTTGAAGAGGAAGAGTCTAGAGAGATTGTGAGCTCAATCTTGCTCAAGGATCCGCTTGAGAGAGTTCTTAGCTCGAGCTTGATGGAGGAAGGAGTTGAGGAGAGTAGCAATGAAGTAATCAAGGCCTTGAATGCATTGGACGAGCTACCAAGTGTTGGATTTGAAGTGCTAGAAGAAGAGGAAAACTGCCAGAAAAATCGACCTGCCTGGCAAAAATCGGCCGATTTTTGTACTTGTGCTGAAATTTCAGCCAGTTTTGCCAAAACAGAAACTCAGATCGACCCACTGCTTGAAAAATCGTCCGATTTTTCTTCCTGGACCGATTTTCCTGAGTCTTTTCAGCACCAACCACTTGAGTGTGAGCAATCATCAAGGGACTTCAAGGAGGCTTCCATGGCTTTGCAATCATCTCAACCTACATTGTATGGATCGTCTCCAACCGAAAAAGGTCCTCCTCAACTTGATCTTAAACCTCTTCCTTCTCATTTAAAGTATGCTTTCCTTGGTTCAAATTCAACTTATCCGGTGATTGTGAATGCATCTTTGAATGATGATGAGCTTAATAGATTGTTGAATGAATTGAAACTGCATAGAAAGGCAATAGGATACACCATTGATGATCTTGTTGGCATCAAACCCTCTTTGTGCATGCATAGGATAATGATGGAAGATAATCATAAGCCCTCTATTGAACATCAAAGAAGACTAAATCCTATAATGAAAGAGGTAGTTAAGAAGGAGATCATAAAGTTGCTAGATGCGGGAATTATCTACCCTATCTCGGATAGTAAGTGGGTTAGTCCCGTTCATGTAGTACCTAAGAAGGGTGGGATGACCGTAGTGACTAATGAGAACAATGAACTAATCCCCACTAGAACGGTTACGGGATGGAGAATGTGTATTGATTATAGAAAGCTTAATATGGCCTCTAGGAAAGATCACTTCCCTCTCCCCTTCATTGACCAAATGCTAGAGAGGTTAGCTCAACATTCCCATTTTTGCTACCTAGATGGCTATAGTGGATTCTTCCAAATCCCTATCCACCCCGATGACCAAGAGAAAACAACCTTTACATGTCCATGGGGTACTTTTGCATATAGGAGGATGCCATTTGGGTTGTGTAATGCACCCGCCACCTTCCAAAGGTGTATGATGGCTATCTTTTCGGAATACATAGAAAATATCATGGAAGTGTTTATGGATGATTTCTCTGTTTATGGTTCTTCTTTCGATGATTGCTTGGCTAACTTGTCCTTAGTATTGCAAAGATGTGAGGAGACAAATCTTGTCTTAAATTGGGAAAAATGCCACTTCATGGTAAGTGAAGGTATTGTGTTAGGACACTTGGTGTCTAACCGTGGCATTGAGGTTGATAGGGCCAAGATTGAAACGATAGAGAAGTTGCCACCACCTACCTCGGTGAAAGGAGTAAGGAGTTTCTTAGGGCATGCCGGTTTTTACCGGAGGTTCATTCAAGATTTCTCTAAAATTTCCAAGCCTCTCACTAACCTACTAATGAAGGATGTTGATTTTGTCTTCTCCAAAGATTGTCTTGAGGCTTTTTGTAGGTTGAAGAACGCTTTGATCTCCGCACCCATCATGCAACCTCCGGATTGGAGCTTACCGTTTGAGATCATGTGTGATGCAAGCGATGTAGCCGTTGGGGCTATTTTGGGGCAAAGGAAAGATGGGCGCACTCATGCTATTTATTATGCTAGCAAGACGCTAGATGATGCCCAACTCAATTATGCTACAACCGAAAAGGAGTTGCTAGCGGTTGTGTATGCATTTGAGAAGTTCCGCTCATATCTTGTTGGAGCGAAGGTCATAGTCTATACGGATCATGCTGCGATCCGTTACCTCCTTACAAAGAAGGATGCCAAACCTAGGTTGATTCGGTGGATCCTTCTTCTTCAAGAGTTTGATTTGGAAATCCGGGACAAGAAGGGATCCGAGAACTCCGTGGCGGATCACCTTAGTAGACTACCTCCCTTAGAGATTGAGAGAGATGACATCCCGATTGATGACTCATTCCGGGATGAGCAATTGCAAATGGTGGAGGAGTGCTTGTTCCAAGTATCTAGAGGGAGTGAGCCGTGGTATGCCGACATAGTGAACTACTTGGTGTGTGAGGAAGTACCTCCCGGTTTGACATATGCCCAAAGGAAGAAATTCTTCAAGGATGTGAGGCACTACTATTGGAGTGAGCCACTTTTGTTCAAAAGAGGGCCGGATGGAATGTTTAGAAGATGCATACCGGAGGATGAAGTGGAGAGTGTGATACGCCATTGTCATTCCTTGCCATGTGGAGGGCATGCTAGTGCACACAAGACATGTGCTAAAGTGTTGCAATCGGGCTTCTTTTGGCCTAGCTTGTTCAAGGATGTGCAAGGCTTTGTGGTAGCTTGTGATGCTTGCCAAAGGACGGGCAACATCTCAAGGAGGAATGAGATGCCCTTGAACAACATACAAGAGGTAGAGATATTTGATGTATGGGGAGTGGACTTCATGGGACCATTCCCTTCTTCATGTGGCAACCTCTATATCCTATTGGCGGTTGACTATGTTTCAAGATGGGTGGAGGCAATCGCCTCTCCTACAAATGACGCCAAGGTTGTGGTGCGGTTCTTCAACCGAGTGATCTTTCCTAGGTTTGGAACACCAAGGGTGATCATAAGTGATGGAGGAAAGCATTTCACCAATAGGAACTTTGGAGCACTTTTGGCTAAGTATGGGGTGACTCATAAGGTGGCAACACCTTACCATCCCCAAACAAGTGGCCAAGTGGAGATCTCCAACCGGGAGATCAAGGCCATTCTTGAGAAGACGGTATCAAGGACGAGAAAGGATTGGGCTATGAAGCTCAATGATGCCTTATGGGCATATAGGACCGCTTTCAAGACACCAATTGGCACCACTCCTTACAAGTTAGTCTATGGCAAGTCTTGCCACCTTCCGGTAGAGATGGAGCATAGAGCTTATTGGGCCATAAGGTGGTTAAACTTTGACCTCAAAGAAGCCGGTGAGAAGCGTTTGCTTGATATAAATGCTCTTGAAGAGATCCGGTTGGATGCTTACGAGAATGCTCGGATCTACAAGGAGCGAACCAAGCGATGGCATGACAAGAGGATCATCCCGAAAGAGTTAAGTGAAGGAGACCTTGTCCTTCTCTTCAACTCAAGGCTGCGGCTATTCCCTGGAAAGCTCAAATCAAGATGGACCGGGCCATATGTGGTGAAGAAAGTTTTCCCTCATGGAGCGGTAGAGATAGGAGGAGATCATTGTGGTAACTTCAAGGTGAATGGGCATCGTTTGAAGAAGTACATCCCGGAAGCCCCGGTGGAAGTGATTGCCCCACTTCACCTTGATTGAAACGCTCCTGAATTTGGTCAAGCTAATGACCTTAAAGAAGCGCTTAATGGGAGGCAACCCATTGGTACATATTTTTCCCTTTCTTTTTCTTGCTTTTGTTTAATCTCACTCTTGGTGTGCTTTGTTTTTCTTTTGTGTTTTTGGGTGCTAGATCTTGTTGATTGTCATGAGTTATGAGATGTTGGAGGTCATGTGAAAGCCTCACGGAGCTATTGAAGGGACAAGATCCAAGCACATAGACGAGGAGGAAATCACCCAGAAAAATCGGACTGTTCATGCACAAAAATCGTCCGATTTTCTGGGCAACTGGGCCGATTTTTCCTCTGTAAAGGAAAGTGATGATCCCCAATCAAGTATGGGTGAAGCGGACTTGGAACTTGGACGGCTTGCGGTGCCAAGCGCGGGTTCCGACACCATAATGAAAATCAAAGAGCTCTCTACCATCCTTGATCGTTCATCCACCATCATCATCCAAAGTGAACCGAAATACCAAAGCATCACCAATTTTACATTGTGAGAACTCTCTTTCACTTCTTTATTTAGTTTACACATTAGGGACAATGTGTTTCTAAGTATGGGGTGGGGTTTTCATGATCACTTGCATGATTAGCATCTAGGATAGTTTAATTTTGTCACATGTTTCATTATGTCTTGCATTGTACATACATATTTCGAAAAATCCAAAAAATCAGAAAATTTAAATATTTTTGTGCTTTCTAGGCTTGGATATGACCCTAATGATGAACCTTGTCTTGTGAATTGGCTATGGATGACCTTATGTGTCAAATTGATGATAGCATATGTGGACTTGAAGTACTTATCTTGAATCCCATGAATGATTTGTGATCATGAATGTTTGCCCTGATTGAATTGAGTATTGAAAGTCGAAATTGCATGCTAGTTCTTGCACATCATATAGGAATAAATAAGGCAATTCATCTTTCTCTACCTCTCATCTTGATCATGTTGTTTGAGCACCTCAATTGATGAAAAATTTGACCTCTTTTGACCCATCCGGGAATAGGAGCATGATAGTGTGTTGATGTGTGTGAAAAGCAAGTGTGGGGTGAAGTTGTTGATGAAAGAATGATGTGAATGAAATGCTGAAATTGTTGTGAAAGTGTAGACAAAAATATAGGTTTGGGGACGTTGGTTTAAATGACAAGTAACTCGGTACACTTCACATAATCGGGTGTTGGTGCCTTGCCAAAGTCAAATAAACCGATAGTCCTAACGAGCTTTGGTATGTGTGCCCGGTGTGGATGCATCTCGAAAAATAGAAAAAGCCCGAGAATGGCTAATCACCAAGGTTTCGGCTTTTGTACACCAATGCCATAGTCTCAAAAATAAAAGAAAGAAAAGAAAATGAAGAAAAATATACACTTAAGGGAAGTTGATAAATGTGAAGTTGTGGTTGTTTAGTTCCTTTCCCGGATTAGCATCACAAAGCCTAGAAAATTCCCACCTAATCACAACGTTTCTTAGCCTTTTCTTTCCTAAGTCCTTGTGACCTACTTGCATGTGTGTAAGACTTAGTGATTTAGATTGGATGTACTCATGATCATCTTGACTTCTTCATCTTTACATTTCATTGCATGCTATCAAGTTAAGTGTAATTGTCTTTCCATGCTTTCATTTATTTGATACATAATTACTTGTCCATTGCCATGAAACATGACTATGAAGGTGATCCAATATTAGAAGCACAAACCCAAAAAGATTTTGCCATTTTTCTGCATACATAAATCATGTCATCTCTTAGTCTATAGTTGGGAATTTGCTCGGGGACGAGCAAACCTTAAGTATGGGGTATTTTTGATAACAAGATTTATGACTTAGGATTAGGTAATCATTTAGATAGATTTCTCACTCATTCATGCACGTTTTGACATTAGTTCACGACGTTTACACTCATTTCGTGCATATTTCTAGAAAAGACGTCTACACGAGCTTTTGTCGGTTTTGTAGGTATTTTGGGGATCTATTGGACGTTAATCGATACATTTGAGGGCCAAGCCTCATGATGGTACACATCCAAAGCCTTGGAGGAGCATAATTGGAGCAACAAAGGACACAAAGACCACTATTGGTGCAAGCAATGGAGCAACTCATGGCTAGACGATCATAGCATGCTTCTGTTGAAGAAAATCGACCTACACCCAGGAAAATCGGCCGATTTTTTCCTCTGGGTCGATTTTTGGGCCTTTGACAGCTTAAGCCACGTGTCCCACGATCTCTTGTCCGTCCTTGCTCTTGGTGGAGAATATAAGTGGTCCTGCAGGTGGTTGCTGAGCATCTCTCCTCTCCCACACTCTCATTCACAGCTCATTGATTTTGGAGAAAGATTGGAGAAGAAGAAAAGCTCTCAAGGATTGAAGGAAGAAGAAGAAGACCATTCTAAGAGTTTTGAGTGATTTTGAGTTACTTTTGTAATCTTGGATTGAAGAACGTTTGCAAGGATTGTTAGGAACGTTTTGAATCTTCATTTTAGAGTTTGTAAGTCTTGCTACAACTTGGATTTGGTTGAGATTTATTGATTTTGCTTACTCATCTTTCATTATCCATCTATGAACACCATGTATGCTTGTTTGATGATTTCGGATCTTGATATGCATATTATTGGCTAGTTTATTGTGATTCTAGAGTGATGGATTGATGGTTATGGCTTGGGTGATGATAGGATGGGCTTATATGTTAGTTTAGGATGATTTGTATGCACGAAACCCATTCCAGGGACAAAAATCGACCTGTTCTTCATCTAGATCGTCCGATTTTTGTATGATCCACCCGATTTTCTTCTCTGTTGTTCTTTAATTGATGAATATGCATGCTAGGGTCCTTGGTTGTTTAAATCCTAGTGTTTGTCAAGCCTAATTTAGCTTAGAATCACCTAATGCTACCAATCTAAGTGAGGGAAGAGATCTACCCGATGATTTCCGACCTTAGATACCTAAGATGATGAATGCTAGGTAGTAGTGAGCCTCATAAGCCGCTATTGGATCGAATGTGCTAGGATTATTACTTGAGATTTCCCTATTCCGAGACTTACCCGGTAAGGAGAGGGTTACCCTTAAGTAGCATCTAGTTTGTGCGGAATTCCTTACTCTAACCCCTTGAGACCTACCCGGTAATAGGAGTTTGATGCGGGATTAGTGAAGTGAGAGACTTACCCGGTAATCGCTTCCATTAGTGAACATTCTTTCCCAAACAACGCAGCTTGTCCTTAGAATCCTTAGAATCCTTAGAACCTTGAGTCCAATGCCATAACCGGAAATCTTGACCTCTAGAATCTACTTTTCTCTCTTGATCATATACTTGTGCTTTGTGTTACTTGTTTCTTTGCTAGCTTGAGCTGTTAGTTGTTTTATTATCTTGCTTGACTT
>BSUD01000001.1:74585780-74818141 GCA_033239045.1 Fagopyrum esculentum
GACATAGTGAACTACTTGGTGTGTGAGGAAGTACCTCCCGGTTTGACATATGCCCAAAGGAAGAAATTCTTCAAGGATGTGAGGCACTACTATTGGAGTGAGCCACTTTTGTTCAAAAGAGGGCCGGATGGAATGTTTAGAAGATGCATACCGGAGGATGAAGTGGAGAGTGTGATACGCCATTGTCATTCCTTGCCATGTGGAGGGCATGCTAGTGCACACAAGACATGTGCTAAAGTGTTGCAATCGGGCTTCTTTTGGCCTAGCTTGTTCAAGGATGTGCAAGGCTTTGTGGTAGCTTGTGATGCTTGCCAAAGGACGGGCAACATCTCAAGGAGGAATGAGATGCCCTTGAACAACATACAAGAGGTAGAGATATTTGATGTATGGGGAGTGGACTTCATGGGACCATTCCCTTCTTCATGTGGCAACCTCTATATCCTATTGGCGGTTGACTATGTTTCAAGATGGGTGGAGGCAATCGCCTCTCCTACAAATGACGCCAAGGTTGTGGTGCGGTTCTTCAACCGAGTGATCTTTCCTAGGTTTGGAACACCAAGGGTGATCATAAGTGATGGAGGAAAGCATTTCACCAATAGGAACTTTGGAGCACTTTTGGCTAAGTATGGGGTGACTCATAAGGTGGCAACACCTTACCATCCCCAAACAAGTGGCCAAGTGGAGATCTCCAACCGGGAGATCAAGGCCATTCTTGAGAAGACGGTATCAAGGACGAGAAAGGATTGGGCTATGAAGCTCAATGATGCCTTGTGGGCATATAGGACCGCTTTCAAGACACCAATTGGCACCACTCCTTACAAGTTGGTCTATGGCAAGTCTTGCCACCTTCCGGTAGAGATGGAGCATAGAGCATATTGGGCTATAAGGTGGTTAAACTTTGACCTCAAAGAAGCCGGTGAGAAGCGTTTGCTTGATATAAATGCTCTTGAAGAGATCCGGTTGGATGCTTACGAGAATGCTCGGATCTACAAGGAGCGAACCAAGCGATGGCATGACAAGAGGATCATCCCGAAAGAGTTAAGTGAAGGAGACCTTGTCCTTCTCTTCAACTCAAGGCTGCGGCTATTCCCTGGAAAGCTCAAATCAAGATGGACCGGGCCATATGTGGTGAAGAAAGTTTTCCCTCATGGAGCGGTAGAGATAGGAGGAGATCATTGTGGTAACTTCAAGGTGAATGGGCATCGTTTGAAGAAGTACATCCCGGAAGCCCCGGTGGAAGTGATTGCCCCACTTCACCTTGATTGAAACGCTCCTGAATTTGGTCAAGCTAATGACCTTAAAGAAGCGCTTAATGGGAGGCAACCCATTGGTACATATTTTTCCCTTTCTTTTTCTTGCTTTTGTTTAATCTCACTCTTGGTGTGCTTTGTTTTTCTTTTGTGTTTTTGGGTGCTAGATCTTGTTGATTGTCATGAGTTATGAGATGTTGGAGGTCATGTGAAAGCCTCACGGAGCTATTGAAGGGACAAGATCCAAGCACATAGACGAGGAGGAAATCACCCAGAAAAATCGGACTGTTCATGCACAAAAATCGTCCGATTTTCTGGGCAACTGGGCCGATTTTTCCTCTGTAAAGGAAAGTGATGATCCCCAATCAAGTATGGGTGGAGCGGACGCGGAACTTGGACGGCTTGCGGTGCCAAGCGCGGGTTCCGACACCATAATGAAAATCAAAGAGCTCTCTACCATCCTTGATCGTTCATCCACCATCATCATCCAAAGTGAACCGAAATACCAAAGCATCACCAATTTTACATTGTGAGAACTCTCTTTCACTTCTTTATTTAGTTTACACATTAGGGACAATGTGTTTCTAAGTATGGGGTGGGGTTTTCATGATCACTTGCATGATTAGCATCTAGGATAGTTTAATATTGTCACATGTTTCATTATGTCTTGCATTGTATATACATATTTCGAAAAATCCAAAAAATCAGAAAATTTAAATATTTTTGTGCTTTCTAGGCTTGGATATGACCCTAATGATGAACCTTGTCTTGTGAATTGGCTATGGATGACCTTATGTGTCAAATTGATGATAGCATATGTGGACTTGAAGTACTTATCTTGAATCCCATGAATGATTTGTGATCATGAATGTTTGCCCTGATTGAATTGAGTATTGAAAGTCGAAATTGCATGCTAGTTCTTGCACATCATATAGGAATAAATAAGGCAATTCATCTTTCTCTACCTCTCATCTTGATCATGTTGTTTGAGCACCTCAATTGATGAAAAATTTGACCTCTTTTGACCCATCCGGGAATAGGAGCATGATAGTGTGTTGATGTGTGTGAAAAGCAAGTGTGGGGTGAAGTTGTTGATGAAAGAATGATGTGAATGAAATGCTGAAATTGTTGTGAAAGTGTAGACAAAAATATAGGTTTGGGGACGTTGGCTTAAATGACAAGTAACTCGGTACACTTCACATAATCGGGTGTTGGTGCCTTGCCAAAGTCAAATAAACCGATAGTCCTAACGAGCTTTGGTATGTGTGCCCGGTGTGGATGCATCTCGAAAAATAGAAAAAGCCCGAGAATGGCTAATCACCAAGGTTTCGGCTTTTGTACACCAATGCCATAGTCTCAAAAATAAAAGAAAGAAAAGAAAATGAAGAAAAATATACACTTGGGGGAAGTTGATAAGAAAATTTGAAGTTGTGGTTGTTTAGTTCCTTTCCCGGATTAGCATCACAAAGCCTAGAAAATTCCCACCTAATCACAACGTTTCTTAGCCTTTTCTTTCCTAAGTCCTTGTGACCTAAATGCATGTGTGTAAGACTTAGTGATCTAGATTGGACATACTCATGATCATCTTGACTTCTTCATTTTCACCTCTCATGCATGCTTTCTAGTTAAGTATAATTGTCCTTTCATGTCTTCATTCATTTTATGCATAATTGCTTGTCCATTGCCATGAAACATGACTATGAAGGTGATCCAATATTAGAAGCACAAACCCAAAAAGATTTTGCCATTTTTCTGCATACATAAATCATGTCATCTCTTAGTCTATAGTTGGGAATTTGCTCGGGGACGAGCAAACCTTAAGTATGGGGTATTTTTGATAACAAGATTTATGACTTAGGATTAGGTAATCATTTAGATAGATTTCTCACTAATTCATGCACGTTTTGGCATTGGTTCATGACATCTTCGCTCAATTCATGCACATTTCTAGAAAAGACGTCTACACTACCTTTTATCGGTTTTGTAGGTAATTCGGGGATCTATTGGACATTAATCGATACATTTGAGGGCCAAGCCTCATGATGGTACACATCCAAAGCCTTGGAGGAGCATAATTGGAGCAACAAAGGACACAAAGACCACTATTGGTGCAAGCAATGGAGCAACTCATGGCTAGACGATCATAGCATGCTTCTGTTGAAGAAAATCGACCTACACCCAGGAAAATCGGCCGATTTTTTCCTCTGGGTCGATTTTTGGGCCTTTGACAGCTTAAAGCCACGTGTCCCACGATCTCTTGTCCGTCCTTGCTCTTGGTGGAGAATATAAGTGGTCCTGCAGGTGGTTGCTGATCATCTCTCCTCTCCCACACTCTCATTTACAACTCATCAATTTGGAGAAAGATTGGAGGAGAAGAAAAGCTCTCAAAGATTGAAGGAAGAAGAAGAACACCATTCTAAGAGTCTAGAGGGATTTTGAGTGATTTTGTAGTCTTGGATTGAAGAACTAATTGCAAGGATTGTTAAGAACGTTTTGAATCTTCATTTTAGAGTTTGTAAGTCTTGCTACAACTTGGATTTGGTTGAGATTTATTGATTTTGCTTACTCATCTTTCATTATCCATCTATGAACACCATGTATGCTTGTTTGATGATTTCGGATCTTGATATGCATATTATTGGCTAGTTTATTGTGATTCTAGAGTGATGGATTGATGGTTATGGCTTGGGTGATGATAGGATGGACTTATATGTTAATTTAGGATGATTTGTATGCACGAAACCCATTCCAGGGACAAAAATCGACCTGTTCTTCATCTAGATCGTCCGATTTTTGTATGATCCACCCGATTTTCTTCTCTGTTGTTCTTTAATTGATGAATATGCATGCTAGGGTCCTTGGTTGTTTAAATCCTAGTGTTTGTCAAGCCTAATTTAGCTTAGAATCACCTAATGCTACCGATCTAAGTGAGGGAAGAGATCTACCCGATGATTTCCGACCTTAGATACCTAAGATGATGAATGCTAGGTAGTAGTGAGCCTCATAAGCCGCTATTGGATCGAATGTGCTAGGATTATTACTTGAGATTTCCCTATTCCGAGACTTACCCGGTAAGGAGAGGGTTACCCTTAAGTAGCATCTAGTTTGTGCGGAATTCCTTACTCTAACCCCTTGAGACCTACCCGGTAATAGGAGTTTGATGCGGGATTAGTGAAGTGAGAGACTTACCCGGTAATCGCTTCCATTAGTGAACATTCTTTCCCAAACAACGCAGCTTGTCCTTAGAATCCTTAGAATCCTTAGAACCTTGAGTCCAATGCCATAACCGGAAATCTTGACCTCTAGAATCTACTTTTCTCTCTTGATCATATACTTGTGCTTTGTGTTACTTGTTTCTTTGCTAGCTTGAGCTGTTAGTTGTTTTATTATCTTGCTTGACTTTTGATCTTTGTTTGATCACCATAAAAACCAACAAAACATTGAGTTTCCATTTTCTTTGTTTCTCATCTTATCTTAGTCTAGATTCACACTATCTTTGATCATTGCTTGACTCGATTTCACCTTAGTCTTTGTGTCGACCTCGGAATACTTACCTTTCTACAAACGTCCCGTACACTGCGGGTTCGCTAGGTAGTTTAGGAGATTAGATTCGAGTTTATAAATGTAAAGCTTTTTGTGCTATTTCCTAGCGTAACAATCATCAAAATTAGTACAAAGTGCATAGAGTGCTAAGATGAAGTAAAAGATATTGTAAGTACCCCCACCCCATACTTAACATACACACTGTCCCCAATGTGAAAATCAAGCATAAGATGGAGAAAAAGACTTACAATGTAAAAGAAGTGGAAGCTCAATCCT
Source organism: Fagopyrum esculentum (assembly GCA_033239045.1). NCBI lineage: Eukaryota > Viridiplantae > Streptophyta > Magnoliopsida > Caryophyllales > Polygonaceae > Fagopyrum > Fagopyrum esculentum. The sequence continues at coordinate 74,590,850 of BSUD01000001.1, forward strand.
CGGTCGGTGGTGGTGGAGGTGGAGGATACGGATACATCGGTGCACTAGGATCATAGAAGTGGCCGAACTGATGGTAGTATAAGTCTCTCATCTAGCCGTCGTAGGAGGAGTGCCTGGCGTCCGTCTCCTGCCGGTATTCCTTGAACCGAGTGTTCAAGGTGTCTTAGTCGGTGTGGAGAGCGTGATAGTCCGTGCGGAGGCTCTGGAAGCTAGAGACTAAGTCTCTAAAGTTCTGGGGAAGTCGACGTCCTCGTCCATGGCCTAGGGCATGTGCAAAAGAGTGGCAAGGTGGCTGCATGTCGTCCTTTGTCTCCTCAATGCCTCTACTAGTCCTGTTAGGTCCTGCACCATGAGTGTCGGTGTCCATGGCATCCGTGGCATGACCACTATGAGTGTCACTCTCGAACTCGAGCATGTTCCCCTGGTGTGCTCCATCCTCATCATCCTCCTCATCCTCAGTGTCACCTGCATCATCATCATAATACAAAGGAGGAGATATCTCCTCAAGCACCAATTCGAATGTCTCCTTCCAATTCCTCTTGTTCCGAATAGTGTATTCGGACTTCCAAATGATCTCTGATGGCTTCTTCTTTGCATCCTTTGCCCATGGCATGGGCACATGAAGGGTTCCTTTCCCTCGAGGAATCAAAACCTGTCGAGCAACTAATCTCTGTGAACCTATATGCTGGGCACTCTCAGCTAGAGTGCAACCCGAGAAGTCTAACCCCAATGCTTTAGCCACATGAGTGACAAGGCCTCCAGCACAAATGTCACCCTTAGCCTTGTTGGCTATCTTTCCTAGATAGTCAGCAATTAAGGAGGTGATGTTGGGGACGGTGGTGCATGTCATACAGTACAAGATGAAAAGCTCGTCAGCCTTGAGCTTCTGTGGGGTCTCCGTCCATGCAAATAAGCACTCGCTAAGGATCCTATGTACTACCTTAAAGGAGAGGTTGTACATACTAGTCTCCTTCGAATTCCCGGGTCTCCACTTATCCCCACCATACTCTCCCACTGAAATGGTCTCCTAGAAGGCACTAGCACTAACTCCTCTCGCAAATGTGCCTGCATCAGAGTAGGAAAAACCAAACAAATCTCCAAAGGTATCAATATACATAGCATGATTTTGGTTCATGAGGCGGAAGGTAACCATCCTCTCTCTAGGGTCATGCTCAAATGTGCTAAGGGACTCTAGGGTGATCTTGGTGTATGCATCTTCCCTAATCAAAGCAAACTGTCTCAACCCAACTCTATCGAGCACCATGTCCATATCCTCTCGAACAAACAAGGAGTCTAAGTCGGCTAGCATGATGTATCGAGGAGGGGTGAATAAACGATCTAAAATACGTTCATATCTTTTCTTGTGTTTGGATAGGGGAGGTGGAAGCTTTGGAATGGTTTGAGAGGGTGGTGGAGGTGGGGGAGGGGCTTTGGAAGAAGATCCCTTCTTCTTCCCCGCATTTCTAGTTATTCTCTTCAAGGCATCCATTTTTGTAACTAAAAATCGACATGTTCTTGGGAAAAATCGGACGATTTTTCTGGGTTGAGTCGATTTTTCTGTCGATTTCAATGGTTCTCACAATTCTATAAACTTCTGACTAAACTATCACCACACACAGTCTCCTATAGTAATTCCTAAGCAAACTTAGGTTTCGGAATGAAAAACCTGAATTTTGGATGGATGAGTCGATTACCGAGCTTTTTGTTGCTAGATTCTTGTTCCTTGTTGAAAATGCTTCAGGTTAGGGCCAATAATCTTTCAAAACGATTAAGGAATGAGGAAATGAGAGGGTGGGTGATTTTTGGATCTTTTGAGAGAAGGAAATCGGGAATGGAGGTTGTGTGGAATCAGGGAAAATCGACTTGCTTAATCGTTTTGAAAGAAAAATGGGACGATTTATCTAGAGGGGGTCGATTTGGTGAGTCGATTTTTCTTCCTGTTGTAAAAAATCGACTTGCTTAGTTCCTGAATTTAACGATTTGCTTTGTGTAACTCGATTTCCTTCCTTGTTCTTCTTGAAAATTGAGAATTGAACTAATTTAAGCTTCCCTACTTCATTGATCTCTCAAATTGGACCTAATTTCTTGTAATCATTGACACAACAAACCAAGAGTGCATCGAGGAACAAACAAAAGCGAAAATAAACGAAACAAAGCAACTAATCTAAGCTAACTAAGTGATGAAAGAAGGGAAAAGTTATACTATCATGGTTTGCCTCCCAAGAAGCGCTTGATTTATCGTCTTTAGCTGGACGGTGTATGGTTTTATGTTCAATGGAGGAGGATAGGAGCTATCTCCTCAACCGGAGCTTCCAGTGTGTATTTCTTCAACCGTTGGACATTAACTTTAAAATTTCCGCTTTGTTCACCCCATACTTCAACTGCACCATGAGGGAAAATTCGTTTAATTACATAAGGTCCTGTCCAACGGGATTTAACCTTACTTGGGAAAAGTCGAAGCCTTGAGTTGAATAGAAGGACTTGATCTCCTTCTTTCAGATCCTTTGGAATGATATGCTTATCATGCCAACGCTTCATCCTTTCCTTGTAGATCTTTGCGTTTTCATACGCATTTAGACGGATCTCATCTAGCTCGTTGATATCTAAAAGTCGCTTCTCTCCGGCTTCTTTCATGTCAAAGTTGAGCCACTTGATGGCCCAATATGCTTTATGCTCTAGCTCTACAGGAAGATGACAAGATTTACCATAAACGAGATTATATGGAGTCGTACCTATCGGTGTCTTAAAGGCAGTTATGTACGCCCATAATGCATCGTCAAGTTTCATTGTCCAATCCTTCCTTGTTTTAGAGACAGTTTTCTCTAAAATTCCCTTGATCTCTCAATTGGATATCTCAACTTGTCCGCTAGTTTGCGGATGATATGGTGTAGTTATCTTATGGGTCACCCCATACTTAGCCAATAGAGTCTCAAATCGACGGGCTGTGAAATGCGTTCCTCCGTCACTAATGATTGTTCGGGGAGTTCCGAATCTTGGGAAGATCGTTCTATTGAAGAACTTCACCACTACCATTGCATCATTAGTAGGAGAAGCAATTGCCTCAACCCATCTTGAGACATAGTCTACGGCAAGAAGTATGTATTGGTTTCCGAAAGAAGATGGGAAAGGTCCCATAAAGTCTACTCCCCATACATCGAAGATCTCTACTTCTTGAATGTTGTTGAGAGGCATCTCGTTCCTTCTAGATATATTACCTGTCCTTTGACAAGCATCACAAGCAACAACATCTTTTTGCACATCTTTGAATAGTGTAGGCCAAAAGAAACCGGAACGAAGTACCTTAGCACAAGTCTTGTGGGAACTAGCATGTCCTCCACATGGAAGAGAATGGAAATGGCGGATGACACTTTCCACCTCTTCTTCTGGGATACATCTCCTGTATATGCCATCGGGACCTCTTTTGAATAGAAGAGGTTCATTCCAATAGAAGTGTCGCACGTCCTTAAAGAACTTCTTTTTTGAGCATACGAAAGTCCGGGGGGAATCTCCTGACAAACAAGGTAATTTACAATGTCAGCAAACCATGCATCATTACCTTTTGAGATGTGTTGAAGACACTCTTCAATCTCGTGTAGTTGCTCGTCAGGGAATGAGTCGTCTATAGGAAGTTCATCCGGCTCGTCGGTGAGGTGTGGAAGACGACTAAGATGGTCAGCAACGGAGTTTTCCGACCCCTTCTTATCACGAATCTCCAAATCAAACTCTTGTAAGAGTAAGATCCATCTTAGAAGCCTTGTCTTCGCATCCTTCTTCGTGAATAAGTAGCGAATTGCTGAATGGTCTGTATGGACAATCACCTTTGCACCTACAAGATAGGAACGGAATTTATCAAAAGCGTAAACTACAGCTAAGAGTTCCTTTTCCGTGGTGGCATAATTTGATTGAGCCTCGTCTAGCGTCTTGCTAGCATAGTAGATGGCATGAGTGCGACCATATTTCTTCTGTCCAAGTACGGCTCCTATAGCGACGTCGCTTGCATCGCACATGACCTCGAAAGGAAGAGTCCAATCGGGTGGTTGGATGATTGGTGCTGAAATCAAAGCTTCTTTAATCCTGCAAAAAGCATCTAAACAATCTTTCGAGAATTTGAAAGTTGCGTCTTTCATTAAAAGATTAGTTAAGGGTTTTGAAATCTTAGAAAAATCCTTTATGAATCTCCTATAGAAGCCTACATGTCCTAGGAAGCTTCTAATTCCTTTTACAGAAGAGGGAGGAGGTAGCTTCCCAATAGTTTCTATCTTAGCTCTATCAACCTCTATTCCTCTTTGTGATACTAGATGACCTAACACAATCCCTTCAGTGACCATGAAGTGACACTTTTCCCAGTTTAAAAATAAGTTAGTATCCTCACATCTCTTAAGAACTAATGAAAGGTTAGAGAGACAGTTATCAAAGGAAGAACCGTATACCGAAAAGTCGACCATGAAGACTTCCGTGATATTTTCTACGTATTCGGAGAAGATTGCTGATAACGTGATTTATGACGTTAGTATAGGCATACATTTAGATAGTTTTTCCCGTTATTCATGCACGGTTTGAGATTAGTTCACGACGTTTACACTCATTTCATGCATATTTCTAGAAAAGACGTCTACACGAGCTTTTGTCGGTTTTGTAGGTATTTCGGGGATCTTTTGGACATTAATCGATACATTCGAGGGTCAAACCTCATGGTGGTACACATCCAAGGCTTTGAAGGAACATAATTGGAGCAATGAAGCACACAAAGACGCTTGTTGGTGCAAGCAAAGGAGCAACTCATGGCTAGATGATCATAACAAGTTTCTGTTGAAGGAAATCGACCTACACTCCGGAAAATCGGCCGATTTATTTGGCTGGGTCGATTTTCTTGCATTTGACAGCTTAAGCCACGTGTCCCACGATCTCTTTGTCCGGCCTTGCTCTTGGTGGAGAATATAAGTGGGCCTGCAAGCTGTTGCTGAGGGATTCATTCATTCTCTCCTCTCTCCCACATCCTCTAGCATCTTCCCAAAGACTCTTCCAATTGGGAGCTCTCTTCAAGACACCCTTGTGGGTGTTCTTGAGGGAGATTAGTGTAGATTTTAATTTCGTAGTAAGATTTGAGTGATTTTTGTGAAGAAGCTTGTTGAAGGTTGTAAGATCTGACTTGGAGCTACATTTGGTGTGTTGAAAGACTTGTTTTGAGCTCAAATCCAGCTAAGTTTCATTGCTTTCATTTCCTTACTTCATCTTCTTGCTATGGATTCCATGTATGCTTGTATAATGATTTTAGATCTTGAAATGCATGTTGTTGCCTAGTTTATTGTGATTCTGAGTGATGGATTGATGGTTATGGCTTGGGTGATGATAGATTGGACTTATATGTTAGTTTAGGATGATTTGTATGCACGAAACCTAACCCAGGAAGAAAAATCGGGTTGTTCTTCACAGAGATCGGCAGATTTACCCATGACCCACCCGATTTTTCTCTCTGTTGCTCTTTAATTGATGAATCTGTATGTTAGGATGTTAGGTTGTTGAAATCCTAATGTTTATTAAGCTTAATTTATCTTAGGATCACCTAATGCTATCAACCTAAGTGAGGGAAGAGATCTACCCGATGATTTCCGACCTTAGATACCTAAGATGATGAACTTTAGGTAGTAGAGAGCCTCACAAGCCGCTATTGGATCGAGTGTGCTAGGATTATTGCTTGAGACTTCCCTTTTCCGAGACTTACCCGGTAAGGAGAGGGTTGCCCCTTAAGTGGAGTCCGGTTTGTGTAGAATTCCCTACTTTAACCCCTTGAGACCTACCCGGTAATAGGAGTTTGATGCGGGATTAGTGAAGCATGAGACTTACCCGGTAATTGCTTCCATTAGAGAAACACCCTTTCCCAACACCGCAACTTTATCCTTAGAATCTTTAGAAGCTTGAGTCCAATGCTATAACCGGAAATCTTGACCTCTAGAAATATCATCAGTCCTTGTGTTCGACCTCGGAATACCCGGTAAGGAGAGGGTTGCCCCTTAATAGGAGTTTGTTTTATTACCTTGCTTGATCACCACAAAAACTCAACCAAAAATATCATCATTTTCATTTCTTTATTTCTTTCTCGTTTCTTAGACTAGATTTGCACTATCTTTGATCATTAAATGACTTGATTTCGCCTCAGTCCTTGTGTTCGACCTCGGAATACTTTCCTTCCTACATAACGATCCGTACATTGTGGGTTTCGCTAGGTAGTTTAGGAGATTAGATCGAGTTTATAAATGTAAAGCTTTTTGTGCTACACAACCTTAGCGTAACAAGTTTTTGGCGCCGTTGCCGGGGACTAGGTCTAGATTAAGTCATTTGATTTTGATTGCTTTTAGTGTTTATCTTTCTTGTTACTTTGGATCTTGTGTTGTTTTTGTCTTTGCCTTTTCATGTTTGCCATCGACGGATTCTACCTCCAAGACGACCTTGACGACATGGAGTATGAGGGATGGATGGAAAACCATGATCTAGGACCTCTCCATGATAAGTTTGAGTATTGGGAGGAGTTCAATGCCTATCATGAGTCCCATGATCAAGCTCACATGACTACATTGCCTTATGTGGAACCTCACCATCAACCTCACAATGATCGATTGGAGTCAATGCTAGAAGAAATGTTGAGGAAGATGGATAATCTAGAAAGCAACCTTTCTTCCATTTCGAGTGCCCACATGGTGCTTGAAGCGGAAGTATTCCAACAAGAGGAGGTTCACCATAAGGAGATCCAAGAATTACCCGATTCAACCATAGCCAATAGAGACCTTGAGGAAGAGTTGAATGAAGCTCGGGAGCAATTGTGGCTAAGGGATTTGGCCCTGGAGGATGCAAGAAGATTGAATGTCGAGAGAGAAGAACAAATGAGGAGGGAGATTGAGGAGATTAGGCATGCTCTTATGCTAGGAGATCCTACCATCCTTCAAGGCTTACCTCCACCTCCTTCACCTTTGGAGGAGTGTAATGAACTACTCTCACCCCCGGACATCCTTGCCATCAACCCCGGAACCACACTTGAAGAGCTCACGAGGGAGGGCCCTAAGTTAACTTCAACTCCTTCCAATCCTTTCTTGCTCGCCCGGAGTACACACGAAGATTGGAGTCCCTTTCCTAAGGAGTCCCCCATGTTGAATGATGGAGGCAAGCATGATGGATCCATGATGGTTATGAAGCACCTCAATGAAGAATTCTTTCAAAGAACCGGCCTTCTTTGGATCATAGAGGATGAGGATGGCAAGCATCTCACCGGTGTGACCGCGGAGTATCAATTGTCTAAGTATGGGGTGGCACCTATTGCTGCAACTCCATACTATCATCAAGGGAGCGGTGATGAAGGATTCTACTACTCACCGGTGAAGAGAGAACTTAAAGCTTATTTGGGCATCAAGTGGCCCTTGCTTGTCATCATGGATGCCGGAAAGCGATGGTTGCTTGGACTCCTCAAGCAAACCATGGTATTCGAGGTGGATTGACACATCCTCTGAGTTTGGTCAAGCTAATGACCTAAAAGAAGCGCTTCTTGGGAGGCAACCCAAGGGTAACAACTTTTTCCCTTTTCTCTTTCGTCTTCGTTTTTGCTTTTGTTTTTGGTGTGCTTTGTTTTTCTTTTGTGTTTTTGGGTGCTAGATCTTGTTGTTGTCATGTGTGATGAGATGCTGGAGGTCATGTGAAAACCTCATGGAACTGCTGCAGGTACAAGATCCGAGCACATGGATGAGGAAGAAAGCACCCAGGAAAATCGGACTGATCTTGCACAAAATCGGCCGATTTTCCTGGGTAGTTGGTCCGATTTTTCCTCTGTCAAGGAAAGAGATGATCTCCAATCAAGCATGGGTGGAGCGGACGTGGAACTTGGACGGCTTGCGGTGCCAAGCGCGGGTTCCGACACCATAATGAACATCAAGAGCTCTCTACCATCCTTGATCGATCATCCACCATCATCATTCGATGTGAACCGAAATACCAAAGCATCACCAATTTTACATTGTGAGGACTCTCTTTCACTTCTTTATTTAGTTTCCACATTGGGGACAATGTGTTTCTAAGTATGGGGTGGGGTTTTCATGATCACTTGCATGATTAGCATCTAGGATAGTTTTTTTAGTCACATGTTTCATTACGTCTTGCATTGTACATACATATTTCGAAAAATCCAAAAAAATCAGAAAATTTTAAAAATTTTAGTGCTTCTAAAGCTTGGGAATGACCCTTATGATGAAATTGTCTTGTGAATTGGCTATGGATGGCCTTATGTGTTGAATAGATAAATGCATATGTGGACTTGAAGTACTTATCTTGAATCCCATGAATGATTTGTGATCATGAATGTTTGCCTTGATTGAATTGAGGATTGAAAGTCGAAATTACATGCTAGTTCTTGCACATCAATTAAGAGTGATTAAGACAATTCATCTTTCTCTACTTCTCATCTTGATCATGTTGTTTGAGCACCTCAATTGATGAAAAATTTGACCTCTTTTGACCCATCCGGGAATAGGAGCATGCTAGTGTGTTGATGTGTGTGAAAAGAAAGTGTGGGGTGAAGTTGTTGATGAATGAATGACGTGAATGAAGTGCTGAATTTGTTGTGAAAAGTGTAGAAAAAAATATAGGTTTGGGGACGTTAGTTTAAATGACGAGTAACTCGGCACCATTCACATAATAACAGTGGAGGGACATCCTAGAGCCTCTTCGATCGGAGCCAATAGCCGGCTTCAGTCCCCATCTCTGCGAAAGAAGTCGAGCAGGTACGGCGTCCCCAAACCGCAGGTGCGAGTGGCATCTGATCCGCAAGTGCGCCTTCCTCTGACCGCGAGTATGCCCCAACGACAGTAAGCTCGTTCTGTACTTCTTCCTCGTGTGTGCGAGCACGCTGAACCCGACTAATTGGGTAAGGACCGCAACCCTCTCCTCTGCTTGCCCCTCTCTATATATGTGCTGATTAGAACCCCTGTTTGTGTCGTGAAACCTTCTAGAGCAGCCATCGAAGATGATTCGAAGGGCTGAGACGTCTCCTGAATTTTCTGCACTGATGAACAGTCAGTTTATGGTCCGATTTTTGGGTAAGCTAGGATCTTCCTTTTTGGCTGATTTTCGGATATGTCATAGTCAGTATTGCATAGTAGATCATACTGAAATTTGAGCTTATTCTGAATTATAGTTTAGGAGATATGATTTTCTCAAGTTGGCTCCTCATGCAGTTTTTTTTTGGTATGCTGAGTTTGAGGAAATTTGCTTGAGATGCAGTTTTGTGGAATACATTTGGAGGGGTTATTGACTTCTGTTAGACTTGAATTTCTGACACGTTATAGTTGATATAGTATAGTAGATCATACTAAAATTTTAGAGGAATCCATGCTACGGTTTGAGAGTTATGGTGTCTCAAAGTTGACTCCTCACACAGTTTTTATAACTGTGCTGAGTGTTAGGAAAAACAGCATGTGATGCTGTTTTTATAAATAGTTTTGAATAAGAGTTTGATCTCTGTTTGACTTGAATTTTGGATATGTTATAGTTGGCATGTTGTGGTGGAACATATTAAAATTTGGGATGGATCCAGCTAGTAGTTTAGGAGTTATGAATTTTTGAAGTTGAGACCTTAAACAGTTTTCTGGATGTTGCTGAAATGGTTAAGTGCTGGAATTTTCTGGGTTGTGCAGTCATGTTTGGGCTTAGGTTTGGACACCTTAGAAACATAATCCACCGTTCAATTTTTAGTATGTTATAGAGTGTCATACATAGTTCAACTTATCAAAAGTTGAGACCGATCCAACGGTCGGATCTGGATCCATAGGAGCTCAAAGTAGGCTAGTTGAGCTGTTTGAGAAAGAACTCAGAAATTGGCTAAGTATAAATTTCTGGTTTTGGAACCGACTTTGAGAATTTGTGTAGAAGTGATTATTATGTATTTTTAGGGAAATTCTGACTACTATGGATAGAGTGCATAGCATAAAAGATTTAGAGATTTATGTTAGACTTTTTTATATTTTTTATTCGGTGCTCATATATTAAGCCAAAATCGGACCTTGACGACTTTTTATAAAAGTCAAGAATGTAGTTAACTCTTCTAAATCTTTAGCAAACTTCCCTTTGAGAGTTTGAGTGTGGTTTTGAGTTCCAAGGAATAGTTTGGAACTTTGTTATGGAATTTTATAAAGTTTCGGGACCAGGGTAAAACAGTCAATTATCCGTATAAGGGTATTTTGGTAATTTATCTGATGATAGAGTTAAATATCTTACAAGTCAGAGACTTCTAATTAAGTGGGATATATTATTGATCCACTTGCCTTTTATAACAGGCGGTTGAGTTCTTGCGGTTACAAACCGAGTCGAGATAACGAGATTATGTTTGAATTCAGGTAAGTCCTTTGGGCTTACTTAGCTGACTTCTAGATATGAGTGTGGATAATGATAGTGGTGTGTGAATGCGATGTTTATAATTATATTTTAGTAATAATTATCTACCGACCTATACTTTGGCCTAAGAGTAACGGGCGGTGGCCTTCTGCTCAGTTAACTTGAGGGCACTGGGGGTGTTTCTTTAGGGACTAGTCCACACTCGGTTTGTAGTGATGTTACCGGCGGAGGTAAGCTAGACCTACACCCAGTTGGATAAGGAACGGAGGCGAGAACTCTTAAGATTTCTCGTGCCACAACTGTAAAATGGAATAAGGTGACTCACTTAATGAACAGATAATAACCGGTTTGTGTGCCAGCATGATGATTGTTTTATGTTATCTTGAGTGTGTTTGTGCTATCCTTATTCTGCTTATTTTTGGATTGTTAGCTAACGGTTTATCCATGTTGTAGATTTATAGAGATAGACAGTTGCAGAGTTATCCGGAACGGATGGTCAGCCGGGTCCACGTACTCATTAGATGGGGACGGGGGAGTCTTCCTTACATCATGCATGTTATGTATATGTTTATGTTTTGTAAGGCTGTCACATGTGTACATTCATACAATAAAACTATTATGTTTCGAAATTGTTTTAAGTACATTTGTGCCTTGTTGTAAGATCCAAGTAATGTTGTTGTTAAACCAAGGTCGGGACCCATTGTGAGGTCCTAACCAGTAGCTCCCCGAGTTCCGAGAATTTGGGGTGTTACAACATGGTATCAGAGCCAGGTTGGCAACAATGGCACTTGAAATCTTCTGAAAGACCGAATGTATAGAATAACTAGAACCCGAAAGGGGTCTAAGATTTTCAAAACAGATTTCTGTTTTTACACAAGTGCATAGTCGGGTTGTTGGGTTAGTAGTACGTCGGACCACCATCGTTCTCCGTGGATCTCTGCAACTTGGAATGATAGATGTTAGTATTTAGAGTTATATCGATATGTTTTAAGGTATGATTATATATATGTATATGTGTAGCACGTTAGTATCCTAAAGGATACTTTAGATCCTTTAGATATGATATCATGAAGCAATTATCGCCTCATGATAAATCCATAGCGGATTTGAAGAATTTTCAACACGAGACGATGGATTCAAACCTAGGATTGAGTATTATACTCTAGTGGGAGTCCTGGCGACCCTATAAATCATCCGGGGAACGGGTGGGCAAGGAAGTAAAGATTTTGAGATAATCTTCACCACAAGTACAATCCGATGAGAAAGAAAATCCCGAGTCAGCTCACATAGAAGGAATTGGAAGTCGTGCAAGGGACTTTGTCGTATGAAGCCGAGAGATGAATTATAAGAACTATGCAAGAGACGACAATAGCGTAGAATGGAGATAATAATGGAAAAACAAGAATCATATAGAACGGAGTACAACCAAGAATTTCAGAGTAAAGGACGTTACAATCAAGGCGGACGCCGCCATAAACAAGCATGGGCATGGATGTACAAAGAAGATAGAGTGTTGACCTAGTTGTGAGAAATTAAAAGGTACAAAGATAGAGAGTGAGTCTAATGACGAGAAATAAATTTTGTAACCATGGAAGCATGTGGAGTCCTTCAAGGATACGAGAATTTTGAATGATACTCCGACATAAGTATCAAAGAAACTAGAAGTCTAAAACTGAGACAACGAATGTCTATAAAGGTAGCAGGATCAAATAACACCAATCAAGGGGAACAATGTGGAAAAGTAATTTTGTTGGACTAGAGAGAGTCCCCAATAACTTATCATTCACCTAAAAGTTAAGTTACCAACATTGACGGTCATATCGGAGAACTGCAAGCAAACGATGGACAACGTAGGAAGATTCATGAAGACTTGATAAACTCATTGACGACAGATGAAGGCTATGACTGGACTCAAAAGATTATAGTGATCTCATAGAAGAACAAAAGAAGTGCAGACTATGGAAAGAGTTAAGGGAGTATTAACAAAGAAACTGCGGGAGATAGATTTTCACCAAAGTGTATCAAACTTCAAAAGAGATAGAAGAACAATAAGTCCGTGATCTTATAGAAGGTCAACTACAGACTAGTGGGTAATAACTGAGACATAACACGTGCGGGTCAACTAGTGGTAACTGGTTGACAATTAAGGAGGATAACCATAGACTCATGAAAAAATTTTATAGACATCTGGAGGACCCTTCAAGGGACCAACTGTGACAATTGTGAAGATAAATTGATACAATTACTAGTATCCTGGATAGTAACATGAAAAGAGTCCGAACTAGTAACTGCAATTAAGAAATTATTACTGCCCAAAATGACCCCCTTATGTCATTAATGATATCAAGGAAATTGTGTGGGTGGAAAATTTTTACAGATCACAGTTAGTACATATGAATTCGTATAAGGAGAACTAGAGGAGTAGGAAGAAGCAGATGATTTTGATTAGATCCTACATCAGTATAGACAAAGGGTACCTTGAATTTCTCACACATGAGACTACGGGTACTCTTTTACGCAAGAGTTGGGGTCAATTTTCTATATTGATAGAGGAATCCCTTATGACTAAAGATGTGACACAAAATAATTAGAAGTATAGAAGCGACACAAACATAGAAAGTATGATTTAATGCCTTGGTGAAATATCTTATCGAGTTGTGAAGTGATGTAGATGGAATCTACATCTTTGCTAGAACAAACATGAGAAAGAGTAAAGTTGAATGACTGAAGGTTTCTATACGGATCCTGTATCACCCAAATAAGATGATTACCGAAAAGTGTTTATACAAGAGTTTAATGAGAAATGGTGGTACTCCAATGGCAACTCAACTAACCCTGATAACCTATAATATGTAGATGGAGGAGTAGTAGTGAGACTGCATACAAATGGTGTGCTAGAATTCCATTCTCGACTGATGACGTAAGAGTTGATGAAAGTAATGAGACCAACTAACGTGGTCGGTAAAGTGCGTAAAAAAAAAACTCAAAGGGATTTAACTATCCTACAGGGTGTAAAGATTTAAGGAAAGTAAAGCGACATGAGTATAAGGAAAACATAATAAATGCAAGTCGAGAAATTTGATTTATGAAAATCATATGCATCTGATGTTCTTATATAAATGGTACCGGTAGACGTTAAATAGAAGTCACACTATCGGACCGATAACACTATGATGGATAAAGAGTAAACCAAGCGAATGACTTAACTAGTGAGAAAGAACGTCATGTATCAAAAGGTGGGTATTGTTGAATTTAGATAAAGTGTTGAAGTGAGGATGTCTTTATGGAGTCTATGCAAGAGTACAATGTAACTGAGGTTCCAACCCGGAATGGGTAGTAATGATCAGTTGATAGTTAGAGGCCGATATAGATAAGGAAAATGTTATAAAATGAACCACCTAGTAGAAGAGTTTACAAGACAAGCATGAGAGACTATCATGTGGTTGGTATTATTGTCTCGAGGTAGGCTTGTTAGCGCACCCCGAAAGTTTAGAGTTAAATAGAAGACTCCACGTCAAGGTTGTAAATAGATCAAGGTAAAGAGTCGTAGGTCAACCTGATGTGCCCTACTTTAGAGGTCAAAAGAATTGTGGAAGGATAACCACATTGGGTAATTCTGACGAGTAGTAAGTAGAGTCGTGATGGAACATAAGTGAATTCTAGGAATTTCTAAGACCGCATGTTCCAAACCGTCCAAGAAGGACTGACCGGTGAGTCATTTTATTGAGGAGTTCTCTAGAACAACTATGAGACTCAATAGGGGTCGATGATCATAGTTTCGAAAAATATGGACTGTTATCTTGAGTTTTGGACAACTCGTACTCACGGCTAGAGGCCAGGCCTTCCATTTGCTATAGTAAATCATATATCGGTTGACGATCTGCGGAAAGAAGACGTCATTATGAGTAATGAGTGACAATAGATTGATCAGAGTAGTGCATCGGAAGCGTGGTTGGCCCAGAACCTACAAAATATGAAACTAAATGTTATGTTTACTATGACCTCAAGTTAAGAAATTAGAGATCTTTATGATACCCCCACTGGGGGTGTGACTTTGGATGTCAACAAGTTGAAAGCCTAACAAGATATAGGTGTTGAGTCATTATTTGAAGAACGGTCCGACTAATTTATATTAGGAAGACAAAACCAAGTGAGGGATCTTAAAATGACCATTACACTTAGTAAAGTGTCGAGAGATGTTTCATATCATTGTTTCAGAAGCTATAGTCGGGATCTTCCAAAAAGCCGGGAATAGTTAGATTTAATAAAAAGAAGTAAAGTATTGCGGTCCTTTTCGGAAAGTCACCAAGAGTAACTGAAAGTATGTCAAGGAACGCAAGCTTGCGAGATCGTAAAGAAGATCGGGAAGTTAGTAACCGACTAGCACTCAAACCCATACTAGAGGGTGTACACCCAGTGATCACGTGTAACAGTTAAAGAAATACATACGAACCCGGGACAGGTCATTAGATACGAGGATTTCATAGTTACGCCGGATCATACTTTGGTAGAGTTCTAGTGGTCTAGACGAGGAGCCGATGAGGTTACTTAGTAGACATAGGAGAGCATTAGACGTAGTTATCCCGAGTTCTTTGCGGAGTTAGCCGCTACTTATGTACCGACGAGTTAGTGCTCGGATGTGGTTTTGCGTGACTTTTGTGATTGTACGTAGGATTGAGTGATTGCGTTTCTATGTGTTGCCTAACTATGATGATTGAGTTGTTCTTACATGTTAGAAAATGGGAATGAAAATTTTAGTAGAAACCGGGATAGAAACGTCTATTTATAGAAGTCATTTGATTAGACGCCTTACTCTAAGTTTCGGGACGAAACTTATTTTAAGGAGGTACTGATGTAAAATCCGGAATTTTTTTATTCCGTTTGTTTCCAAATTTAACCGGATCCCGAACCGTAGATTTTTTTTAAGTTACCTAGTGTCATGTATCAACACACGTTTTATCATTTATGTGAGTTATTTACTCACATAAAATTATAAACAGATTGCAAAACCCTAAATACGCATTTACCGGGTAACGGTTCATTGGATCAAGACAATCCAAATACCAACCATTCTCTATTTGTACTAGTAGGCCCATGTGATGAGGCCCAATTGCCACATAACTCATCTTGTGCCCAACAACCTTTCAGCCGTTACAATGAGCTAACCCTAATTCCCTTAATCACATTTAACACTAAACTAATTAACCTAAACTAATTAATCCTACCCTAAAACATCTTCAACCGCCATCTTATGTCTCCTGTATTCACGCAGCACAGGATCGCCAATACCCCTCCCTCTCTCGTTCTGGTCAGCGTCGCCAACCACCATCCTCGCATCTACCCAGCCGCCGCTGGCACCGCAGTCGTCCCTCGCCGTCGGAACCCACCACCACCTCGTCTCCCTTGCACACGTAGATAAGCGTCCTCGTTTTCTCCAGATTCTTGCACCAAGCCGCAAACGCCAAGGTTGCCAGGAGACACAACAGACACCGTAGGTCCAGAGCCTCTTCGACACAGCAGGTCGCCTTGGACACACCGTCGACCATGCTGCCAGGAGACTCATCCACCGCCTCTCCTCTTCTGCACTAGGTCGACAATAGCAGTGGAGGGACATCCCAGAGCCTCTTCGATCGGAGCCAATAGCCGGCTTCAGTCCCCATCTCTCCGAAATGAGTCGAGCAGGTACGGCGTCCCCAAACCGCAGGTGCGAGTGGCATCTGATCCGCAAGTGCGCCTTCCTCTGACCGCGAGTATGCCCCAATGACGGTAAGCTCGTTCTGTACTTCTTCCTCGTGTGTGCGAGCACGCTGAACCCGACTAATTGGGTAAGGACCGCAACCCTCTCCTCTGCTTGCCCCTCTCTATATATGTGCTGATTAGAACCCCTGTTTGTGTCGTGAAACCTTCTAGAGCAGCCATGGAAGATGATTCGAAGGGCTGAGACGTCTCCTGAATTTTCTGCAGTGATGAACAGTCAGTTTATGGTCCGATTTTTGGGTAAGCTAGGATCTTCCTTTTTGGCTGATTTTCGGATATGTCATAGTCGGTATTGCATAGTAGATCATACTGAAATTTGAGCTTATTCTGACTTATAGTTTAGGAGATATGATTTTCTCAAGTTGGCTCCTCATGCAGTTTTTTTTTTGGTATGCTGAGTTTGAGGAAATTTGCTTGAGATGCAGTTTAGTGGAATAAATTTGGAGGGGTTATTGACTTCTGTTAGACTTGAATTTCTGACACGTTATAGTTGATATAATATAGTAGATCATACTAAAATTTTAGAGGAATCCATGCTACGGTTTGAGAGTTATGGTGTCTCAAACTTGACTCCTCACACACTTTTTATAACTGTGCTGAGTGTTAGGAAAAACAGCATGTGATGCTGTTTTCAGAAATAGTTTTGAATAAGAGTTTGATCTCTGTTTGACTTGAATTTTGGATATGATATAGTTGGCATATTTTGGTAGAACATATTAAAATTTGGGATGGATCTAGCTAGTGGTTTAGGAGTTATGAATTTTTGAAGTTGAGACCTTAAACAGTTTTCTGGATGTTGCTGAAATGGTTAAGTGCTGGAATTTTCTGGGTTGTGCAGTCATGTTTGGGCTTAGGTTTGGATACCTTAGAAACATAATCCACCGTTCAGTTTTAAGTATGTTATAGAGTGTCATACATAGTTCAACTTATCAAAAGTTGAGACCGATCCAACTGTCGGATCTGGATCCATAGGAGCTCAAAGTAGGCTAGTTGAGCTGTTTGAGAAAGAACTCAGAACTTGGCTAAGTATAAATTTCTGGTTTTGGAACCGACTTTGAGAATTTGTGTAGAAGTGATTATTATGTATTTTTGGGAAATTCTGACTACTATGGATAGAGTGCATAGCATAAAAGATTTAGAGATTTTTGTTAGACTTTTTATATTTTTTATTCGGTGCTCATATCTTAAGCCAAAGTCGGACCTTGACGACTTTTTATAAAAGTCAAGAATGTAGTTAACTCTTCTAAATCTTTAGCAAACTTCCCTTTGAGAGTTTGAGTGTGGTTTTGAGTTCCAAGGAATAGTTTGGAACTTTGTTATGGAATTTTATAAAGTTTCGGGACCAGGGGTAAAACAGTCAATTATCCGTATAAGGGTATTTTGGTATTTATCTGATGATAGAGTTTAATATCTTAGAAGTCAGAGACTTCTAATTAAGTGGGATATATTATTGATCCACTTGCCTTTTATAACAGGCGGTTGAGTTCCTGCGGTTACAGACCGAGTCGAGATAACGAGATTATGTTTGAATTCAGGTAAGTCCTTTGGGCTTACTGCTCAGTTAGCTGACTTCTAGATATGAGTGTGGATAATGATAGTGGTGTGTGAATGCGATGTTTATAATTATATTTTAGTAATAATTATATACCGACCTATACTTTGGCCTAAGAGTAACGGGCGGTGGCATTCTGCTCAGTTAGCTTGAGGGCGTTGGGGGTTTCTTTAGGGACTAGTCCACACTCGGTTTGTAGTGATGCTACCGGTGGAGGTAAGCTAGACCTACACCCAGTTGGATAAGGAACGGAGGCGAGAACTCTTAAGATTTCTCATGCCACAAATGTAAAATGGAATAAGGTGACTCACTTAATGAACAGATAATAACCGGTTTGTGTGCCAGCATGATGATTGTTTTATGTTATCTTGAGTGTGTTTGTGCTATCCTTATTCTGCTTATTTTTGGATTGTTAGCTAACGGTTTATCCATGTTGTAGATTTATAGAGATAGACAGTTGCAGAGTGATCCGGAACGGATGGTCAGCCGGGTCCACGTACTCATTAGATGGGGACGGGGGAGTCTTCCTTACATCATGCATGTTATGTATATGTTTATGTTTTGTAAGGCTGTCACATGTGTACATTTATACAATAAAACTATTATGTTTCGAAATTGTTTTAAGTACATTTGTGCCTTGTTGTAAGATCCAAGTAATTTTGTTGTTAAACCAAGGTCGGGACCCATTATGAGGTCCTAACCAGTAGCTCCCCGAGTTCCGAGAATTTGGGGTGTTACACTGCATGCATAAATCACGTCATCTCTTAGTCTATAGTTGGATCTTGCTCGGGGACGAGCAAATCTTAAGTATGGGGTATTTTGATAACGTGATTTATGACGTTAGTATAGGCATACATTTAGATAGTTTTTCCTGTTATTCATGCACGGTTTGACATTAGTTCACGACGTTTACACTCATTTCGTGCATATTTCTAGAAAAGACGTCTACACGAGCTTTTGTCGGTTTTGTAGGTATTTCTGGGATCTGTTGGACATTAATCGATACATTCGAGGGTCAAGCCTCATGGTGGTACACATCCAAGGCTTTGAAGGAACATAATTGGAGCAATGAAGGACACAAAGACGCTTGTTGGTGCAAGCAATGGAGCAACTCATGGCTAGATGATCATAACAAGTTTTTGCTGAAGAAAATCGACCTACACTCAGGAAAATCGGCCGATTTATTTGACTGGGTCGATTTTCTTTCTTTTGACAGCTTAAGCCACGTGTCCCACGATCTCTTTGTCCGGCCTTGCTCTTGGTGGAGAATATAAGTGGGTCTGCAAGCTGTTGCTGAGGGATTCATCTATTCTCTCCTCTCTCCCACATCCTCTAGCATCTTCCCAATGACTCTTCCAATTGGGAGCTCTCTTCAAGACACCCTTGTGAGTGTTCTTGAGGGAGATTAGTGTAGATTTTAATTTCGTAGTAAGATTTGAGTGATTTTTGTGAAGAAGCTTGTTGAAGGTTGTAAGATCTAACTTGGAGCTACATTTGGTGTGTTGAAAGACTTGTTTTGAGCTCAAATCCAGCTAAGTTTCATTGCATTCATTTCCTTACTTCATCTTCTTGCTATGGATTCCATGTATGCTTGTATGATGATTTTAGATCTTATATGTTAGTTTAGGATGATTTTTATGCACGAAACCTAACCCAGGAAGAAAAATCGGGCTGTTCTTCACAGAGATCGGCCGATTTACCCATGATCCACCCGATTTTTCTCTCTGTTGCTCTTTAATTGATGAATCTGTATGTTAGGATGTTAGGTTGTTGAAATCCTAATGTTTATTAAGCTTAATTTAGCTTAGGATCACCTAATGCTATCAACCTAAGCGAGGGAAGAGATCTACTCGATGATTTCCGACCTTAGATACCTAAGATGATGAACTTTAGGTAGTAGTGAGCCTCACAAGACGCTATTGGATCGAGTGTGCTAGGATTATTGCTTGAGACTTCCCTTTTCCGAGACTTACGCGGTAAGGAGAGGGTTGCCCCTTAAGTGGAGTCCGGTTTGTGTAGAATTCCCTACTTTAACCCCTTGAGACCTACCCGGTAATAGGAGTTTGATGCGGGATTAGTGAAGCATGAGACTTACCCGGTAATTGCTTCCATTAGAGAAACACCCTTTCCCAACACCGCAGCTTTAACCTTAGAATCTTTAGAAGCTTGAGTCCAATGCCATAACCGGAAATCTTGACCTCTAGAATCCTCTTTTTCTATCTTTGATCTCATATCTTGTGTTTGTGTCACTTGTTTGTTTTGCTAGCTTGAGTTGTTAGTTTGTTTTATTACCTTGCTTCATTTGTGATCCTTGCTTGATCACCACAAAAACTCAACCAAAAATATCATCATTTTCATTTCTTTATTTCTTTCTCGTTTCTTAGACTAGATTTGCACTATCTTTGATCATTAAATGACTTGATTTCGCCTCAATCCTTGTGTTCGACCTCAGAATACTTTCCTTCCTACATAAAGATCCGTACACTGCGGGTTTCGCTAGGTAGTTTAGGAGATTAGATCGAGTTTATAAATGTAAAGCTTTTTGTGCTACACAACCTTAGCGTAACAAGTTTTTGGCGCCGTTGCCGGGGACTAGGTCTAGATTAAGTTATTTGTTTTTGATTGCTTTTAGTGTTTATCTTTCTTTTTACTTTTGATCTTGTGTTGTTTTTGTCTTTGCCTTTTCATGTTCGCCATGGACGGATTGTACCTCCAAGACGACCTTGACGACATGGAGTATGAGGGATGGATGGAAAACCATGATCTAGGACCTCTCCATGATGAGTTTGAGTATTGGGAGGAGTTCAATGCCTATCATGTGTCCCATGATCAAGCTCACCTGACTACATTGCCTTATGTGGAACCTCACCATCAACCTCACAATGATCGATTGGAGTCAATGCTAGAAGAAATATTGAGGAAGATGGATAATTTAGAAAGCAACATTTCTTCCATTTCGAGTGCCCACATGGTGCTTGAAGCAGAAGTATTTCAACAAGAGGAGGTTCACCATGAGGAGATCCAAGAATTACCCGATTCAACCATAACCAATAGAGACCTTGAGGAAGAGTTGAATGAAGCTCGGCAGCAATTGTGGCTAAGGGATTTGGCCCTGGAGGATGCAAGAAGATTGAATGTCGAGAGAGAAGAACAAATGAGGAGGGAGATTGAGGAGATTAGGCATGCTCTTATGCTAGGAGATCCTACCATCCTTCAAGGCTTACCTCCACCTCCTTCACCTTTGGAGGAGTGCAATGAAGTACTCTCACCCCCGGACATCCTTGCCATCAACCCCGGAACCACACTTGAAGAGCTCACGAGGGAGGGCCCTAAGTTAAATTCAACTCCATCCAATCCTTTCTTGCTCGCCCGGAGTACACACGAAGATTGGAGTCCCTTTCCTAAGGAGTCTCCCATGTTGAATGATGGAGGCAAGCATGATGGATTCATGATGGTTATGAAGCACCTCAATGAAGAATTCTTTCCAAGAACCGGCCTTCTTTGGATCATAGAGGATGAGGATGGCAAGCATCTCACCGGTGTGACCGCGGAGTATCAATTGTCTAAGTATGGGGTGGCACCTATTGCTGCAACTCCATACTATCATCAAGGGAGCGGTGATGAAGGAGTCTACTACTCACCGGTGAAGAGAGAACTTAAAGCTTATTTGGGCATCAAGTGGCCCTTGCTTGTCATCATGGATGCCGGAAAGCGATGGTTGCTTGGACTCCTCAAGCAAACCATGGTATTCGAGGTGGATTGACACATCCTCTGAGTTTGATCAAGCTAATGACCTAAAAGAAGCGCTTCTTGGGAGGCAACCCAAGGGTAACAACTTTTTCCCTTTTCTCTTTTGTCTTCGTTTTTGCTTTTGTTTTTGGTGTGCTTTGTTTTTCTTTTGTGTTTTTGGGTGCTAGATCTTGTTGTTGTCATGTGTGATGAGATTCTGGAGGTCATGTGAAAACCTCATGGAACTGCTGAAGGTACAAGATCCGAGCACATGGATGAGGAAGAAAGCACCCAGGAAAATCGGACTGATCTTGCACAAAATCGGCCGATTTTCCTGGATAGTTGGTCCAATTTTTCCTCTGTCAAGGAAAGTGATGATCTCCAATCAAGCATGGGTGGAGCGGACGTGGAACTTGGACGGCTTGCGGTGCCAAGTGCGGGTTCCGACACCATAATGAACATCAAGAGCTCTCTACCATCCTTGATCGATCATCCACCATCATCATTCGATGTGAACCGAAATACCAAAGCATCACCAATTTTACATTGTGAGGACTCTCTTTCACTTCTTTATTTAGTTTCCACATTGGGGACAATGTGTTTCAAAGAATGGGGTGGGGTTTTCATGATCACTTGCATGATTAGCATCTAAGATAGTTTTTTTAGTCATATGTTTCATTACGTCTTGCATTGTACATACATATTTCGAAAAATCCAAAAAAATCAGAAAATTTTAAAATTTTTAGTGCTTCTAAAGCTTGGGAATGACCCTTATGATGAAATTGTCTTGTGAATTGGCTATGGATGGCCTTATGTGTTGAATAGATAAATGCATATGTGGACTTGAAGTACATATCTTGAATCCCATGAATGATTTGTGATCATGAATGTTTGCCTTGATTGAATTGAGGATTGAAAGTCGAAATTACATGCTAGTTCTTGCACATCAATTAGGAGTGATTAAGGCAATTCATCTTTCTCTACTTCTCATCTTGATCATGTTGTTTGAGCACCTCAATTGATGAAAAATTTGACCTCTTTTGACCCATCCGGGAATAGGAGCATGCTAGTGTGTTGATGTGTGTGAAAAGAAAGTGTGGGGTGAAGTTGTTGATGAATGAATGACGTGAATGAAGTGCTGAATTTGTTGTGAAAAGTGTAGAAAAAAATATAGGTTTGGGGACGTTAGTTTAAATGACGAGTAACTCGGCACCATTCACATAATCGGGTGTTTGTGCCTTGTCAAAGTCAAATAAACCGATAGTCCTAACGAGCTTTGATATGTGTGCCCGGTGTGGATGCACCTCGAAAAATAAAAAAAACCCGAGGACGGCTAATCACCAAGGTTTCGGCTTTTGTACACCAATGCCATTGTCTCAAAAATAAGTGAAAAAGAAAAGAAAACAAAGAAAAAAATGGAGAAAATTATACACTTGTTGGGAAGTTGAGCAACAACTAAATTGTGGAGTTAGTTCCTTTCCCGGATTAGCATCACATGACCTAAAAATTCCCACCTAATCACAACGTTTCTTAGCCTCTTCTTTCCTAAGTCCTTGTGACCTAAATGCATGTGTGTAAGACTTAGTGATCTAGATTGGATATACTCATGATCATCTTGACTTCTTCATTTTCACCTCTCATACATGCTTTCTAGTTAAGTATAATTGTCTTTCCATGCCTTCATTCATTTGATGCATGATTGATTGTCCATTGCCATCAAACGTGACTATGAAGGTGATCCAATGTTAGAAGCACAATTCCAAAAAGATTTTGTTGTTTTTCTGCATGCCTAAATCACGTCATCTCTTAGTCTATAGTTGGATCTTGCTCGGGGACGAGAAAATCTTAAGTATGGGGTATTTTGATAACGTGATTTATGACGTTAGTATAGGCATACATTTAGATAGTTTTTCCCGTTATTCATGCACGGTTTGACATTAGTTCACGACGTTTACACTCATTTCGTGCATATTTCTAGAAAAGACGTCTACACGAGCTTTTGTCGGTTTTGTAGGTATTTCGGGGATCTTTTGGACATTAATCGATACATTCGAGGGTCAAGCCTCATGGTGGTACACATCCAAGGCTTTGAAGGAACATAATTGGAGCAATGAAGGACACAAAGACGCTTGTTGGTCCAAGCAATGGAGCAACTCATGGCTAGATGATACATAACAAGTTTCTGTTGAAGAAAATCGACCTACACTCAGGAAAATTGGCCGATTTATTTGACTGGGTCGATTTTCTTGTAACTTGTTCAACAATCAACTCGTGATACCCTTGTTGAGTTAGATGCCGGAAAATCCCACACTTTGTATTATAGTTCAATTGTCAGTCTATTCTTCATGGCATCATTGTTGAAACATAAAATTTTAGATGTGAAACTCTGTAGGAATATACTGAACAACAGATAAGTATATACACTGTTAGATATTCAAACCGGCTTACGATCAACATTAATATATGTGATTATATGATTTAATAAAGATAAGAGCAACAAAAAGACCTAAGTTGAACTTGAACTTGATAGGACTCCTTAACTAGCTGAACAACTTAAGCTACTTCTTAAAAGGTGAATTTTTCTACAAGAGCTTTGGTTTCAGTTTTTATAGAATTTTGTGAATTTTCTACACTGTGATTTTTTTGAAACTATATTCATTATCCATTGTTATATGTGTTTTAATAAGTAAATTTTATGCAGGTATTGTGTTTCAACTGAGATTTTGAATGGAAATCAGTTAAGGAATTTGAGCGGGGTTCATTTACGAGGATTTGATCCAAGGTTGGAGGAATTTGGTCAGTAAATATGACTTTGCAAGTGCTAGAGTAAGTGCCGTAACTTCATATTATTGCTCTAGTAATTATTGTCTTGTTTTAAAAATATGTAGAAAAATGTTGTTCTTTTC
The DNA here is from genome assembly GCA_033239045.1 of Fagopyrum esculentum. Taxonomy (NCBI): domain Eukaryota; kingdom Viridiplantae; phylum Streptophyta; class Magnoliopsida; order Caryophyllales; family Polygonaceae; genus Fagopyrum; species Fagopyrum esculentum. The sequence continues at coordinate 74,615,165 of BSUD01000001.1, forward strand.
CGCTAATACTATCGAGTTCAAATCTTGCGGTGAAATTGGAAACATCCTAAAAATTACCTTAAAAAGTTACATTTATTCTGGTTAGTCTCCATCTTTGTTAAAATATTTCTCAAGCAGGGTAACTGATAAGTCATCTAACTTGAATCATATTTTAGTAAAACTAACTCATTTTAAAGTGTCCCCTGTTATATTATATCTTATCAAGAAACTGATATGAGATCAAGGCCTAAACAACTATTTTTTACCTTAAAAGAAGATTTTAGAACGACTAAGTACGTGGAGATCAAGCCAAAATTGACAAAGGGTATGGGAGTAGCTTTATTTTGTTGTTTGTGAGAGTGACACAAGATTTTTTTCCCCCTAAATTGTAAATTTTAGATGATTGATTATAAAAGTGGTGAAGTGGGATGGGAGATCAAGCCAAAATTGACAAAGGGTATGGGAGTGACTATTCCTATTTTCTTAAATGCAATGCTAGTTGTACTCTCACTGAATGTGCTTGATTGATTATAAAAGTGGTGAAGTGGGATGACAACAAGTAATAAGGCAAATCTAATAGGGTTGAATAAGTACATATAAACCTGACATTGTTACATTTGAAGTCAAAATACATAAGGAAGATCTAATAGGGATGATTAAGTAGTATTAGTTTCATTGTATGATGCTTGACTGCAACAAGGAAGATCTAATAAGGATTATTAAGTACTACTAGTCATACCCTCACTGTTTGTGTTTGATTGATTATCTATATTTACATAATTGTTCTTGTATTCCCCCTGGGATTGTGGATATCCATGGAATTATCAAGTACAACAATTTTAAGTCTGCTTAGACCACCAGCTTGCCTAAATTTTGTTGTTACTTGCATATTTTTTGAGTACATAAAGTGATGAAATGGAATGATAAAAATTGAAGTATCATGCCTAAAGTGATGAAATGGAATGAGAAAAACTGAAGTATCATGCCTAAGCGATATTTGTGTCCGAGTGCTTATTCAATAGTCTTGGAATGAACTGTTTTTGTCCTACTACTTTGTAACAAAAAAAAAAGAATGCACTGTCTGTTGTTCAACCATCTCTGTTTGTCAGTTTGTGAATATTAATGTTTGAGTACTTATTTAGTAAACTTTACAATTGACTTGTCAAGATTGGTTAACCATTATATTAATCTCTATTTAATCTTGGAATGAATTGTGTTTTTGTTTTTTTTGTTCACAATTTCTCTAGTTCTATTTCAGTTCTATTGGTAATTCAGTTTTATTGGTAATGCAGTTTCAGTTTCTATCGTTGATATCGATCTATAAGCGAGCAATTGGTTTTGGTCTGCTTAGTTCGTGCAATTCCATATTTTCCAATTCTTATATTTTTTTTGATTGTGTGGTTACTAGTAATCTCTTTTCTCTGTGCTTGCATATTTCTTTTGATTTGGTACTATAATGCGCAATTTATTGGTAATCTCTTTTAATCTGAAAATCTATTAGTGAATCCTTTACTAAGATGCCAATTTATTTAGTGCTAAACTTTTTTTGTGATTTTGGAATAAGGAATTTACGAAATTGCATATATCCAGTTTCATAGAAAACCTAGGTTCTATGCAAAAGGTAACTGAAGACCGCATGTACTTTTGAGATGCCTTGAATTAGTAGGCTGAGCTTTTTATGTTATGAAGCCTGGGCTAGCGTTTTATTTTACAAGAATTATTCCCCAATTTTGAGAAGTTGTTATTTATGTTCAACAGGAACCATTGCTGTTGTTCTGAAGGTATTAGGCCACTAGCTGTCTGTTACCAATTTAATGGTATATCATGTTGCATGATGCCTCCAAGGCTCCAACAGGAGTATTCTCTACGAAAAGTGTCGTCTAAACTAGGATTTTTAGTAATCTTTTTGTTGAGCAAGGTGGTCCACTGAGTAGTAGTTTGGCGTCTTTGATGACTTGATAATTTTTTGGTTCATAGGTGGACTTAAACGAAAATAAGGTGGTCCACTGAGTAGTAGTCTGAACTAGGATTTTTAGTAATCTTTTTACCGATATTTATATTATTGTTATTATATTTTACTAAGTTGGTTATAATATGAAAATGAAATTATGTTGATCTTTTTGCTAGAGTGTGAACAATTCAAAGAAAAAGTGTAACTTATTGGATTTGAGTGGCTCAAGAAAGGTAGTTGCTGAAGGCCGGCGTTCTTCAAGTGATCCAAATGAGCTTGTTCATTTTTTTTCCTTTAGGTCCTAATGTTGTACGAGTTTGGGTTGACATACCTAAGATTCCTGATGCAGAACTTTGGAGGGCAACATCTGAGTTAGAGTGCATTTAAGATGTTGGTACAACAATTACATGGCCAGTAGACAAAGTTGTTATAATATGAAATGGCATTAGATGCTTATCCATTTTAGATTAGTATTGTCAAACTATGTTCTCTTGATAGACAATTGTTTTAAACATGCAACTCATGTTTTGTATCATTTTGAATCTTTAAAATGAAACAATGTGGTTTTTGTTTGACGTCGTTATTGAGTTTCTATACCATTTATAGAAAACGCTATTATTATGTTTTATACCGTTTATCAAAAACGCTATTATTGGGTTCTATAGCGTTTATAAAACACTAGAAATGACATTATTTCCATAACATTTGAGGAAACACTGTTATTAATAGGTCCACTTTTTCACAGCGTTTGCACAAACGCTATTAATAGGTCCACTTTTCCATAGCGTTTCCTAAAACGCTATAATAGGTCCACTTTTCCATAGCGTTTCCAGAAACGCTATAATAGGTCCAGTTTTCATAACGTTTATCAAACGCTATAATAGGTTAACTTTTTCATAGCGTTTGCACAAACGCTATTATTGATTACTTTTCCATAGCGTTTCTACAAACGCTATAATAGGTCAACTTTTTCATAGCGTTTGCACAAACGCTATGAAAAGTTGTGACCCTATTATAGCGGCCTCTGTCATAGCGTTAATAAAAACGCTATTAATGTATATCATAGCATTTTTCAAACGCTATGAATGATTCTAAATGTTGTAGTGTGTGCTAATGCACTTATCTCCTTTGGCAGGCAACTGAGTTGCTACAGTTTACAGAGCGAGTTTGGTTTACAGAGAGTCGATCTTTATAACAGGTAAGTCCTTTGGGCTTACTTAGCTGACTTCTGAATATGAGCATGAATGATGATAGTGGTGTGTGATTAAATGTTTAGAGATATAGATTGTGATAGATATTTACCGACCTATACTTGGCCTAAGAGTAACGGGCAGTGGCATTCTGCTCAGTTAGCTTGAGGGCGCTGGGGGTTTCTTTACGGACTAGTCCATACTCGGTTTGTAGTGATGCTACCGGCGGAGGTCAGCTAGACCTACACCCAGTTGGATAAGGAACGGAGGCGAGAGCTGTTAATAGCTCTCGTGCCACAACTGTAAAGTTGAATAAGATGAATCACCTAAATAATAGATAATAAACGGTTGAGTGCCAGCATGATGTTTGTTTATAATTTTTCAGCGTGTGTTTGTGCTGTTGTTATTCTACTTATATTTGGATAGTTAGCTAACGGTTATTATGTTGTGTAGATTTACCACAGGTTAGAGCAGATGCCGAGTGATCCCGATGGTAGTGGTCAGCCGGGGTGTCATACTTTTAGGATGTGATGCAGTTTCTTTATTTGTGGGATTTCCAGTTGGATCTTGGTTCTTTTCTTTCTTTCTGTACTTTGTTATCTTATGTTTTCCGGCTGTCAGTTGTTCTGATCACATTCATACATTGTTAAGGTTTATTTTATGATTTCTGGTTTTCCTTATCTGTGCCTTGTTGCAAGATCTTTTTAAGTTGTTGTCAAACTAAGGTCGGGACCCACTGTGCGGTCCTAACCAGTAACTCCCCGAGTTGTAAAATTTGGGGTGTTACAACATGGTATCAGAGCCAGGTTGGCAACAATGACACTTAAAATCTTCTAAAAAGGTCATATAAGTAAATAAACAGAACCCGAACAGGGTCTGAGTTTTCCAAAGAAGATTTTGGTTTTAAAATGCATACATAGTCGGGTTGGGATAGAAAGTACAGACGACCACCACTACCTCTGCGGATCTCGGTATTCTTAGTATTATTATTAAAGACTTTTACTGTTATGATAGATTAGTTAGATTATAATTGTAGTTGTTACCGTTCGTGCAGATGGCACGTACTAGGGCTACACCAGTGACTGGCCGAGGTAGGGGTCATCCCCCCTTCCCCCAGTCAGACAGGATCGAGCTGATAGCACCCCTGCTGTTAGAGGGCGTGGTCGTGGGGGTAGACCTCCACTAGGGAGAGGTCGAGGACGAGTTCCTCGAGAGGATCCACCTGCAGCAAGCATACCAGAGGCTGTTGTGGAAGAGGTAGCTGAGAGTGTAGGCCCCGAGGTCAGGCATGAGACCGCCGCTAGGTCTGGAGCGCAGGGAGCACGTTCGACTGAGTCAGGACGTGTTTCTATTGGAGCATCGGAGTATAGGGAGTACAGAGCATACGTCGAGCGTATGGAGGAGGCTGCCAGAGTGGAGAGGCTTACCCAAGTACCACCGGTGGTACCAGCTAGGTCAGCTCAGGTGACACAGGGAGTGTCTCAGGTGCCGGCTGTACCTGAGAGGAGAGTTAATGCTGATAGAGCGCCTGCGGGATCTAGAGCACCGAGACCAGATGAGTGGTTGAAGGCTTTCAACTCTTAGAAGGTTCCCTCATTTAGTGGAGAAATAGGGCTAGAGGTGGAGCACTGGATAGGGAAGATAGAGACTGCTTTGGAGGCAATACGTTGCCCCGAGGATCGACAGGTGGATTTGGTGCAAACCTGTTTCACAAATGATGCTCATTCATGGTGGCGTACCATTCGTAGCCGAGTCACCAGCTGGGAGCAGATGAGGAACATTGTTAGGGACAGGTACTGTCCTGTTTCGCTGAGGAGGGAGAGATTCCAAGATTTCATTGAGGCAGGATTTGAGGATATCCCGATTGCTGCAGCCATAAAGAAGTTTCAGAAAGAGTTGACCTTACTTGGACCAGCTGCACCTCTAGAAGAGCAGCATGTTTACCTTTTCTCCAAGAGATTGAGAGAGAGTACCCGATCATATCTGGCTGGATTCCGCTGTGAGACTTTGTCTGACTATCAGGATAGGGCCTCTGCTTATGAGAGAGATAGGCCAGTTTCGAGGAAAGAAGTTCAGTCTAGTGGGCCGGATAAGCGGCAGAGGACAGGACATGCTGGTAGCAATGCAACAGTAGCAGGTTATGGTCGAGGACAGACTCAGGGGAGGTCCAGCTACCACTCTACAGTTCAGACTCCCAGTAGAGATCGACAGTGCTTTAACTGTGGTAGCCACGATCACATTAAGACAGATTACCAGAGACCACCTCCCACTTGCTTCACTTGTGGGAAGCCGGGACACAGAGCTACCTTCTGCCGTCAGGGTTGGGCCCCTTCCCAACAGGGATCTTCTCCTACAGGTGCTGAGAAGAGTGTACAGAGACCTCCTCAGTACCAAGCACCGAGTCAGCAGCAGCAATAGTACCGGGCTCCAGGACATCCTGCTTTATACAGTACGGCACAGGGATCAGGTCGTGGCAGGGGACGTGGTAGTACCACTGACACCAGAGGAGGACCATCGAGAGTGTTCGAGCTGAGGAGCACTGAGCAGCCTACAGCACCTGCGACCACAGGTACTATTTGGATCCATGACTTACCTGTGCGAGTTTTATTTGATACGGGTGCTACGCACTCCTTTATATCAGATGCATGCGTAGATAGGTTGTCCTTAGCTACAGTAGAGGGTGTACCTTTTGTGGTTGGGTTACCAGATGGGGGTAAGGTTAGAGGATCCCGAGAGATTTATGACTGCCCTATTCATTTGGGAGGCCGGATTTGGTTAGTAAATTTTCTAGTCATGCCCTTAGCACATGAGGACGTGATATTGGGGATAGATTGGATGACTAGACATGGAGCAGTCTTAGACATTGGTAGGAGAACTGTGACTGTCGCCACTGAGGAGGATCACAGAGTGATATTACGAGGTTGGGACCTCGGAAAGTCCGGCACAGTTATCAGCGCAGTGAGAGCAGCCAGATTGATAGCACAGGGTTGCGAGGCCTTCTGGTGTTATGCCATGAAGGAGCGCAAGAGCCTGACAGTAGAGGAGATACCAGTTGCATGCGAGTTTGCAGAGGTATTCAGTGACGACTTACCAGGGCTACCTCCACAGAGGAGTGTTGATTTTAGCATTGAGTTAGAGCCGGGCACGAGACCGATCTCGAAAGCCCCGTACCGCATGGCCCTGATAGAGCTGCTTGAGCTGAAGAAGCAGTTAGAGGAGTTAGCAGAGAAGGGCTTCATACGCCCTAGTGTTTCTCCCTGGGACGCACCAGTATTATTTGTGAGGAAGAAGGATGGATCGATGAGGTTGTGTATCGACTACCGGGAGTTGAACTAGGTCACCATCAAGAATAAGTATCCACTGCCTCGCATAGATGATCTGCTGGACCAGCTACATGGAGCGTCAGTGTTCTCGAGGATAGATTTGAGATCGGGGTATCACCAGCTGAGAGTGAGAGACCAGGACATACCTAAGACGGCATTCCGGACTAGGTATGGCCACTATGAGTTTGTAGTGATGCCATTCGGGCTCACTAATGCGCCAGCAGTATTTATGGAGTTGATGAATGGGATTTTCATCGACTTCTTAGACCAGTATGTAGTGGTCTTCATTGACGACATTCTAGTTTACTCTAGAAGTCGAGAGGAGCATGCCGGACACTTGAGGACAGTGTTACAGATTCTACAGGATAGCCAGCTATATGCTAAGCTATCCAAGTGTGAGTTCTGGATGTCAGAGGTGGCTTTCCTAGGCCATGTAGTGACTGTTGAGGGGATTAAGGTCGACCCGGCGAAGATTGAGTCAGTGTCTTCTTGGCAACCTCCGAAGAATGTTAAGGAGGTTCGCAGCTTCCTTGGATTGACAGGTTATTACCGTCGGTTTGTAGAAGGGTTTTCCCTAATTTCCCGACCACTTACTTGTCTCCTGAGGAAGACTACTCGGTTCGTCTGGTCTGAGCCGTGTCAGCAGAGTTTTGAGGAGCTGAAGAGGAGATTGACGTCTACTCCGATCTTAGCACAGCCTGAGGGTACAGAGGACTTTGTAGTGTACAGCGAGGCATCCAAGCTGGGATTGGGGTGTGTCTTGATGCAGAGGGGTAAGGTCATAGCGTATGCGTCTCGACAGTTGAAGACGTATGAGGAGAACTACCCCACCCATGACCTGGAGTTAGCTGCGGTAGTATATGCTCTTAAGATCTGGCGTCATTATCTCTATGGAGCGACCTGTCAGATCTTCACAGACCATAAGAGTCTGAAGTACATATTCACTCAGCGGGAGTTGAATAACCGCCAGAGGCGGTGGCTAGAGTTGATCAAGGATTTCGACCTTGAGATCCTCTACCACCCCGGGAAGGCAAATGTAGTTGCTGACGCTTTGAGTCGGAAGACGCCTCGGGAGAAGGCGATAGCTCGGTTGACAGTACAGCCACAGTTGCAGAGAGACTTAGCTTGGTTGGAGGTAGAGATCCAGTTCCCCGATACAGCTCATCAGTTAGCCACCTTAGAGTTACTTCCTGACCTGTTGGGTGAGATCCGACAAAAGCAGGAGACCTGTCCGACTTTGACCCGGATCCGAGACCGGATGTCACGAGATGAGGCACCTCAGTTCACTATCGGTGCCGATGGAGTGATGAGACGGCGGGACCGTATCTGTGTGCCATTAGACAGTGAGCTGAGACAGAGGATACTAGGTGAGGCTCATGCTACCCCTTACTCCGTACATCCAGGAGCGAGTAAGATGTATAAGGACGTGAGACGTTCCTTCTGGTGGGGTGGTTTGAAGCCTGATGTGGCCCGATATGTAGCCTAGTGTGCGACCTGTCAGCAGGTCAAGATTGAGCATCGTAGGTCCGGAGGAGAGCTCCACCCACTTCGAGTACCACATTGGAAGTGGGAAGATATATCTATGGATTTTGTTACAGGGTTGAGGCTCAGCAGAGGTTTTGATGCCATTTGGGTAGTGGTGGACCGTCTGACGAAGACCGCACGTTTCATTCCGATTAGGGAAACGTGGCCGGTAAGTCATCTAGCCGAGGAGTTCACCAAACATATTGTAAGACTCCATGGAGTACCGAGGACTATCGTCTCCGACAGGGATGGACGTTTTACCTCGAGGTTTTGGCAGCAGGTACATACTGCTCTGGGGACGAGTCTCCACTTTACCACTGCCTATCACCCACAGACAGACGGTCAGTCTGAGAGGACCATTGAGACCTTAGAGGACATGTTGCGGGCATGTGTGCTAGATTGGGGACAGGTGCGGCCAGATCATCTCCCACTGGTAGAGTTTTCATATAATAACAGCTGGCACGCGTCTATTGGGATGGCACATTATGAGGCTTTGTACGGACGGAGATGTCGTACACCGTTGTGTTGGGATGAGCCTAGCAAGGCTGATGGGGTAGTACCAGACCAGATACAGGATGACATCGCCCGGATTGCCTTAGTCGGGGAGAGGATGTTAGCAGCTCAGAGTCGTCAGAAGGCCTACGCCGACAAAAGGCGTCGACCTTTGGAGTTTAGAGTAGGTGCACAGGTGTGGTTGAGAGTGTCACCTACGAGAGGAGTTAGACATTTCGACATTAAGGGGAAGCTGAGTCCCCGATATGTCGGTCCATTTGAGATCTTAGAGAGAGTCAGAGAGGTTGCCTACCGACTAGCACTGCCACCGAGACTGGAAGGAGTCCACCCAGTTTTTCATGTATCTCAGCTGAGAGAGTACATACCGGATCCTAGACACGTCATCAGTCATGAGGATCTAATAGTCGAGAAGACCATACTTTTGTGGAGTATCTAGTAGCCGTCCTAGAACGTAGTATTAGGCGCCTGCGTTCTAAGGAGATACCGATGCTGAGGATCCAGTGGTCTAGACGAGGAGCTGATGAGGCTACCTGGGAGACAAAGGAGAGTATTAGACGTAACTACCCTTAGTTCTGTGCGGAGTTAGCCGCTACCTCAGTACCGACGGGTTAGTACTGAGACGATACTTTATATGATTTCTGTGATTATATGTTTAAATGATTGTTTATGTTTATGTGCTTAATGGCGTGAGTAGTTTGCATGCTAGAATATAACTCTTAAGGGGGTACTGATGTAATATCCGGAATTTTTATTCCGTTTATTTCTGTAATAAACCCGATCTCGATCAGTTGATCCATATCCGTCTACTTAGTTAGACACATTATTATAAAATTTATCATTTTATGTATATTTCCTTCACATAAAATGATAGAATCTTTTAAAAAAGTTTATCATTTTATGTAGCTTACCTTCACATAAAATGATAGGGATCTTATAACCAATCCTAAACTATAACAAAATCCGTATCCGTCTATTCCGTGCATTCATTTGTCGAGATCTTGTTCCGGACTGCAACTAGCACGGGTTGCTGTTCCCTTGCGCCTGCCCAGCAGCAACTTGCCCAGCCAGAAGCCCGCCAGCAGCTTGTCCAACCCAGTCCGTGATCTACTTCAGCTTGCCCTCAGCCTTACAGCAACTCCAGCCCACTGCCTTGACTGCTTCAGCCCAATGCGCAGCCCAGGACCCTGCGTCAGCCCAGCTGCTTGAGGAGACAACAAAGCAGCTTTGCTTCGGCCCAACCACAGGAAGGAGCAGCAGAAGCCGATTGTTACGATCTTTTATTTCCCCTCCTAACTGCTCCCTCTCTCTCCTATCGTGATATCTCCGAAATCTCAGCAGCATCTCACTCCTTCCTATCTTCATACCTTCTGTTTCGATTTTAGTACGTACACACCCAGACGATCGCAGATCATCACCAGCGCCACGTCTCCTCGTCGCAGCAATCGGAACAACTCCCATCCTGAGAACCCGTAAGGCGCAACCAAGGTGAAACTTCTTCGTTTTTCCCTTCCTGTTACGTTTGTCGTCAACAATAGCGCCTCACTAGTGTCAACAGCAGGACGAGGAACCCAACACTAGCACCGGACGCTGGAGCCGTGCAAGTACAACCCCATCCAGACCGTCGTCCTTAGCACGAGTCTTGCCTCACCCTCAGCGATCGAACGAGCCCACACCTCCCTCTGTCCCTACTGGTAAGACCAATCCCTTCCCTTATCTATTATCTCCTTGATGTCATGGTTACAATGACTCATCACCCTCCTTTTCTATGTCGATCGAATCCACAAATGTTGCAGCAATGAGATCAACCAGCACTCCCGGATCAGTGGTGCAGATCGGAACCAACAACAACTTATCCTTCTAGCTGCAACCCGGTAAGAGTCTACACTTGGATTAACATAGGTTTTTGATTAGTTTAATGTAGGCTTGGACTGAGGCCTGTAAGTTTCGAATTGAGGAGCTTTAGGTAGAATAAATGGAGGAATTGCTGGCGGTGAGACTCGAAGTTGAGACCTCTTGCTTAACTTGTTTTTGCATCATTGAACTGCTGAGTTTAGAATGGAATTTTGGTGCGTTAGAGTGATCATCCACCGTTGAATTTTTGATATGTCGTAAACCGATATACGTAGGTTAGGGTGTTAAAATTTAGGGACGAGTTAACGGTCGGATTAGAAGTTATAAGCTTCCAAAGTAGGGTAGTTAAGCAGTTTTTGTAAACCTTAGAATTTTGGCCAAGTATAGAAATTTTAAGTGGAGTAGCCAACTTTGAGAATTTTTATAAAAATAATGGATGGACAGTTTTGAGAAATTCTTGCACCTAAGGGTAGATGGAACATCATAGATGATCTAGAGAATGAGTTCGGAATTTTTATAAGCCTGTACGAATTTTATATTTGAAACCGAAGTTAGACCTTTACGACCTTTTGGAAAATAAGGAAATAAGAAAAGTGACAGTTTGTAACCAAACTAAACTTTAGGAGTTAGAATATGACTTTAGAGTCTCAAATAGGATTTTAGACATGAATTTCGAAAAATTTGGAAGTCTCGGGACTAAGGGTAAAATGGTCATTTTTCCATAAATTAGAGCTGTAACTAGTTATGTCCTATTACGATTTCTATCTTAGAAGTCTTAGACTTCTAATTTTGTTGGAGTGTGTTAATGCACTTATCTCCTTTGGCAGGAAACTGAGTTGCTACAGTTTATAGAGCGAGTTTGGTTTACAGAGAGTCGAGCTTTATAATAGGTAAGTCATTTGGGCTTACTTAGCTGACTTCTGAATATGAGCATGAATGATGATAGTGGTGTGTGATTAAATGTTTAGAGATATAGGTTGTGATAGATATTTACCGACCTATACTTGGCCTAAGAGTAACGGGCGGTGGCATTCTGCTCAGTTAGCTTGAGGGCGCTGGGGGTTTCTTTATGGACTAGTCCATACTCGGTTTGTAGTGATGCTACCGGCGGAGGTCAGCTAGACCTACACCCAGATCGATAAGGAATGGAGGCGAGAGCTGTTAATAGCTCTCGTGCCACAACTGTAAAATTGGATAAGATGAATCACCTAAATAATAGATAATAAACGGTTGAGTGCCAGCATGATGTTTGTTTATAATTTTTCAGCGTGTGTTTGTGCTGTTGTTATTCTACTTATATTTGGATAGTTAGCTAACGGTTATCATGTTGTGTAGATTTACCATAGGTTAGAGCAGATGTCGAGTGATCCGGATGGTAGTGGTCAGCCGGGGTGTCGTACTTTTAGGATGTGATGCAGTTTCTTTATTTGTGGGATTTCCAGTTGGATCTTGGTTCTTTTCTTTCTTTCTGTACTTTGTTATCTTATGTTTTCCGGTTGTCAGTTGTTCTGGTCACATTCATACATTGTTATGATTTATTTTATGATTTCTGGTTTTCCTTATCTGTACCTTGTTGCAAGATCTTGTTAAGTTGTTGTCAAACTAAGGTCGGGACCCACTGTGCGGTCCTAACCAGTAACTCCCCGAGTTGTAAAATTTGGGGTGTTACATTCCGGACGACTATGTCGTGCACCCAACGTACAATGTCAAGGATCTTGCCTCATACGTTGAGCCCCTATTTGACGACGGTGAAACGGGGACGTTTCACGTCCAAGATGGGGGGACAGATGCGCCCTTGACCCCTATGTCCCAACATGAGGAAGACGAGGCACTCCGGGTTCGCTCCGACGGACCACTCACCCGTTCACGAGCTAAGGCAATCGCCCAAGCTACCGGCTCTATCATTAGCCAGACCGTTTCTCGTCACAGACCCATTGGTTGCAAACCGTGCCTCTACGCCACTACGACTTGAAGCTTGTCAAGCCGGCACTGCTCCGGCGCATTTTCTGCATTTTCCATAATTTAGCGTTTTTGTAATAATAAGTCTTTTTATTTTCGGATTATTAATTTTCGGGACTTTATTTCCGGAACTTAATTTTCCGAATTTAAGATTAAACTTTTGGTTTCGGAATTTAATTCGGAAACTTAATTCCGAACTTAAATTCCCAACCTTTCACATTTTTAGGCTTTTCATTTTCGGAACTTAAATTCCGACTTTATTTCCGTCATTTAATTTCCGACCTTTTGTATGAACTTCATCCACTATATAAGGGGATGCTTGGCTCATTTGTAAATCATGTTCAATTTGATTAAGTAATGAGAAGCATTTTCCTCCTACTTACTTGAGCATCAATCCCTCTTCCAATCCTCTCAAAGGTCTTCTTTTGGATCTTCGATCCAAACTCAACCACATTCGAGGGTTCTTCAAGAACCAACTCAACCGACCCACTTCATGGTTTGATCGATCAATCTAGATCGACTCAATCATACAACTTCTATCTCCATCTCTAAGCTTCCGCAACCCATCTTCAATTGCATTTGCACTTCAACTAAGGAGTAGTTGAGCTTCAGCTTGATCTAGATCCGGAATATTTCATTGACGTGTCCAAGGACGCATCAAATTGGATCAAAGACTAGATCCAAGCATGAACTTTAAGATGTTGGAAGAGGAAGGTGATGCCTAAACTAAGTAAGTGGGTTTTCCTTCTCAATACTTAGTATTCAACTTAGACATGAATTACAAATGAGTCAAGCCATCCTTATATAGTGGATGGAGGCCATACAAAGAGTCCAAACATAAATGACGGAATTAAAGTCGGAATTAAGTTCCGAATATGAAAAGCCTAAAATATGAAAGGTCGGAATTTAATTCACGGAATTAAGTTCCGGAATTAAAGATCCGAATATAAAAGGCCTATTATTAAATAGCCAAATAATAATAAACGTCTTCAAAGTGTGCGGGTCCTTCTAGCCGGAAACACGGATGGTATCGCCATCCGGGGGCGTATCATTCTCCTCCTCTTAAATGTAAAACATCCTCGTTTCACCGTCAAAAACGAAAGGAGTCACTTGAGGAACAAGACCCTTGAAATGCAGCACCGGATGCACATTGTCGGAGTCGGGCGGCTTGGACTTGTAGTCTTTCAAAGTAGCGGTGGAGCCGCCAAGCTTGTGGAACATGCCGACAAGGTACCGGAAAGAGCACCTATATAAGATTGATTTCGGTTGATGAAGCCGGTACTCTGTAAAATTCTGAGTCAAGCTTTTAGTAGGTGGCAAACCGTCCGACATAACAAGGATAAACTTTGGATCGGGCGGCTCAAACTTGTTGTACATATGGATGGTCTCGCCGGTGAGTCTGTCTACCATGCCGTCTAAGCTTGTGACATTGTACGTCGGAGGCATGCCACAAAGAAGCAAGGGTAAGCCGGTAAATAAGTTATTAGACAAGACAAAATCAAACCTCGGTTCAGCCGGTTCGAACTTGTAGTCCAACAACATATTGGTGCCATTGTCATGGTTAATGGATTCTTCACCCTTGATGATGTCGACTTTGTTGAAGTTGGCTTCTTTTTTATAGGTGATGACTTCAACATTGTCAATGACGGTTTCTTCATTGGCCTCTTCTAATGGAACATAACACAACGGTTCTTTGGGTTGGGCGGACGTTGTGTGGGCAAGAATTTGTGCCTTCAAAGCTTCTAACTCACGCTTTAGAGCATTATTTGTTGCCTTGAGCACAACATAATCATCTTTGGGGGCAACGTCGTCAACTTTTTCATGATGAGCATGCCGTTGGGGAACAAAGTTGACAACGTGTCATGATTAACACGCCGTCTTGGGGCGATATAGGTATCCTCATAATAAGCTTGTCGGTGTGGATACCGTTGGTGCCCATCCATGGAAAAAGTCGGCCTTGGTGGGTCCGGAGGAGGCAACCACTCCTCGTCCTCAAAATATTGTCTCCGTCTGTACCTCCGGGAGTTTTGTTTGGCCTTCGGTGGATATGGAGGAGGTAACCATTCCTCATCCTCATCATAAGAATCAGAATCATCATAGAACATGATGAACGATGAAGAAACTGAAGAACACAATGAAGATCTTCAAAGAACACCGAAAAACACTTGGAGATCTTCGAAGAACACTGAATAAATTTGATCAAGAAAAAAAAATTTGTAAAGAAACTTGACCTCGATCCCGAGCTTTGATACCAATGATAGGAAAAGGGGGATCTAGATCGAGGAGAAACTTCAACTACTTCTTCTTGATCGTTCAAGTTGGATCAAACTGAGAATTTGGGTGGCGGAAGCGTTCGGTTGATCCTTCAAAAGGATCCTCGAGTATGATAGGCTTGGATCAAAGACTAGATCCAAGCAAGAACTTTAAGATGGTGGAAGAGCAATGTGATGCCTAAACTAAGTAAGAGGGTTTTCCTTCTCAATATTTAGTATTCAACTTAGACATGAATTACAAATGAGCCAAGCCATCCTTATATAGTGGATGGAGTCCATACAAAGAGTCCAAACATAAATGACGGAATTAAAGTCGGAATTACGTTCCGAATATGAAAAGCCTAAAATATGAAAGGTCGGAATTTAATTCACGGAATTAAGTTCCGGAATTAAAGTTCCGAATATAAAAGGCCTATTATTAAATAGCCGAATAATAATAAACGTCTTCAAAATGTGCGGTCCTTCTAGCCGGAAACAGGGATGGCATCGCCATCCGGGGGCCTATTACTCTAGTTGTCGAGGGCATTGATCAAACTTATTTGTCAACGCAGCTTGAATCTAGGCAATAATCTCAACATTGGTGTTGATGTTATTGAGCTTATCTTCCAACACAACGAGAAAGTTCTCAATTTCACAAATGTCGAAAATCATAGAGATTCGAGAATCTACGAGCTTCATCAACAATTGATCCACGGGGATTTGATAGGTTCGAGTGTTGGTTGTTAGTGAGGATAATAGTACTCCATCTTCTTTATCTTTAAGGATCTCAACCTGCGAGACCAATACAAAGGAAATGAAGATAAAATGCTATAAGATTCTTAGAATAACAACTATGAATGATAGCCAAACTATCTATAGTCACCAGCAACGGCGCCAAAAAATTGATCGTGGAAGTTTTAAACCTAAGTAGTTTACAACAACCTCACCCTTAAGGATAACAAGATCAGATGTAGTATCTTCGGAAATATCAAATTCACAAGGATTGTGTTTGTTTGGATATAAATGATAGTAGTTACGTCAAGTAAAGGGAGAAGAGAGAAGAAGAAAGGAAAGAGGAAAATTTGTCTTCAAAAGGTTAAGAAACCAAGAAAGTAAGCAATTGTTGCAGTGGTAAATAATAAGGAGGGAGGCGATCTAATGAAACAAGAATCCCCACTGCGTGACCCAGTGGCCTTAAGGATAACATATATGAAACTCATGAACATTGATATATGAGCATTACAAATAACCATCTAACATAGGATTTGACATAGAGACATCATGCTTTCCAATTCGCATAGCTCACAATCCAACGGTTCTGTAAGAGAATAGTTGCTCAGTTGCTGAGAATGTGAGCTAAGAACCCAAATTAGGCCTAGACCGCCCCTGCGTGACCTAGTGGCCTCCCTTGCGGTTTGCCTGGGTTGCACCTGTGCCTCTCAAGGTCCGCTCCTGCGGTTTTGTGTGGCTGCACCCGTCTTTCTTGACCCTTTGACCCGTGCTTTACCCTTTTCCTCCCTTTATAAGCTTCTTCTCTCTCCCTTCTGATGAGGGTTCTCCATTGCAACTCCATCACTCTCCCTACGTTCTTCTTTTTCTTCTCTCTTCTCCCTTTGGATCTATTCTTCAATTTCCTTGAGTTTTGATTGAGTTTGAGAGCTTATAAGCTTGGCTTTGTGGCTGATTGTTGATGGTTGATATTGTTGAGCTTTATGTAAGCAAACCTAGTGTTGTGGTGTATCTCCTTCTGATTTGAGTTCAACTTGGTAAGATTTGATGGCTTCTTTCCTTTCTTTCTTCATTCTTTCATCTTTTCTCCTCTTCTGTTGTTCTAGCTTAGATTTCCTTAGGTTTAGATCTTGTTCCAGCCATGATTGGCATATGTTGATGTATATATATGTATGTTTCAGTATGGATGTGCATTGGATGAAGAAGAAGTGAATGAATCGAAGAAAGGAGTGAAGAAGTGGCTGATTTGGTGTCCAATGTTGTCCAGCCGCCCTTGCGCCACCTTGCAGCCGCCCCTGTGCCGGCCAGAGTCGACCCTTGTGCCACCTACAGCCGCCCCTGTGTCCACCTGCTGTCTTGCCTTGTGTTGGCTTTGCTTTGCAGGTGTGTGTTGCTTCTAGGCTTGCTTTAGGATGCCTTTGTTCCCTCCCTTCCTAGTGTGAGTGTATAGGTTCATGCTAGATGTGTGAGGATGTGTTTTGATGAGGTTATGATCAGTATATGCCATGTATGACCTTTGAGGTTTATTAGGTTGTGAGGTTAGGTTGAGGATGATCCTATGGATGTGTAAGGTTAGGTTGAGGATGATCCTATGCTACATGTGTGAGGTTAGGTTGTGAGGTTAGGTTGAGGATGATTTTGTGATCGGTATAACGTCAAGTAAGTGTGTAGCTTTCTTGGCCTAGCCGGTTATTACCGAAGCTTTGTGGAGGGATTTTCTATGATTTCCCGTCCACTAGCGAGTCTTATGCGGAAGACTACCTGATTTGTGTGGAATGTCTAGTGTGCCTAGAGTTTTGAGGAGTTGAAGAGGCGTTTGACTTCAGCTCCTGTCTTGGCACAACCAGAGGGTTCTTATGATTTTGTGGTTTACAGTGATGCATCCAAGCTAGGCTTGGGATATGTATTGATGCAGAGAGGTAGAGTTATTGCATATGCGTCTAGCTAGTTGAAGACGTATGAGGAGAACTACCCTACTCATGATCTGGAGTTGGCAGCGGTAGTTCATGCTTTGAAGATCTGGAGACATTACCTGTATGGTGTTACATGTTAGATCTTTAGAGACCATAAGAGTCTGAAGTACGTTTTTATGCAGCGGGAGTTGAATAACCGCCAGCGTCGATGGCTTGAGTTGATCAAGGATTTTAACCTTGAGATTTTGTATCATCTTGGGAAGGCAAATTTTGTACTTGACGCCTTGAGTAGGAAGACGCCTCGAAAGAAGACGATTGCGAGACTGACAGTTCAACCCCAGCTTCAGAGAGATCTAGCTTGGTTAGAGCTGGACATCTAGTTTCCTGATGAGGATGTCCAGTTATATGCTTTAGAGTTTTTACCTAGTCTGTTGGATGAGATCCAACAGAAGTAGGGGACCTGCCCGACCTTGATGAGGATCAAAGAGAGGATGTCTCTAGAGAGGCACCACAGTTCTCCATTGGAACAGATGGAGTAATGAGGCGTCATAACCGTATATGTGTACCTATTGATGCAAACTTGAGACAAAGGATCTTACAGGAGGCTCACTGTACACCTTACTCAGTACATCAAGGTACGAGTAAGATGTACCATGATGTGAGACGTTCATATTGGTGGGGAGGGTTGAAGCTCATTGTAGCCAGATTTGTGGCACAGTGTGTGACTTGTCAACATGTTAAGATAGATCATTACAAACCTGGAGGTGAGTCCCTCCACTGCCAGTACCGTAGTGGAAGTGGGAGGACGTCCTTATGGACTGTGTCACCGGTTTAAGGCCCAGTAGGAGTTTTGATGCTATCTGGATTATTGTGGATAGATTGACAAAGACGGCACGTTTCATTCCTATTAGAGAGACATGACCAGTGAGTAGGTTGGCTGAGGAGTACAATAGACAGATAGTGAGACTCCATGGTGTACCGAGGACGATCGTCTCTGATCGAGATGGATGGTTTACCTCGAGGTTTTGGCAGCAGATTCAGACTGCTTTGGAGACGAGTCTACACTACACGACTGCGTTTCACCCCCAGACAGATGGTTAGTCAGAGAGGACCATCAAGACCATGGAGGATATGCTGCGAGCTTGTGTGTTTGATTGGGGACAGGGATGGTCTGATTACCTCCCACTAGTTGAGTTCTCATACAACAACAGCTGGCATGCATCTACTGGGATGACTCCTTGTGAGGCACTGTATGGATGTAGGTGCCGTACACTTTTATGTTGGGATGAGCCTAACAATATTAGTGGGATAGTGCTAGAGCAGATTCATGGTGATATGGCTCGAGTAGTGGTGATTAGAGAGAGGATGCTGGCTGCACAAAATGGCCAAAAGTCGTATCCAGATAGGAGGCGTCAACCTCTAGAGTTCAGGGTAGGAGCTCATGTATGGTTGAGAGTATCTCCGATGCGAAGCATCGGACGATTTGGCATAAAGGGGAAGCTGAGTCCCCGATATGTCGGTCCTTTTGAGATACTTGATAGAGTTGGGAGGGCAACCTACAAGTTAGCATTGCCTCCGAGGTTAGAGGGTGTTCACCTTGTGATCCATGTGTCTCAGCTGAGGGAGTATATACCAAATCCGAGGCACATTGTGAGTTATGATGATTTGGTAGTTGAGCCGAACCACATTTTTGCTGAGCATCCTATTCTAGTCTTAGAATGAGGTATGAGACGCCTGGGTTCGAAGGACATTCCTATGCTGAAGATACGATGGTCTAGACGAGGACCTGAGGAGGCTAGATGGGAGATTGACGATAGTATCCAGAGGAACTATCCAGAGTTTTATGCTGAGATAGATGCACCTACGGTCGATGAGTAGATCTTGATGCTATCTTTGTGAGTATATGATTATGTGCTTATATGCCTTGATGTGTTTACTCCTTGCTAGCTATGATGTGATTTACGATCTTATTAGATCTTGATGTGCTAGCATGATATATGATTATAGGTGGAGATGGTGCTTTCCTTCATGCTATCTGAGTGTGATTAGGATTCAACTGGAGATGGTTCTTTCCTCCATGCTACCTTAATGGACATAGTTTATTGGAGATGTTATTCCACCATGCGATGCATATGATTATGATCTAGCTAGATATGTGCTTCCTTTATGTCTTGTGATGTGGTATGACGAAAGATGTGATTCCTCTACGCCTTTGGGTAGCGTTATAGCCCTGCTTTTTGGATTTGATGATTCCTCCATGTTCATGTTTGAGGTTATAGATTAGGATAGGTTATGAACTTTTGAGCGGAGATGTGATACCTCCGATAGAGAGAGAGAGTTATAACTCGGCTTATGGGTCGGAGAGGATTTGAGGTTTTGCAAGTTTCTGGACGAAACTTGTTTTTATGGGGGTGAGATGTTAGACCCAAGTTGCTGAGTTGCTGAGAGTGTGAGTTGAGGACCCAGATTAGGCCTAGACCGCCCCTGCGTGACCTAGTGGCCGCCCCTACGGTTTGCCTGGGCCGCACCTACGCCTCACAGGGTCCGCCCTTCCGGCTTTGTGTGGTTGCAGCCGTCTTTGTTTACCCTTTGACCCGTGCTTTACCCTTTTCCTCTCTTTATAAGCTTCGTCTCTCTCCCTTCCGATGAGGGTTCTTCATTGTAGCTCCATCACTCTCCCTACGTTCTTCTTCTTCTCTCTTCTCCCTTTGGATCTCTTCTTGAGTTTCCTTGAGTTTTGATTGAGTTTGAGAGCTTATGAGCTTGGCTTTATGGCTGATTGTTGATGGTTGATGTTGTTGAGCTTTGTGTGAGCCATCCTGGTATTGTGGTGTATCTCCTTCTGATTGGAGTTCAACTTGGTAAGCTTTCATGGCTTCTTTCCTTTCTTTCTTCATTCTTTCATCTTCCCTCCTCTTCTCTTCTTCTAGCTTAGATTTCCTTAGGTTTGGATCTTGTTCCAGCCATGATTGACATATGTTGATGTATATATATGTATGTTTCAGTATGTATGTGTATTGGATGAAGAAGAAGTGAAGGAATCGAAGAAAGGAGTGAATAAGGGGCTGATTTGGTGTCCACTGCTGTCCAGCCGCCTCTGTGCCACTTTGCGGCCGCCCTTGCACCGGCCAGAGTCCGCCCCTGCCCCACCGGCAGCCGCCCCTGCGCCCACCTGCTGTCCAGCCTTGTGTTGGCTTTGCTTTGCACGTGTGTGTTGCTTCTAGGCTTGCTTTAAGATGCCTTTGTTCCCTCCCTTCCTAGTTTGAGTGTATAGGTTCATGCTATATGTGTGAGGATGTGTTTTGATGATGTTATGATCGGTATATGCCATGTATGGCCTTTGAGGTTTATTAGGTTGTGAGGTTAGGTTGAGGATGATCCTATGGATCTCTTTGGGTCTAGGCGTGACCCTTGTGTTGATAGGAGTTTGATGTATCTATTTATGCCTTGTTTATAGGTTGTGTTATCCCTCCAGTGTAGAGGTGATCGTGGTAGAGTTTGATCGAGGTTGAGGTAATTCCGTAGGACTTACTTAGCTACCATCCCTATATTGGGTGTTTGCATGAGTGGTGTGTGCGTTATATGTTTGCTATGATAACATGAGATGTCGTTTATACCGACCTACGTTTTATTGATTTCCCCGTTGCGTGGATGTGATAATCTTTCCCTTTTATCCCGCCGTGGAGTCTGGGAGGTGCTCTGACGTTAGGCCAGACTAGTTTTACAAGAAGGGCGTAATCCACTCCCATAGGGTACACGGATTGTATGACCGATACTCGTACAGCTACCTATCAGGCTCACAGGCGAGGATGTATCTGTCCTCGTGTCACATACTTTCATCTATCTATATATATACAATTTGAGTGAATGACTAATATATAAAGACGATAAATTGGTAAATGTATGATAGCATGCTGATGTGTTTATCTCTCATGATTGTGCTTGTCCATATGCATTACCTTATATATGTATGTTTAGCTAATGGTTTATTACCATGTTGTAGATGCCCTACATGATAGGCATGCTGCTGAGTGATCTAGCAGGGTGGCAGGCCGAGGACCTCTCGTACATAGGATTGTTATGTCATTTGGGATTGTTATGTTTCCCTCCTGCGTGAGGATGATCTTTTGTTATCTCCTGTGCGAGGATGTTGTTTTATATACTCGGCTATGAAGTTGTTACCTTTTGGTTGTACAGTTTATACAGTTTTATGCATTTGTTTTATATCTATCAGTGCCATGTTGTAAGGTCTAGTGAACTTGTTTCCAGGCTAGGGTCAGGATCCACGATGAGATCCTAGCCAATGTGGCATCCTAAGTCCCGCAGATTCGGGGTGTTACAGGTTCGGGAAATATAAGATAACGCATTAAAAATTTAGAAATCCGGAAAAGACGAAGAACAACCTTCGCTTTTGTCTCTTTAGTCAGAAAAAGGTCAAAGACCGGAACTTTCTACGATAGTTAGAAATACTCGAGGCTATGATAAAACGTTACTCTCAAAACCAAGTTGTTTACAATAAATCCAGTAAAATGCCCTTCGCTTTTGGCTCTTCACTTGCTTGATCTAAACTAATTATATACACCACTTCTTTTGAAAGTAAATAAAAGGTAGGAATGAAGTACTTTCAAAAGAAGCAATATCGTAATCTAAATTCACTAACATATATGCAATATTAAATCAAACCATTGTAGGGATCATCCAATCCTTACATCAAGAGAAATCAGTGAGATATAATAAAAGAAAAGATTTTCATAAGTATCAAAGCTAAAAAGTACTTACAAAACAAAAGAAAGGAAAATCTAACTCAATTATGTCATGCGCGGACTTGAAACCCTTATCGACCGCTCTACAAAGGGATGTCTCTAATCTGACCTAGAAAAGTCTATGTATAATGTGAAGAACCGTATAGGTGAAAAATAAGAATATAAATACTCTAGAAGGGGGTGGAATATAGTATGGAAACTTTTCGCAATATCTTATATCAAGGCTTTAAAACTGATTTCAAGGCCTTGAATTCGATTTGTATGTGTGGTGACAAAACTGGTTTTCAAGGCTTTTAAAGGGATTTCACGACCACAACTCTGAAACCTGCAAAGCAACATTAGTCACAATATACGCGAAAGAAAATGAGGAAATAAAAGATCGACACAGTGATATGCTTATGAAGTTCAACTCTAATAGCCTACGTCTCCGTCCTAGGGTTTCTTTACCCTAGGCTCTAACTATCTATTATCTTCTCAAAGAGTCCTAGATATAGCCTAGAAGAATTCCCCTTTTTCTCTCACTGTAGCATCACCCCGTGTTTCATGTGTCTCCGCTGAGAGAGTACATACCAGATCCGAGACACATCGTCAGCTATGACGACTTAGTATTCGAGCCGGACCACACTTTTGTTGAGCATCCGATTGTAGTCCTATAGCGAGGTATGAGACGTCTGCATTCGAAGGACATTCCTATGTTGAGGATACAATGGTGGAGACGAGGACTTAATGAGGCTACATGGGAGACTGAGCATATTATCCAGAGGAACTATCTAGATTTTTATGCCGAGATAGATGCACCTGTAGGATCGATGAGTATATCTTAGTTCTATCTTGGTGAGTATTGTGATTATGTGCTTGTGTGTTTGAAATGTTTATTCTCGTGCTAGCTACGATCTGATGTATGATCTTGTTTGATCTTGATGTGTTAGCGCGATTTATGATTATAGCTGGAGATGGTTCTTCCTCCATGCTATTATGAGTATAGTTTCGCTAGAGATGTTCTTCCTCCACGGCCTTGTGCTATGAGTATGATATGGCAAGAGATGTATTTCCTCTATGCTCTTGTGATGTGACAATGGTTTGGCTAGAGATGGTTTTCCTCTATGCCATTGGATAGTATAGTGATCTTGTTGTTGGAATTGATGATTCCTCCATGCTTGTGTTTGAGGTTATAGAGTGTTATAGGTTGACACCTTATGAGTGGAGATGTGATACCTCCGATAGAGAGAGATATACCTCGGCATATATGTCTGAGAAGATTTGGGATCGTGAAAGTTTCGGGACGAAACATTTTTTTAGGACCCCGTGCATGCTCCTCAGTTGAGATGCAGGTGCATAGCCGCCCATGCGGGCCAGTGAACTACCCCCAACGGCCCTGTGGTACACCCCTATAGCTTAGGGACCCGCCCCTGTGGTTTACTACGGATGCAACCACCTTTGTTGAATCTTCGACTCGTGATTTTCCTATCTTCCCTTATAAGTTTCCTTCCCTTGCTTCAGATGAAGGGTATCCTTCGTTCTCCAGCCTTCTCCTCACAATCTTCTTCTCTTCCCCTTCTTTCTTTGATCTTATTCTTGGATTCCTTTGTTTTGAAAGAGAGTTAAGTTTGATATTGATGATGAGGTTTGTCGTTGATGTGCTGTAGAGAAAACGAGTTGAGTGTGTTGTGGATCTTCTCCTTTGTTAATCCAACTATAGGTGAGTTCTTCCTCTTCCTTCTTCTTTCTTTCTTATTTTCTTCTTTCCTTTTCCTTTAGCTTAGGAATCCACAAGTTTGATCTTGTGTTGGTCCTTCCAAATATGTATTGATGTATATATGTATATATATGTATCTGGATGGTTGTGGATGGTAAACAGGTGAAGAAGATCGAGTGATGGATCAAAGAGAAGTTGGGGATTGCCTCTGCACAGACAACCGCCCATGCGCCTGCCTGAAGCCGCCCATGTGCCAAGTGTGCCACCGCCGCTGTATGGAGTGCCACCGCCCTTGCGCCTCCCCGGTGCTTCACCCCTGCGTCTCCTTGTCACGCACGTGCGTCTTGTCCAGGACATACCTAGTGTGGTATGAGTCCTATGCTTTCCTAGTATCACTGGGGTTAGAAGCATGCTAGGTATGAGTATGAGAATGGGAAGATGATATCATGGTATCGATATATATCGGTTATGGCTTTGGGATTTAGTAGGTTGTTGAGGCTTATAGGTTGGATATGATCCTTTTTGATCCCTTGGGTGTAGGTGTGACCCCTTTGATTGATAGGAGATTTGAAATCTCTTTATGCCTTGTTATTAGGCAGTGCTATCCTCCGGATTAGAGTTGATTGTGGTTGAGGTTATATTGAGGTTGAGCTAAGTCCGTAGGACTTACTTAGCTGCATTCCTGTATTTGGACGTATGCATGAGTGGTGATTGTTATATGGTTGATAGCATGTGATATTGATTATTATCGACCTATGGTTTATTTCATCCTTTAAGGTGTCTGGGAGGTTCACTGTAGGTCAGGACAGTCCTGGTATACGGGATGGGCACTTCACCACTCCTTATGGTACACGGGAAGTGTGCCGATACCACTCCAGATGGCTATGGTACCTAGAGGTGAGGATGATTTATTCCTCGTGTCACATATTTCCATCTACATATGTATATGACTTGAGTGTATGACGTTATAAGGATAATTAAACGGGTAAATGTTTGACAGCATGATTGAGTGTTTACCATTCCATGACATGTGCATGTGCTTATGCATTATCATATATATATGAATGATTAGCTAACTGTTTTATACCGCGTTGTTGATGCTTTGAAGGATAAGAGGACTATAGAGTGAGCCAAATGGATGATCCGTGGAGGGCTTCCGTAATAGGTTGTGCGAGGGATTATGGGATGTTTTGTATATGTATGGATATGTGTTGTTCTTTTGTACTCAGTGATGTTTTGTAACACATTTGTTTATATATATTTATATAGTTTGATGTTTTGGTTTTAATCAATATGTGCTTTGTTGTAAGATCCAGTGAACTTGTTATCAGACTAGAGTCAAGATCCATTGTGAGATCCTAGCCCAGTAGCGCCCCGAGTCCCGCGGATTTAGGGTGTTAGAAAGTTGGTATCGGAGCCTTAGGTTGACAACAATGGCATTGCAATCTGCGATAAAGGTCAAATAGATAAATAAACAGAACCCAAAAGGGGTTTGACTTTTGAAAAAAATTTTGGTTTTGAAAAGAGAACAGTTGGTTTGGGATAGAGTGTACGGGAAGCCATCACCCTTTTGAGGATCTTGACAATATAAAATATATATAGATATGTATTATGTGATGTTGTGTTTACGTGTTGGCGTTAAGTATTATATATATATATATATATGGCATATATATATAGCCTTATAAGTTAGGTGTGCATATCGTGTAGATGGCTCGGACTAGAGCGACGTCTGTAGTTGGACGAGGTAGGGGTAGACCCCCTCTTCCTCTTGTATTGATAGGTCAGGGACATCTTCCCATTGCTAATCCGCCTGCAGTGGTGGATGTACACGAGGAGTTTACTTATAGCGTCGTTCCTCAGACTAGGAGCGGTGGTGCTGCCAGACAGAGATCCCAGCGAGTCTAGTCAAATGACTCGAATCGTGTCTCTGTGAGGAGACCAGAGTTCCGCGCGTACCTCAGACGAGTTGAGGAGGGTGCTAGAGCGGGCAGACGTGCCCCGGATATGCCAACACATGAGGGATCTTTTGAGATGTCCTAAGGAGCTACTCAGGTGATGGTTACACCGGCACGTGCTATTGAGATTGCTAGAGCTCCAGGGGAGTATAGAGGTTTTGGATCAGACACTTGGTTGAAGGCATTTCATCATATGGGAGTACAAACTTTCTCTTGGAATGTGAGATTGGAAACTGAGATCTGGATTGGATATGTGGACTCAGCCCTTGAGTCTATTAGATGTTCAAAGGACAGACGGATAGAGTTTGTATAGACTCTATTCCGTCACCTAGCTCAGTAGTGGTGGAGGGCCATGCGGGTTCGAGCGACAAGCTATGAACAGATCCGGAGTATGATCCGAGAGCATTTCTACCCTGCCTTTCAAACGAGGGAGAAACTTTAGGATTTTCCAGAGGCAGGCTTCGAGGATGTGCCGATAGCTGATGTCATCAGTCAATTCGAGGAGGAGTTGGCATTACTAGGTCCAGCTGGATCTTTTGAGGACCAGCATGTGTATCTATTCTCTTGTCGACTGAGGGAGAGTACATGTTCTTACTTTGTGGGTTTTCATTGCGAGTCTTTGACAGACTATAAATATTGAGCCTCAACTTATAAGCGTGAGCGGGCCAGCCAAAGCAGGACTTCTTAAACGGAACGGTTTGACAAGAGACAGCAGACTGGGCAACCAGTAGTGTTGGTGGAGCTTCAGGTTCCAAGCGGAGCCAAAGACGCCAGAGTTACCCCTCATCTACACCGGTTACAAAGAAAGGACAACAGTGTTTCAACTGTGGCGATCTTGGAAATATACAACCAGAGTGTACGAGTCCGCCGGTGACTTGTTACACTTGTCGCAGACCAGGTCATAGAACCGTCTTTTGTAGACAGGTCAGAGCTACATCGCAACTGGGTTCTTCCCCTGTTAGTTTAGCAGGAGGTGGGCAGAGACCACCTCAACAGCAGACACAAGGACAACAAAGAGTCCCATATCGTCCTTCTACTAAAGGATCTGCTCCCGGATCGAGTAGAGATAGAGGTCGTGGTGGGAGCACCATTGACACTAGAGTAGCACAGGGTAGAGTTTTTGAGTTGAGGAATGCAGAGGAGCCAGCTGCACCGGTTTCTACAAGTACCATTTTGATTCATGGCTTGCCTGTTAGAGTTTTGTTTGATACGGGTGCCACACACTCTTTCATTTTTGATGCATGCGTTGATAGGGTTACCAAATGGGGGTCAGGTTAGAGGTACCCGAGAGGTACATGGTTTTCCTATACATTTAGGAAACCGCGATTTGGTTGTGGACTTCTTTGTAATGCCGTTGGTGCATGAGGAACTCATATTGGTATGTATTGGATGCATAGACATCGTGATGAATTAGATTTAGGTAGGACGACTGTGATGGTCTCCATCGAGTAGGGTCAGATTGAGATTTTCCGAGGTTCGGACCTTCGAAAGTTAACTATGGTGATCAACATGGTACGTGCAGCAAGATTGATCGAACAGGGTTGCGAGGCCTTCCGGTGTTATTCCATGAAGGAGGGTGAGAGTCCGGCGTTAGAGGACACTACGAGTCTGTAGTGATGCCATTCGGGCTCACGCATGCGCCCGTTTTCTTTATGGAGTTGATGAATGACATATTCATTAACTTCCTGGATCAGTTAGTGGTGGTCTTCATAGATGATATCCTAGTGTAATCTCGTAGTAGAGAGGAACATGCAGGATATTTGAGGATAGTTTTGAGAGTTTTACGAGATAGAGAATTGTATGGCAAGTTTCCTGATGAGGATGCCTAGCTGAGTACCTTAGAGGTTTTACCTGATCTTGTGGGTGAGATCCAACAAAAGCAAGGGACCTGCCCGACGTTGATGAGGATTCGAGAGAGGATGTCTCGTGGTGAGGCACCACAGTTCTCCATAGGAGCAGATGGAGTGTTGAGATGCCGCGACCGCGTTTGTGTACCCGCTGATGCGGAGTTGAGACAAAGAATTTCGCAGGAAGCTCACTCACACCTTACTCAATACACCCACTTACGAGTAAGATGTATCAGGATGTGAGACATTCATATTGGTGGGGATGGATGAAGCCCAACGTGGCAAGATTTTTTGCACAGTGTGTGACCTGTCAGTTGGTCAAGATAGAGCATTGTAGAGCAGGAGGAGAGCTCCACCCACTACTAGTACTGTAGTGGAAGTGGGAGGACATCTCCATGGACTTTGTGACGGGATAGAGGATGAGCAAGAGTTGTGATGCTATCTGGGTTGTGGTTGACAGACTGACGAAGACTGCACGTTTCATCCCTATTAGGAAAACGTGGCTAGTGAGCAGATTGGTTAAGGAGTTCACTAGACACATAGTGAGACTCCATGGTGTACCGAGGATATTCGTCTTAAATCGAAATGGACGATTCACCTCGAGGTTCTAACAACAGATTCAGACTGCCTAAGGGACAAGTTTACACTTCATGACTGCATTTCATCCTCAGATAGATGGTAAGTCAGAGAGGACCATTCAGACACTAGAGGATATGTTGCGAGCTTGTGTGTTGGACTAGGGACAAGGGCGGTCAAATTACCTCCCATTGGTTGAGTTTCCGTACAACAATACTTGGCATACATCGATTGGGATGGCCCTGAAATACCCCGAATCCGCGGGACTCGGAATGCCACATTGGGCTTGGATCTCACATTGAATCCTGACCCTAGACTGACAACAAGTTCATTGTACCTGACAAAATGGCACTAACATATATAAAACAAATACATAAAACCGTATAAACTATGCGACCAAAATATATACAAGATTATAGCCGAGTATAAAACATCATGCTCACACAAGAGGTATACAAAACATCATCCTCACGCAGCAGGGAAACATAAAAATCCTCAAAACCATAACCACCTAATGTACGAGTGCCGTCGGCCTGTCACCCTGCCAGATCACTCAGCAACTATCCTATCCTACAAGGCATCTACAACATGGTATGAAACCATTAACTAACCATACATATATAAGGTAAGGCATAAGCATAAGCACAAGTCGTGAAAGATAAACTCATAATCATGTTGTCACACATTTACCCATTTTATCATCTTTATATAATAGTCATTCACTCAAATCGTATATATATAGATACATGAAACTATGTGACACGGGGAACATATAATCCTCGCTTCTGGGCCTGCTAGCCATTTGTAAGTAGTATCGGTCACACAACCCGTGTATCCTATGGGAGTGGATTGCGCCCTTCCATTAAACAAGACTGGCTTGACGTAAGAGAACCTCCAAGACGGTGGGATGAATGGGAAAGGTTATCACAACAACGCAATGGGGCTATCATAAAACATAGGTCGGTAATAATCGACATCACATGTTATCATATCAATTATAACACACACACACACCACTCATGCAAACACCCAGTATAAGGATGGTAGTTAAGTTAGTCCTATGGACTTACCTCAACCTCAGAGAATGACAACCACGATCAACCTCCAATCCTGAGAGGGAAACTGCCGAATAACAAGGCATAAAGATGTATCAATCTGCTATCAATCAAAGGGGTCACACCTAGACCCAAGGGATCCATAGGATCATCCTCAACCTAAACCTCACAAAGTCCACTGCAGCACATCCTAAACCGCAGGGGCGGCTCAGGGAAGCGCAGGTGCGGACCAGGCAAACCGCAGGGGTAGCCTCTACTACACGCAGGGACAGTTTAGGCCATTTTTGTAGCCTCAGAACTCACTCTCAGCTCCTTAAAGACTAAGGCTCTTATATATCACACCCCCCTAAAAACAAGTTTCGTCCCGAAACTTGCAAAATCCCAAATCCTCTCTGACCGATATGCCAAGGTATAGCTCTCTCTATCGGAAATATCACATCCCATCTATAACCTCAAAACATAAACATGGAAGAATCACCAACTCCAGAAATCAGGGCCATAACGCTGCCCCAAAGGCATAGAGGAATCATATCTCTTGCCATACTCACATCACAGGGCATAGAGGAAGCACATCTCTAGCCAGATCATACTCATACACAACACATGGAGGAAAAACATCTCCAATGAGACTATGTCCATCAAGGTAGCGTGGAGGAAAGAACCATCTCCAGCTAGGTCCTAATCACACTCAGATAGCATGGAGAAATAACCATCTCCAGCTACGATCATAAATCGCGCTAGCACAGCAAGATCTCATGAGATCATATATTACATCATAGCTAGCACGAAAATAAGCACATCAAAGCATATAAGCACATAAGCACATACTCACCAAGATAGACTAACATCTACTCGGTGATCCTATAGGTGCATCTATCTCAGCATAAAACTCTGGATAGTTCCTCTGGATACTATCCTCGGTCTCCCATGTATCCTCCTCAGGTCCTCATCCCGACCACTATATTCTCAAAATGGGAATGTCTTTCAAACGCAGGGGTCTCACACCTAGCTCTAAGACTGCAACTGGGTGCTCAACAAAAGTGTGGTCCGGCTCAACTACCAAATCATCATAACTCACAATGTGCCTCGGATCTGGTATATACTCCCTTAGCTTAGACATGTGAAATCTAGGATGAACACCCTCTAATCTCGGAGGCAAAACTAATCTGTAGGTTGTCTTCCCAACTATATCCTATATCTCAAAAGGACCGACATGTCGGACACTCAGCTTCCCCTTTATGCCAAAATGTTTGATGCCTCGCGTCGGAGATACTCTCAACCAGACATCAGCTCCCACTCTGAACTCTAGAGGTCAACGCCTCCACTCTACATATGAATTTTGGCGACATTGTCCAGCCAACATCCTCTCTCTAATCAGCGCTACTCGAGCCATATCATCCTGAATCTGCTTTATCGCTGTACCATTGATACTGCTACGCTCATCCCATTATAAAGGTCTACGGCACCTACATCCATACAATGCCTCATTTATGATTTTATGCAAAGATGAACAACTTTCTTATATTTATAAAATGTTTTGAGCATGTTTTGATTTTAAATTCCATGAAGCATTCTCTTAGAGTGATCTATGATTGGAGCACACCACCAAAAATGTTTTGAAATACTTTTCATTGATCTTTATGGCTTATAATCCATTCTATCTTGTTATGGAGCTATCCCAATTGATGCATGTCAGCTGTTGTTGTATGAGAACTCAACTAATGGGAGGTAATCAAACCATCCCTGTCCCTAATCCAACACACAAGCTCACAACATATCCTCTAATATCTGGATGGTCCTCTTTGACTAAACATCTATCTGGGGGTAAAACGCAGTCGTGAAGTGTAGACTCGTCCCCAAAGCAGTCTGAATTTGCTGCCAAAACCTCGAGGTGAATCGCCCATCTCGATCAGAGACGATCGTCCTCAGTACACCATGGAGTCTCACTATCCGTCTAGTGTACTCCTCAGCAAATCTGCTCACTGGCCACGTCTCTCTGATAGGGATGACACGTGCCATCCTTGTCAATATGTCAACAATAACCCAAATAGCATCAAAACTCCTACTAGGTCTCAATCCTGTCACTAAGTCCTTGGAGACGTCCTCGCACTTCCATTACGGCATTGGCAATGAATGAAGCTCACCTCCAGGTTTGCAATTCTCTATCTTGACCTGCTGACAGATCACGCACTGTGCCACAAATCTGGCAACATCGGGCTTCAGCCCTCCCCACCAATATGAACGTCTCACATCATGGTACATCTTACTCGTACCTGATGTATTGAGTAAGGTGTAAGTGAGCCTCTTGTAAAATCTTCTGCCTCATCACTACATTAGTAGGAACACTGACGCAATCATGGCGTCTCATCACCCCATGTGCTCCAATAGAGAACTACGGTGCCACACCACGAGACATCCTCTCTCTAATCCACATTAGGGTCGGGTAGGTCCCCTGCTTCTGTCGGATCTCATTCAATAGATCATGTAGAACCTCTAAAGCGTAAAACTAGCCATCCTCATCAAGAAATTGGATGTCCATCTCTAGCCAAGCTAGATCCCTCTGAAGCTCAGGTTGAACTGTCAGTCTCGCAATCGCCTTCTCTCGGGGCGTCTTCCTACTCAGGGCGTCGATGACAACATTCACCTTCCTTGGATGATATAGTATCTCAAGGTCAAAGTGATTGATCAACTCGAGCCATCGACGCTGGTGGTTATTCAACTCTCGATGTGTAAAAATTTACTTCAGACTCTTATGGTCTGTGAAGATTTGACATGTAGCACCATACAGGTAATGTCTCCAGATCTTCAAAACATGAACTACCGTTGCAAACTCTAGATCATGAGTCGGGTAGTTCTCCTCATACGTCTTCAACTGTCTAGACGCATAAGCAATCACTCTGCCCCTCTGCATCAACACACATCCCAAGCCCAGCTTGGATGTATCAGTGTAAACAACAAAATCATCAAAACCCTCTGGTTGTGCCAAGATAGGAGTAGAAGTCAAACGCCTCTTTAACTCCTCAAAACTCTGGGCACACTGATTTGACAACAACTTTGGTTGTCTTTCTCAATAGACTCGTCAATGGACGCGCAATCACAGAAAATCCCTGCACGAAATGTCGGTAATAACCGGCTAGGCCAAGAAAGCTACGCACTTTGTTGACACTCGTCGGTGTCGTCCATGCATCTACAGACTTAATCTTTAATGGATCAACCATGATCCCACTGGCACAGAAAATATGACCTAGAAAAGCAACCTCAGACATCTATAATTCGCTCTTAGAGAGCTTGGCATACAACTCTCTATCCCTCAAAAATTGCAAAATTGTCCTCAGATGACCGGCATGCTCCTCTTTGCTACGAGAGTACACCAGAATGTCATCAGCGAATACTACCACAAAATGATCAAAGAAGTCGATGAAGATACTTGTTAATCAACTCCATGAAGACTGTTGGGGCATTCATAAGCCCAAATCGCATCAATACAAACTCGTAGTGTCCATAACGGGTACGAAATGCGGTCTTGTGCACATCATGCTCCCTCACCCTCAATTGGTGATATCTTGAGCGTAGGTCAATCCGGGAGAAAATGTCGCTCCTTGAAGCTGATCAACCAGATCATCAATACGAGGCAGTGGATACTTGTCTTGATGGTCACCTTGTTCAACTCTCTGTAGTCAATGCACAATCTCAACGACCCGTCCTTCTTCCGCACGAAGAGGACAGTTTCTCCCCATGGGGATACGCTAGGGCGGATGAAGCCCTTCTCAGCCAACTCCTAGAGTTACTTCTTCAGCTCTAACATCTCGATAGGCGCCATACGATATGGGGCCTTCGAGATCGGTCTCGTGCCAGGCTCCAACTCGATACTGTAGTCCACACTCCTCTGAGGCGGCAAGCTAGACGGCTCAACAAACACGTTTGTAAACTCACAGACCACTGAAATATCCTCCAATGCTAGACTCTCTCCATCCTTCATGGCATAACACCAGAAGGCAACACAACCCTATGCTATCAACCTTGCTTCTCATACAACAGTGATGACATAGCCCGTGTTCCTAAGATCCCATCCTTGGAAGACCTGTATCTGACCCGGTAGATACCGTCACAGTCCTCCTACCAACATCTAAAACCGCACGGTGTCTACGCATCCAATCCATACCTAAGATGACTTCCTCATGTATCAATGGCATGACAAAGAAGTCCACAAGCAATACACGAGTCCCTAAACGAGCGGGACAACTACATAACTCACGGGTACCTCTGACCCTACTACTATCAGGTAACCCTATAGTAAAGGGTATCCCCTCTATAGTAGCTAACCCCAGACGCTCAACACATACATCAGAAATAAAGGAATGCGTAGCACCCGTATCAAATAAAACTCTAACAAGTGAACCATGAAGTAAAATGGTACTTGTAACAGCCGGTGCAGGTGGCTCCTCTACACTCCTCAGCTCAAAGTCTCTACCTTGAGCTCCTCTAGTGTCAGTGGTACTCCCACCACGACCTCTACCTCTACTCGGCCTGGGACAAGATCTTTGCGTAGAAGGACGATTTTAGAGTCTCTGATGTCCCTACGTCTGTTGCTGAGGTATCCTCTGACCACCTCCCATAACACTGGCAGGGGAAGAACCTTGTTGTGATGCAACTTCACCCTGCCTACATAAGTCAACTCTATGACCTGGTCTACCACAGGTGAAACAAGGAACTAGTGGCCTCATATACTATGGTCGTATATGCCCAAGATCACCATAGTTGAAGCACTGTTGTCCCTTCTCTGCAGTCAATGCAGAAGAGGGGTCACCCTGACATCTCTGGCTCCACCCAAAACCAAAAGCTCCTCCAACACCACTGGTTTGCCTAGTGCACTACCTCTTCTCAAACCGTCCCATCTGAGAAGTCCTCCTTTGACTGGCCCTCTCATGCTCATAAGTTGTTGCCTGGTCCTTGTAATTTGCCAAGGACTCACAATGGAATCCCGCCATATATGAATGTGTACTCTCCCTCAGTTGACGGGAGAACAGGTACACATGTTGGTTCTCAGAAGGTGTAGTTGGACCAAGCAATGCCAACTCTGTTTGGAAGCGGCTGATGGCATCTGCAATCGGTACGCCCTCAAAGTCTGCCTCCACAAAATCCTGTAGCTTCTCCCTCCTCATTGAGGGAGTGCAGAACTGCTCTCTAACCATACTCCTCATCCGAGTGTCTCGAGCTCATACTGTCCTCCACCACTGATGAGCAAGATCTCGGAATAGAGTTTGTACTACCTCTTTCTGCCTATATGTTCGCTCAATAAGGAATCACCGGGTAAGTCTCATCCTAGGCTTGCGTTGAACTAGGAAAGATATAACAAGGATATGATTTGGCAAACTGAAACCTCAACTCAGTTAAGGATCAGAAAAGGTCTCACCTCGTTCAGTTATATTCGATCCCAGTCGAGATGTTCAATGACTGACCGAGGTGTTCGTCGGTTAAGGTAAAGGCTCAAGCTTTCAAGGTCCACTGGGATAAAGGCACATTCTATCATCGTCTTTCCCACAACTTTCAGCCAATCACCCTAGAATCGCATAAAGAACTTAACCAACAATCATCATGATAACAATAATCATATATATAAGAACCTTAGTCTTTGGAGCCTAGGAGCCCTTTTGAGCCCTTGATTGACCCTGTCATCCGCCCCAACGCACTATGGTGGCCGCCCCTGCGGCTCTCTGTGGTTGTAGCCGCCTTCGTTGACCCTTTGACTTGTGCTTTGCGACTCACTTCCTTTATAAGCCTTCCTTTGCTTCTCTGAGAGGGTTTCTTCATCCTCTTCAGCCTCCTTTCCCTCTGTACGTTCTTCTTCTTCTTCATCTTCTCTTCCTTGATCTTCTCTTGTGTTTGTGAGAGGGTTTTGGAGAGTTTGGTTATGATTTGGTTTTGGATGATAATAAGGATGATGCTGATAGTTTCTGTTGTGGTGTTAAGGTTGTGAGGTGTGTGGATACTCTTGGTTGCTGCTTAGGGTTTTGTTTAGGTGAGACCTTCTTCCCTATCTTCTTTATTTCTTCTTTCCTTGCTTCTTTCTTCCTTCTTTAGCTTAGGATCACAAGTTGAGCTTGTGTGGATCCTTTTTTTGATGTTTTGATGTTCATACATATGTATATGTGTATGTGTGTTTCTGTGGTTTGATAAAGAAGTGAAGAGATTCGAGAAAGGGATCGAAGAGAAGTCGGGGCCAAGCCTTTGCACAGACAGCCACCCATGCGCCTGCACTTGGCCGCCCCTGCGCCTGCCTTTGAGCCGCCCTTGTGTAGACTTTGGTATGGCACCTGTCAAGATGTTGGAGCTGAAGAAGCAACTCGAGGAGTTGGCTAAGAAGGGCTTCATTCGCCCTAGCGTATCACCATGGGGTGCACCTGTCCTCTTCGTGCGGAAGAAGGATAGATCGTTGAGATTGTGTATAGACTACAGAGAGCTGAATAAGGTGACCATCAAGAGTAGGTATCCACTGCCTCATATTGACGATCTACTTGATCAACTTCAGGGAGCGATAGTCTTCTCCCGGATCGACTTGCTTTTAGGATATCACCAGCTGAGGGTGAGAGAGTGGGACGTGCACAAGACGGAATTCCGTACCCATTATGGACACTACGAGTTTGTAGTGATGCCATTTGGGCTGACGAATGCCCAAGCAGTTTTCATGGAGTTGATGAACAATATCTTCATCGACTTCCTGGATCAGTTTGTGGAGGTCTTCATTAATGACATCCTGGTATACTCTCGTAGCAAAGAGGAGCATGTTGGACAGTTGAGGACAGTTTTGCAGATTTTGAGGGATAGAGAGTTGTATGGCAAGCTCTCTAAGTGTGAGTTCTAGATGTCTGAGGTTGCTTTTCTTGGACATATCGTCTCCGTCGAGGAGATTATGGTAAATCCGGCGAAGATCGAGTATGATGCTGCATGGACGACACCGACGAACGTCAAGGAAGTGTGTAGCTTTCTTGGCTTAGCCGGTTAATACAGACGCTTTGTGGAGGGATTTTTTGTGATTGCCCGTCCACTAACGAGTCTTCTGAGAAAGACTGCAAGATTTGTGTGGACCGACCAGTGTGCTCAAAGTTTTGAGGAGTTGAAGAGGCGTTTGACTTCTGCTCCTGTCTTGGCACAGCTAGAGGCATCTGATGATTTTGTGGTTTACAGTAAGGCATCCAAGCTAGGCTTGGGATGTGTGTTGATACAGAGAGGCAGAGTGATTGCATATGCATCTTGATAGCTGAAGACGTATGAGGAGAACTACCCGACTCATGATATGGTGTTAGCAGCGGTAGTTCGTGCTTTGAAGATCTGGAGACATTACATGTATGGTGTTACATGTCAGATCTTCACAGACCATAAGAGTCTGAAGTACATTTTCATGCAACGGGAATTGAATAACCGCTAGCGTCGATGGATTGAGTTGATCAAGGACTTTGACCTTGAGATTTTGTATCATCCTAGCAAGGCGAATGTAGTAGCTGACGCCTTGAGCAGGAAGACGCCTCGAGAGAAGGCGATTGCCGGACTGACAATACAGCCTCAGCTTTAGACGGATCTAGCTTGGCTAGAGATAGATATCCAGTTTCCTGATGAGGATGCCTAGTTGTTTGATTTAGAGGTTCTACCTGTTTTGTTGGATCACATTCAAGAGAAGCAGGGGACCTGCCCGGCCTTGATGAGGATTAGAGAGAGGATGTCTTGTGGAGAGGCACCACAGTTCTCTATTGGAGCGGATGGAGTTATGAGACACCATGATCGCATCTATGTACCTGCTGATGCAGAGCTGAGACAACGGATTTTATAAGAGACTTACTGTACACCTTACTTAGTACACCCTGGTACGAGTAAGATGTACCATGATGTGAGAAATTCATATTAGTGGGGAGGGTTGAAGCCCGACGTAGCCAGATTTGTAGCCCGGTGTGCGACCTGTCAGTAGGTCAAGATAGAGCATTTCAGGCCTTGAGGTGAGCTCTATCAAGTGCCAGTACCGCAATTGAAGTGGGAGGACATCTCCATGGATTTTGTGACCGGGTTGAGGACCAGTAGGAGATTTGATGCAATATGGATGATTGTTGATAGACTGACGATGACGGCACGTTTCATTCCCATCAAAGAGACGTGGCCGGTGAGTAGATTGGCTGAGGAGTACACAGATAGTGAGACTTCATGGTGTACCGAGGTCGATCATTTTTGATCGTGATGGACGGTTTACTTCGAGATTCTGGCAGCAGATTCAGACTGCTTTGGGGACGCGTCTTCACTTCATGACTGTGTTTCACCCCCAGATAGATGGTCAGTCAAAGAGGACCATCCAAACCATAGAGGACATGCTGCGAGCTTGTGTGTAGGATTGGGGACAAGAATGGTCTGTTACCTCCCACTCGTTGAGTTCTCATACAACAACTGCTGACATGCATCTATTGGGATGGCTCCTTATAAGGCACTATATGGACGTAGGTGCCGTACACCTTTATGTTGGGATGAGCCTAGTAGTATTAGTGGGATAGCGCCAGAGCAGATTCAGGATGATATGGCTCGAATAGCCCAGATCAGAGAGAGGATGCTGGCTGCACAGAGTCGCCAGAAGTCGTATGCAAATAGGAGGCATCGACCTCTAGAGTTCAGGGTAGGAGCTCATGTCTGTTTGAGAGTATCTCCAACGAGTGGCGTCAGACGTTTTGGCATAAAGGGGATGTTGAGTCACCAATATGTCGGTCCTTATGAGATACTGGATAGAGTCGGGAGAGAAACCTACAGATTAGCATTGCCTCCGAGGTTAGAGAGTGTTCACCCTGTGTTTCATGTGTCTCAGTTGAGGGAGTACATACTAGATCCGAGGCACATTGCGAGTTATGATGATCTGGTAGTTGATCTGGACCAAACTTTTGTAGAGCACCCTACTACAGTCCTAGAGCGACGTGTGAGACGCTTGCGTTCGAAGGACATTCCAATGGTGAGGATATAGTGGTCTAGACGTGGACCTGATGAGGCTACATGAGAGACTGATGGATAGTATCCAGAGGAACTATCCAGAGTTCTACGCTGAGTTAGATGCACCAGTAGGATCCACGAGTAGATCTTAGTGCCCTCTTGGTGAGTGTATTTCATGTTATGTGCTTATGTGATATGTTGTGCTTTCCGTGCTAATTGTGTATGCATATGATCTGTTAGACCCTGTTTGCTAGCACGAGATAGGTATAGCTGGTGATGGTTCTTTCCTCCATGCTATCTCTGATGGATATAGTGTGAGTGGAGATGTTTTCCTCGACATAGTAGTGTTACGTGTACGTTTTGGCAGAAGACGGCTTTCCTCCATGCTAGGGTGATGTGGTTCGTGTTTGGCTAGAGATGATCTTCCTCTAGGCCTTGTTTAGAGTTGATGATGGTGTGCTGGAGTGATGATTCTTCCATGCAGAGGTTGAGGATATAGAATGTTATAGGTTGTGATATGGCACCTTTGAGAGGGAAAGTTATACCTCGGCTTATGGGTCCGAGAAGATTTGGGATCTTGCAAGTTTCGGGACGAAACTTCTTTTTAAGGGGGTTGTGATGTAAGACCCTTAGTCTTTGGAGCCTAGGAGCCCTTTTGAGCCCTTGGTGGACCTTTTCAGCCGCCCCAGCAGACCATGGTGGCCGCCCCTGCGGCTAGGCGCACCTGCGCCTCACAGTGGTTGCCCATGCGGCTCTGTGTGGTTGCAGCCGCCTTCGTTGACCCTTTGACTTGTGCTTTGTGACTGGCTTCCTTTATAAGCCTTCCTTTGCTTCTCTGAGAGGGTTTCTTCATCCTCTTCAACCTCCTTTCCCTCTGTACGTTCTTCTTCTTCTTCATCTTCTATTCATTGATCTTCTCTTGTGTTTGTGAGAGGGTTTTGGAGAGTTTGGTTGTGATTTGGTTTTGGATGATAATGAGGATGATGCTGAGAGTTGTTGTTCTGGTGTTAAAGTTGTGAGGTGTGTGGATGCTCTTGGTTGCTGCTTAGGGGTTTGCTGAGGTGAGACCTTCTTCCCCATCTTCTTTCTTTCTTCTTTCCTTGTTTCTTTCTTCCTTCTTTAGCTTAGGATCACAAGCTGAGCTTGTGTGGATCCTTTTCTGGATGTTTTGATGTTCATACATATGTATATGTGTATGTGTGATGCTGTGGTTTGATGAAGAAGTGAAGAGAGTCGAGAAAGGGATCATAGAGAAGTCGGGGCCAAGCCTCTGCATAGACAGCCGCCCCTGCGCCTGCACTAGGCCGCCCCTGCGCCTGCCTGTGAGCCGCCTCTGTGCCTAGAGTGAGCCGCACATGTGCCTCACTAGGTCAGCCTTGAGTTCTTGCTTCTGCTGGTACATTCAGTGCATACCTTGTTGGTATGTTTCCTTCCTTCCTTTCCTTTGGCCTTAGCTTAGATGTTAGCTAGGCTAGCTTGGTTACGATGAGTGTATGATAGAGATGTGCCTTAGGCACTTGTGTTTATGTTGAGGTTCTACCTTAGGCATTTGTGAGCATGTCATGATCTTGAGGATTGATTGAGGATGTAGGTTGGTTATGGTTATGGAGACGAGTCTCCTAACCCTTGCAGTATGTGATGGTGTGTGCCTTGCTATTGCAGGCGTTTATTACTTCCCTAAGGGGAAGTTGTGGTTTTGTATTGATTACGCGTATTACAAGTAAGTCCATACGACTTACTTAGCGTCCATTCGTGAGTTTGTGTTATTGTGATGGTTGTCTGTGTTCATATGATTGTGCATTTATAACCTAAACCGGACTAGGATGACCTTTTATTACTTTAAATGGCCCAAGTGTATTATAACGGGTCGTGACCACTTGCCTCCGCCTGGTGATAGGAGGAGGTGCCCTGAAGATGATCTCACAGGAGGGGACGAGTGATGATCACCTCCATGCAAAACTCATGTGTTATGTTGGATGGGACGGGGTTCTTGAGGCTCCTCGTGTTACAAAATAAGTTGAATTAGTAATGGAATCACATAACTGATAGATAATAAATGAATGTGTGTGGCATTGAATGTATGAGATGTGAATGTGTGTTTGTGCTGTTACCTTTATACTTATTCATTGTTGTAGCTAAAGGTGTATACTATGTTGTAGATGATCTGCAGGTTAGGAAGACTGTAGTGTGAGCCAGATGGTGTGACCAACCGACGACTTCAGTACATTAGGGTCGTGGGATATGGGATCTTTTGTATTAGATGTTTATGGATGTTGTTTTGTACTCGGCTTTTTGTTTGTAAACTCTTTTGATGTATCATATACAGCTTTTATGTATTTGGTTTTAATCTACCTGTGACTTGTTGTAAGATCGAGTGAACTTGTTGTCAGGCTAGGGTCAAGATCCATTGTGAGATCCTAGCCCAATGTGACATCCCGAGTCCCGTGGATTTGGGGTATTACTGAGGTCTCAATAACTGAATGAATAAAAAAACAACAAATCAGCGTTCATCAATCACAAATCAAAAAAGACAACAAACAAACCAACAAAGAAAATGTCACAAACACTTTCAAAGCCAACTTCAACTTGATTCCGTCCTTCCTTGAACTTCAACTTTCAAAAACATCCTTCAAACTTCCTTCAAAAGTCTTCAAACTTCCTTCAGAAAATCCTTGATCCGAAGATGGCTAAATTACAGAAAATCTAACCCTTTATTAGAAGATCTCAGCCAAAAATAAAGATCTCGCGTCTGGTCATCACTTCGCCTCGGTCCAGATGCTCCTGAAGATCACCTTGGTCGAGGTGGTACTATAGCTTACCAAGGTGAGTCTTACCTTAGAGTGAAACTCTCTAATTTGGTCCAAAATCAATCTTCTAAATCATTTTCATGCTTCCTGAGATCTTCTTATAACTCCTCAATGCTCCAACATGTAGCTCCAATGACTCCTTAGCTTCCTTAGCTCCATTTTGGTCCAAAACGTGCCATTTTCCCTACAATTACATTGAAACTAGGTGTAGACCTCGATTCCCGCAAAGGTAGACAAAACAATAATATAATAAAAAAATATACATCCATACATGCAGATTTTTGAAGATAAAACGTCCAAACCAATCCCAAAATATAGACTAGAATACATGCTATCAAAATACTCATACTTGTCCCTTGCTTGTCCCCAAGCAAGATTCAAATCTTAGATACAAGATAGAATGGATTATAAGTCATCAAAAAGATCAATGAAAAACATTTCAAAACATTTTGGTGGTGTTTCCACTCATAGATCACCATAAGAGAATGCTTCATGGCCAATAAAATCAAAACATGATAAAAACATTTTATAAATATAAGAAAGTTGTTCATCTTTGCATTAAATCATAGAATGCATAACAAATCATATTTATCAAAATTAATCATTTATAATCCAGTTTAAACCACAAAGGCAATCAACATACTCGATGTCTCAAGGGCTTCCAAAAGAGGTCAGGAAACGTGTCAGGATGGGTTGTATATAGGGTAATGTGGTGCTAGAATCCGGGAATAGGATCTTACTTCACTTTCTTTGAATCTCAACATCTTCCACCAATAAACTTTGCTTATTTTTAATTTACTTTTTGGGATGCATGGACAGTGGTGCACAATAACCAAAGCCTAAGAGATCAGCAAATCATCAATTGCTCGAGATGCGTCAAACCCTTGATGCACATACCATGACCTGTTAGGAATATCACTCAATCCGACTTTGGCAAGACACAAACACCCGGCTATGTGAATGGTTCTGAGTTACTCATCATCATGATTGACTTCCCCAAACCAAATTGTTTCTTTCTAACACTTTCAGCCAACATCTCAACTTCACTTTACTTGCTTTTCATCACTTGCTTCCAAATTTCCGGATAGGTAAAGGGAGGCAAATATGTGAATTAGGGGCTAAAGCATGGTCAAGATGAAGATGAAGAGAATGAAGTGCCTTAGTCATCCCAAGAAGAATGTGATAGAACTCATCATGTGGTGTCAACCTTCAAATCCAATATAATTTTGATAAAAACAAAGTATTAAACATGCTAGAATTTCAAACAAAGCATTATGCAACTTTAACATATCATAAAACCTTTCGAGCATATAAAGATTTCAAAACCAATTTGCAAACAAAAACATAATCGAGGTCATATCCAGAAAAGAAGCACAAAACGCGTCGAAAAACTTTCAGTTAAGAACCATCTCGGTCGAGGTGTTCTGGCGTCATTCGAGGTGTTAATCCTCAATCGGCAATGAACGTCTCGGTCGAGGTCATAAATTTTTTTTTCAAACCAGTTTTTGACGTTTTTCTTATACAGAAACCTGTATGTATGCATGTAATGACAAATAAGTACATGGAGCATAAATAAGACAATAATATCCATCAAGAGAGTCATACAAACCATAGTAGTACATAAGTCATATAAATACATCCAAATACCCCATACTTCGGACACATTGTCTCAATGAGTCAAATATAAGTCTAAAATAAGAATACTCACCGGACCTAGCTGAACTGCATAATATATAAAGATAAGAAATCCATGAAGCTCTAATCCTCGTCAGCAGGTGGTGGTCAATGTGGAATGTAGGGATGCTGGGATGGATCGAAAGGATAGCCCATAACCTACTGATGTTGGATCTCCATCATCCGTCTAAGGAAGTGCTGGCTCTCAATATCTGATGCGTCCATCCCTCAATATGTCGGCGCTCATCATCGAAGCGCTAGTGAATTTCAACTGTCAGGGCTGCATATGCATCTATCATTTGGTCAGTGAGATCGTCAATCCTCTGGTGTGCCTCGGGATCTCTAAATCGGCGGGATTTGTGCTGAGGTGGAGGTGATGGTGGTGTTGCTCTCTCATCGTCTGTCACCTCGTCATCAAGGTCAATAATGGGAACACTAGGGTTGCCGGTATCAGTACCGGTCTCCATGGCAGCTCCTCCATCATACCCCTCATCATCATCATCATCAGCTGCATCTCCAGCATCCTGCATGTAAGGGAACCAAGTAGCAGACCAATATTGATGATAAAAAATAGAAAACAAGGATGACCAACGTAAGTTGTTCCAAGGCCACGAGGAACTAGAATGCGTCTGGTGATCATCTCTTGCAGTCCCAGCGGCTTCGTAGTCGCGAGAAGTGTACAACCTGAAAGATCTACACCCATAGAAGTAGCGATGTGGGTCACCAACCAACCGTAGCAGATATTGCCCATCGACTTCCCCTTGATCTTGTGTAGGTCGTCTGCCAACATGGCAACAAAGTCCGACACTCCTACAGTCACCATCCAAAACAAACTCAGCAGCTCCCCCTGACAGACCTTTTGAGGCGTCTCAGTACGCGCCAGAAGAATCTTACGCAAGATCCTGTGAGCAAGGGGGAAAGCAAGATGAAAGATAATACGCTCCCGGGAATCTCCTGGTCGCCCCCTGTCACTATGGTCCGTCACATGGGCTATCTCGCACCAGAAACTCCGAGCCACCGCTCGGGAAAGAAAATCTATCACTGTCGGTGTAGGGAAGCCGAAAATCTCCCTAAACTGATTCATCAAAACTACGTAGCTCCTGTTCAGCAGCCGATACTTGATTCCTTGGCGCTCCGGCACGTAAGTCACAAAACTGACAAACTCTAACGTCGGCTCCAAATAGACCGGCACTCTGATATCCATGAACTCCTCTAGACCAACCATGGAGATCATCTTCTTCAAGTCCTCCACCACATGGAGGCACTCGAAGGCATCAACATGAAGAAAACGCGGGGCAACGATCGGGCGCCCGCAAATGCGATCATAATACTTCTGGTGTCGCTCGTGGATCACCGGAATGGAAAACTGAGAAGCAGAGGAAGGGGAAGCTGGTGCAAACTGCTAGGCATGTACCTCATGGCCAACTGACGATCAGATCTGTTGCTCATGTTTCTGGTGAAGAACACCTCGGTTTCCTTAAGAACACCTCGGTCGAGACACATTCGACTGTACCGAGGCGAACTGCTGTTCGAACGCACTCTTGGAATCTGTAAGCTTTTCCCCCCAAAAACACTACCAAAAGCTTCCTAAGGGGTACTTATATCTTTTTCAACAATAATCAGTGGCAACCAAAGCCATATCTGCTCAAAATCGACGAAAGAAGAAGGGAGATAGGGTTTGGAACGAAATACCCCAGATTTTGCAGATTGAAGCATTTTCCTTGTTGTTTGTTGCTTGGAAACTTAATCTCTTGCTTCCTCCGGTGAATTCGAGCCAAGAAACGTGGAAAACGGGCAAAAATCGAGAATTTTGGAGTAGGAGGTCGATGTGGTCGAGGTGAGAGTAGAGAGGGAAAAAGTGGTAGAGTGAGAAACGGTTGCGCCTTTTATACTCCT
Organism: Fagopyrum esculentum; assembly: GCA_033239045.1. NCBI lineage: Eukaryota > Viridiplantae > Streptophyta > Magnoliopsida > Caryophyllales > Polygonaceae > Fagopyrum > Fagopyrum esculentum. Next base: position 74,659,576 of record BSUD01000001.1, read on the forward strand.
CGCTGAATTTGATTACACCTCGGTCGAGATGGTCCCGAGTAGACCGAGGTGTCAGACTGGATGTCAAACATAGTCGCCTCGGTTGACCAAGAACATCTCGGTAGAGGTCCTGTGACTGCACCCGAGATGTGTCTCAGTCAAGCTCCGTCTTCTCAATTTCTCGAACTTCTGTCCTTGCAGTGTAGCTCCTGAGTTGTTACCCTTCCTTAGAAAGTTCTTGGTTCTTGTCTAGAAGACTCAAAAACAAAACGAAGCAAACTATCTAAAACTAAGCTATAAAAGGGAAAAGAAAGCGATATCTTGGGTTGCCTCCCAAGAAGCGCTTGGTTTTAGGTCGCTAGCTGGACCGTACGTCATCCTTAAACAAGGTATAGTGGTGCAATCTCCTCATCCAGTCCTTCTGGTCGATACTTCTTCAGCCTATGACCGTTGACCTTTAAACTTCTGCTACTTTCGCCCCATATTTCAACTGTACCATAGGGAAAAACAGTTTTCACAACGTAAGGTCCTGTCCATCTAGATTTCAACTTACCTGGAAAGAGCCGGGCGTTGAAGAATAGAACGAGATCTCCTTCTTTAAGCTCCTTAGGAATAATATGCTTGTCATTCAACCTCTTCGTTCTTTCCTTGTAGATCTTGGTATTCTCATAGGCGTTTAAGCGCAACTCCTTCAGGTCATTAATGTCTAAAAGTCTCTTCTCTCCGGCTTCCTTGATGTCGAAATTCAACCACTTGATTTCCCAATATGCCTTGTGTTCTATCTCAACGGGTAGATGAAAAGAGTTCCCATATACCAAATTGTAAGGGGTGGTACCAATGGGAGTCTTGAATGCGGTCCTATAAGCCTAAAGAGCATCATCTAGTTTCATAGACCAATCCTTCCTTGTCCTTGAAATGGTCTTCTCCAAAATTGCCTTGATTTCTCTCTATTCGAGATCTCCACTTGCCGACTAGTTTGAGGGTGATAAGGGGTTGCTACCTTGTGGGTTACCCCATACTTCGATAAAAGTGCTTTGAACTTCCGGTTGATGAAATGTGTCCCCCATCGCTGATGATGATGCGCGGCGTCCCAAAACGTGGAAAGATAGTTCTATTAAAGAACTTCACAACTGCCATGGCGTCATTAGTGGGAGAGGCAATGACTTCTACCCATCTAGAAACGTAATACTAAGAGGATGTAGAGGTTCCCTGCGGATGATGGGAAAGGTCCCATAAAATCAACTCCTCAAATATCAAAAATCTCAACTTCTTGAATATTGTTGTGTGGCATCTCGTTCCTTCTAGATAAGTTCCCTATTCTTTGGCATGCATCACAAGAGACAACAAACGCTTGCACATCTTTAATTAATGTAGGCAAAAATAAACTAGAACGTAATACCTTAGTGCACGTTTTGTGAGCGCTAGCATGTCTTCCACAAGAAAGCGAGTTGCAATGCCGTATGACACTAGCAGCTTCATCCTCCTGAATGCATCGCCGAAGCATCCCATCCGGTCCTCTCTTGAATAGTTGAGGTTCATTCTAATAATAGTGACGAACATCCTTGAAGAACTTCTTCCTTTGAGCGTACGTCTGCCCGGGCGGTATTTCTTGACAAACAAGGTAATTGACGATATCAGCATACCAAGGCTCTTTACCATCAGAAACTTGGTGAAGCCCGTGCTCCACCAACTGTAAGTGACCCTCAGAAAATGAATCAGAAAGTTTGTTATCCTCATTGATAACATCTCGCCTGCTGTATCGGTCGGGGCTCGAGGTGAGTGACCGAAATATTCTTCAGATAAGAACACCTCGCTTGCTCCAGAAAGTGCCTCGGTCGAGGTACTGGATTTGGGACCGAAACCTAACGCGCTTTTGTTCTCTTGAATCAGTTTATCAAATCTAGCTCCTGGATCTGCTTCCAATGCCTTCAAGCTTCACACATCTACATCACAAAAGACATCTATACCTCTTCTATTAAACTAAAACTAAGAACTTTTTCAAGAGGATCTTTAATAAGGATATAGCTCACCAATTCTCGCGATTCTTCTTCATCATAGATGTTGAAGATATCATCCTCCAGCGGCTTCCCTTCATTGCAACAAGTAATGCAAACTCCAGATGATCGCCACCAATGTTGAACTTCAACTTGGCGTTTTTACAATCCACGTTCCAACCCGAAGTTGCTAGAAATGGTCACCCGAGAATGATAGGAATGGGATAATCTGCGGGAATGTCAAGCACAACAAAGTCTATAGGTATGTAAAAGTTACCTAACTTGATGGAAACGTCCTACAAAATACCCACGGCACAGGTAATGGAGCGATCCGCCATGTATAATGTCATCTTAACGGGCTTGGGTTATCCAAGTCCGAGTTTCTCAAATAGCTCCAGCGGGATGATGCTCGCGCTGGCTCCTAGATCACATAATGCATCATAAGTTACATCCCCAACTTGAATGGGAATACAAAACGAACCGGGATCTCTCAATTTAGGTGGCATCTTTTCCTTCGTGATTTGAATGAGCTCCGAAGATCAAGATGTCATCCTTACTTCACCAAAATCCTCCAGCTTCCTCTTCCTTGATAGAATCTCTTTCAGAAACTTCCCATAGGCGGGCATCCCTAGAATGGCATCAATGAAAGGGATATTAATATGTTGCTTTTTCATAAGGTCTAGAAACTTACCAAAGTGCTTGTCTAGATGTGCCCTCACCCTTGACTGAGGGAACGGGAGTGGTGGTTTATAAGCAGGAGGTGGAACATAAACTTCATATTTATCTTTCCTTTCTGGGGCTCCATCTCGGTTGGCACCTCGACCAAGGTGTTCCTCGTCTGATCTTGGTCCGAGGTGTTCCTCATTTGGTCGGGACTCGACCGAGGTACTGGATCTGCAGTCTTCAATCCACATGTGTTATAATTGCCATGATCTGTCCTTTAAGGTTGCTCTCTGTCCTTGCTTGGAGCTTTCCTAGATCTCTTGGCGCTTCATTCGCCTTGTTGAAAAATTGTTGCTCTAAGGCTTTTTGTGCCTTCGAAAATGAATTCATAGACGTCTGCATAGCATTGAGCTTGATCAATATTGCTTGCAACACAACATCTGGCTTCTTTGGTGGTTGGGATGAACTTGATGCAGGCTCATAGCTTCTCAATGGAGTAGTAGAAGAAGAGGGGGAGTTAAGAGCATTTTCAGCATGAGAATAAGCGTTACTAGAATTTTGTTGATTAGATCTCCAATTGTTGTTAGAGTTTCTGTTGATGTTTTTGTTGTTGTAATTGTTGTTCCGCGGCCCTTGATAGTTGTTTCTTCCTTGGTAGCCACTATCTTGCTCCTTCTTCGTTTGAGCTACTAAAAGCTCCTTCATTGCTTTCACTTCTTTGCTAAGCGAGGTGAGTTGAGCTCCATTTGATGATGTGTCTTGAAAGCTAACTCTCCTTGCTCCATCTTCAACTCTTTCATGCGAGTACTTCTCAATATGCAAAGCTTGCTTTTCAATGAAATCCCAAGCTTCATCTATCGGCATATCCATGAAGGTGCCGGCGGAAAGTAGTTGGAGCTTGAATTGAGTATCTCCATCCAAACCCTTGAAGTAAATTTCCAGCAACTCGATCTTTGGAATCCCATGATGTGGGCAATCCAACAAAAGATCCTTGAATCTCTCCCATGACTTGGACAAACTTTCTTTGTCCTTCATAATAAAAGCAATAATCTTGCCCCTCAATTCAGCGGTCTTAGAAGGAGGAAAGAACTTAGTAAGAAACTTCGTCGTCATCTCTTTCCAAGTGTTGATTTTTCCGGCCGGAACAGATCTATACCAAGCAAGCGCCTTGTCTTTCAAAGAGAAGTAGAAAGGCCTCGACTTGTAGTTGTTGTTCTACACTATTGATGGTCTCAAAGTCTCCATCAGAATCTCATAGTTTTGCAAGTGCTGATGCGGTGACTCTCTCCAAACCTCCAAATTGACATTGTCGAATCATGGTTAGAACTTGAGGTCTAAGTTCGTAATCATGCTCAGCTGGATCACCTAGGTTGACTCCTGGATGCCTGACTTGCTGACAGGGGTCCATCCTTTGTCCTAGGGTTCGTGGAACTCAAGCAAAAAGAGCATCTCGGACTAGCATCCGAGGTGGTGGATGTATCTCGGCCAGGGCATCTAGAACTGGGTCTTGCCTCGGTCGAGCATCTGGGATAGGTCGAGGCAGTCACCGATCCCTTAGAGCGTCCATATCATCTTGAATTCCTTAAGTTCTTGCACGAGTGTCGTCTCTCTCACTACAGTTCTTCCTTACTGAGGCGTAATTGTTCCAATGCCTCCTTCAATTCGGCTTCAAGATTGCGATTGTCTTGATCGGCCATCTTAGCTTCTTTCAATCTTCTCTTGTAGGTCTTTTCTGGTTCGGGATCGTAAGGAACGATTTCCTTTCCAGCACGAGTTCTTAACATAAACCTAAGGAAAGATCCTGCGAAAACACTCAAGTAAAGTGGTCAAAAGCAACAAGGGCAATAACCTTGAAAGACAACCGAAACCGAACTTGGTCTTGACCAAGTCCCCAGCAACGGCGCCAAAAACTTGTTCGCTCCAAAAGGTGTGTGCAAGCTTTAATATTTATACCAAGAATAGTTGCAAATAACGAACCCGCAGTGTACGGATCGGATGTAATAAAAGCAAGAATTCCAGGGTTGAACACAATGACTATGGTGAAACAAAGAACTGTAATTCAGGTTGTCAATAACAATCACGCAACAAGCAAAGCTCTCAAAGGTGATATAAAAGTGAGATAAAGAAAATGCGGATTCTAGAGATTAAAGCATCCAGTTGTGGTTCTGACTCAAGATCTCAAAAGATAACGTGGACAAAGGTGAGGTTTGCAAAGGGAAGGTGTTTCTAAGGTGGGAATAGGTCACCGGGTAAGTCTCACTACTCACTATCCCAAACCAAAGATCCTCTCACCGGGTAAGTCTCAAGGTACTAAGGAAAGGAACTATAATCTCGAACCAACACACCACCCAAGGAAATAGAATCAACCTTTACCGGGTAAGTTTCAGGCTAACTCTCAAAGATGGGATGAAGGCACACTCAAACCCCAATAAAGGATAAACCTTTATTACCTATCACTCATGATCTTGGATATGCATACAAAGGAATCACCGGGTAAGTCTCATCCTAGGCATGCGTTGAACCAGAAAAGGTATAACAAGGATAGGATTTGGCAAATTGAAACCTCAACTCAGATAAGGATCAGAAAAGGTCTCACCTCGTTCAGTTATATTCCATCCCGGACGAGATGTTCAATGACTGACCGAGGTGTTTGTCGGTTAAGGTAAAGGCTCAAGCTTTAAGGGTCTACAGGGATAAAGGCTCATTCTATCATCGTCTTTCCCACAACTTTCAGCCAATCACCCTAGAATTGCATAAAGAACTTATCCAACAATCATCATGATTACAATAATCAAATATATAAGAAAGGAATCAATATTTAAACAAGAAAACCATAACACAAAGGTCTCAATAACTGAATGAATCAAACAAACAACAAATCAACATTCCTCAATCACACATCAAAAAAGACAACAAACAAACCAACTAAGAAAATCTTACAAACTCCTTCAAAGCCAACTTCACCTTCATTCCTTCCTTCCTTGAACTTCAACCTTCAAAAACTTCCTTCAAACTTCCTTCAAAACTCTTCAAACTTCCTTCAGAAAATACTTGATCCGAAGATGGCTGAATTGCAGAAAATCCAACCCTTTATATATGAGAATTATCTTCCAAATATAAAATATCTTAGAAAGATAATTTCATTAAAATATATTTCCATATCTTCCAAAATATATCATTCAAAAAGATATCTTCCTTCCAGAAATCCAGCCAAAATTATGTGATGTTCACTTTCCAAAATCAGAAGATCTCAGCCAAAAATAAAGATCTCGTATCCTGTCATCAAATCGCCTTGGTCCAAACGCTCCTAAAGATCATCTCGGTCGAGGTGGTAATGTAGCTGACCGAGGTGAGTCTCAGCTGAGAGTGAAACTCTCTAATTTGGTCCAAAATCAATCTTCTAAATCATTTTCATGCTTCCTGAGATCTTCTTATAACTCCTCAATGCTCCAGAATGTAGCTCCGATGACTGCTTAGCCTCTTTAGCTCCATTTTGGTCCCAAACGTGCCATTTTCCCTACAATTACAATGAACTAGGTGTAGACCTCGATTCCCGCAAAGGTAGACAAAACAACAATATAATCAAAGAATATACATCCATATATGCAGATTTAAGAAGATAAAACGTCCAAACCAATCCCAAAATATAGACTATAATACATGCTATCACTATGCTCTAAACATCTAATGGAATCCACATGTCCAATCCAAACATCTTTCTTTAACCCCACCTTTCCAGAGAAAGGGGGTACGCTCAGCTGGTAAAATGCCTTCAACTAGGTATCTGGTCGAGGCCCTCTATACTCCTCTGGATCTCGAACAGTCTCAGCAGCACGTGTTGGCATAGTTGGAACCTGAGTGGCTCCCTGGGACATCTCAAAATATCCCTCATGCACAGGTAGATTTGGGCGCCTCACCGAAGCACGATCCGAGTCATTTGACTGGACTCGGTGTGACCGTTGTCTCCTAGATCAACCACTCCTCGTCTCTAGGACGACACTCTCAGCAATCTCCTCATGAACCTCCTTAACCACTGGTGGATCAGCAGCGGGAACTAGTCTTTGACCTATCATGCCCGGAGGAACAAGTGGTTTACCTCTACCCCGGCCTACAGTAGAAGCAGCTCTAGTCCGAGCCATCTACGGGGTATGCACACATTAGTTATAAGGCTCTATATAGGCCATATGTATACATATATATATATATATATAACACATACAATAATACAAATATAGATACATATCTATGCTGTAGGGATCCATTGCAGAGGTGACGACTTCTCGTACACTCTATCCCAAAACAGCAACTTTTAAAACCAAAATCTCTTAAAAACATCAGACCCCTTGCGGGTTTTATTTGTCTTATCCATCAGACCTCATTGCAGGTAGCAAGTGCCATTGTTGTTAACCTAGGACTCTGATACCAACTCTATAACACCCCAAATCCGTGGGAAGCGGAATGCCACATTGGGATAGGATCTCACGGTGGATCCTGACCCTAGCCTGACGACAAGTTCACTAGAAATGACAACATGGCACTGACATACATAAAACAAATACGTAAAACCTTATAAACTATACGACAAAGATATACAAGATCATAGCCGAGTATAAAACATCATCCTCACACAAGAGGTATACAAAATGATAGCATGAATTATAGTCTAGTTTTTGGGGTTTGTTTGGACGTTTTATCTTTCATTTTCTGCATGTTTGTATGTACATTATATGATTTTACTACCATTTCATCTACCTTTGCGAGAATCGAGGTCTACACCTAGTTTCGTTGTAATTGAAGGTAATATGGTACGTTTTGCATCAAAAAGGAGCAAAAGGAGTCAAGAGTCATTTGGAGCTACATCCAGGGAGCATAGCCACGGATTGAAGATTTACTTTGGAGCTGATTCGAGAGATTTCACATTCTGTCGTGAGTCACCTCGGTTGACCAGAGGTTCACCTCGACCGAGGCGATCCAGAGACGCCGACTCGACCGAGGCGAATACCTAGGACGCGGCGAGAATATTTTATTCTTGGAAGAGATCTTCTAAATTTGGAAAGTGATCTTATATTTTTGGGCTGAGCTTCTGGAAGGAAGGAGATATGCAGAATCATATATTTTACCTATATTTATGGGATAATATCTTCTTAAGATTTATTATCTTTGGAGGTTTATTTTCCTATAAAAAGGGTTGGATTTCCACAATTTGAGAAGGCTGCATACGATCCGCTTACAGGCCGCTATCATCCCGCATACGACGCAGCAGCCGCAGTATACTCCAATTTTGGAGTTTTCGAAGAACCTTTTTGAAGGTTGAAGGAAGGTTGAAGATCATAGCTTTTTATAGCTTTTTGAAGGGTTTTGTAAGATTGTCTTCAATTCCTTTCCTTGTTATCTTGTCTTGTTGGATTATTATCCAAGGAACGCTTTTGTTGTGATATTTGATTCAGTTATTGAAGTCTTTTCATTAAATTCTTCTTTGTTCAAATATTCACCTTCTTCCCATATATTTTAATACTTTCATTATGATGATGAGTGGCTAATTTCTTTGTGTGATTCTAGGGTGATTGGCTGAAGGTTGTGGGAAAAACAATGATAGAATAATCTTAGATTCCAGTAGGATCCTGAAAGTTCGAGTCTTTAACCTTAACCCTAAGCATCTCGTTCGGTTGATGAACATCTCGGCCGGGGTGGAATTCTTCTGACCGAGGTGACTTATCCGACCTAAAACAGAAAGTTAAGTGTTAGAGTTTGCTAAATCCTATTCTTATTACACCTTCCTGGTTCAATGCAAGCTTAGGATGAGACTTACCCGGTAATTCCTTAGTTTCTGTACCAACGATCATAAGTGTAGGTAATAAAGGTTTATCCTTTATTGGGGTTTGAGTGTGCTTTCATCCCATCTTTGTGAGTTAGCCTGAGACTTACCCGGTAAAGGTTGATTCTATTCCCTTAGATGGTGTGTTAGTTTGAGGTTATAGTTCTTTATCTTGATTCCTTGAGACTTACCCGGTGATCTACTCCACTTTAGAAACGCCTTCCCCACGCAAAAATCTCAGCTTTGTCCGCTTATCTATAGATCTTGAGTTGGAACCACAACTTGATGCTTTAATCCCTAGAATTGCATGTTTGCTTTATTTGACATCTTATTCATCTTTGATTGTGTTAATCGCTCTTGTGGTTGGAATTAACGTAGCATACCGTGTTGACTTTGTTTCACCAAGTCCCTGTGATCGACCCCTGGAATTTTCTTGCTTTTACTACGATTGACCCGTACACTGCGGGTTCGCATCCTTGTTTTAAGCTTAAGTCTAGGGTTATAAATTTAAAGCTTGCACACACCGTTTGGAGCGAACAAGTTTTTGGCGCCGTTGCCGGGGACTTGGTCTAGACCGAGCCGGTACGGTTTGCTCTTGGGGCGCTTGCCCCGTTTTGTCTAACCACTCTACTTGAGTGACGATCTTTGCAGGTTCTTTCTTAGGTATATGCGAAGAACCCGCGCTGGGAAGGAAATCGTTCCTTACGATCCCGAACCAGAAAAGACATACAAGCGACGCTTAAGAGAAGCAAAGATGGCCCAACAAGACGATCACGATCTTGCGGCCCAATTGAGAGAGACGCAGGAGCTGCTACGTCTCAGTAAAGAAGAGCTAAGGCAAGAGAAAGAAGAGAATCATGCCAGGACTGCAGCAATCGAAGCTGAGATTGCAGCCATTCGGAACCAGATTCTACTTCGACCGATGCAGGATCCAGTAGTTGATCCTCGACCGAGGCAGATTCCAGTACCTGACGCCCCGGTCGATGTACATCTACCTCGGATACCAGTCCGAGATGTTCTTCTTGCAGGAATCCCGCAAACCCTAGGTCAAAGGATGGACCCTAATCAACAGCTGAGGCGTCCAGGGGTGAACCTAGGAGATCCAGCGGATCATGACTACGAACTTCGACCGCAAGTTCTAGCCATGATTCGCCAATGTCAATTCGGAGGGCTAGAGAAGGAGTCGCCGCATCAACATCTTCAAAACTACGAGATCTTGATGGAGACCTTGCAGCCTTCTAGAATCGAAAATAACAACTACAAGCTAAGACCTTTTTACTTTTCTTTAAAAGATAGAGCTCTTACTTGGTATCAATCTCTTCCTCCAGGAAAAATTAGCACATGGGAGGAGATGACTACGGAATTCCTAACCAAATTCTTTCCTCCCTCAAAGACTGCTGAAATGAGAGGGAAGATCAATGCTTTCATCATGAAGGACAAGGAGAGCTTGTCCAAATCTTGGGAGCGGTTCAAGGATATTCTTTTGGATTGCCCACATCATGGGATTCCAAAGATCGAGTTGTTGGAGATCTACTTCAAAGGGCTGGACGGGAACACCCAGTTCAATCTCCAACTACTCTCCGCCGGTACCTTCATGGACATGGAGATTGATGAGGCTTGGGACTTCATTGAGAAGCAAGCCTTACATATGGAGAAGTATACCCACCAAGGAGCTGAAGGTGGAGTTAAAAGAGTCAACTTTCAAGAGACTCAACCCAACAACAATCAACTCATGTCATTGAAGAATGACGTGAAGGAATTAAAGGAGCTCTTGATGGCTCAAACTAAGAAGGAAGAGCAAGGGCAAGGGAACAACAACAACAACGGGTACCGTAACAACAATAACGGTCCCCGAAACAACAACTACAACAACAATAGAGGATCCAACAGCAACAACTGGAGGGCGAATAACCAAAATAACAGTAACAATCATTCAAACTCCAATTCTAATGATTCCTCTAATCCTTTCCTCTCTTCTCCTTCTTCTTCTTCTACTCCATTGAAAAGCCAAGGGCAAGGATCAAGTTCGTCTCAGCCGGAAAAGAAGGACGCAGTTCTGGAGGCAATCTTGATCAAGCTTGGCGCTATGGAGAATTCTATGACTTCATTTTCGAGGGCCCAAAAGTCCCTTGAACAACAACTTGCTAATAGGGCGAATGAAGCGCCAAGAGATCCAAGGAAGCTTCCAGCGAAGACGGAAACTAACCCTAAGGGCCAGTGCATGGCCATAACGACGAGGAGTGGACTCAAAACTGCTGATCCAGTACCTCGCTCGACGCAGACCACCTCGGTCCAGATCCAGTCGAAGAACACCTCGACCGAGATGCCAACCGAGGCAGAGCAACAGAAAGCAGGAGGAACGACAGAAACTTATGTTCCACCTCCTGCATATAAACCACCACTTCCATTCCCTCAGTCCAGAGCCAGAGCTCATCTAGACAAGCACTTCGGTAAGTTCCTTGACTTGATGAATAAGCTACATATTAATATTCCTTTCCTTGATGCTATTTTAGGTATGCCCGCCTATGGGAAGTTCTTAAAAGAGATCTTATCAAGGAAAAGGAAGCTGGAAGATGTTGGTGAAGTTAGGATGACATCTAAATCTTCGGAACTCATAAAGATCATGAAGGAGAAGATGCCACCTAAATTGAGAGATCCCGGCTCATTTTGCATTCCCATTCAAGTTGGGGATGTCACTTGTGAAGCCCTTTGTGATCTAGGAGCCAGCGTGAGCATCATCCCGCTGGAGCTATGCACTAAGATCGGTCTTGGAGAGCCCAAACCGGTCAAGATTCGACTTTACATGGCGGATCGCTCCATCACCCATCCCGTGGGCATTTTGGAGGACGTTCCGGTCAAGTTAGGTAACTTCTATCTACCTATAGATTTTGTCGTACTTGACATTCCCGCAGATTATCCTGTTCCTATCATTCTCGGGAGGCCATTTCTAGCAACTTCGGGTTGCAATGTGGATTGCAAGAACGCCAAGTTGAAATTCAACGTTGGTGGCGATGAGGTGGAGTTCGCACTACTTGCAGCCATGAAAGGGGAGCAACTAACTGATGATATCTTCAACATCTACGATGAAGAAGAATCAAGAGAATTGGTGAGCTCTATCCTTATTAACGATCCACTCGAAAGAGTTATTAGTTTCAGTTTAATGGAGGAAGGTATAGATGCTTCTTGTGATGCAGATATACGGAGCTTGAAGGCACTGGAAGAGGATCCAGGAGCTAAAACTGAGAAGCTAGTCCAAGAGACGGAGATTTCCAGCCTCGGATCCAGTAGCAGTACCTCGACCGAGCACTTTCTGGACAGAGCGAGGCGTCTGAAGAACACCTCGGTCAACGCCTCTGCGCCTCGACCGAGGTCGACAGCGAGACGATTCAAACTGAGATTGCAATTAGTCCAGTTTCTGACACCACTTCACTGGAAAGAGGAAGCACAGATCCCTCTCAGAAAGCACCCCCAGTTGTGGAGCTTAAACAACTCCCTAGTCACTTGAGGTATATCTTTCTTGGGCCGGATTCTACTTATCCCGTTATTGTTAGTGCTTCCCTTTCCGATTCTGAATTAACTAAGCTAATGCATGTCCTGAGAAAGCATCGAAAAGCCATAGGTTACACCACGGATGATCTTATTGGCATCAAACCTTCTTTCTGCATGCATAGAATTCTAATGGAAGATAATCATAAGACTTCACGGGAACCTCAAAGACGGTTAAATCCGATCATGAAAGAGGTTGTGAAGAAGGAAGTTCTTAAGTTGTTGGATGTAGGTATTATTTATCCTATCTCGGACAACAAGTGGGTTAGCCCGGTGCATGTCGTTCCGAAGAAAGGAGGGATGACCGTTGTGACGAATAAGAACAACGAGTTGATCCCAACAAGGACCGTTACAGGCTGGAGAGTTTGCATCGACTATAGGAAGCTGAACACGGCTACTCGGAAGGATCATTTTCCGCTTCCCTTCATTGATCAAATGCTCGAACGGTTGGCCCAGCATTCACACTTTTGCTACTTGGACGGCTATAGTGGATTCTTCCAGATTCCTATCCATCCGGATGATCAGGAGAAGACCACTTTCACTTGTCCTTGGGGGACGTTTGCCTATCGGAGGATGCCATTTGGATTGTGCAATGCACCAGCTACCTTCCAGCGATGCATGATGGCTATCTTTTCCGAGTACATAGAGGAGATCATGGAGGTATTCATGGATGATTTTTCTGTATATGGTTCCTCTTTTGATGATTGCCTATCTAACCTTTCTCTAGTGCTTAAAAGATGTGAAGACACTAGCCTTGTTTTGAATTGGGAGAAGAGTCATTTTATGGTTAATGAAGGCATTGTGCTAGGACACCTCGTTTCTAATCGAGGTATTGAGGTCGATCGAGCTAAGATCGAGACTATTGAGAAACTCCCTCCCCCTTGTTCTGTTAAAGGAGTGAGGAGTTTTCTCGGGCATGCAGGCTTCTACAGGAGATTCATCAAGGACTTCTCCAAAATTTCTAAACCTCTAACAAACCTCTTGAGTAAAGATGTTGTTTTTGAGTTTTCGCAGGAGTGTCTTGATGCTTTTTACAGGATTAAGGAAGCGTTGATCTCCGCTCCCATTATCCAGCCTCCTGATTGGACCTTGCCCTTTGAGGTCATGTGTGACGCCAGCGATGTAGCCGTAGGAGCGGTGCTCGGACAGAAGAAAGATGGACGGACCACCGCCATTTATTATGCTAGCAAGACGCTAGATGAAGCACAACGCCACTACGCTACCACCGAAAAGGAGTTATTGGCGGTTGTATATGCTTTCGAGAAGTTTCGTTCCTATCTAGTAGGGGCGAAAGTCATTGTCTACACCGACCATGCAGCCATTCGTTACTTGATGGCTAAGAAAGATGCCAAGCCGCGTCTTATTCGATGGATTCTCTTGCTTCAAGAGTTTGACCTAGAGATCCGCGATAAGAAGGGATCCGAGAATTCAGTTGCGGATCACCTCAGCCGGCTACCGGAATCTTCCCGCGAGACGGATAACCCACCCAAAGACGATTCATTCCCCGATGAGCACTTGCACGTCTTGGAGCGTTTGATGGATCTACTTACTTCACCCCACGATGGAGGTGAAGTATGGGGTGCGGGCACGATCTACCTCCTTTGAGACGCATCATGGTCCAGCTAGCGACCTTAAATCAAGCGCTTCTTGGGAGGCAACCCAAGGTATTGCTCTTCTTTCCCGTTTTCTAGTCTAGCTTAGATAGTTTTTGTTTTTGCTTTGCTTTGCTTTGTTTTTGGCGTTCTGGACAGACAACAGGGAGGAGCACATCTGGAAGGACAGAAGTTCGAGAAACTGAGAAGACAGAAGCACCTCGGTCACTGTCAGAGCATCTCGACCGAGTTGATTCTTGAAGCAACCGAGGCGACTAGGGTTTCTGCAGAACCGCCTCGGTCCACATCACCTCGGTCCAGTCGAGACCATCTCGACCGAGGTGACAGCAGATCCAGTAACAGTATAAAAAGGGGAAAAATTACTTTTCACTTTTTTTTACCCATTTCGACCGCGGCGACAGATCCATCTCGTTTCCTTCGTTTCTCGCTCGTTTTCGAAGATTTCTGCTTCCAAACTGCAATTGAAGAGTAGAGGATCCGATTGCATCTACAGATCTGCAAGAAATCTGAGTGAATCGGCCGGAAATAGGTAAAAACGTTCGAAAACCTAAACTCGTTCGTTTACTTCATATTGGGCTTTGGTTGCCCTTGATTTTGTTGAGGAAATCTATAAGTACCCCTTAGGAAGCATCGGTAGTGATTTTAGGGGGAAAAGAACTGAAAATCAGAGAGTGGAATCGCGACTGTCTTCGCCTCGGTCCAGTCGTTCTGCACCTCGGTCGAGGTGATTCTTGGAGTTGTCAGTTGACCGAGGTAATCTGACAGTACAGTTTGAAAATGAGTTCTAACAAATTGTTAGCCCTTAGAGATAGATCTTCCCCTTCCCCTTCTCCTTCCTCATCCCGTCCCTACCGCCCGGTTATCCACGAGAGATGCCGGGTAGACTATGAGAGGATAGCTGGCCGTCTAGTCATCGCACCACGATTTCTGGATGTGTCAGCTTTTGACTGCCTAGGGTTAGATGCTGACCTTAGGAGGATGATTGCTACCGTCGGGCTGGATCAGTTTACTGAGATCCGAGCCCCAGCTTACTTAGAGCCGACACTCGAGTTTGTTAGCTCCTTCTCCTACCTCCCCACAGACCGTTCTGTGAAGTACCGGTTGATGAACCGGAACTTCATAGTTCCTTTAGAGATTTGGAGAGAGATCTTTGGCTTTCCTGACCCCACTGCTGTAGACTTCCCCTCCCGATCCGTAGCTAGGGAGTTCTGGGGACAGATAGCCCACATTACTACACACGCAGACAGATGGCGCCCTGGAGATTCCAAGGAGAAGGTCATCTTTCACCCAGCCTTCAGACTTGCCCACAGGATCTTTAGTGAGACACTTCTGGCGCGTACTGAGACGCCCCAGAAGATCAGACAGGGTGAGCTCTTCAGCCTCTATTGCATGGTTACAGGAGGCTTCCCAGACTTTGGCTTGCTCCTAGCAGAGGATCTGCATAGGATCAAGGCCAAGGCGAAGGGAGATATTTGCTGTGGAGGTCTAGTCACCCACATCGCCACTTACCACGGGATGGACCTCAGCGTTTGCACATTGGCGGCGGCTCCGAAGCCACTGGGATTGCAGGAGATGATTACACGGAGGATCCTAGTTCCCCGTGGGCTGACTACACCCTACGTTGCCATGCCTTGGGAGCGGACTGCACCTCAGGGCATCAGATGGTCTGCACAGTTCTCTGTCTCCGACCCGCATTTCTGGCAGACAGCATGGGGTCCACTTATGGAGGATTACAGAGAGGGAGCAGCTGCCCCTGCAGAGGAGGCTGAGGAGGTTGAGGATGACGATGATGACGAGACAGTGGATGAGAGAGGAGGCGGCGTCCCGATGGACACAGGGACAGATACAGCTGGGACGAGCGCGCCACCTATTATTGATGAGGATGAGGAGGACACTGAGCCGGCTCCAGCTGAGACTTCTCCGGTCCGACCTGCTAGACGCAGGAGGCGGGGAGTGAGGGATAGGGCTGCACACCGACGGATCGATGACCTGACAGATCAGGTTATCGACTCATATGCTGCACTTTCGCTGGATATCCGCGAGATGCAGGAGCGCCAGCATCATCAGCACATGATGGCTCAGCTACAGTTTGAGCGTATCATGGGCCATCCCTATGATCCGACTCAGTTCCCCTACATACCACCACCACCACCGGATCGAGACTACTGAGGAGCTGCAGAGTTTTATTATTATATTTTTATGCAGTTTGGCTCTTATCCGGTGAGTCCTCTTTTATTTAGACTTTTATTATACCCACTGGGACAGTGTGTCTCAAGTATGGGGTATTTGTCTGTATTATTTGACTACGTGACTACTTGATGTATTCGATACTTTTGATGTATTATATTCATCGGATATTTTCATATTTATGCTTCATTTGCCTTTATATGATTATCTGATATTACATGCATACCTACAGATTATTTGATTGAGAAAAACGTCGAAACCGAACCGAAAAGAATAAAAAAAAATTGGTTTTAAAAAAAAAAAAAAATTTTTGACCTCGACCGGGGAGATTCTGGCGAAACGAGGTATTTTACCTCGGTTGAACCAAGAACACCTCGACCGAGGTGGCGTGACAGAAACTTTTCGAAAACGATTTTGTGCTACTTATCTGGATATGATCTCAGTGAAGATCTTGTTTACCTACTGGTTTTAAATTCTTTGTGTGTTTGAAAGGTTTTATAATATGTTTAAGTTGCTAAATGCTTTGTTTGAAATTATTAGTATGTTTAATACTTTGTTTTTATCCAAATTATGTTGAATTTGAAGGTTGACACCGCAGGTTAAATTCTCTCACAATCTTCTTGGAAAGACCAAGGCATTTCATTCTCTTCTTCTTCTTCTTCTTGATCATGCTTAGCCCCTCATATACGTTTTGCCTCCCTTTACCTATCCGGGAATTTGGAAGCAAGCAAGTGATGAAAGCAAGTTAAAATTGAGAAGCGGGGCTGGAAGTGAAGTGCTAGAAAGTAATTTTAGGTTTGGGGAAGTCAATCATGAAGATGAGTAACTCGGCACCATTCACATAGCCGGGTGTTTGTGTCTTGCCAAAGTCGGATTGAGCGATATTCCTAACGGGTCATGGTATGTGCATCAAGGGTTTGATGCATCTCGAGAAATTGATGATTGCAGATTTCCTAGGCTTCGGTTATTGTGCACCTCTATCCATGCATCCCAAAAAGTAAAGTAAAAAGAAAAAGTGTGAAATAAGCAAAGCTTATTGGTGGAAGATGTTGCAAGTTGAAGTGAAAGAGAAGTTCATCCTTTTCCCGGATTCTAGCACCACATTACCTTACATACATCCCTACCCTACACGTTTCTTGACTTTTCTTTTGGGAAGACCTTGAGACCTTGAGCTTGTTGATTGACTTAGCGGTTTAAATCGGATTATACATGATTAATTTTGATAATTATGATTTATTATGCATTCTATGATTTTATGCAAAGATGAACAACTTTTCTATATTTATGAAATGTTTTGATCATATTAAGTTTTTAATTCCAGGAAGTATTCTCTTAGAGTGATCTATGATAGTTGCACACCATAAAATATTTTTGAAAGACTTTTTCATTGATTTTCCTGACTTATAATCCATTCTATCTTGTTTTCTATATGAGGAACTTGCTTGGGGACAAGCAAGGGCTAAGTATGGGGTATTTTGATAGCATGAATTATAGTCTAGTTTTTGGGGTTTGTTTGGACGTTTTATCTTTCATTTTCTGCATGTTTGTATGTACATTATATGATTTTACTACCATTTCATCTACCTTTGCGAGAATCGAGGTCTACACCTAGTTTCGTTGTAATTGCAGGTAATATGGTACGTTTTGCATCAAAAAGGAGCAAAAGGAGTCAAGAGTCATTTGGAGCTACATCCAGGGAGCATAGCCACGGATTGAAGATTTACTTTGGAGCTGATTCGAGAGATTTCACATTCTGTCGTGAGTCACCTCGGTTGACCAGAGGTTCACCTCGACCGAGGCGATCCAGAGACGCCGACTCGACCGAGGCGAATACCTAGGACGCGGCGAGAATATTTTATTCTTGGAAGAGATCTTTTAAATTTGGAAAGTGATCTTATATTTTTGGGCTGAGCTTCTGGAAGGAAGGAGATATGTAGAATCATATATTTTACCTATATTTATGGGATAATATCTTCTTAAGATTTATTATCTTTGGAGGTTTATTTTCCTATAAAAAGGGTTGGATTTCCACAATTTGAGAAGGCTGCATACGATCCGCTTACAAGCCGCTATCATCCCGCATACGACGCAGCAGCCGCAGTATACTCCAATTTGGGAGTTTTCGAAGAACCTTTTTTAAGGTTGAAGGAAGGTTGAAGATCATAGCTTTTTATAGCTTTTTGAAGGGTTTTGTAAGATTGTCTTCAATTCCTTTCCTTGTTATCTTGTCTTGTTGGATTATTATCCAAGGAACGCTTTTGTTGTGATATTTGATTCAGTTATTGAAGTCTTTTCATTAAATTCTTCTTTGTTCAAATATTCACCTTCTTCCCATATATTTTAATACTTTCATTATGATGATGAGTGGCTAATTTCTTTGTGTGATTCTAGGGTGATTGGCTGAAGGTTGTGGGAAAAACAATGATAGAATAATCTTAGATTCCAGTAGGATCCTGAAAGTTCGAGTCTTTAACCTTAACCCTAAGCATCTCGTTCGGTTGATGAACATCTCGGCCGGGGTGGAATTCTTCTGACCGAGGTGACTTATCCGACCTAAAACAGAAAGTTAAGTGTTAGAGTTTGCTAAATCCTATTCTTATTACACCTTCCTGGTTCAATGCAAGCTTAGGATGAGACTTACCCGGTAATTCCTTAGTGTGTGTACCAACGATCATAAGTGTAGGTAATAAAGGTTTATCCTTTATTGGGGTTTGAGTGTGCTTCCATCCCATCTTTGTGAGTTAGCCTGAGACTTACCCGGTAAAGGTTGATTCTATTCCCTTAGATGGTGTGTTAGTTTGAGGTTATAGTTCTTTATCTTGATTCCTTGAGACTTACCCGGTGATCTACTCCACTTTAGAAACGCCTTCCCCACGCAAAAATCTCAGCTTTGTCCGCTTATCTATAGATCTTGAGTTGGAACCACAACTTGATGCTTTAATCCCTAGAATTGCATGTTTGCTTTATTTGACATCTTATTCATCTTTGATTGTGTTAATCGCTCTTGTGGTTAGAATTAACGTAGCATACCGTGTTGACTTTGTTTCACCAAGTCCCTGTGATCGACCCCTGGAATTTTCTTGCTTTTACTACGATTGACCCGTACACTGCGGGTTCGCATCCTTGTTTTAAGCTTAAGTCTAGGGTTATAAATTTAAAGCTTGCACACACCGTTTGGAGCGAACACAAAACATCATCCTCATACAAGAGGGAAACATAAACATCCACAAAACCATAACCATCTAATGTACGAGAGCCCTCGGCCTGTCACCCTGCCAGATCACTTAACAGCTTTCCTATCCTCCAAAGCATCTACAACATGGTATGACACCATTAGCTAACCTTACGTATATAAGGTAATGCCTAAACACAAGCACAAGTCATGAAAGATCAACACATAATCATGTTGTCACACATTTACCCATTTTATCATCTTTATATAATAGTCATTCAGTCAACTCGTATATATAGATAGATGAAACTATGTGACACAGGGAACGTATAATCATCGCCTCTAGGCCTGCTAGCCAGTTGTAAGTAGTATATGTCACACAACCCGTGTACCCTATGGGAGTGGATTGCGCCCTTCCTTTAAACCAGTCTGGCCTAACGTTAGAGAACCTCCCAAACTCCACGGCGGGATGAAATGGAAAGGTTATCACATCCACGCAATGGGGCTATCAATAAAACATAGGTCGGTAATAATCGACATCACATGTTATCATATCAAACATATAACACACACACCACTCATGCAAACACCCAATATAAGGATGGTAGCTAAGTAAGTCCTATGGACTTACCTCAACCTCGTACAATCATAACCACGATCAACCTCCAATCTTGAGAGGGACTTTGCCTAATAACAAGGCATGTAGATGTATCAATCTCCTATCAATGAAAGGGGTCACACCTAGACCCAAGGGATCCATAGGATCATCCTCAACCTAAACCTCACAACCTACTAATCCTTAAAGCTATTCAAGGCATATCATGATCATAACATCAACAACACACTCTCATCTACACCTAGCATGATACTACACACTTATACTAGGAAAGGAAGAGGCAATACCATCCATAGGCAACCCCGGAATCAAGACACACCCGCAAAACCAAGAGCAAGACAAGGCTGGTGTAGGTGGGCACAGGGGCAGCCCTGAAGTGGCGCAAGGGAGGCGACTGGCCAGCGCTGGGACGGCTCCAAAGTGGAGCAAGGGCGGCTGGTGTGCAAAATGCACACTTCCGGCTTTTCTTTGCTTCTTCACTCAATCCTCTTCACACCTTGTTCATCTAGCAGCCAAGCACATACATTTGCATACATATATACATCACAAAGCCTATGAAGGCTGCCACAAGATCAATCTTGTGGAACCTAAGCTAGGAATGAAGAAAAGAATGAAAGAAGGAAAGAAGGAAGAAAGATTGGAAGCAAGGGATGAAGAATGATCACACCATAACCTCAAGCCTGGCTTATCAAAGGCACAACAACATCAACTAACATCATCCCAAACCAATTCCAAGCTCAAACTCTCATAAACTCATACAAAGATCAAAGACAATCAAGTAAGAGATCCAAAGAGGGAAGGAGAAGAAGATGAACGAGAGGGAGAGAAGATGAAGTTGTAGAAAGGTAACCCAAATTAGAAGAGAGAGAGAAGAAACTTATAGAGGAAGATAGGGGTAGTGTAAGAGCCTAGTTGCTGAGTGTGTGAGCTGAGGACCTAGATTCAGCTTGGACCGCCCCTGCGTGACCCAGTGGCCACCCCTGCGGTTTGCCTAGGTTGCACCTGCGGCTCACAAAGTCCGCCCTTGTGGCCTTGTGTGGCTGCAGCTGTTTTATTTGACCCGTTGACCCGTGCTTTACCTTTTTACCCCTTTATAACCTTATTCTTCTTCCTTCTGATGAGGGTTATCTCTCTCCACAGCTTCATCTCTCTCGTACGTACATCTTCTTTTCCTTTCTTCTCCCTTGGATCATCTTTGATCTTCTTTTGTGTTTGTGTGAGTTTGAGAGCTTTGATGCTTGGTTTGTTGCTGATTGTTGTTGTTGAGCCTTGTGAGCCAGATTGAGGGTATGGTGGTGATGTGTTGAGCTTCTGGACATTCATCTTGGTAAGCTTTCATGGCTTCCATACTTTCTTTCTTCATTCTTTCATCTTCTTACCTCTTTTCCTATCTTACTTTAGTTTACCTTAGATTCCTTAGGTTTGGATCATGCTTCAGCCATGATTTGCTTGTGTTGATGTATATATATGTATGTTTATGTATGTATGTTGTTGGAGTGAAGAAAGAGTGAAAGAATCGAAGGAAGAAGTGAAGAAAGGGCTGAAGTAGTGTCTTCTGCTGTCTAGCCGCCCCAACGCCGGCTAGAGCCGCCCCTGCGGCCACCTACATCAGCTATGTTCTACACTTGGTTCTACAGGTGTGTGTTGTTTCTAGGCTTTCCTTAGGATGTCTTTGTACCCTTCTTTCCTAGTGTGAGTGTATAGGATCATGCTAGATGTGTGAGGATGTGTTTGGATGAGGTTATGATCGATATATTCCTTGTACGGCTTTAAGGACTTAGGTTGATTTTGGTTAAGGTTTTGAGGTTGAGTATGATCCATGTGCATCCCTTGGGTCTAGGTGTGACCCCTTTGATGAATAGAGGTTGATATCTTTCTATGCCTTGTTATTAGGAAGTGCCTCTCTCTCATGAGTGGAGGTTGTTTCTAGTTGAGCTGTATACGAGGATGAAGTAAGTCCTACGGACTTACTTTGCTACCATCCTTATATTGGGTGTTTGCATGAGTGGTGTGTGCTTTATATGTTTGCTATGATAGCATGAGATGTCGTTTATACCAACCTATGTTTTATTGACTGCTCCATTGTGTGGGTGTGATAACCTTTCCCTTTCATCCCGCCGTGGAGTATGGGAGGTTCTCTGATGTCAGACCAGACTGGTTTACAAGAAGCGCGCAATCCACTCCCATAGGGTACACGGTTTGTGTGACTGATACACGTGAAGATGGCTATCAGGCTCAGAGGCGAGGATGTATCGGTCCTCGTGTCACATACTTTCATCTATTTATATATATACGATTTGAGTGAATGACCATTATATAAAGATGATAAAATGGGTAAATGTGTGATATCATGTTGATGTGTTTATCTTTCCATGATTGTGTTTGTGCTTATGTATGACTCTATATATGTATGGTTAGCTAATGGTTTATTACCATGTTGTAGATGCCCCACAAGATAGGTGTGCTGCTGGGTGATCTAGGAGAGTGGTAGGCCGAGGACCTCTCGTACATAGGATGTTGTGGTCTTTTGGGGTTGTTTACTTTTCCCTCCTGCGTGAGGATGATCTTTTGTTACCTCTTGTGTGAGGATGTTGTTGTTTATACTCGGCTATGATGTTATTACCTTTTGGTTGTACAATTTATACAGTTTTATGCACTTGTTTTATATCTGTCAGTGCCATGTTGTAAGGTCCAGTGAACTTGTTGTCAGGCTAGGGTTAGGATCCATTGTGAGATCCTAGCCCAATATGGCACTCCAAGTCATGCGGATTCGAGGTGTTACTGGTAAAGCACGGGTCAAGAGTCAACAAAGTCGGCTGCAACACACCCTAAACCGCTGGGGCGGCTCAAGGAGGCATAGGTTCGGACCAGGAAAACCGTAGGGGCGGCCTCTCTTACATGCAGGGGCGGCTTAGGCCATTTTTGAACCCTCGGCACTCACTCTCAGCTCCTTACAAACTAAGGCACTTACAGGCCCCGTATGAGGCACTGTATGGACGGAGATGTCATACACCGTTATGTTGGGATGAGCCTTGCAATGTCAATGGTATAGCGCCTGAGCATATTCAGGATGATATTGCATGAGTAGTGATGATTAAAGAGAGGATGCTTGTTGGACAGAGTCTCCATAAGTCATATACAAACAAGAGGTGTCGGCTTCAAGAGTTCAGAGTTGGAGCTCATGTTTCGTTGGGAGTGTCTCCGACGCGTGGCGTCAGACGTCTTTGGCATTAAGGGGAAGCTGAGTCCCCTATATATCGATCTTTTGAGATACTGGACAGAGTAGGGAGAGCAGCATATGGATTGGCTTTACCACCTAGGTTGGAGGGTGTCCACCCCATGTTTCAAGTGTCTCGGGTGAGAGAGTACATACCAGATCCGATACACATCGTCAACTATGACGACTTAGTGGTCGAGTCAGACCACACTTTTGTTAAGCATCCGATTGTAGTCCTATAGTGAGGTATGAGGCGTCTGCGTTCGAAGGACATTCCTATGTTGAGGATACAGTGGTCGAGACGAGGACCTGTTGAGGCTACATGGGAGACTAAGGATAGTATCCAGAGGAACTATCAAGATTTTAATGTCGAGATAGATGCATCTGTAGGATCGATGAGTAGATCTTAGTGTTATCTTGGTGAGTGTTGTGATTATGTGCTTATATGTTTGATATGTTTATTCTCGTGCTAGCTATGATGTGATGTATGATCTTGTTAGATCTTGATGTGCTAGCGCGATTTAGGATTATATTTGGAGATGGTTCTTCCTCCATGCTATTATGAGTATAGTTTTGTTGGAGATGTTCTTCCTTCACGCCCTTGTGTTATGAGTATGATTTGGCAAGAGATCTATTTCCTCTATGCCCTTGTGATGATTCTTCCATGCTTGTGTTAGAGGTTATAGAGTGTTATAGGTTGACACCTTATGAGCGGAAATGTGATACCTCCGATAGAGAGAGAGATATACTTCAACATATAGGTCCAAGAGGATTTGGGATCGTGCAAGTTTCGGGATGAAACTTTTTTTAAGGGGGTGTGATGTAAGAGCCTAAGTCTTTTAGGACCCCGAGCATGCGCATCAGCTGAGACGTAGGTGCATAGCTGCCCCTGCGGGCCAGTAAACTGCCCCCAGTGGCCCTGTGGTCCGCCCCTACGGTTTACTGCGGCTGCAACCACATTTGTTGACTCTTTGACTCGTGCTTTTCCTATCTTCCCTTATAAGTTTCCTTCCCTTGCTTCAGATGAAGGGTTTCCTTCATTCTCCAGCCTTCTCCTCACGATCTTCTTCTCTTCCCCTTCTTCCTTTGATCTTCTTCTTGGATTTCCTTTGTTTTGCAAGAGAGTTGAGTTTGATGTTGATGATGAGGTTTGTTGTTGTTGTTGTTGTGTTGTAGAAAGCTAGCTGAGTGTGTTGTGGATCTTCTCCTCTATTGATCCAACTATAAGTGAGTTCTTCCTCTTCCTTCTTCTTTCTTTCTTTTTTTTCTTCTTTGCTTTTCCTTTAGCATAGGAATCCTCAAGTTTGATCTTGTGTTGGTCTTCCTATATATGTATTGATGTATATATCTATATATATATTATGTGGATGGTTGTTGGATGGTAAAGAGGTGAAGAAGATCGAGTGATGGATCGAAGAGAAGTCGGGGATTCCTTCTGCACATACAGCCGCCCCTGCGCCTGCACGAAGCCGCCCCTGCACCTGGTGTGCCGCCGCCCCTGCGTTGATGTCGCCGCCCCTGCGCCTCCCCGATGCTTCACCCCTGCGTCTCCTTGTCATACAGGTGCGTCTTGTCCAGGACATACCTAGTGTGGTATGAGTCCTTTCCTTTCCTAGTGTGAATGGTTTAGAAAGATGTTATGTATGAGTATGGGAATAGGAAGATGATATCATGGTATCAATATATGCCGGTTAAGGCTTTGGGATTTAGTAGGTTGTTGTGGCTTATAGTTTGGATATGATCCTTATGGATCCCTTGGGTCTAGGTGTAACCCCTTTGATTGATAGGAGATTTGATATCTCTTTATGCCTTGCTATTAGGAAGTGTTATCTTCCGGATTGGAGTTGATCGTGGTTGAGGTTATCTTAAAGTTGAGGTAAGTCCGTAGGACTTACTTAGTTGCATTCTTGTATTTGGATGTATGCATGAGTGGTGATTGTTATATACTTGATAGCATGCGATGTTAATTATTACCGACCTATGGTTTATTGGATACCCCCCTTGCAATGGCAATGATAACCTTTCCCTTTCATCTTCTAAAGAGTCTAGGAGGTTCTCTGTAGGTTAGGTCAGTCTTGGTATACGGGATGGGCATTTCACCACTCCTTATGGTACACGGGAAGTGCACCGATACCACTCCAAATGGCTATGGTACCCAGAGGCGAGGATGATATATTCTCCGTGTCACATATTTTCATCTACATATGTATATGACTTGAGTGTATGACGTTATAAAGATAATTAAATGGGTAAATGTGTGACAACATGATTGAGTGTTTACCATTCCATGACATGTGTATGTGCTTATGCATTATCCTATATATATGAATGATTAGCTAACGGTTTTATACCGCGTTATAGATGCTTTGCAAGATAAAAGGACTGTAGAGTGAGCCAGATGGGTGATCCGCTGAGGGCTTCCGTACACTAGGTAGTGGGATGGAATATGGGGTGTTTTGTACATGTATGGATATGTGATGATGTTTTGTACTGATCGGTGTTTTGTAAAACCTTTGTTTGTATATATTTATAAAGTTTTATATTTTGGTTTTATTCTATTTCTGCCTTGTTGTAAGATTCAGTGAACTTGTTGTCAGGCTAGGGTTAGGATCCATTGTGAGATCCTAGCCTAGTAGCGCCCCGAGTCCCGCGAATTTGGGATGTTACACCTACATTTTAACCTAGGCACAATACATTTCACAAGCACATAAAAAATGATTCTAGCTTCTAAGGTGAGAGATGTTTGGAATGGTTGCAGAGAGGAGTTGGGTAGAAGAAATTGTTCCTTGGCCATCTTGACAGATTATGCTCTCGGAGGGTGGTCGTATTAGGGGGAGGAGGGAAACCCTAATATCTGAGCTATGACCGAAGAGGAGAGGGTTATAGATTTACCATTGACAATCGATTCCAGGGTTAACTCCCCCTTTCTCTCCTTGTTGTGAGATTCACGAAGAACAACCGGGTCAATCTTGTCAAGCCGATCTCTCCTGTATTTAAGAACTTCCAGATCGAGCATCCTTTGAGCAAAGTGATGCATTGTAGACTGAGGGAGAGAAGAAATTCCAGATCAACCGACTAGCACATGCAACGAGGTGGGTCTTTGAACCCGTCGAGCTAGGTGGCCACGGTTGTGTGACTTTAAAACCAATTTGTTGGCATACCGGTTTTAGCACATATTTCGATCATTGCCGGTGGAGAAGAGAGGGTGAATCCGAATCTTTGGAGAGGTGAACTACTCTCCCTTTTGATGGTCCAGAAGTTGATGGCCCGGAGCGTTTTGAAATGGGAGAGGAAGCGTCACTAGTTGATTGACATTTAGGTGTCATGGATGTGTTTGTGAGAGCAAGAAAGAATTTTCGAATTTGGAAGAGAAAGAGTAAAGTAGGTGGGTGTTGGAAAACGTTGAAAAAGGAAAGAGATAAAGGATGAGGGATGATTGTATTTAAAGGAGGCATGTCAAATCAACTTATGGCTTTTCATGATATTGAGAGAATCAAGACCTTGAAAACCAAAATCGGTTAGCATGCTATCCTAATAAATCACAACCACTTTTCAAAAAGATTTGAATTTGAAAACAAAATATTTTGAAATCATTTTAAAAATCCTTTTTAAAATAATTTATTGATCAATTATCTAAATTGATAATACCCATTAAACTGATCCGTGATATTCAATATAGCCCTTGAAATTATTTTTCAAAACCTTAGATTGCATTTCAAGGCCTTGAAATGAAAACGTGGGATGCATTATAAAAAAGAAATAAAACGATTTACTCCCCATAAATTAATGCTTCTTTGTTCAACATACCAAGCTCCAATCATATATAATTGAATTGATCTTCAAGTAGAGGCTTAGTAAATATATCTGCAAGCTGCAAGTTAGTCGAAATAAAAGATATTGAAACATCACCATTCTCAACATGATCACGTCTGAAGTGATGCCTTACATCGATACGCTTTGTTATTGAATGTTGCACACGATTTCAGTAATCGAAATAACACAATTATTTTCACATTCAATAGATATACCTTTTAGATCAAAACCAAGATCACGAAGTTGTTGAGGTATCCATAGAATTTGGGCACAACAGGATCCAACAACTATATATTCGGCTTCGGCTGTGGATAGGGCGACAAAATTTTGTTTGTTGGAGTTCCAACTGATTAGGGATGACCCTAAGAATTGGCAACATCTAGAAGTGCTCTTTCTATCGCCCTAATATCCTGCAAAGTCAACATTTGAATAGCCAACAAGGGGAAACGAGTTTTGACGTGGATACCATTAACCTAAGTCCTTAGTGCCATTGAGATACCGGAATATCCTTTTCATAGCTGTCAAGTGTGACTCTTTAGGATCATCTTGAAATCTTGCACACATGCACACACTAAACATATATCAGGTCGAGTAGCGGTTAGATATAACAAAGAACCGATTGTACCTCGATACTCCTTTTGTACAACACTTTTACCGTTCTTGTCTTGATCAAGTGAAAGTGTGGATATCATAGGAGTTTTTGCTACCTTGGATTGATCCATTTTATATTTCTTGAGCAAGTCCTTGGTATACCTGCTTTGATTAATGGAAATTCCTTTCTTTTCTTGTGTGACTTGAAGTCCAATAAAGAAATTTAACTATCCCATTAAGCTCATCTCGAATTCCCTACACATAATATCTAAAAATTCCTTGCATAGAGAATCATTAGTAGTACCAAATAATATATCATCAACATAGATTTGTACTACTAAAAGATCGTTGACTCTGGTTTTGACAAACAAAGTTTTGTCAATCAAACCTCTTTTGAAATCGTTTTCATGGAGATACTTGGACAATCTTTCATACCAAGCTCGAGGAGCTTGCTTAAGACCATAAAGAGCTTAGTACAATTTAAAAATATGATCCGAAAATTCATCATTTTCAAAACCAAGAGGTTGAGCAACGTAGACTTCTTCTGCTAAGAAGCCATTAAGAAAATCACATTTAACATCCATTTGAAAAAGTTTTATGTTCATGAAGGATGCAAAAGCATGAAGCATACGTATGGCTTCTTCTAACCTGGCAACCGGAGCAAAAGTCTCCTCATAATCAATACCTTCTTCTTGGTTATAGCCTTGAGCTGCAAGCCGTGCTTTGTTTCCAATGACGCTGCAATTTTCATCCAACTTGTTACGAAATACTCATTTTGTGCCAATGACGGATTGTTGCTTAGGTCTTGACGCGAGGATCCAGACTTTGTTTCTCTCCAATTCATTAAGCTCATTTTGCATGGCCATGATCCAATCAGGTGGTTGAAGTGTTTGAACATTGTTCTTAGGCTCTACAAGAGACACGAACGCCGAAAAAGCACACAAGTTTTTAACGCTAGATCAGGTTTGAACTCCTGTTTTGGGATCTGATATCACGTTCTCTAGTGAATGGTATGAAGAATGTTGAAACTTTCTCCTTTTGAAGGTTGGAACAGATCCTGAAGAATGTGGTTCACTTGCTCAACTAGATTCAGATACCGCTGGAGTATCGCCTTAGGATCCTATATAAAGGCCTTGAAGTTGGGTTTCAATGCCTTCAAACTGAATTATGGAAACGCCGTTTGTCGTTTCATGGTTTGAAGATGCGTTTCAAGGTCTTGAGATTGTTCTCTTGTATCTTAAATCTGCTCTTGCATATTCTTTTCCTGAGCTTCAGGATCTTCTTCCATAACAATTATGATTTCTATGTTGATTAAGATTCAAATCTGTAAAACTTTCACTCAAAGTACCATCATTGCTTTCATCAAATATATCATGAATATTTTCCTCAAAAATTTTAGTACGTCAATTATACACACGATAAGCTTTGCTATTTGAAGCATATCCAATGAATATAGCTTCATCACTACGTGCATCCAACTTATCAAGGTTGTCTTTACCATTGTTATGGACAAAGCATGTACATCCAAAGGGTTTTAAATAGAAATATTAGGTTTTTGACTCTTGAAGAGTTCGTAAGGAATCTTTTTCAAAATAAGGCGAATTAAGCATCTATTCAAGATGTAATTATCCGTATTAACAACTTCATCCCAAAAACTTTTTGCCAAACTATTTTCTAAAAACATAGTCATATACATGTCCTCTAGGGTGCGGTTCTTATGTTCCACAACTGCTTTTTTTGAGGTGTTCTAGGAGCTGAAAAGTTGTGTGAAATACCATATTTTGCACAAAATAAATCAAACTTGAGTTGATCAAATTTTCTACCATGATCGCTTCTAATGGATACGATAGATAAGTTTTTCATAGTTTGTAACTCCTTACAAAGTTTTGAAAATTCAAGCAAAGCTTCAGATTTTTCCGTAAGAATGAGATCCATGTAAAATGAGAAAAATCACCAACAATGACAAGGAAGTACAGTTGATAACACAATTTATGACTTAGGTTTACGCACTCACTTAGATAGTTTTTCCGCTCATTCATGCATGGTTTGCACTAGTTCGTAACGATTTGCACTCAATTCATGTATTTTGTCGAGATAGACATCTACACGGACTTTTGCATGCTTTGTAGGAATTTTGGGAGATTTAGGAGCTTAATCGATACATTTGAGGAGCGTTCCTCGAGATGACACACCTTCGGACTCATTGGGATGCAAGCTAGGGGCTAAGGAGGACACATGGGACCTTGTTGGTGTATGTCATGCACCAAATTGAGGCTTGATGATCCAAAACAAGTTCAGGCACCAAAACCACGGCCACTGGGACTTCCACCGGCGTGGAAATGGGCCGTAGTTTTCCCCAGACAGCTGTGACAGCTGTCCCACGATCTTCATGGCCGACTCTTGTAATTTTTTGAGGATATAAGGTGGTCCTGCAGGCTGTTAGGGACAGACCCCATCACTCCAATTCTCTCCCACACTCACAACAACACATATTCTCTCATTGGAAGATTGGATTGGAGCTACTCTTGGAGGAGAAGAAAGAATTCCATTGTAGAAGAAGAGAAGAACACACCATTTTTAGTCTTTTATAGTTTTGAGTGATTTTGAGTGAGTTTTGTGAAGACAATTTGCTCGGTTTTGTAAGGAACGAGATTGAACCTTCTTTTGAAGGGTTGTAAGTCTTCCTTATCATACATTCAGCTTGATGTTCTTTGTTTTACTTGCTCATCTCTATTTCATTTCATCCTCTTGATATGGATTCCATGATTTTATGCTTGATGACTTTGATTGTGATAATGCATGTTGTTGGCTAGATAGATGCGATTATAGGGTAAGGGAAAGATGGTTATGGCATGGACTATGATATAATGGACTTAGATGTACCTTTGGATGAATTGTTCGCTCGAACCTAGCCTCTGTTGTAAACCACGGTTTGTTCTATACATTCCACGGCCGTGGTTCTTGATGAACAACCCGTGATTTTGACTGACTTGTTTGTTTTGATGAATCTAAGTGCTAGGATGTTAGATTGTTGAAATCCTAGTGTTTGTTGAGCTAAACCAATCCTAGGGTGGGCCTAGTGTTAGCAACTAAGAGTTAGAAGAGACTTACCCGGTGATTCTTGCTCTTAGATACCGAAGATGACGAATTCTAGGTAGTAGTGAGCCTCACAAGCCGCTATTGGAATGAATGTGCTAGGATAAGTGTTTAGGACTTGCCTTCCCGAGACTTACCCGGTAAGGAGAGGTTAGATCCCTAGATAACCATCCGGTTTGTGTAGATATCCCTACCTTAGGCTCCTAGAGTCTTACCCGGTGATAGGACCTTAGGTGCGGGATTAGTGGATCATGAGACCTACCCGGTAATTGATCCCTCTTGAGAAACATTCCTTCCCAACATACCATAGTTTATCCAAGGATGCTTAGAAGCTTGAGTCCAATGCCATAACCGGAATTTCCAACCCCTAGAATCCGCTTTTCTCTCTTTGATCACATATTTCGTGTTTGTTTGTTTATTTGTGTTTTAGCTTGATTCCTTAGTTTGTTTTGCCATATTATATCATTGTGATCCTTGATTGATCACCACAAAAAACCAACCCAAAAAATATTGAGATTTTCATTTATTTTTTTCTTTCTCTATTCTTAGCTTAGATCAACACTATCCTTAGTCACTAATCGATTCAATCTCACCTCAGTCTTTGTGTTCGACCTCGGAATACTATCCCTACTACAAAACGTCCCGTACACTGGGGGTTCGCTAGGAGTTAGGAGAAATATATCGAGTATAAATTTAAGACTTTTGCGTGTCACGTTCTTAGCGTAACAACATTTTTTCCTTAGGAGATTTGACACGCATAGGACCACAAATCCATATGTAAAAGTTCAATGGGTCGAGAAGAACTTACAACCTTCTTTGGTTTGAATGAACCTCTTGTTTGTTTACCTTGTGTACAAGCCTTATATAGTTCATCTACCTTGAAGTTTAGGTTTGGTAAACCACGTATCAAATCCTTTCAATGGAGTTTCTTCATCGTATGCATGCTTACGTGACCAAGTCGTCTATGTCAAAGCCATGGATCGTTAGTCAAGGCCTTAAGACACGTTAGCTTAGTTCGCGAAACTTGGTTAGTGCTCATTGAATAAATATTGTTACATTTAGGAGCAGTAAGCACAACATCACCCAATATTTTATCTTGAATTTCATATTTGTTTGAATCGAAAATCACCTTGTTGCCTTTATCACATATTTGAGAGATACTAAGCAAATTATACTTTAAACCGTCAACAAGATAAACATCATCAATAAAGTTAGATGAATTATATCTGATTTTACAATTTCAATGATGTTACACTTTCCTTTATCACCAAGCATAATGGTTCTAGATAATTGCTTCTTTAAATCTGAAAATAGTGAGCTTTTTCCACTCATATGTCTTGAGCAACCACTATCTAATATCCATTTATGCTCCTTAACCTTGGTGATATCCTACAAAACAACAAACTTCAACCTTTCCTGGTAGACCAAATGGCATATTTTGGTTCATATTCAGGTTCAATCATGTTTGGTGGTCTAGTACTTTTAGGAACCCATATTTGCTTAACTTCTTTCCTTAGACATAGAGGATAAGTGTTTCTACTGATGTAAGAGTCGTTTCTTCTATATGGACATGTTGATTTACGTGAACCTGTTTACAACAATAAAAACATGTGGGCATGTGTATACATCCTTTTGCTATAACAAAAATGGTAGTTGTTTTTCTAGGAAAACTTACATGATAACCTATACCATTTTTGTTAAGAGAAGATTGTTGTTCACCCATCATCCTTTTGAGATTGGCTTTCGAACAAGTGAAATGAATAAGTGCAGCCTTTTGGTCTTGACACGTCACAGTTAGATCAACCTTCTCTTTCTCTAGATCGATATATTCTTCATAAAGAGAAGATAGATTGCCCTTGAGAATCGCATTTTCCGATTACAATGCCTTGATAATGTCATCAAGATCTAACTTCTCAGTGTTAAGATTTTCAATTTCCATTTCTCTTAGTCGTTTCTCTTGTTTGAGAAGCTTTTCTCTTAAGGAACTTATCCTTACCCTATGCTATTTTTCACATATGATAATGTCTTTAAGGAATTGTGTGACTTCTAGATTAGATTGTGACATTATAATACTTACCACACCATCAACATAGGAGTTTGGATCCTCTTCATGATCGGCAATTAAGCACAAGTTTGCTTGTTCTTTTTCATCTTTGACTCATTGGTAGAATCCGAGTCACTCCACGATGCTACCATAGCCTTCTTCTTTCGATCGTTCTTACTAAAGTTGTTCGTCTTCTTTTGTGGACAACCCTGTACGAGATGATCTATTTCATCATATTCAACACAAGTCAACACTTTAGTTTTCTTATTAGGGTTAGAAAACTTATCACAAGGTCTTGATGATCGTGGACATTCTTTTTTGTTTGCGAATTGCTTCTTCATTTGAAGAATTCTTGCAAGACCTCTTAAGATCAAGGCGAATGGATCTTCCTCATCCTCATCACATTCTTCATCTTCCGATGGCATGTCGTCCTTCTTGGATCTTGGGGCAAGATTCTTTGTGTTAGACAGGAGCTCTCCATCTTCTTTACCAAGAACCATTTCATGTGTGATTAGCTTTCCAAGAACGTCATCCTGAGGAAGTGTAGTGAGATTTTGAGCTTCTTCAATGGCAGTCACTTTTAGTCCCCAGTTGGCTTTAGGTAAGCTCCTTAGAACCTTCCTTACTTTTTCTTCATTTGTGAAGACCTTTCCAAGTGAATCAAGATTGTTTACAATCTCGGTGAAGCGTGTGAACATCTCCTTGACTGACTCATTGGAGATCATCTTGAATAGCTCGTATTGCCTGAGGAAGATGCTTATCTTAGTTTATTTGACTTGAATTGTTCCTTCGTACGTGACAACTACCTTGTCCCATATTTCCTTTGCACTCTTGCATGACGAGATACGGTTAAATTCATTTGCATCTAACCCATAATAGAGCAAGTTCATGGCCTTGTAATATTTTGAAACACTATCCAAGTTTGTTTGAGTGAAGTCGGTGATGACATGAATTATGACCTATTTTTAGGCATGTATTTATATAGATTTTCCCTTTATTTTGCATGCATAGATATACATTCATGGCATTTATGGTTATATTCACCTACTTTGCAAGAATAGAGGTCTACACAGAGTTTTATTGCATTTGTAGGTAATTTGGCGAATTATGGAGCGAAATAGCATATTTAAGGATTAAGCCTTGAAGCGGGACAAAAAGGAGCAATAAAAGGAAGTTAGGACGCGCCAAAGTATCTTCTGATACCGTCTGACGCGACCCAAAGTATCTTCTGATACCGTCGGACGCGGCCCAAAGTATCTTCTGATACCGTCTGACGCGCCAAAGTATTCTCTGATACCGTCTGACGCGGCCCAGAGTATCTTCTGATACCAGCGCACTCGGCTTCTTTTCAGCCCAGATTTCTAGGGTTTTATCTTTAAACCCTAGATTTATCCCTACATATATTCGATAGCCTTCAACATTGACTAACGAACGGTGACAGCCCTAGGATTTGGATCCCCAAAGAGAGGGAGGCTTGAAGATTTTATTGCGTACAGGGAAGATTCGAAAGAGGAGGCCGGACTGGAAAATCTTTACACGTTTTGGAGAAATCGACGATTCTTGGAGAGATATTGAAGAGCTTTTGCCGGAAAGTCATTCTTGATCTTTGATTGTGAGATTTCTCTATCCATTGCATTGTTTGTGGTTTGTGAACACGAAATTGAGTTGTTTGAGAGATACATTGAGCAGATTTGACATTCGTTTACAAATTTGGAAGTTATTGATTTTTTCGTTCAAGATTTGGTTTCTTTACGATATCTTTTTCAATAATTAATTTGATTTGATTTTGAAAATGGTTGGCTAAAAACCTTGTGATTCTGGGGAGAATAGTTGATGATTAAGGCTTAGATGATGATAGACTGAACTCATTCAAACATTAGGACCCTGAAAATTTAGATTTTAGTTTTGCGACAAACAGGAAAATCGGACTGTTCTTGAGGAAAATTGGCCGATTTTTCTTATGAACAACACGATTTATTCTTCTGACGAACTTTAATTGAATCAATCTTTAACCAAAACTAATCCTTGCCTAAATCCCAATCTTGATTAACCTTTTTACCCTCTAATTGAATGTATGAAGACACTTCAAAACCTGATTCTACGTTTATTAGATAAAGATTTCAAGATTTGAGTAATAAAGAGATTCAACATCCTTTATTAAGAAAATTAAATGTGCTTTCTAATCTTTACTTTGGAGAGTCATATCCTGGAGTTTAGATAGTTAGTTTGAATATAATTCTTATCTTTAGATCTTTCTATATTGCAGCCTCAACAACCCTTATAGAGAGAACCTATAGATTAGTCATAGGTTTCGGAACTTCATCGTACGAATCCTACCTTTGAACATTTAATCTTGGTAATATAAATTATGTCCTATACCTATAGAAGTGTCTTGAATCGAAAGCCTAAATCGAATACTTGAATCCTTGGAATCATTTCTCTCTTTATTAAATCACAAAAGTTTTTATACTTTCGCTAGATAATTGAAATCGGAATTATTCTCACCAAATCCCTGAGTTCGACTCTGGAATTCTTACCTTTCTACAGCTGATCCGTACACTACGGGTTCGCTTTGCTTTTGAGTTCTAGATATAAATATTAAGACTTTGACGCACACCCTTTTGAGCGAACAAGTTTTTGGCGCCGTTGCCGGGGATTTGGTCTAGACCAATTTCGGTTTTCGGTTGTCTAGCTTGGGAGCTTTTGTTTTTGCATTTTAATCTTTTCGGTATGAGTTTTTGAGTTTTCAGGTTCACCAATGGCTGCATGTAGCTCGGAGCCTGCATTTGATCCAGCCTGGTTTGCATGGCAAGGTGCTAGGGCGGACCATTACGAATATTTGGAAGAGAAATACGCCTTCTATTGGTTTGACGGCGAAAGAGAACGTGAACAAACCATTGAATATGAATTTGCAAAATGGGAAAATCTGCACTACCCAAATAAGGTTAAGAAGAAACTGTTAGCATGAAATATTGTGATATTCTAGGCACGTTTTCTAAGCGTATTTGATTCATATTGATAGTCTTTGATTAAGCTTTGTGCATATATGAGCTAGTATTGCCTATATTGTCGATATGGATGTCTACACGAGTTCTATGTTGATTATAGGTGATTTGGAGCTATTTCCGAACGAAATCGAGCAAAGGGAAGTTGAGTTGATGTACCTCTAGATTAAGGACACCTTTTGGAAGCAATTTGGAGTATTAGATTGAGGAATGCACGAATGAAGGCAAGAATCACGGTTTTACCCTAAATTACGGCCGTGGATTGTGAGTCAGAATTCGATGTTCATTCCAGGGGATATTACGGCCGTGGAAGTTACCCGTGTTTGTTTCCACGCCTCAAAATTACGGTCGTGGAATCTTCCACGACCGTGATCTTGGCGAATCCTTTCGCCACGTTTCGAAGCCATGATCTTTTGAAGATCGGGCCGGGCCGACATTTTGCCCTGCATTATAAAAAGGACGGATGAAGCAAGATTCCGTCACCTCGCTACCTAGCTTACGACCTTTCAACCCTAAGTTTAGCGGCAAAACGCAAGCTTAGCAACACACAAACCCTCATTCTTGGAGGTGATTTTGGAGATCTCATTGAAGATCAAAGTTGGGAATTGAAGAATTGCTGCTAGCGATCTTTGCGTTTGTGCAAGATCGAAGTTCTTGGAGGATTTTGCAAGAAGATTTCTCTTCTTGCTTAGGTTTGATTTAGGATCGGATTGACATCCCGTTTCCTTTCTTTCCTAGATTGTGATTGTTTATTCCTATTTGAATCTTTTGATAAACACTTGTTCTTGATTGTGATTCTGAGATTCGTTTGAAGATTATTGATAGTTCTTGAAAGTTTCCATCTTTTATCTTTTAATTCTTGAATTAATATCAAATGACTGTTATTGGCTAAAAACCCTTAACAATTCTAAGGTGAAGGGTTGATAGTTGTAGCCTAGATGATGATAGATCGATCGCAAACAGATTAGACCCTGAGAGTTAGAGAATTGTCACCGACAACCCTAAATTACGGGTTGTTCTTGAGTTCCACGGCCGTGGAATCTCAAGATCCAACCGTAATTTCCCTGAGTTTACGAGCTTGCTTTTACCTTAATCCAAAGTTAAAGATTTGCTTTAGCTTAGTTTAGACTTGTCTTTTCTAGGTGGTAGTGAAGCCTCAACAACCTCTACCTCGATTGTGAGCCTCAACAACCTCAATCGGATAAGTTAGTCTTGACCTTTAGATTATAGGTTTGGGTATTTGATGCTAATCCTTGTCTTTAGAACCTCTCTATATTGAGCCTCAACAACCTGTATAGGAGGTATCTTTTAGGTGAGTTACATAAGGTCTTTGGAACCTCAACCGTACGATTACCTTTCACTAGTATACCTTTGCATATCTCTACTCTGTCTTTATATCAATAGTATATCTTGAATCTGTTGCCACAACTGAATACCCGGATCTTTAGGATTGTTGTTTTCCCAATATTTGCAAAACTCCCATATTTACTGCTTGATAACCTGAAATCGAATTTGTTCCCACCCAAATCCCTGTGTTCGATACTCTGGAATTCTTGCTTAGCTACCTCGATCCGTACACTGCGGGTTCGCTGCTTGATTCTAGTTTTATAAATTTAAAGCTTATTTGCACACACCTCTAGGGGCGAACAAGTTTTTGGCGCCGTTGCCGGGGATTTGGTTTCGGCCGAATTCGGTAACCGGTTGTCAAGCTTGGGAGCTTGCTCTCGTTATTTGATTCTTCTTGAGTGCATGCGCAGGTCTAGGAACACCGAAGATCTCTTACCTCTTGATCAAGAGGTAGAGAAAACCTTGAGACAAAGACGCAAGGAAAAGAGGATGGCTCAAGAGAACGAAAGCGATCTTCAAACTAAGTTGGCGGAGAAGGAAGCTCAACTCCGATGGAATGAGAATCTCCTCCAGGATGAGATGGATCGTCATCAAACTCAAGTTAACGGTCTACAAGACATGATCGTCCAAATGAAGATAAAGATGAGCGATCTTGAAGATAAGGTGGGCAAGAAGTCCTCGAGAAGAAGGACAAGGTCTAGAAGAAGAAGCCACTCATCCGCTGATGATAGTGATTCTTCCATGCCTCCGCTAGAAGAGATTGATCCCACGATCAATATAAATCCTTTCAATCAACAAGGAGCTGCTAACCGCCGCATTCCACCTAGGAATGCGAGGGTCGAACGTGTGGATAATGAGCCAAGAACTCTTGGCCAGCGGATGGATCCAACACAACAACCACGCCGCTTAGGTGTGAACTTTGATGCTGAAGATGTACAAGGGTTTAGTTTCAACCCTCAAGTTATCACTCTTGTTCGCCAAAGTCAGTTTGGCGGTACAAGCACTGAATCTCCACACCAACACTTGCAGAACTTTGAGTGTATGATGGAGACAATGAGACCAAAGAGCGCTACTACCAACAGCTATAAGCTCAAACCTTTCTTTTTCTCTTTGAAAGGGAAAGCGCTATCTTGGTACCAAGCTCTTCCTAGTGGAAAGCTAGAGACGTGGGAAGACCTCTCCGCAGAGTTTCTCACCAAGTTCTTTCCGCCCTCCAAAACGGCGGAACTTAGAGGTAAGATTAATGCTTTTTCTATGAGACCTAACGAAAGTTTGTTTCAATCTTGGGAAAGGTTTCAGGATTTGCTCTTGGATTGCCCTCATCATGGCATATCCAAGCTTGCCTTGCTAGAAATTTACTATAAGGGGCTGGATGCGGGAACGCAATTCAACCTCCAATCCCTCTCATGCGGAACGTTCATGGACATGAGAGAAGATGACGCTTGGGACTTCATTGAGAAGCAAGCAAGAGTCATAGAGAAATATTCCCACCGGAAAGTGGAGGGAAATCGTGTGGAGCAAGGAGCGAAGCTCACACATGAAGCTCAAAATCAAATTTTCTCCCTCAACAATGAAATCAAGGAGTTGAAGGAAACTATCAAGACCAACTTCCCAAAGCAACAAGAGAAGGATGTTGGCTATTTGGGCAACAACAATGGCGGTGACAACACCAACCGCAACAACAATAACCGGAACAATAACCGGAACAACAATTGGAATGGAAACAACAACAACCGGAACAACAACAATTGGAACAACAATCGTGGTTCGAACAACAACAATTGGCGCTCCAATCAACAAAATTCCGGTAACTCCTATCCTTCCAATTCCAATTCACTAACTCCACCCTCTTCTTCTTCTACTCCTTTGAAAAGCCAGGGGCAATCATCAAATGGAGGAAACAATACTGGAAAGGAAAAGCCGGATCCCATGTTGGAAATGATCTTGGGAAAGCTTCAAGGGTTGGAGAACCGCATCATCAAGGTTGATGATCAAATTTCTAAGGTTGACAAAGCTCAAAAGGTTTTGGAAAATCAAATGTTCAACCATGCGGAGGAAGTTCCTAGGAATCAAGGGAAACTTCCAGGAAAGACGGAGGACAACCCTAAGGGAAGGGTAATGGCGATTACAACTAGGAGCGGAGTGACTACCACCGATCCGCAGCCTACGTTTGTTGAAGTCCCCGTAGAGAAAGGCAAAGAAAAGGGGAAGGAGAAGGAGGACGTCTATGTCCCCCCTCCAGCTTTCAAACCTCCCCTACCATTCCCTCAATCTAGAGCGCGAGCGCGTCTAGACAAGCAATTCGGTAAGTTCATAGAACTCATGAGCAAACTACATATTAATATACCTTTCATTGATGCTATTGTAGGTATGCCGGCTTATGGCAAGTTCTTGAAGGAGCTCCTCTCTAACAAGAGGAAGCTAGAAGATTTTGGAGAAGTCAAGATGAGTTCGGATTCTTCGGACCTCATCAAGACCATGAAGGAGAAAATGCCCCCAAAGCTGAAAGATCCGGGGTCATTTTGCATTCCCATAGGAGTGGGGGAGGTCACATATGACGCTTTATGTGACTTAGGAGCAAGTGTAAGCATCATACCACTTGCATTGTGCAGGAAGATCGGTTTAGGCGACCCTAAACCGGTGAAGACGACGTTATACATGGCGGATCGATCCATTACTCGTCCCGTCGGCATTGTAGAGGACGTCCCTGTCAAGCTAGGCAAGTTCTTTGTCCCCATTGATTTTGTTGTGCTTGACATCCCTGCAGATAGTCCGGTCCCGATCATACTCGGAAGACCGTTTCTTGCAACTTCCGGCTGCATGGTCGATTGCAAGAATGGGAGACTCGCCTTTGACATTGGGGAGGAGAAAGTAGAGTTCGTTCTTTCCACTCTAGTGAAGGAACCAATCTTTGATGAGGATATTTACAATGTCCAAAACGAAGAAGGTTTATCTAGGGAGGAGGTAAGTGCGATTCTCTTTAACGATCCTTTGCAAAAGGTTATTACTATGAGTCTAACCGATGTAGGAGAAGAAGAAGAGTGCAAGGAGGAAATTGAAGCCTTAGAAGCACAAGAAGAGATGCATGAAGTAGAGTTTGAGAAACTCCACGATGAGGCTGAGAATACAAGATTCCACGGCCATACTCTGTATTCCACGGCCGTGGATTCCACAACCAAATTCGACCTCCATTCCAGAGGATATTACGGCCGTGGAAAACCAGAGGAAACCGTGATTTTGACCGTGGAAAATGGTGATCGGCACACTTCTTCAACTTCTCCTAATTCTTCTCCAAACCATTCAACATCCTTTGAAACTTCTAAGGAAACATCGGAAGCTCCTCAAGGATCATTGGAAGCCCCAAAAGCGATGGAACTTAAACCACTTCCTACTCATCTAAGGTACGCTTTTCTTGGATGTAATTCCACCTTCCCGGTTATCATTAGTTCCGAATTAAGCATAGATGAACATGAACAGCTCATGATTGTCCTTAGGAAACATAGAAAAGCCATAGGCTATACTATTGAGGACTTAGTAGGAATTAAACCCTCCCTATGCATGCATAAGATACTAATGGAGGAGGACTTTAGAACTTCAAGACAACCTCAAAGGCGGTTGAATCCGACCATGAAGGAGGTTGTCAAGAAGGAAATTCTTAAACTTCTTGATGCAGGTATCATCTATCCTATCTCCGATAGCAAGTGGGTGAGCCCGGTTCAAGTAGTTCCGAAGAAGGGAGGAATGACGGTCATCACCAATAAGAACAACGAACTCATTCCTACCCGAACTGTAACTGGATGGCGAATGTGCATAGACTACCGCAAGCTCAACAACGCAACGCGGAAGGATCACTTTCCATTGCCATTCATCGATCAAATGCTTGAAAGGTTAGCACAACATTCGTACTTTTGCTACCTTGACGGTTATAGTGGTTTCTTTCAGATCCCGATACACCCGGATGATCAAGAGAAGACCACATTCACGTGCCCTTGGGGTACATTCGCTTATAGGAGAATGCCGTTCGGGCTTTGCAACGCCCCAGCCACCTTTCAACGGTGCATGATGGCCATCTTCTCCGAATACGTAGAGGAAATCATGGAAGTCTTCATGGACGACTTCTCCGTTTACGGTTCCTCTTTTAACGATTGTCTTTCTAACCTTTCTCTTGTGTTTGCAAAGATGTGAAGACACTAACCTAGTTCTTAATTGGGAGAAGTGTCAATTCATGGTTAAGGAAGGAATCGTTTTAGGTCATTTAGTCTCTAGTAGAGGGATAGAGGTAGACAAGGCTAAAATAGAGACCATAGAGAAACTCCCTCCCCCAGTTTCGGTGAAGGGAATAAGAAGTTTCCTAGGACATGCTGGATTCTATAGACGTTTTATTCAGGATTTTTCTAAGATATCAAAACCTCTCACTAATCTATTGATGAAGGATGCGGTTTTTGAGTTTTCACAGGAATGTCTAGATGCGTTCAACACCATCCGGCAAGCTCTAATTTCAGCACCCATTATCCAACCACCAGATTGGACTCTCCCTTTCGAGATTATGTGCGATGCTAGTGACGTAGACATTGGAGCTGTTCTTGGGCAACGAAAGGAAGGACGAACCCACGCCATATACTACGCTAGCAAGACGCTAGACGAAGCCCAGCTCAACTACGCCACTACGGAAAAAGAGTTTCTAGCCATTGTCTACGCTATTGACAAGTTTCGCTCTTATCTTGTAGGTGCAAAAGTGATTGTCTACACGGATCATGCTGCGATCCGGTACCTCCTTGCAAAGAAGGATGCGAAGCCAAGGCTGATTAGATGGA
Organism: Fagopyrum esculentum; assembly: GCA_033239045.1. Lineage (NCBI taxonomy): Eukaryota > Viridiplantae > Streptophyta > Magnoliopsida > Caryophyllales > Polygonaceae > Fagopyrum > Fagopyrum esculentum. The sequence continues at coordinate 74,701,088 of BSUD01000001.1, forward strand.
TTCTTCTCCTACAAGAATTCGATCTTGAGATCCGCGACAAGAAAGGCTCGGAAAATTCTGTTGCGGATCATTTGAGTCGTCTAACACATCTAGAGGACGACCATTTACCCATTGATGACTCCTTTCCGGACGAACACCTACACATCATAGAGGAGTGCATCAAGGTAATCTCCAAGGGTGACGAACCATGGTTTGCTGATTTCGTTAACTATTTGGTTTGCCAGGAAATACCACCCGGACTATCATATGCGCAAAGAAAGAAGTTCTTCAAGGACGTCCGGGAATACCATTGGAACGAGCCTCTTCTCTTTAAGAGAGGTCCGGATGGCATCATTCGGCGATGTGTGCCGGAAGATGAGATGCAAAGTGTCATCCGTCATTGTCATTCACTACCTTGTGGAGGACACGCTAGTTCGAACAAAACTAGCGCAAAGGTATTGCAATCTGGATTCTATTGGCCTACTCTATTTAAAGATGTGCAATCCTTTGTTTCTTGCTGCGATGCTTGTCAAAGAACAGGCAATATCTCTAGAAGGAACGAGATGCCCCTCAACAACATCCAAGAGGTGGAGATTTTTGACGTTTGGGGAGTTGACTTCATGGGACCATTCCCTTCTTCTTGTGGAAACCAATACATACTATTGGCGGTAGACTACGTTTCTAGATGGGTGGAAGCAATTGCCTCTCCCACAAATGATGCCATGGTGGTGGTTAAGTTCTTCAACAAGACCATTTTTCCGCGATTCGGGACGCCAAGGACGATCATTAGTGATGGAGGTTCTCACTTCATAGCCCGTCGTTTTGAAGCTCTTCTATCCAAGTATGGGGTTACTCACAAGATCGCCACCCCTTACCATCCACAAACGAGTGGACAAGTTGAGATCTCAAATAGGGAGATCAAGGGAATTCTAGAGAAGACGGTTTCGAGGACTAGGAAGGATTGGTCCTTGAAACTAGATGATGCATTATGGGCATACCGGACTGCATACAAGACTCCCATAGGAACCACACCATACAACCTTGTGTATGGGAAGTCTTGTCACTTGCCGGTAGAGCTAGAGCACAAGGCGTTTTGGGCTATCAAGTGGCTGAATTTCAGCATGAAAGAAGCGGGAGAGAAGCGTCTCCTAGACATCAACGAGCTGGATGAACTCCGTTTGAACGCCTATGAAAACGCTAAGATCTACAAGGAAAGAGCAAAGCGTTGGCATGATAAGCATATCATTCCAAAGGACTTCCAAGAAGGAGATCAAGTTCTCCTCTTCAATTCGAGACTTCGCCTCTTTCCAGGTAAGTTAAAATCTCGTTGGACTGGACCTTTTCTAATTAAGCGCATTTTCCCCCATGGTGCAGTTGAAGTATGGGGTGAAGCTAGCGGAAGTTTTAAGGTGAACGGTCAACGGCTCAAGAAGTACTCACCGGAACTCCAAGCTGAGGAGTTTGCACCTACCGCACTCGAATAAGTGCGAGTTTGGTCTAGCTACGGACCTTAAACAAAGCGCTTCTTGGGAGGCAACCGAAGGTATTGCATTTTCGTTTTTTTTTTTTTTGTTTTCGATTCATAGTTTAGTTTAGAATAGACGTTTCGGCTTTATTTTGCCTCGATTCCTTCCGGTATGTTCGTGTTTTTGGTTGTAGGATCGATGGAAAAGGAGAAAGGAGGGATAATGTCGAAGAGAAGCGACGAAATTTGGACTTTGAAGCTTTACAGAGAGTTCCACGGTCTAAATTACGGTCGTCATTGCTACAGTGGCCTTAATTCTCAAAGGCCTGTGAAAAATCACCAAAATTACGGGTCCGTACATTTCCACGGCCGTGGAATGCCCCGACAGACCGTGATTTTTGAAAATTTGCCTGCGAGTATAAAAGCCACACTTCACCACAAAAACACCACAAAACCCCCAATTTCCACGCCCTAAACACCGAAATCGCACAGCTCATCCCAAATCTTCGTTCTCTAATCGTTTTTAACGATTCTTCTTCCTAAACTGAAGCAAATCCAACCAAGAACAAGATCCAAGCAACAAATCGCGTGGAAAACGATCAACAAACCCGCATTTTGGATTTCTCAATCCGAAAAAGAGGTTTTTGCTCTCTTCTTGATTCTAGTCGTTTTTGTTCGTTTTTGTTAGAGATTTTTAGGAAGAACTGATTGAGATTGGAAGAAATTAGATTAGGACTGCTTGTTGTGGGGTTTGATTGCTGATTTGCTGAGAATTGAGAATTACTGTGTCGAATCACGGTCTGCATAGGTTCCACGGCCGTGGTTTTGGGAAGAACATACCGTAATTTTCAACAGAATGGATTTTGTGAGGAGAGTTTCGGGAAGGATTAAGGAAAAGAAAGGGGAGCAGAATAAGAAGAGAAAGGGTAACCCTTCCACATCTAGGGCACCACCACCCTCATCTCCCTCACCTTCACCTCCATCTTCACCTCCATCCTCACCACCTCACCCTAGCATCCCGATCATACATGAAAACCACCAAGCTGCATTTGAGAGGATCGAGAAGAGGGCAGTAATTGGCCCTAGATACTTGTTGTTGGAGGATCTACATCCTCTCAACATTGTAGATGACCTCACATGGCTCTTGGATAGAGCCGGTTTACTTGTCTTCACGAACATTCGTGAAGACGCTTATGAGGAGATCACCCGAGAGGTTGTGACGTCTTTTGAGCACAGCCATGTTGATAGGACTGTCTCCTTCCGTCTCATGAACAGAGACTACCAGTTGAGCATTGTCGAGTTCGGGACCATCTTTGGGTTCCATGAGACCTACAACGGTCGACTCCCTAGGAACGTGTCCGCTAAGGACTTTTGGGAGGATGTGGCTATGATCTATGCCGACGAGGACCGTTGGCATCCAGCTGATACCAAGGCCAAATTGATGTACCATTTGGCCTTGAAGATAGCTCACCGTGTTCTTTCGGAGTGTCTCTTTCCTAGGACGGAGACGCCCCAAAAGATTAAGACGGATGAGCTATTCCTTCTCTACGCTATGCTTCATGGATGCCGCGCCGATTGTGCTACCCTTTTGGCGGCAACTATGAGCAAATTGAAGAACAAATCAAGAGGGAACATTGGATATGGTGGGATAGTGACCCACATAGCTAGGACTTTTGGAGTGGACTTCTCGGCTTGTACACGTATACCGGCAGTTCCATTAGGGCTACACGCTTTCATTGTTAGGGGACTCATCTTCCCCACACATAGAGGTCCGCCTTATGCGGGTATGCCCTGGGAGAGTAGGACAGGCAGGGGTATTGAGTGGCTGCCGGAGTATTCCATTGTGGCGGGACGCCACAACTGGAAGGAGACGTTCGCTGCGATGCATGCGAACAGGCTTGTAGCTCCCCCTTACGTTCCACCGCCGGTTGTAGATGAGGAGGATATGGGAGAGCCGTATGAGAGTGGTGGAGGAGCAGAGCAGGAGTTCGGCTCGTTTCCGGATCAGCCGGATCAGCAGGATGTACCTAGACGCTCTCCGCGTCCGGCTAGAGCTCCAGGCTCGTCATCTCGCCGCGCTAGCGTGAGCGAGAGGCCCACGTGGATGACTACACCTCCCACCTGGTACGAGACACCCCCTCCTTGGTCCACGACGCAGCCAGCAGCACCACCACCACCACCACCACAGCCAGCACCAGCAGATGCTCCCGGATGGTATGATCGCGCTCCGGGATGGTATGAGAGGATGCCGGAGTGGGCTACCGGACTTTCTGAGAGAGTCGGAGCATTAGAGATCCGGGCAGACGCGAGAGATGGACGTTTGGACGACCTCGACCACATGATGAGGGACGTCTACCGCCAGCAGTTTGGGCGGTACTATGACCCGAGTTTCTCTCCATTTCCACCTCCACCGGCACCGCAGTGATCGATGACCGGACTGCTCGTTTTAGACATCCCCGCCACCATTTGTGAGTTTCTTTTTCCTTTCTTTCTTTTGTTCTTTCTTGTGAACATTAGGGACAATGTTCGTCCTAAGTATGGGGTGGGATGTACTAAATGTTTGTAATAACTCTACTCTATATGTTGCTTCTATTCCGAGACTATTATTGCATGTTCATCATATGTCACACGTTTCATTCTTGCATTGCATGAAAAAGAACTTTAAAAACCCATAAAAATTGAAAATTTTTGAAAAATTTGATGCTTCTAATGAATTGAGATGAATTCTATGATAAACACTACTTGTGAATTAAGTTGATAACAATTGCATGCTTGAAAGGATAGTAATTCGAAAAGAAATTGAATGAATAAATTTTACCTCTTTTGCAAGTTTTATAATGTGAAAATGTTACCTAAATCATGTAAGAAATCGAAGTTGAAATCACATTATAAGTTCTTATGTTTCTTTTTGAAATGATTAAGGCAATTCGATACTTTCTTTCTTCTTTTCTTTGATCATCTAACTCCTCATTGAAATATTAGCCTCCCTTACCCATCCGGGAACTTGGAAAGTGAATGAGAAAAAGGCATGTTTGATGTGGGAGGGCCATGAGAGCATATAATTGCAATCAATTGAATAGAAAGAATTTATAGGTTTGGGGAAGTCAATCATGACGATGAGTAACTCGGCACCATTCACATAGCCGGGTGTTTGTGTCTTGCCAAAGTCGGATTGAGCGATATTCCTAGCGGATTATGGTATGTGCGCTAAGGGTTTGAGGCATCTCGCAAAAATGAGAAACGCCAATCTCCTAGGCTTCGGTTTTTGTGCACCTCTATCCATAACTCCAAAAGTAAAGTCGAAAAATGAAAAGTAAGAGCGAAGCTCTAAGTGAAGAGTTGCGGAAATCGCAAAAGAAGAAGAAGGTAGTAGTCCATTTTCCCGGATTTATGCACCACTCTCCCTTAAAGTTTCCCTTCCCTTCCATACTCTAGACCTTTTTCTTTGAAAGTCCTTAAGATCAAAAGAATGTTATATGGCTTGGTGATCTAAATTGAAGTTCTTATGATTGATTTTGATAATGTTTGAAGGTTATAATGCTTGTTTGGAAGTTAAATTGTTTCATGAGCTTTCTTCACCTCTTACTCTCTAATTAAGTGTGTGAAAGTTTGAAAACGATTGAAGCAAGGTTTGAGAATGATCTATTCTTTAGAAGTCACTTTCATCCAAAAGAAGGTACACATATTTCATCCTAACTCTTGTTTAAAGCTTTTTTGAAAGACCTTGCTTAGGGACAAGCAAGTGTTAAGTATGGGGTTATTTGTTAGCATGAAATATTGTGATATTCTAGGCACGTTTTCTAAGCGTATTTGATTCATATTGATAGTCTTTGATTAAAGCTTTGTGCATATATGAGCTAGTATTGCCTATATTGTCGATATGGATGTCTACACGAGTTCTATGTTGATTATAGGTGATTTGGAGCTATTTCCGAACGAAATCGAGCAAAGGGAAGTTGAGTTGATGTACCTCTAGATTAAGGACACCTTTTGGAAGCAATTTGGAGTATTAGATTGAGGAATGCACGAATGAAGGCAAGAATCACGGTTTTACCCTAAATTACGGCCGTGGATTGTGAGTCAGAATTCGATGTTCATTCCAGGGGATATTACGGCCGTGGAAGTTACCCGTGTTTGTTTCCACGCCTCAAAATTACGGTCGTGGAATCTTCCACGACCGTGATCTTGGCGAATCCTTTCGCCACGTTTCGAAGCCATGATCTTTTGAAGATCGGGCCGGGCCGACATTTTGCCCTGCATTATAAAAAGGACGGATGAAGCAAGATTCCGTCATCTCGCTACCTAGCTTACGACCTTTCAACCCTAAGTTTAGCGGCAAAAACGCAAGCTTAGCAACACACAAACCCTCATTCTTGGAGGTGATTTTGGAGATCTCATTGAAGATCAAAGTTGGGAATTGAAGAATTGCTGCTAGCGATCTTTGCGTTTGTGCAAGATCGAAGTTCTTGGAGGATTTTGCAAGAAGATTTCTCTTCTTGCTTAGGTTTGATTTAGGATCGGATTGACATCCCGTTTCCTTTCTTTCCTAGATTGTGATTGTTTATTCCTATTTGAATCTTTTGATAAACACTTGTTCTTGATTGTGATTCTGAGATTCGTTTGAAGATTATTGATAGTTCTTGAAAGTTTCCATCTTTTATCTTTTAATTCTTGAATTAATATCAAATGACTGTTATTGGCTAAAAACCCTTAACAATTCTAAGGTGAAGGGTTGATAGTTGTGGCCTAGATGATGATAGATCGATCGCAAACAGATTAGACCCTGAGAGTTAGAGAATTGTCACCGACAACCCTAAATTACGGGCTGTTCTTGAGTTCCACGGCCGTGGAATCTCAAGATCCAACCGTAATTTCCCTGAGTTTACGAGCTTGCTTTTACCTTAATCCAAAGTTAAAGATTTGCTTTAGCTTAGTTTAGACTTGTCTTTTCTAGGTGGTAGTGAAGCCTCAACAACCTCTACCTCGATTGTGAGTCTCAACAACCTCAATCGGATAAGTTAGTCTTAATCTTTAGATTATAGGTTTGGGTATTTGATGCTAATCCTTGTCTTTAGTTCCTTTCTATATTGAGCCTCAACAACCTGTATAGGGAGTATCTTTTAGGTGAGTCACATAAGGTTTTTGGAACCTCAACCGTACGATTACCTTACACTAGTATACCTTTGCATATCTCTACAAAAACACCACAAAAACACCACAAAACCCCCAATTTACACGCCCTAAATACCGAAAACCCGCAGCTTCTCCCAAATCTTTGTTCTTTAATCGTTTTTAACGATTCTTCTTCCTAAACTGAAGCAAATCCAACCAAGAACAAGATCCAAGCAACAAATCGCGTGGAAAACGATCAACAAACCCGCATTTTGGATTTCTCAATCCGAAAAAGAGGTTTTTGCTCTCTTCTTGATTCTAGTCGTTTTTGTTCGTTCTTGTTAGAGATTTTTAGGAAGAACTGATTGAGATTGGAAGAAATTAGATTAGGACTGCTTGTTGTGGAGTTTGATTGCTGATTTGCTGAGAATTGAGAATTTCTGTGTCGAATTACGGTCTACAGAGGTTCCACGGCCGTGGTTTTGGAAGAACAGACCGTAATTCTCAACAGAATGGACTTTGTGAGGAGAGTTTCGGGAAGGATTAAGGAAAAGAAAGGGGAACAGAATAAGAAGAGAAAGGGCAACCCTTCCACATCTAGAGCACCACCACCCTCATCTCCCTCACCCCCATCCTCACCTTCACCTCCATCTTCACCCCCTCCTCCTAGCATCCCGATCATACACGAAAACTACATAGCCGCACTTGAGAAAATCGAGAAGAGGACAGTGATAGGTCCTAGATATTTGTTGTTGGAGGATCTACATCCTCTCAACATAGTAGACGACCTTACATGGCTCTTGGATAGAGCCGGTTTGCTTGTCTTCACGAACATTCGTGAAGACGCTTATGAGGAGATCACCCGAGAGGTTGTGACATCTTTCGAGCACAGCCATGTTGATAGGACCGTCTCCTTCCGTCTCATGAATAGAGACTACCATCTTAGCATTGTTGAGTTCGGGACCATCTTCGGGTTCCATGAGACCTACAACGGTCGACTCCCTAGGAACGTGTCCGCCAAGGACTTTTGGGAGGATGTGGCTATGATCTATGCCGACGAGGACCGTTGGCATCCAGCTGATACCAAGGCCAAATTGATGTACCATTTGGCCTTGAAGATAGCTCACCGTGTTCTTTCGGAGTGTCTCTTTCCTAGGACGGAGACGCCCCAAAAGATTAAGACGGATGAGCTATTCCTTCTCTACGCTATGCTTCATGGATGCCGCGCCGATTGTGCTACCCTTTTGGCGGCGACTATGAGCAAATTGAAGAACAAATCAAGAGGGAACATTGGATATGGTGGGATAGTGACCCACATAGCTAGGACTTTTGGAGTGGACTTCTTGGCTTGCACACGTATACCGGCAGTTCCATTAGGGCTACACGCTTTCATGGTTAGGGGACTCATCTTCCCCACACATAGAGGTCCGCCTTATGCGGGCATGCCCTGGGAGAGTAGGACAGGCAGGGGTATTGAGTGGCTGCCGGAGTATTCCATTGTGGCGGGACGCCACAACTGGAAGGAGACGTTCGCTGCGATGCATGCGAACAGGCTTGTAGCTCCCCCTTACGTTCCACCGCCAGTTGTAGATGAGGAGGATATGGGAGAGCCGTATGAGAGTGGTGGAGGAGCAGAGCAGGAGTTCGGCTCGTTTCCGGATCAGCCGGATCAGCAGGATGTACCTAGACGCTCTCCGCGTCCGGCTAGAGCTCCAGGCTCGTCATCTCGCCGCACTAGCGTGAGCGAGAGGCCCACGTGGATGACTACACCTCCCACCTGGTACGAGACACCCCCTCCTTGGTCCACGACGCAGCCAGCAGCACCACCACCACCACCACAGCCAGCACCAGCAGATGCTCCCGGATGGTATGATCGCGCTCCGGGATGGTATGAGAGGATGCCAGAGTGGGCTACCGGACTTTCAGAGAGAGTCGGAGCATTAGAGATCCGGGCAGACGCGAGAGATGGACGTTTGGACGACCTCGACCACATGATGAGGGACGTCTACCGCCAGCAGTTTGGGCGGTACTATGACCCGAGTTTCTCTCCATTTCCACCTCCACCGGCACCGCAGTGATCGATGACCGGACAGCTCGTTTTAGACATCCCCGCCACCATTTGTGAGTTTCTTTTTCCTTTCTTTCTTTTGTTCTTTCTTGTGAACATTAGGGACAATGTTCGTCCTAAGTATGGGGTGGGATGTACTAAATGTTTGTAATAACTCTACTCTATATGTTGCTTCTATTCCGAGACTATTATTGCATGTTCATCATATGTCACACGTTTCATTCTTGCATTGCATGAAAAAGAACTTTAAAAACCCATAAAAATTGAAAATTTTTTGAAAAATTTGATGCTTCTAATGAATTGAGATGAATTATATGATAAACACTACTTGTGAATTAAGTTGATAACAATTGCATGCTCGAAAGGATAGTAATTCGAAAAGAAATTGAATGAATAAATTTTACCTCTTTTGCAAGTTTTATAATGTGAAAATGTTACCTAAATCATGTAAGAAATCGAAGTTGAAATCACATTATAAGTTCTTATGCTTCCTTTTGAAATGATTAAGGCAATTCGATACTTTCTTTCTTCTTTTCTTTGATCATCTAACTCCTCATTGAAATATTAGCCTCCCTTACCCATCCGGGAACTTGGAAAGTGAATGAGAAAAAGGCATGTTTGATGTGGGAGGGCCATGAGAGCATATAATTGCAATCAATTGAATAGAAAGAATTTATAGGTTTGGGGAAGTCAATCATGACGATGAGTAACTCGGCACCATTCACATAGCCGGGTGTTTGTGTCTTGCCAAAGTCGGATTGAGCGATATTCCTAGCGGATTATGGTATGTGCGCTAAGGGTTTGAGGCATCTCGCAAAAATGAGAAACGCCAATCTCCTAGGCTTCGGTTTTTGTGCACCTCTATCCATAACTCCAAAAGTAAAGTCGAAAAATGAAAAGTAAGAGCGAAGCTCTAAGTGAAGAGTTGCGGAAATCGCAAAAGAAGAAGAAGGTAGTAGTCCATTTTCCCGGATTTATGCACCACTCTCCCTTAAAGTTTCCCTTCCCTTCCATACTCTAGACCTTTTTCTTTGAAAGTCGTTAAGATCAAAAGAATGTTATATGGTTTGGTGATCTAAATTGAAGTTCTTATGATTGATTTTGATAATGTTTGAAGGTTATAATGCTTGTTTGGAAGTTAAATTGTTTCATGAGCTTTCTTCACCTCTTACTCTCTAATTAAGTGTGTGAAAGTTTGAAAACGATTGAAGCAAGGTTTGAGAATGATCTATTCTTTAGAAGTCACTTTCATCCAAAAGAAGGCACACATATTTCATCCTAACTCTTGTTTAAAGCTTTTTTGAAAGACCTTGCTTAGGGACAAGCAAGTGTTAAGTATGGGGTTATTTGTTAGCATGAAATATTGTGATATTCTAGGCACGTTTTCTAAGCGTATTTGATTCATATTGATAGTCTTTGATTAAGCTTTGTGCATATATGAGCTAGTATTGCCTATATTGTCGATATGGATGTCTACACGAGTTCTATGTTGATTATAGGTGATTTGGAGCTATTTCCGAACGAAATCGAGCAAAGGGAAGTTGAGTTGATGTACCTCTAGATTAAGGACACCTTTTGGAAGCAATTTGGAGTATTAGATTGAGGAATGCACGAATGAAGGCAAGAATCACGGTTTTACCCTAAATTACGGCCGTGGATTGTGAGTCAGAATTCGATGTTCATTCCAGGGGATATTACGGCCGTGGAAGTTACCCGTGTTTGTTTCCACGCCTCAAAATTACGGTCGTGGAATCTTCCACGACCGTGATCTTGGCGAATCCTTTCGCCACGTTTCGAAGCCATGATCTTTTGAAGATCGGGCCGGGCCGACATTTTGCCCTGCATTATAAAAAGGACGGATGAAGCAAGATTCCGTCATCTCGCTACCTAGCTTACGACCTTTCAACCCTAAGTTTAGCGGCAAAAACGCAAGCTTAGCAACACACAAACCCTCATTCTTGGAGGTGATTTTGGAGATCTCATTGAAGATCAAAGTGGGGAATTGAAGAATTGCTGTTAGCGATCTTTGCGTTTGTGCAAGATCGAAGTTCTTGGAGGATTTTGCAAGAAGATTTCTCTTCTTGCTTAGGTTTGATTTAGGATCGGATTGACATCCCGTTTCCTTTCTTTCCTAGATTGTGATTGTTTATTCCTATTTGAATCTTTTGATAAACACTTGTTCTTGATTGTGATTCTGAGATTCGTTTGAAGATTATTGATAGTTCTTGAAAGTTTCCATCTTTTATCTTTTAATTCTTGAATTAATATCAAATGACTGTTATTGGCTAAAAACCCTTAACAATTCTAAGGTGAAGGGTTGATAGTTGTGGCCTAGATGATGATAGATCGATCGCAAACAGATTAGACCCTGAGAGTTAGAGAATTGTCACCGACAACCCTAAATTACGGGCTGTTCTTGAGTTCCACGGCCGTGGAATCTCAAGATCCAACCGTAATTTCCCTGAGTTTACGAGCTTGCTTTTACCTTAATCCAAAGTTAAAGATTTGCTTTAGCTTAGTTTAGACTTGTCTTTTCTAGGTGGTAGTGAAGCCTCAACAACCTCTACCTCGATTGTGAGCCTCAACAACCTCAATCGGATAAGTTAGTCTTGACCTTTAGATTATAGGTTTGGGTATTTGACACTAATTCTCACCTTTAGAATCTTTCTATATTGAGCCTCAACAACCTGTATAGAGAGTTCTTATAGGTGAGTCATATAAGGTTTTTGGAACCTCAACCGTACGATTACCTTACACTAGTATACCCTTGCATATCTCTACTCTGTCTTTATATCAATAGTATATCTTGAATCTGTTGCCACAACTGAATACCCGGATCTTTAGGATTGTTGTTTTCCCAATATTTGCAAAACTCCCATATTTACTGCTTGATAATCTGAAATCGAATTTGTTCCCACCCAAATCCCTGTGTTCGATACTCTGGAATTCTTGCTTAGCTACCTCGATCCGTACACTGCGGGTTCGCTGCTTGATTCTAGTTTTATAAATTTAAAGCTTATTTGCACACACCTCTAGGGGCGAACAAGTTTTTGGCGCCGTTGCCGGGGATTTGGTTTCGGCCGAATCCGGTTGCCGGTTGTCAAGCTTGGGAGCTTGCTCTTGTTATTTGATATCCTTTTCTTGAGTGTTCTTGCAGGTTTGTGTTCTTAGGTACATACGAAGTTCTTGTTCCAGCAACGGAACAGAGTTTCGCCAAAGAACAAGTTTTGGGAGCTTTTGTTTTTTTTAATCTCTTGGTATGAGTTTTTGAGGCTCCACTAGCTAAGTATGGCTCCATACGATCCAATATGGGTAGCGAAGCATACGGCTAGAGCAGACCATTATGAATACTTGGTAGAGAAATACGCCTTCTATTGGTTTGACAGCGAAAGAGAACGTGAACAAACCATTGAATATGAATTTGCAAAATGGGAAAAGCTGCACTACCCAAAGAAGGTTAAGAAGAAACGTCCCAAAGATGCGGAACACTCGAAACTTGAAGAATTGAAGAAGGAACTTGGTATGATCGAAGAAAAATTGAAAGCCTTTAAGGAAGAACTCCAAGTCTCGAGGAATGCTCTTATCAAACCCAAAGTTCCTCTAGAACCTCTTGAAGTTCGCATTGAAGAAGAGAGAGAAGTGGAACACCTAGACCCAATTGCTAATATTGTGGTCGAGATTGAAGAAAAGTCAGTTGTGCTTGAAGAAGAGGAAGAAGTGGAGAATCTTGGCCAAATCACTGAAACTGTGGCCAAGGTTGAAGAGGATCCAACTGAGTTGGGAGATATTTCATGTGTGGATCATCATGCCAACATGAAACTTGTCCCAAGCCTTGAAGAACTTAACAAGGTATACTGTCTTACTTCCTTTGTTATTCCTATTAAAATTTCTGATTTTTCCAGGAATGCACCGGAGAGTTGGAGGTCTCTTCCAAAAGAACCTCCTAAGGTGAAGATGAAACCTCTATTGAAATTGCTGGAAGAAGATGCTCCTTGGACTATAAGGAGTAAATTTGGCAAGAGCTTCAACGCCAATGCCAATAAGTGTTTTTTGTTCAAGTATGGGGTCATTCACATGACGAAGACCATACATCATCCCCAAACTGGAGATGGGGAAGCTAGGAGGATTCTCGAAAAACTGATTTCTCGATCTAGGAAAGGATGGGATGGAAGACCGAATTATGTCCCATTAAAGCATAGGAAAGCTAGGAGGATTCCGGTGAGAATCAAACCGTACAAGCTTGTACGTGGGAGATCTTACCACTTGCCGGTGAAATTAGGAACCGGAGATTTCTTGGAGGAGTTTAATGATGGATTTGAAGAGCAATCCAAGATGTTCAAGGTGCATTGAGTCATCTATGGATAATGGTCTAGCTACGGACCTTAAACAAAGCGCTTCTTGGGAGGCAACCCAAGGTATTGCATTTTCGTTTTTGTTTTCGATTCATAGATTAGTTTAGAATAGACGTTTCGGCTTTATTTTGCCTCGATTCCTTCCGGTATGTTCGTGTTTTTGGTTGTAGGATCGATGGAAAAGGAGAAAGGAGGGATAATGTCGAAGAGAAGCGACGAAATTTGGACTTTGAAGCTTTACAGAGAGTTCCACGGTCTAAATTACGGTCGTCATTGCTACAGTGGCCTTAATTCTCAAAGGCCTGTGAAAAATCACCAAAATTACGGGTCCGTACATTTCCACGGCCGTGGAATGCCCCGACAGACCGTGATTTTTGAAAATTTGCCTGCGAGTATAAAAGCCAGCAGCAGCACCACCACCACCACCACAGCCAGCACCAGCAGATGCTCCCGGATGGTATGATCGCGCTCCGGGATGGTATGAGAGGATGCCAGAGTGGGCTACCGGACTTTCAGAGAGAGTCGGAGCATTAGAGATCCGGGCAGACGCGAGAGATGGACGTTTGGACGACCTCGACCACATGATGAGGGACGTCTACCGCCAGCAGTTTGGGCGGTACTATGACCCGAGTTTCTCTCCATTTCCACCTCCACCGGCACCGCAGTGATCGATGACCGGACAGCTCGTTTTAGACATCCCCGCCACCATTTGTGAGTTTCTTTTTCCTTTCTTTCTTTTGTTCTTTCTTGTGAACATTAGGGACAATGTTCGTCCTAAGTATGGGGTGGGATGTACTAAATGTTTGTAATAACTCTACTCTATATGTTGCTTCTATTCCGAGACTATTATTGCATGTTCATCATATGTCACACGTTTCATTCTTGCATTGCATGAAAAAGAACTTTAAAAACCCATAAAAATTGAAAATTTTTTGAAAAATTTGATGCTTCTAATGAATTGAGATGAATTATATGATAAACACTACTTGTGAATTAAGTTGATAACAATTGCATGCTCGAAAGGATAGTAATTCGAAAAGAAATTGAATGAATAAATTTTACCTCTTTTGCAAGTTTTATAATGTGAAAATGTTACCTAAATCATGTAAGAAATCGAAGTTGAAATCACATTATAAGTTCTTATGCTTCCTTTTGAAATGATTAAGGCAATTCGATACTTTCTTTCTTCTTTTCTTTGATCATCTAACTCCTCATTGAAATATTAGCCTCCCTTACCCATCCGGGAACTTGGAAAGTGAATGAGAAAAAGGCATGTTTGATGTGGGAGGGCCATGAGAGCATATAATTGCAATCAATTGAATAGAAAGAATTTATAGGTTTGGGGAAGTCAATCATGACGATGAGTAACTCGGCACCATTCACATAGCCGGGTGTTTGTGTCTTGCCAAAGTCGGATTGAGCGATATTCCTAGCGGATTATGGTATGTGCGCTAAGGGTTTGAGGCATCTCGCAAAAATGAGAAACGCCAATCTCCTAGGCTTCGGTTTTTGTGCACCTCTATCCATAACTCCAAAAGTAAAGTCGAAAAATGAAAAGTAAGAGCGAAGCTCTAAGTGAAGAGTTGCGGAAATCGCAAAAGAAGAAGAAGGTAGTAGTCCATTTTCCCGGATTTATGCACCACTCTCCCTTAAAGTTTCCCTTCCCTTCCATACTCTAGACCTTTTTCTTTGAAAGTCGTTAAGATCAAAAGAATGTTATATGGTTTGGTGATCTAAATTGAAGTTCTTATGATTGATTTTGATAATGTTTGAAGGTTATAATGCTTGTTTGGAAGTTAAATTGTTTCATGAGCTTTCTTCACCTCTTACTCTCTAATTAAGTGTGTGAAAGTTTGAAAACGATTGAAGCAAGGTTTGAGAATGATCTATTCTTTAGAAGTCACTTTCATCCAAAAGAAGGCACACATATTTCATCCTAACTCTTGTTTAAAGCTTTTTTGAAAGACCTTGCTTAGGGACAAGCAAGTGTTAAGTATGGGGTTATTTGTTAGCATGAAATATTGTGATATTCTAGGCACGTTTTCTAAGCGTATTTGATTCATATTGATAGTCTTTGATTAAGCTTTGTGCATATATGAGCTAGTATTGCCTATATTGTCGATATGGATGTCTACACGAGTTCTATGTTGATTATAGGTGATTTGGAGCTATTTCCGAACGAAATCGAGCAAAGGGAAGTTGAGTTGATGTACCTCTAGATTAAGGACACCTTTTGGAAGCAATTTGGAGTATTAGATTGAGGAATGCACGAATGAAGGCAAGAATCACGGTTTTACCCTAAATTACGGCCGTGGATTGTGAGTCAGAATTCGATGTTCATTCCAGGGGATATTACGGCCGTGGAAGTTACCCGTGTTTGTTTCCACGCCTCAAAATTACGGTCGTGGAATCTTCCACGACCGTGATCTTGGCGAATCCTTTCGCCACGTTTCGAAGCCATGATCTTTTGAAGATCGGGCCGGGCCGACATTTTGCCCTGCATTATAAAAAGGACGGATGAAGCAAGATTCCGTCACCTCGCTACCTAGCTTACGACCTTTCAACCCTAAGTTTAGCGGCAAAAACGCAAGCTTAGCAACACACAAACCCTCATTCTTGGAGGTGATTTTGGAGATCTCATTGAAGATCAAAGTTGGGAATTGAAGAATTGCTGCTAGCGATCTTTGCGTTTGTGCAAGATCGAAGTTCTTGGAGGATTTTGCAAGAAGATTTCTCTTCTTGCTTAGGTTTGATTTAGGATCGGATTGACATCCCGTTTCCTTTCTTTCCTAGATTGTGATTGTTTATTCCTATTTGAATCTTTTGATAAACACTTGTTCTTGATTGTGATTCTGAGATTCGTTTGAAGATTATTGATAGTTCTTGAAAGTTTCCATCTTTTATCTTTTAAATCTTGAATTAATATCAAATGACTGTTATTGGCTAAAAACCCTTAACAATTCTAAGGTGAAGGGTTGATAGTTGTAGCCTAGATGATGATAGATCGATCGCAAACAGATTAGACCCTGAGAGTTAGAGAATTGTCACCGACAACCCTAAATTACGGGCTGTTCTTGAGTTCCACGGCCGTGGAATCTCAAGATCCAACCGTAATTTCCCTGAGTTTACGAGCTTGCTTTTACCTTAATCCAAAGTTAAAGATTTGCTTTAGCTTAGTTTAGACTTGTCTTTTCTAGGTGGTAGTGAAGCCTCAACAACCTCTACCTCGATTGTGAGCCTCAACAACCTCAATCGGATAAGTTAGTCTTGACCTTTAGATTATAGGTTTGGGTATTTGATGCTAATCCTTGTCTTTAGAACCTCTCTATATTGAGCCTCAACAACCTGTATAGGAGGTATCTTTTAGGTGAGTTACATAAGGTCTTTGGAACCTCAACCGTACGATTACCTTTCACTAGTATACCTTTGCATATCTCTACTCTGTCTTTATATCAATAGTATATCTTGAATCTGTTGCCACAACTGAATACCCGGATCTTTAGGATTGTTGTTTTCCCAATATTTGCAAAACTCCCATATTTACTGCTTGATAACCTGAAATCGAATTTGTTCCCACCCAAATCCCTGTGTTCGATACTCTGGAATTCTTGCTTAGCTACCTCGATCCGTACACTGCGGGTTCGCTGCTTGATTCTAGTTTTATAAATTTAAAGCTTATTTGCACACACCTCTAGGGGCGAACAGAAACCTCACAAAGATGCGGATGACTCGAAATTTGAAGAATTGATGAAGAAATTTGAGATGCTAGAAGAAAGATTCAAAGCCTATGATGAATATAATCTAAAAGTGAAAGAAGACGCAAAAAAGAATATTTCTAAGGTTGAAAAAGCCTTGGAAAATCATACATCTAGCAAGGAAGAATTACAAGTTTCGAGCGTTCCTCCGCTCGAATCTGAAACCCCTCTTGAAGACCTCATTGAAGAAGAGGAAGAAGTGGAGAATCTTGGCCAAATCACTGAAACTGTGGCCAAGGTTGAAGAGGATCCAACTGAGTTGGGAGATATTTCATGTGTGGATCATCATCCCAACATGAAACTTGTCCCAAGCCTTGATGAACTTTACAAGGTACATTCTCTTACTTCTTTTGAAATTCCTATTAAAATATCTAATTTTTTCAGGAATGCACTGGAGAGTTGGAGGTCTCTTCCAAAAGAACCTCCTAAGGTGAAGATGAAACCTCCATTAAAACTGTTGGAAGTAGATGCTCCTTGGACTACAAGGAGTGGAGTTAGCAAGCACTTCACCGTTAAGGCGATGAAGTGTCTTTTGTTCAAGTATGAGGTCATTCACATGACAAACACCATACATCATCCCCAATTTGGAGATGGGGAAGCTAGGAGGATTCTCGAGAAACTGATTTCTCGATCCAGGAAAGGATGGGACGCAAGGCTGAATTATGTCCCATTAGAGCATAGGAAAGCTAGGAGAATCCCGGTGAGAATCAAACCGTACAAGCTTGTACGTGGGAGATCTTACCATTTGCCGGTGAAATTATGAAGCGGAATCTTTTTTGAAGAATTTTATGATGAGTTTTATGAGCAATCCAAGATGTTCAAGGTGCATTGAATCATCTATGAAGATAGGTCCAGCTAACGACCTTAAACAAAGCGCTTCTTGGGAGGCAAGCCAAGGTAATGCATTCATATTTTTCTTTTTCTTTTTCTTAGGATAGTTTAGTGTAGTTTGCTTTGTTTATGTTTTTCTCGATGCGCTCTCGGTTTGTTTGTGTCATGGATCGCAGGAACTAGGTATAATCTTGAGGAATTGATGGAAAAAGGCAATATAAATGTGCCTAAGGACGTTTTCAAGGAACAAAAGGCAAGAAATCGACTACCCTAAAGAAGATCGGTCGATTTAGGCTTCAGAACAAGTCGATTTTTGACAACAGAAAGAAAAATCGACCCAGAGTTCGACCCCCTCAGGAAAAATCGGGCCGACGAAAAAATCGGGCAGAAAACTCGGCCGATTTTTTGAAAAATCGGTCGATTTTTTTCAAAAAAAAAAAAAAAAAATTTTTTTTTTTTTTTCCAGAAAATTTTTGTTCGGCCAAAAGACGTTCCCCTTCTTCATTCTTCGACACCGATTGGAATATCTGGAGTTCCCTATTGAGCTTATATAGACTCCCACCATCACCACTCAATGAATGATTCGCCATGCCTGACTCGCCATCTTACATTGTGAGTATCCTTTTCTTCCTTTTCTTTTCTTCACATTGGGGACAATGTGAGTTTTAAGTATGGGGTAGAGGTATTTGCAATACCATTTGCATGTTTTATGTCTTGCATCATATGATTTGAAAATTTTGAAAATTTTTAAAAAAATTTGTGCTTCTAGGATGGATATGATCTCTATGATGAACATTGTTTTGTGGAATAGCTATGATGATTTTAATATGCTTGAATTGATTTATGACATATGTGGGATTTGAATACTTTGTTAGAATTTCATGCATGTTTTATAATTTGCTTTCATTCTAAATCATGTTGAGTATTGAAGGTTGAAACCGCATGATAAGTTCTTACACTTCTTATTGATATGATTAAGGCACCTCGATTTTTATTGCTTCTTTCCTTATTCATTTAGCCCCTCAATAAAATAATTGTCTTCCCTACCTATCCGGGAACTAGGAAGAGTTGAGTTTTGGCATGTTTGATGTGGGAGGGCCATGAAAGCAAATGTTTGCATTCACAAGTATAGAAAATTGTAGGTTTGGGGAAGTCAATCTTGATGATGAGTAACTCGGCACCATTCACATAGCCGGGTGTTTGTGTCTTGCCAAAGTCGGATTGAGCGATATTCCTAACGGATTATGGTATGTGCATCAAGGGTTTGAGGCATCTCGAAATTGAGAAACGCCAATCTCCTAGGCTTCGGTTTTTGTGCACCGCTGTCCATATTTCCAAAAAGTAAAGTCAAAAAAAGAATTTGTGCAAAAAAGTAAAGAGCAAAGCTCTAAATTGGTGGTTAGTTCAAATAGTAAAAAGAAAAAGAGTTTGTGTTGTTCCTTTTTCCCGGATTCATACACCACATTCCTATATACGTTTCCCACCTATTCACGTTTCTTGACCTTTGCTTGAAAGACCTTAAGATCTTTGAGTATGTTGTTTGGCTTTGTAGTCTAAATTGGATTCCACATGATTGATTTTGATATATCGCAAGTTATGATGCAAGTTATGATTTTCTTACAAAGTGTGATTATCCTTTTCATGATATAATTCCTTTTGATCATATGATGATTTTCATTAGCTATAAAGCAATCATTTGAGAGTGATCTATGAATAGAAGCACAACCAAAATATTGTGGTTTTTCTTTATTTTTGCATATTCATAATCCATATCATCTTTTATTTTAAGTTTGAATCTTACTTGGGGACAAGCAAGAGGCAAGTATGGGGTATTTTGATGACATGAATTATGACCTATTTTTAGGCATGTATTTATATAGATTTTCCCTTTATTTTGCATGCATAGACATACATTCATGGCATTTATGGTTATATTCATCTACTTTGTAAGAATAGAGGTTTACACAGAGTTTTATTGCATTTGTAGGTAATTTGGCGAATTATGGAGCGAAATAGCATATTTAAGGATTAAGCCTTGAAGCGGGACAAAAAGAAGCAATAAAAGGAAGTTAGGACGCGCCAAAGTATCTTCTGATACCGTCTGACGCGACCCAAAGTATCTTCTGATACCGTCGGACGCGGCCCAAAGTATCTTCTGATACCGTCTGACGCGCCAAAGTATTCTCTGATACCGTCTGACGCGGCCCAGAGTATCTTCTGATACCAGCGCACTCGGCTTCTTTTCAGCCCAGATTTCTAGGGTTTTATCTTTAAACCCTAGATTTATCCCTACATATATTCGATAGCCTTCAACATTGACTAACGAACGGTGACAGCCCTAGGATTTGGATCCCCAAAGAGAGGGAGGCTTGAAGATTTTATTGCGTACAGGGAAGATTCGAAAGAGGAGGCCGGACTGGAAAATCTTTACACGTTTTGGAGAAATCGACGATTCTTGGAGAGATATTGAAGAGCTTTTGCCGGAAAGTCATTCTTGATCTTTGATTGTGAGATTTCTCTATCCATTGCATTGTTTGTGGTTTGTGAACACGAAATTGAGTTGTTTGAGAGATACATTGAGTAGATTTGACATTCGTTTACAAATTTGGAAGTTATTGATTTTTTCGTTCAAGATTTGGTTTCTTTACGATATCTTTTTCAATAATTAATTTGATTTGATTTTGAAAATGGTTGGCTAAAAACCTTGTGATTCTGGGGAGAATAGTTGATGATTAAGGCTTAGATGATGATAGACTGAACTCATTCAAACATTAGGACCCTGAGAATTTAGATTTTAGTTTTGCGACAAACAGGAAAATCGGACTGTTCTTGAGGAAAATCGGCCGATTTTTCTTATGAACAGCACGATTTATTCTTCTGACGAACTTTAACTGAATCAATCTTTAACCAAAACTAATCCTTGCCTAAATCCCAATCTTGATTAACCTTTTTACCCTCTAATTGAATGTATGAAGACACTTCAAACCTGATTCTACGTTTATTAGATAAAGATTTCAAGATTTGAGTAATAAAGAGATTCAACATCCTTTATTAAGAAAATTAAATGTGCTTTCTAATCTTTACTTTGGAGAGTCATATCCTGGAGTTTAGATAGTTAGTTTGAATATAATTCTTATCTTTAGATCTTTCTATATTGCAGCCTCAACAACCCTTATAGAGAGAACCTATAGAAGTGTCTTGAATCGAAAGCCTAAATCGGATACTTGAATCCTTGGAATCATTTCTCTCTTTATTAAATCACAAAAGTTTTTATACTTTCGCTAGATAATTGAAATCGGAATTATTCTCACCAAATCCGTGAGTTCGACTCTGGAATTCTTACCTTTCTACAGCTGATCCGTACACTGCGGGTTCACTTTGCTTTTGAGTTCTAGATATAAATATTAAGACTTTGACGCACACCCTTTTGAGCGAACAGTCGGCTTCCTTCTTTTCGACTTAGACTCCTTCAACCGTGGTGGTTGGGATTTTAGGGCCAGTTTGAATGATCCTCCATAGTTCCATGTCCTTATCATTAACAAAAATTTACATGAGTACTCTTCAATGAGAAATGTTGTTACCACAGAAGAGTGGTTGTCAAGATGTTGATCTTCCTTACGCGAATCTTCCATCACCTACACAGTTCATGATTAGTCTCACTGATGGTTAAATATCTATATATGTGAGTCTAGATTTGATCCCAATTGAAGAATCCTCCATCACCTACACAGTTCGCAATATCTTATATTAAGGCTTTGAAATTGATTTCAAGGCCTTGAAGTGGATCTGTGCGTCTGGTGACAAAACTGCTTTTCAAGGCTTTGAAAGGGATTTCAAGGCCTTGACTCTTAAACCTGGAAAGCAACGTTAGTCACAATATACGCGAAAAAAATGCGGAAATAAAAGAGTGACACGATGATATGTTTATGAAGTTCAACTCAAACAACCTACGTCTCCGTCCTAGGGTTTCTTTACCGTAGGATCTAACTATCTATTATCTGCTCAAAGAGTCCTAGATACAACCTAAAAGAAAGCCCCTTCTTCTCTCACTGTAGTCAATGCTACGATCTAGAATAACTCTAACCTAGCAATAATAGCCTAGTTACTTCGCAGAGTAACCCACCCTCTAGTATAGCTCTTTAGGTATGCCAATGAGCTCTAGTGTTATTCTCACTCTAGGGATGTAAACGTTTGTAAGCTAAGAGGAAGAAAAACTTTGGGCCGAATGAAGATGTTTGATCGCTTGAAGACTTAGATGTTTCTGTCTAAGCTTGTTGTTCTTCTCTTCAATCGCCATCTTTATTTATAGTATTCTATGGAGAACTCTTGTAGCCATTATAAGATAGCTGTTGTAACGTTGTTCTTTCTCCATGGAAAACGGTGCTTGGTTGAGATGAAGTAGTCGTTGTAAGATCTTCTATCATCTTCTTCTACTTCTTCTCATTGACGCACGTTGAGAATCTTCATCTTCGAGATCTTCTCTTCGAAAGAGCCATTGAAGATCTTTGTCGTTGAAGCCCTTAGTTTACGCTCCGAAATCTTCCAAGTTGTTGAAGATCTTTGTTGTTAAAGATTTGTCTCTTGAAGGTCGTTGAAGATTTTCCTTAGATCCGAGATCTTTGTGTGGGATCCATTAGGAAGATCTTTTTATCCTCTTGCGTCGGTTGTTAAGATCTTTGTGAGATTTTATTATTATGGCCGAGATGTTCTTTCAAATAAATTGAAGATCTTCTTGCTGCTGATCGAGATCTTCTCTTCAAATCTTGTTTGAAGAACTTCTTGTTATCCTTGGTAGATATCTTTTTGGTTGTTGAGATCTTTGAATCTCATATTTGAAAATCCTTCAGCCAAATCCTCCTTTGTATCGCTTTCAAGGCCTTCGCGTTTGTCCCTTGAGCTGCTCTCCAAGACCTCCGTGCTTGTCCTTTGTAATGTGTTTCAAGACTTGCGTTCTTCCTTTGAAATGCTTTTCAAAACCGACAAACATTTAACAAACACAAACCAAAACATGCAATCTAGAGATACAATTGATATTTGTTTGTTTATAAAACCGTTCATAGGGCGGACAAAACAAGTCCATTCCGAAAACATAAGATAAAATAGATGAAAATATAATTCCGGCCTATCAAGAGAGATACGGCTTTCAGGTTAACTATACGGTTTATCTATATGTATAAATAATATACGACTTTTAGGCCGTATAAAAATAAAACATAAACCATATATGCATTTGTACATGGCTGTATTTGTGTTCTGTAGCTTCTCAACAATTTAGTAAAACCGGCATTCTCGCTACCCTAGTTGGAAGCACGAGAACCATGAGTACTAAATTCGAAGCTCTTTCGAAGATCTACAACTTTGCAGTCGGCACCTTTGTCCAAATATAAAGGAAAGATGCTAAAAAGTGGAATCTCTCAGAGGTCATCATAAAATGGTATCCAACGTCAATGATCTTCTCAAAAGGTTCTTCTATTCTTCTTCCTCCAACATAATTCTACCTCGGAACTTTGATACTCAGTCAATATAGATGTCTTACAAGATGTTCTTGACCTCATGAAGGATAGAAACTTGTATTATGGCTTTCTTTCATCGTTTCAACTCATTTTTGGCCTCGAACGCCTAAAATACGAAGCAAACCAAAGTAGACACCACAATATGCAGTAGGAAGAATTTATGGTCATTATGAACACAACCCAACCCAAATGAGGTCTGAAATGCATGAATATGATGATTAAAAAGACGTATGCTTTGGAGTTATCAAACAACTCCATAATGATATTCATGTAGAGTATCTTGTTGATCCCAGCACCATCTAAACCTCACTTCGGTCAAGATATTGACCATAAAAGAATGCTACATGGGAGGCAACCCATGAGCCTATCTATCTATCTATCTCTCTCATCCACACGGCATTGGAGAAGGCTTGCTAGACGACATTGATGCTGTCTCAAGCCATCCGAACAATTAATTCATTAAAATTGAATTTATTTTGAACAAAATGCAACAAGCACCATTTTTACGAAACGGCACCATTTTTATGAAACGGCACCCACGCAGGGTCAAACGGCGTGGGCACGATATTCCATGCCATCTCAAGCCGTCTGGATCATAAGACTCAATTTTGGAATTAAAACGCCGCAAGCAGCGTTTTTGGAGACAGCGTTGAAACAGCTTCCACACGGCATATAAACGGGCTGGCAAGATGGCATCTATGCCGTTTCACAAGTTGTCTTGAAGCAGTCTCGCTCACAAAACCATTTTAAATCGTAGAGTTTCTTTCTCTTCTCACACTCTCGCTCTTCCTCTTCTTTGACGCCGCACCAGGTCCATTATTTCCCCTCCTCTAAATCCTTCATTGTTTTGTCCAAATTCAACAATTTAGGTACGAAATCGAACCTTGCATTGTGTATTTTATCAAATTTCATGCTTATTCGTCATATTTGGTATATGGGGGATTTATGAGAATTATGAGATTTTTGCCCTAACTGTGAATTTTGGGTGAAATTGTGATTTTATTGATTGTTCTTCACATGTTTGTTGTTGATTGAAATTGTTTGATTTATTACTATGATTGTTGAGCTTTACTTCACGTTACATCTATCGTTTGAACATATTTGGAATTTTTCTCCCTAGAAATTGTTGGGATTTTAGATGTGTAAAAGCGGAATTTCAAGAAACAATATTATCGGATTATATATCCCTATATTTAATGTCCTATCTCATCATCAGTAATTGCACTTTAACACCCCAAATTCTGAGAACTCGGGGAGCTACTGGTTAGGACCTCACAATGGTTCCCGACCATAGTTTGACAACAATTTTTCTTGGATCTTACAACAAGGCACAAAGGTATTAAAAACATTCGAAAACTTTAAACAATATATACATGAAGAATATGTATCATCCTTACAAAGCAAAGGTAATAAAAGACGCATATGAAGAATAAAAGACATCCCCGTCCCCAACTAAATGGGTACGTGGACCCGGCTGACCATTCCCTCCGGATCTCTCTACAACTGTCATAACCTGCAAGGCATCTACAAGCGGTATAAAACCGTTAGCTAACATTCTATGCATAAGTATAAAGGTAAAAGCAGAAACACACACATAAACAATCAACATGCAACACTGAATCATTTTATTATCTTTAATTAGGTGATAGGTTATTACTAATGATACTTATTTGTGACACGAGGGATTCCCAAACCTCGCCCCTGTCCCCGTTTACCAACGCGGAATGGTATTAATGCATTTGACCGTCTACCGGACTGGGCTGGTCGCAGGGAACCTCCTAGACTCTCGCAAGAGCTAGGCAGATGATGTCACGACCCGTTATCATACACTTGGGTCAATTACGTAAATAATAAAGTCGGCCTAATCCGGTTTCGTTATTTATCATAACTAACAAACACCACTCATACACATTACACTCATACAAGAAGCCATCTAAGTAAGTCCGTGGACTTACCAGAATCAAATCTCGACTCTCTTAATCACCACTCATCGGTAACTGTAGGAATTCAGTAGCCTGTCAAAGAAGACAAGTGTGTCAGCACACTTTATAGGTAATTAGAAGTCTAAGACTTCTAAGATAGTAGGTCTTAATAGAACGGAATTGATTACAGTATTAATTTATGGTAAAATGACTATTTTACCCTTGGTCCCGAAACTTCTAAAAATTTCATAATTTATGTTTAAACTCTTATTTGAGACTAACTAACCATATTCTACTCCCTAGGATGATTTTAGGTAACAACTACAAAAACTACCCCTTTTCTATTTCCCGAAAAGTCACTAAAGTCCAACTACAGCTTCAAATATAAAATTCGAATAATCTTATAAAAATTCCGATATATTTCCCTAGATCATCTATGATATCCCATCTACTCATAGGAGAAAGAATTTCTTAAAATTGTTAAAGCATCGCTTCTACAAAAAATTCTAAAGTTGGTTACAACACTTAACAAGCAACACACTGTCTTAACTTTGAAAAATCATAACTCCTAAACTACTCGCTGAATTTATCCCAAATTTTGATATGTTCTACTATAAAATCTTATCTCTAATATATCCAAAATTCAGCCGCAAAAGAGATCAAAATCCTATTTAAAACTATCTCACAAAACCGAATTTCAGCACAACAGAAAAACTACTTACGACTCAATCTTGGAAAAATCATAAATCCCAAACCACTCGCTGGATGCCTCACAAATTTTATTATGTTCTACAACAATATGTCAACTATATCATATCCAAAATTCAAGCCCAACGGAGATCAAGAGATTATTCAAAACCATCTCACAAAACAGCATCACTTGCTGTTTTCCCCAACACTCAGCACATATATAAAAACTGCATGAGGAGTCCACTTTGCAACATCATAACTCTTAAACCGTAACTCCGATTCTTCCCAATTTTTAGTATGATCTACTATGTACTACTGACTACAACATATCCAAAATTCAGCCAAAAATAAGAAGTCTAACTTACCCAAATCTGGACCCGAAGTTGACTGCTCGTCACTTCCAAAAACTGAGAACAACGTAACAGCTCTCTGCGGTTGTTTTCTTGAGTGAAATACATGGTTCCAATATGGTTTAGCATTAGCTATACGTACATATAATTGAAGGAAAGCAAGGTTGAAAGAGTATGGTTACACTCAATCATAAAACTCGCCCAAGAGGCTCACGAGGTTGTAAGGGATGTGCAGAAGGGTGAACGCTCCTGCTGCTGCTCCTGTTTGTTGGTCTTGCCGGCTCCTATGCGCAGAAGGACGCCCAGGTGCTGCTTGTGCACGACTCCAGCGATGGCTCGACAAAGGGTTGACCTTGCTGTTTGGTTTCAGCCTGCATGAGAGGGTGGTATAGATCGAGACTAGACAACAGTTTCCCGAAATCTGGATGCAGATCTTCACGCCTAGACTGGAAGCAAGGGAGAAGTCTGGCACTTGCAGTCCTGTGTTGTCTGGTTTGTGGCGGTGGTTGCTACTAGGCTCTACTCAAGAGACGATCAAGGGAGGGGACGAAACAAATCGCTAGTGCTACCGGATTGAGTGAGAGAGAGATGTGTGATTCTGTACGAAGGAGGAAAACAAGGGCTGATAGTTGCTGAATCGGGACGGACTCTTGGAAGAAGATATGTTTCAGCGTGATCTCAAGGACTCTTCATTCCGTAACTCCCATTCCAACTCAGCTCCACGTACGTGAGGAATAATTCCTAAGAGTTTTTGCAGCGCTTCTTCTTATTGGGCTGACTAAAGGCATGGCGGTTTGGGCAGCAGTAGATCCGAGGTGGGCTGAAGCATGGTGAGTCAGCAACGTGTCTTCTGGCTGCACAATACATGGGCTGGGCTGAGATAAGGCAAGGTTGGCTGAAAACAAGAGAGAAAGTGGGATGAGGTAAGACAAGAAAGGTGGGCTGAAATGTTTGTCAAAAATCTGTCAAAACTCGCCATGGCCTTGTCAGGCCCATGAATGAGTTTGTCACAGATTTGTCGAGCTTTGTCATGGCCTCGTCTCAGCTTACTCATGATCTCGTCACAGCTTGTCATGATCTCGTCTAAAGTCATCGATAAGAATGAATTATAATAACTAGGGTTTGATATAAATCTACCATTTTATGTGAATTAAATTCTACATAAAATAATACATAATTATAAGAATTAGAGCTTGATATAATTTTATCATTTTATGTGAATTAAATTATACATAAAATAATAAAATTTGTGAAGGAAGAAATACTAGATAGAATGGAAAACCGTCAACGGCTCGAAGTCCGATTTGATTCGAAATTAAACAAAATAAAAATTCCGGATATTACATCAGTACCCCCTTAAAATAAGTTTCGTCCCGAAACCTAGGACAAGGTACTTTATTAAACGACTTCTATAAATAAACTAGTATGTCCTAGTCTCACTAAATTTTTATTCGTTTCCTAAACTTCTCTAACCCTATCAAAGCGTAACGGAAAAAAAAACTGGTCGTTACATGCACCTTGGATAAAGGACACAATTCCTTCAGTCTCCCACTTGTACTTTCATACAAGTGTGCAATGTTAAAATTCCCTTATCGCTTAATGTCCTTATCTGACTATGTGATGGAAACCATCTTTGCCATCAGATATGTTTCTTGAACTCCTGAGATCAAACTGTCAGTACAGATCAAATCTGAGCATGGCCATGCGTTTACACAGTTCTCACTCTTCAAGTGGCTGGGGACACCAATCCTTCCCAACACATCAAAGTATGCCGGTATAGGAGGATTAATCCAATCTTGCAACGACTATAACTACCACTCAAATTTTGACCACCCTGATTACTGCCTTTATAACTACCTGTTACGGTCAACGCTTAACAGTATCTAAGATATGTCATCCTTCAAATGAAAGTTATATCAAGCTCATGTTAAGGAACTCACTGATAATGATAATCGCTATAACTCCTCAATAAGTCATGAGAGCCATAGGATCGATCTATCCGATGAGTATCACCATACTCATCTATGTAAGCGATTGGACATCTCCATGTCCTATGAACTATGAAACCCACGTTCATCATTAACTCACAAGATGGTCTACTTTAGAGTCGTTTGTATCCAAGTAAACGACTCAAACCATGGATCCTTTCAATTTAATAATTTCAGTTCACTTAATGTGGTTTCATTCACCACAACTTTTCCAATAAGCACATTTGATAATTAATAAATTGTTTGGATACTTTATTTAATATTCAAGTAATAATCAAATAAGAATATGAAAACTCATATATAAAACAATCATAAACTCCATGACAAAACAAACGTTTTCTCAATCGAAACACAAAAGTTCAAAAGAATTCTCTAACATGTTTGAGCCCTTTGGCCCGAGTATGACTATCATGCTTAGGCCTATTCATGGGTTTAGTCAGTAGGTCTCCAATTATCATCTATGTGCACCTTGCACACCCTTACATCACCCCGATCAACATAGTGTCAGATCATGTGATACTTCCGCAGAACATGTCTGGATTTGGAGCTTGAGCTAGGTTCCTTCGCTTGAGCAATCGCGCCATTGTTGTCACAATAGACGTCAACTGCCCTCGTCACGCTAGGGACAACGCCGAGCTCAGCTATAAACTGCCTAATCCAGATCGCTTCCTTTGCCGCTTCTCTCGCAGCAATGTATTCTGCCTCTGTGGTTGAGTCCGCAATCGTGTCCGGCTTTTGGCTTTTCCAACTTACCGCTCCTCCATTCAAAATGAAGACGTATCCAGACTGCGACTCAAAGCCATCTCTGTCAGTCTGGAAACTAGCATCGGTATAGCCCTTGATGACTAACTCATCATCACCTCCATATACCAGTAAATCATCTTTAGTTCTTCGCAAGTACTTTAGGATGTTCTTCGCAACTTGCCAGTGAATGTCACCGGGGTTCGACTGGTACCTGCTACACATACTCAAAGCATATGCAACATCTGGTCGAGTACAGGACATTGCATACATGATGGATCCTATAGCAGAGGCATAGGGAACCTTGCTCATCCTCTCAATCTCACCAGGTGTCTTAGGACACTGGGTCTTGCTGAGATGGATCCCATGTTGCATAGGCAGATATCCTTTCTTGGAATCTGTCATCTTGAATCTCTGTGGAACCTTATCTATATAAATTCCTTGACTGAGACCAATAAGCCTTCTAGATCTATCTCTATAGATCTTGATGCCTAGTATGTACTCGGCCTCCCCTAAATCTTTCATTGAGAAATGCTTCTTAAGCCATCCCTTTATTGTTTCCAGCATCGGAATGTCATTCCCAATGAGTAGTATGTCATCCACATACAAGACTAGGAAAGTCACCTTGCTCCTACTCAACTTTTTTTGTAAACGCATGGTTCTTCTTCACATCTGATGAAATCAAACTGTTTGATCACTTCATCAAATTGAAGATTCCAACTCCTAGATGCTTGCTTCAGTCCATAAATGGACTTCTTAAGCTTGCAAACCTTCCTAGGATATTTCGGATCCTCAAAACCCTCAGGTTGCATCATATATACATTCTCTTCCAAATAGCCATTTAGAAATGCGGTCTTGACATCCATTTGACATATCTCATAATCATAGAAGGCGGCAATCGCTAGGATTATCCTAATGGACCGGATCATGACGACCGTGGCAAATGTCTCCTCATAGTCAATACCATGAATTTGTTTAAATCCCTTAGCAACCAACCTTGCTTTATAAACAGAGATATTTCCATCCTTGTCTGTCTTTACTTTGAAGACCCATTTGCAACCAATAGGTTTTACCCTATCAGGCAAATCAATCAAGTCCCATACTTGATTTTCAGACATGGATTTCATTTCGGATCTCATGGCTTCAAGCCATTTTTCAGAGTTCTGATCCGTCACAACTTGCTTGTAGGATGCGGGCTCGTTATGCTCCATGAGGAGCACTTCGATCTCGGCATGTAACACATAGTCATCCAAATGTCTAGGTTGTTGCCTTACCCTGTTTGATCTCCAATTTGGGCCAACAATAGGAGAGATTTCAGCTGTATGATTTCCTACATCATTATGTAGTTCCTCATTTGTAGAGTTGTCCACATCAATATGTGGTTCCTCTACAACCTGATCTACTGTAGGAATTGATTCTTGAACTGGATTAACTTGCCTCATAAGAGGTTCATTAAAATAGTCAAGTTCCTCAATGACATCTTGCATGTCCTCGTGTTGTTGCGTTTCTTGCTCACAATTAAACTCATTAATTTGAACCTTTCTCCCACTTGGCTTATTGGAAAATAATTCCTTTTTCCAAAAAGACACTATCCCGAGCAACAAACACTTTTTTCTTTATGGGATGGTAGAAATCATACCCTTTGTTTGCTTGGGATATCCTACGAAGTAACATTTGTCTGATTTCGGTGCTAGTTTATCATATTGTAAACGTTTTACATAAGCTTCTGTAACGCCCCAGTTTTTGGCACGTTGCGTTATTTATTTTCTTGGATCTTATCGCTATTTTAAATAGTACATTTTTTTTACGAGTATCTTGATGTCGTAAGTTAAACCCAACGAGTATATATCGATATATTTTATTACCCGTAGTTAAAGTATTATATATCTCGTAAATAATTCACGAGAACGGGTTTTGTATTGCAAAGTATATCTTTTCCGAGTTTATATATATGTTTAATCCATATATATATTATTCCATATTTTATCCGTCGGAAAAGTTTGAAAATTTATTCGATCCAGAAATTTCATTACGGAATTTCCGAATCGAGTAACTCTTTTACCCTTTTCTTTTATTTTCTTTTATTTCATTTCTCCTTTCTTCACTCCCCCTCTTCTTGCCATCAGATGAGACGAAAAGGGCCAGCTTGCCGCCCTAGCCTACACACACCTAACCTGCCGTGCAGTCTCCCCGACCCCTCGCTCCCCGTCAACCCTGCAACTTGACTCCTCGCCACCCACAACCTGTTGTCACCTATGATGCAGCCCCTCAATCTTCACTCATCTCTTTTCTCTCTCCACACTGCTCTGTCCTCAAGCCCCTTCCCTACATCCCTCATTCATCCCAGCCTTACCGTGCCTTCACTTGTCACCGGAGAGCCCTCCCGAAGCTACCTCTCGCTCACCACCACAACGCCGGAGAAGATCCCTCCTCCCTCTTCTTCTTTCCTTGTCGAAAGGCCACCGGAACTAGGACAGAAGTCTCCATTGCCTCACTGATTTGCTTGACCTCCCGCGGTCCCGTTTGCCGCCATAGCATCCGCCTCCAACCACTGGAGGACTAGCCCTGTGCCTTTGCCCTTGCCAGAGACGGAGGCCGACTGTCGAGCCTCACCCTCCTAGCATCGTGGTGCTTCTGTCCACACCTTCCCTCTCCATTCTTGCGGTTTTCTGAGGCCCTGAACACAGGAAACAGAGGGAGAAATGCCGCTGCTTCAGCCTGGAGCCCCACCAAAGGATCTTCGCACTCGCCAGAGGAGCCTAGCTCCCCTGCTATCGCCGCCTGCCGGCGCACACCGGGCCGCCGCTGTCTCCTTCCCCATTCTTTTTTTCTTCTCTGCTTACTGTGCAACATCTCTTTCTCCTGTGAGCTCCGCCGGGCGGAGAGAGTGGTCGATTTCTGCTGCCCTTCGTCGCCGGAGGTCAGGACGATCCTCACCACCAGCGCCCATGCCCTGTCGTAGTTGGGATCCCGACGGACGAATCCAGCGCTGCCCTGCACCCCTCTTCCTCGCTGCCGCATTCGTCTATCGGGTTAAGATAAAACCCTATTTCGAAATTACAAATCGGGCCCCTCAGTTCTGGTATAATTACAAATGTGACCCACTGTTTTGTATATGCGGTTTTGAACCCATTTTTTGAAATGTAACAATTATACCCCTGCAAAATTATTTACATGGAATGACCCATCTTTTATATTACGAATTATGACCCATCTTTTTTACAAATTATTAATTATGCCCTTGTTAGTTTAATTTCGGATTATGACCCTAAAGATTTTAATTGTGGTTTATGACCAAGTTCCTATGTTCGTATAAATTGCCCGGAAAATGTATTGTGGGATTTTAATGTTGGCTTTTGAAAACGAGTTTTACTTCAAATTAATATATCGTATATATTATTATTAAATTTAGCGTATGAGCTAAATTTGTTTAGCTTTGGATTTAGGTTCGGAAGCGCCCCGATAAATCGAATCCTTTCTCCACATCCGTAGATCGTCCTCCGCCATCGACTTTGAGTGAGTACCTCTTTCTCCATATAGTATTATTTAGTAATAGTACCATGCTAGGTTGGATTTAGCGAAACTTAGAGTAAATACCAAGTAGTGGCTTTGATTTTTAGGTGAGGATTTGAGTATGGTTTGAACGTGCTAAGGATTGAGGTGTGTATGTTATCATGTGAGCTTTGTTGAGGTTATGAGTATGTGTTTGTTGATATTGCGGAGTTTAGGATGAGAGTATCCTAGTACATGGGACTATGGTTGTGATCTTATGAGTTGTGAGGACTAGGAGTGTTATCCTAGTTTATGAGAGTGCTTGATCTTGTGAGAGCATATAGGACTAGGAGTCTATGGACTATTAGCTTGCAAGGATGGTTGTTAATTATCGTGCCTTGTCTTGAACAGGCCTTGGTTGTATTCCTACGGGAAGTGAGATCGGTTTTTAGCTAGCTTTGAGACGAGGTAAGTCCTCGGACTTACTTAGCCGCTTTTATGCCTTATTTGGATATATATGGTGGTGTGTGTTTACCGCTTTTAAACATGAAAATGGATTAGGATTTACTTGACCTTATTTATTGGCCCATTGTTACTACTTTTATTATTATTGGGCGGTGACATCACCGCTCAGTTTCCCGAGGGAGACTGTGGGGATCTCTGCGACCAGGCCATACACGGTATACGGGCGGGCTTCTTCATCACTCCCTCAGGGTATACGGGTTGGGCGCCGCCGCACTCCTGTTGGTTACACGGGGATAGAGGCAAGTGTTATAAGACTCTTGTGTCACACTTGAAACAAATGAATTAGATATGGAACGACCTAAAAATATATTATGGAATGAATGTTCATGTTGTGTGCCTTGTGTTGTCCTATGTGTGTTTGTGCCATATTATCTTTATAATGCCTAGAATGTGAGCTAACGGTTTTATACCGATTGTTGTAGTTGATGTGCAAGATAGGATGTGGCCGAGTGATCCGGAGGAGTGGGCAGCCGGGGTTCCGTACATTTTAGATTGAGTTGGGTATTGGAGTTCTTGTGTTGTTATAATTTTATATTGTGTTGATATTGTTGTAAGGACGGCTGAAGTCTTTCCTTTCTTTTATTTTTGGGTTTCATAACATTGCATAAAAATGTATTTCGGTTTTGGCCTTTATTTGTGTCTTGTTGCATGATCCGGTGAAATTGTTGTCAGGCTAAGGGTCGGGACCCATTGTGAGGTCTCCGCCCGTAGAATCCCGAGTCTCGCCCCCTTGGACAACGCCTTTTGGCTTAGGATAGTATACATATGAGGATGAGTATGCTCAAGTTATAAGTTCAGCATTAAGTTTTCGCAAGCATCCCGGTGATTTTCCGGACTCCTTTAAGAGGACGTCGAACAAGATGGAGACTATACCAATATAAAAGCAACATGAAGGTATGGAGTGATATGAACTTATGAAGAAGCCATGATGGAGCATCAATGAAGCAACTAGAGACAACAAACTTAAAGTTCTTCCAAGTACGGTGCCGATGAACTGAAGGTGCGAATCAAGTAGAGAGGACTACATTCTCGCTCGAGGATAAAAGTGGTGTTCTAAGTAAGACGAGTTTTCAATAGGCTCCCCTAAGCATGGGAGTCAAGATGGAAAGACATTGGGAAAGATTTATAAGAACCGTAAGTTAAGCTAACGGAGATGCCAAAGGGTGAAGTGACGATCTTTGCGAGATCCTAATCGGGTGATTTATTCCGAAGTCTGAGAGTTACGAGAAGGATCACATGGTGAAAATTCACATAGTGGAATTACCGTGAGACTTAATCTATTTTTTTCCATTGTGATGAGACTAACCAATGCTAAGAAGGAGGAAGTGTGTGAGGAGGAGGATCTTCAGAAAATGAAAGAGGAAACAAGGAGCTGGATCGAAGACCTTAAGTTATCAACCAAGAAGGATGCGAGTGGAGGCTAATTAATGTTAGAATATGTGAGGAGTGCATTTGCAATACATTATGAAGAGCGGTTAAGCATATAAAGGTGGGACGTATGACACGAGAGAGTTGGGTAGGTATGGTTATCTTATAGAAGCGGAAGGAAGAGAGGAGCGTATAAAGAGCTAACGGAGTTGAAGTAGAGGAAAATGAGCTAGTTAAGACAAGTACCCCGAGTGGGTATGCTTTCAAGAGTATGGTAGGAGGGTAAGTCGTTAACTTCGTAGAAGGTCAGATATAAGTTAAGGTGAAAACTGAGAATGCACAAGTGCGGGTTGTCTATTAATGTGTGTAGATGGGGAGAGTAAACAAGACTATGACAACATATAGGATCGGGAATAAGAGCTTGAAGTATTTGAAGTGGATCAATGTCAATAGTAAGGAGGTAAATCAATGGACGCGCATTTGTCTTAAATCAAATAATGTTGAACGAGTTCACGCAAGTAGTTATAGCAAGACCTCGAAGGAGGAGATTGTGACGATCTTACGCGACCTTCTTAGGGCATGAGATTGACATATGGAGGAACACCACGGGTTACAACTTTTAAGGCTTGATCATGGTAAGGGGAGCTAATGGATCAACCATAAGATGAGGCTTCCATTGTAGTTATACATAGAATACCGAGAAAGGCATAAGGTGACCAACAAAAGTAAGGGAAGACTGAAGTTTTGAAGTTTGAAATCGATGTGAGATGTACAAGAAGTACATGAAAGATTGAGGTTAGAACCTCTATGGTCGATTGGACGTTACATAAGAAAAGGGAGTAAGTTCTACACCTACTCGAAGGAATGATGCAAGCATTGGTAGAATACGAAGAAGGTAATACTAATATATTATAAGGCGTGATTAAGTCCTGCAGTTAGGACCTTCATGACTTCGCATAAGTGTGAAACCTTAAAAAGATTATTAGAGCAAGTATTCCGAGTTCTGGAGATGAAGGATCTTTGAAAGAGGACGGTGAACATGGCAGCTAAAGAAGTATTAAACCACGTGTTCGATGAACGCCACCCTAACAGATTGGGGTGGACCACTTGTCAAGCGTTGAGACCAGGTTGTGTCGGTCATTACGATATAAGAGGGGTAGAGAAAAGATAGAACCCGGAATAGTTCGGATTCCAATGCATCAGAAAGGTGGATTTGACCATTAAGCTTGATTTGAAGCTCATATTGGAAGAATATCTTGAATTCTTGATTTGAAGTTGTTATAGAGGACACCAGTTTGCGAAGAGGGAGACGGTTATATCCGTTTGTACATTGATTTCTATAAGTTGAGCAAGATGACAATGAAGGACCAATATCCCTTACAATGAATGGGAAGATCTACACGATCAGATGCAAGGGTCGGTAGTCTCTTCTACGATTAAGTTAAAATTTGATCGTCACCGTTTGAGAATTCTAGACTAAGATATTGCAAGTACGGCACTTTGGGGCCAATCGGAGTCACTACGAGTTGTAGTTACTCCATATGGGCTTACTGATGTCTGGAGGAGATATTTTGGGCCTACTCTTGAAAAAGAGAGAAGATGTTTGACAAGTTGTCTCGGGATGGCAAACCCCTAAAGATGTGAAAGAAGTTACAAGTTTTCTTAGGTGTGTTGAGCTTTACCGAATCTGTGGAGAGAGAAGTTGTATAACACTAATTATGGTAACCTACTATGGATGACGATGAAGTATTGAATGGGACGAAGAATTGGCAATAGAGTTGTTGAGAGTTAAGAGGGGATTCGTTGGTGCAACTGTTTTGATTTACCTTGAGGTATTATGGGTTTTGAAGTGGACAAGTCATTCTTCAAGACAAGGTCTTGTTCGAATATTGAGGAGCGATGTAAAAATAATAGCATACTTGTCTTGTTAATAGAAGTAGTATGGAGTAAAGTGTTTCCTTCGTTACTAGTACCTTACAACAAGAATTGCAGAAACATAATGAAAATGCTACATTGAGAAAGATCCGAGAAGGAAGTTGAGTTCCGGTATATTGACCTTTTTGAGATCTTAGCACGAGTAGGAGAGGTGATTTAAAATTTGCCGTTGCCGCCAAGAGTAGCCCGATGTTTCATGTGCATCAATCTAGGAAGTACAGGTATGACTCGAGAAGTTTTGCCGGTCTTGATGAGTTAGTGACGTCGTAGAACCAATGAGGCTAATAGGAAGTAGGAGGATAATATCCTTGGTTGAGTTTTACACTGAGCTAGTAGCGTTGATAGATCGAAGGGTTAGACCTAGTTCTTCCCTTAGTTGTGTATATGTGTGATGTTATATGTTGTTTGCGCCACGTGCGGGAATGAGTTTTATGTTCGGTTATAGTTATATTGTGATAATGGTTGGAGCAGTTTTAGTGTATATAGATTATAAGGTCTAAGTCATCCTAGTTATGAGTTACCTCGGCCTTAGGGATCAAGAAGTTCGGCGTATAGCAAGTTTCGGGACGAAACTTATTTTTAGGGGGATCTAGTGTTATGCCCCAGTTTTTGGCGCGTTGCGTTATTTATTTTCTTGGATCTTATCGCTATTTTAAATAGTACATTTTTTTTACGAGTATCTTGATGTCGTAAGTTAAACCCAACGAGTATATATCGATATATTTTATTACCCTTAGTTAAAGTATTATATATCTCGTAAATAATTCACGAGAACGGGTTTTGTATTGCAAAGTATATCTTTTACGAGTTTATATATATGTTTAATCCATATATATATTATTCCATATTTTATCCGTCGAAAAAGTTTGAAAATTTATTCGATCCGGAAATTTCATTACGGGATTTCCGAATCAAGTTACTCTTTTACCCTTTTTCTTTTATTTTCTTTTATTTCGTTTCTCCTTTCTTCACTCCCCCTCGTCTTGTCATCAGATGAGACGGAAAGGGCCAGCCTACCGCCCTAGCCTGCACACGCCTAACCTGCCATGCAGTCTCCCCGACCCCTCACTCCCCGTCAACCCTGCAACTCGACTCCTCGCCACCCATAACTTGTTGTCACCTATGATGCAGCCCCTCAATCTTCACTCATCTCTTTTCCCTCTCCACACTGCTCTGTCCTCAAGCCCCTTCCCTACAACCCTCATTCATCCCAGCCTTACCGTGCCTTCACTTGTCACCGGAGAGCCCTCCCGAAGCCACCTCTCGCTCACCACCACAACGCCGGAGAAGATCCCTCCTCCCTCTTCTTCTTTCCTTGTCGAAAGGCCACCGGAACTAGGACGGAAGTCTCCATTGCCTCACTGATTTGCTTGACCTCCCGCGGTCCTGTTTGCCTCCACAGCATCCGCCTCCAACCACCGGAGGACTAGCCATATGCCTTCGCCCTTGCCGGAGACGGAGGCCGACTGTCGAGCCTCACCCTCCTAGCATCGTGGTGCTTCTGTCCTCACCTTGCCTCTCTATTCTTGCGGTTTTTTGAGGCCCTGAACACAAGAAACAGAGGGAGAAATGCTGCTGCTTCAGCCTGGAGCCCCATCGAAGGATCTTCGCACTCGCCGGAGGAGCCTAGCTCCGCTGCTCTCGCCGCCTGCCGGCGCACACCGGCTCGCCGTTGTCTCCTTCCCCATTCTTTTTTCTTCTCTGCTTATTGTGCAACAACTCTTTCTCCTGTGAGCTCCGCCGGGTGGAGAGAGTGGTCGATTTTTGCTGCCCTTCGTCGCCGGAGGTCAGGACGATCCTCACCACCAGCGCCCATGCCCTGTCGAAGTTGGGATCCCGACGGACGAATCCAGCGCTGCCCTGCACCCCTCTTCCTCGCTGCCGCTTTCGTCTATTGGGTTAAGATAAAACCTTATTTCGAAATTCCAAATCGGCCCCCTCAGTTCTGGTATAATTACAAATGTGACCCACTGTTTTGTATCTGCGATTTTGAACCCAGTTTTTGAAATGTAACAATTATACCTCTGCAAAATTATTTACATGGAATGACCCATCTTTTATATTGCGAATTATGACCCAACTTTTTACAAATTATTAATTATTCCCTTGTTAGTTTAATTTCGGATTATGAACCTAAAGATTTTAATTGTGGTTTATGACCAAGTTCCTATGTTCGTATAAATTGCCCGGAAAATGTATTGTGGGATTTTAATGTTGGATTTTGAAAACGAGTTTTACTTCAAATTAAAATATCGTATATATTATTATAAAATTTAGCGTATGAGCTAAATTTGTTTAGCTTTGGATTTAGGTTCGGAAGCGCCCCGATAAATCGAATCCTTTCTCCACATCCGTAGATCGTCCTCCGCCATCGACTTTGAGTGAGTACCTCTTTCTCCATATAGTATTATTTAGTAATAGTGCCATGCTAGGTTGGATTTAGCATAACTTAGAGTAAATACCAAGTAGTGACTT
This sequence comes from Fagopyrum esculentum, assembly GCA_033239045.1. Lineage (NCBI taxonomy): Eukaryota > Viridiplantae > Streptophyta > Magnoliopsida > Caryophyllales > Polygonaceae > Fagopyrum > Fagopyrum esculentum. The sequence continues at coordinate 74,739,649 of BSUD01000001.1, forward strand.
TGATTTTTAGGTGAGGATTTGAGTATGGTTTGAACGTGCTAAGGATTGAGGTGTGTATGTTATCATGTGAGCTTTGTTGAGGTTATGAGTATGTGTTTGTTGATATTGCGGAGTTTAGGATGAGAGTATCCTAGTACATGGGACTATGGTTGTGATCTTATGAGTTGTGAGGACTAGGAGTGTTATCCTAGTTTATGAGCGTGCTTGATCTTGTGAGAGCATATAGGACTAGAAGTCTATGGACTATTAGCTTGCAAGGATGGTTGTTAACTATCAGGCCTTGTCTTGAACAGGCCTTGGTTGTATTCCTACGGGAAGTGAGATCGGTTTTTAGCTAGCTTTGAGACGAGGTAAGTCCTCGGACTTATTTAGCCTCTTTTATGCCTTATTTGGATATATATGGTGGTGTGTGTTTACCGCTTTTAAGCATGAAAATGGATTAGGATTTACTTGACCTTATTTATTGGCCCATCGTTACTACTTTTATTATTATCGGGCGGTGACATCACCGCTCATTTTCCCGAGGGAGACTGGGGGATCTCTGCGACCAGGCCATACACGGTATACGGGCGGGCTTCTTCATCACTCCATCAAGGTATACAGGCTGGGCGCCACCACACTCCTGTTGGTTACACGGGAACAGAGGCAAGAGTTATAAGACTCTTGTGTCACACTTGAAACAAATGAATTAGATATGGAACGACCTAAAAAGATATTATGGAATGAATGTTCATGTTGTGTTCCTTGTGTTCTCCTATGTGTGTTTGTGCCATATTATCTTTATAATGCCTAGAATGTGAGCTAAAGGTTTTATACCGATTGTTGTAGTTGATGTGCAGGATAGGATGTGGCCGAGTGATCCAGAGGAGTGGGCAGCCGGGGTTTCGTACATTTTAGGTTGAGTTGGGTATTGGAGTTCTTGTGTTGTTGTTATTTTATATTGTGTTGATGTTGTTGTAAGGACGGCTGAAGTCTTTCCATTATTTTATTTTCGGGTTTCATAACATTGCATAAAAATGTATTTCAGTTTTGGCCTTTATTTGTGTCTTGTTGCAAGATCCGGTGAAATTGTTGTTAGGCTAAGGGTCGGGACCCATTGTGAGGTCTCCACCCGTAGCATCCCGAGTCCCGCGGATTTGGGGTGTTACATCTTCGCACCCCCAGACCCTCAGAAATGACAAGTGAGGAACCTATCCTGTCCATATCTCATATGGTGTCTTGTCAACTGAACGTGACGGAGTCCTGTTTAGAACGAACGCATCTGTTTGGAGAGCATATCCTCAAAAGAATAATGGAAGATTCGCAAAACTCATCATTGAATGGACACTGTTTAACAGAGTCCTGTTCCTCCTCTCAGACACACCATTTAGTTGTGGAGTGCCCGGGGGAGTGATTTGTGTTACAATTCCACAACTCCTCAAATGATGATCGAATTCATGGCTCAGATATTCACCCCCTCGATCTGATCGAAGTACTTTTATCTTCTTGCCTGTTTGTCTTTCTTCTTCATTTTGGAATTCCTTGAACTTTTCAAAGGATTCCGACTTCTGTTTTATTAAGTAGATATACCCATATCTACTAAAATCATCAGTAAATGTAATGAAGTAGTGATAGCCAGACCTAGCCTCTTTATTCATAGGTCTACATACATCCGTATGTATGAGGGCTAGAAGTTTAGAAGTCCGTTCACTCTTACTAGTGAAAGGTGACCTTGTCATCTTTCCCATTAGGCACGATTCGCATGTTTCAAATGATTCCAAATCAAATGATTTAAGTAATCCAACAATTTGGAGTTCCTTGATGCGCTTTATGCCTACGTGACCTAATCGACAATGCCATAGGTTTGCTTCGTTTGTTTCGTTCGACTTTTGCCTTTTTGTATTAATGTTATATATCTCAGTTTTGAGGTCTAATATGTATAGTCCATTACTACTCATATTCACACGACCATAATAAATACCATTCCTATAAATCTCCATCATCATGAGATCAGTAATGGTAAATGTATAACCTTCACGGTTCAAAACTGAAATTGAAATTAAGTTCTTAGTAATGCATGGAACAAAATAACAATTATTAAGTTCTATCTCTAAGCCAGAAGGTAAAGTCAAGCAATAATCTCCAATGAAAACAGCAACAACTCTTGCTCCATTACCAACTCGTAGATCTGCCTCTCCCTTCCACAACGTCCTTCTATTTCTTAGTGCTTGTACATTCAAAGTAATGTGAGAAACACATCCGGTATCCAATACCCATGAAATAGAATTAGTTGACAAAATTTCAACAACATGAATATCCAAAGTGGAGACATTCCCCTGCTTCTTATCCTCCATGTACGTCACATGGTTCTCATCAGATGAGTTCAATGTGAGTTTAGGGATTGGATGTTCCAAGACATCCTCTTGGTTCTCCGACCTGAGAACAATTCTCTGATTTCTCTCCCAATTAAGAAAGTTGTGTTCGTTCAATTTCTTTTTGTCGAGTATGGAGTGTAAAGAAGATTTGAGGTTTTTGTTTGACATGGCGGACTACAAAAACACAGAATAGTAAAATGCAGATAAGTTATGATCGATTTTGCAAAAGCTATAAACTGTTATAAAAATTATAAACAATTGAAGTTTTGCACATTTCTACTCATATTATCAATTCCCTTAGTGAGCAAAAATGATTCCAAGATCCTATCATATATGAACCTTAGCGTACTTTGGCACTGCCCTAAGTCTCATATAATCAAGGTAAGTAAACTCCTTTACTAATTATAACTCCTTATAATTCTTGGTTGATGGGAACACATCTCATGTGAACTCACCCTTATGCCTCAAAATCCAAAACTTTATCTTTTGGTCTTTTGTTGAGTTAACCATATTAAAGCAGCATGCCCCTTAGTATGAGCATACCCGCAATGTATCTAGGTCAAAGTAAGGACACCCCGCTTTGGCGGAACCTATCCTACAAATTCCTAGATAAGGATCGGCTATGATATGGAAAGACAATTCTCAATATTCTTTTAAGGGACGTTTTTAAGCATGCGAGGTTGTTATTTTAAAGCGAACTCATAGCAAAAATAACAAACAAGCATACAAGTGGGAATTTAAGGCATTTAAAAAAACGCATTCAATAAATGGTTCCTAGTATGACCCCTAGAATCTTCATTCTTAGACCTTCATGGATCTCCATCCTTCGGGCTCCTTAGGACTTTAGTCTTCTTGTATAATGAATTTAAAAATAACTCTTGCAGAAATTGAAATTTACAAAAATACATAACGATACACAGATCGTGTACAAATAAAACCATAACGATGCGCAGATCGTATTTAACTATCCTAAGATTGGGTTCATACTAGTAACCGCCTACACGAGCATATCACCATACACATACATACAAGCATGACATATATGATATTTTAAAAAAAAAAAATACACATAACCACTTTATCAAATAAAGAGGAAAAAAAAAAGAAAAAAGAAATAATGGAAACTCCTTTCCGGTATTGTTTTAATCAACATATTGTGTGTGGTATTAATATCATATATTAATCATTAAAATGCTAAAGGTGTAAATATTCTAAATTCGGAACCTTTTCAAAATTAGTAACTTTTTATTTATGGTAATTTTCTTAAATTAGTAACTTCCTAATATTAGAACATTTCTAATGTTAGATCATTGCTAAGATTAGACATATTTATTATTTTAGTAACTTGTCAAAATTTAGAACATTTCTAAATTAAGACCTCATACAAAATAAGCAATTTTCCATAAATCATATTTATCTAGATAGAATATCTCATATTGTAGCTTTTAATTTTTAAGATATAATTTAACTAAGTTAAAATATCTCATATATTAACAAAATTAAATTTATTTGTTTCCAACTTGATAAATCATATTTATCTAGATAAAATATCTCATATAATATCTTTTAGGAATCAAATCTTATCTTTTTTATTTTAGGGTATAATTTAACTAAGTTAAAATATCTCATATCTTAACAAATTAAAATTATTTATTTCCAACTTGATAAATCATATTTATCTAGATAGAATATCTCATATAATATCTTTTAGAAAATAAATATTATTATTTAGATAATTACTAATCTTATTAGATAATTAATAAAACAATAAACTAAAATCCAAAAAAAAAAAAATTAACCTAATTGCTTGTGTCAGTTAGGTGAGGCAAGTTGCCTCCAAATGCAATTTGCCTCTAAAAACACAAATAAAAGGTTCTTCGCGGTGTTCGCCGAAAACCTATTTTTCGGTGGAATTTTAACCCGATTCAAAATCCGATTAAAATCTCGTTTTGCTTCCACTAAAAACTTGCAACTCTTACAACTTTTAATAAGAAAAAATTTAGAAATTTCAGCACCTTTAATTCATCAATTAAGCATGAAAAATCATATTTTTGCACTTTTGTTCATTCCTTAGGCAATGATTGCATGAACTAATCAATGAGTTAAACCTATAACATATAAGATACATGAAATTTTAAAAAATTCCAGCAGCTATATCTTGTTATATGTCTGAAAAATAGGGTTTTTATATCCAATTTTACACCTTAATCATGCAAATTTTAATCCATACAAACAATCTCTTTCGTAATTGAAAGAAAACAATCAATACATGCATCAAAACATGGCCTTTTTAATTTGATCTAATCAATTTATGCAAGAGGCTCTGATACCACTGTTGGGATTTTAGATGTGTAAAAGCGGAATTTCAGGAAACAATTTCCTAAACATCTAAACAAGGATCGCATGTATAATAGATTACATAAGGGGAAAAAGAATACCTTTTGATGCGTGTTCGATAACTCCTTCGAGGATATGTAGAGTCCCAAGTGTTACTCCTCTAATTGGTCCACCCGAGATTGAACAAGAATCGTCTTAACCTTCGATTGCTAGAACAAAGAATGAAGCTTTTGAGAGAGAGGGATCGAAGTGGAAGAACGCCGCTTCTTCCGTTAATACACGGCTGACTCTCCATACGTATCAATCGATCGATCAAATATATCAAATTAGGGTTGGGCTTTTTAACTATTAAAATGTCCGTCCTTAAAATATAAGATATATATATATATATATATATATATATATATATTTTAATAATTAATAAATAAATAACCCCTTATCTATTATTAATTACCAACTCCATATTATATTTTGTACTCCTACAAAATATATCCTTTTTCACCATATACTCCTATATGGTAATTCTCTCATTAATTGATTCAGTTCACATGCTCGTTATGGTGTGACCTCGTAGGACCCGATAACACTAGCAATACATTTTATCATATACATATACCGATCATGGTTAGCTTCTAGCAAATCGTCACGACCCCTAATATTATCGGATATCCCTATATTTAATGTTCTATCTCATCATCAGTAATTGCACCTTGGATAAAGGATACAATTCCTTCAGAAATGCCTTGATCAGAATTAGAAATTTTGATTTTTGCGTTTACGGGTTATTTATGTCCTATTTTGTTTGAATATCGATGTTGGAAATTATGAATTGATTAAGATCATAAGGATCGATATTGGTCGATATTGATTTTACGGGAAAATTATGGCAATAATTTTCCTTTTTGTCATTTCACCGTAAGAGATTACTTTGCTAGAATCCTTCTCGCACCACTTCTTCAAATTTATTTTCTCCAAAAATAAAATGCCTCCAACACGTGCTCCTCAGGTTGCTCCCGAGCAATGCACCATCATCGGTCAATACAAGAGGGTTCACACACTCTTCCAAGCTCTTCCCATGAGACCGACGTGCTACCTTGATATGAGAATGATTTACACAATAAACGCCCGAGACGACATCGCGTGGTTAGCCAACAATGGTGGCTTCCTCAACTACATGAGTATGCCATTTCTCAATTATGTAGAGCTGACCCTCGAGTTCTTGTCCTCATTCTACACAAATGTCGTGGGCCATGTCCAAAACGGCCGTGTCACCTTCTAACTAATTGAACAAGCTCATGAGATGATTGTTGATGAGCTTAATTGGTGCCCGTTTTGGCTTTCCGCCATGTGGTCTTCACATCCTACTCCCCGAGGTATATGATCATATCTCCTTCTAGTCCCATCTATGTATGTGTTAACTTTGTCTACGGTCCATCCGGAGTGAAGGCATCCCGGATCTATCATCCATTGATCCGGATGTTTTTTTTTGTCCTCGTGCAAGTACAATTCGATAGGCGATGTCATAGGACCTCAGCGGTTCATCGTCTATTGTTTGCTTCATGGCCTCTATCCAAACACGAGCTACTTCTTGTGTCTCAACATCAACGGGAAGACGTCCCGTCTTGTTGGTACAATCATCAATAGAGGCATTGCGGCGAGTTTGATAACCCCAATGGACCCCGAGACTACCTACTTCACTAGAGTAAGCCCTACCCCCACATTCTTAATTTCATTATGCTCATCAAGATAAATTGATAGCGTGGAGTGGTAACCGGCTCCTCGTGAACGTCCGGGGCAATATGTTGCACTACAACTCCTATGCCTTGATTCAGGACCCGAACAACGAGCTTGAGATCTTCTTGCGAGTACGAGCTAGTAGTTAATGAGGATGATGGTGTAGATGGTATTGATCAAAAATATTGATGTTGGGGATGACAAAAACATCGACCACTTCAACATCCGTGTTGATAACACTTTAGCCTTTGAGCAGGATGATTAGCATCCTCCATCACATGCCACAAAATATTTCTTTATGGGTGGAGAAGCGTCTTCCAATATAGCCCCTCTGGATTATTACAGTCAGTTCTCCTCACAGAGAGATGAAGACACTATATGGAGATATTTCATGCAGTCCTGGAGCACACATGAGACTTAAGCTAGGAAGCCTTGGAAAACTTCATAGATAATTGTCCAACAGGCATGGCAGACAAAGCATACTATGATGTTTGATGATTTTGGCCGCCAACTAACTATCTTTGATGGCCATTTGGCTTCCATCGACACTCAGTTGGGCTACTTCAGTTCCTCTCTCTTCAGTTTAAACACGCATATGGGCAACTGTGTCGGGACATGAGACACTTGTGCTTCACTCAAAGCAATATCGAGAAGAGCTTGGATAAGTATATTATTGGTAGACCTAGGAGACGCATCACCCTCTTTGAGATGAGGATGACACACCACCTCCTACCTCGATGGATCAGGTTGGCCCTTCTGACCCTGCTACTCATTGAGTACACTTTACAACTATATATCTTTTTGACATGTTAATATGAAACTATGAGGACATGATTTATTTTTAAGTATGGGGGTGTAATAACTGAATTATTATTATTATTATTATGTTGCACTTGAATTGCCTCATAGCCATATTGGCCTCATAAAACTCTATTTGGGATCGAAAAGTGAGAAGAAATAAAAAAAAGATTAGTATGGGTGCCCCGCAGAAGATCCGAGATATATTCCAAGAAATTCAAAAATTTTGAAAATATTTAAAACTCCCAAAACGTTTTCAAGACTAGTAAAGAGGACGAAAGTTCCCGCTAGGAATCTTGATGCTTGCCGAGTAAGAGTTCATTTTGGAAATATCATTCTAGTTTATCCTCGAAAAAGGAAGATAAAAGTAAAGAATTATGTCCTTAATGACGGACGTATGTGCAAGAAACACAAAATCAAGGAAAAGAATAAATGTGGATCAATGAAAGGTGAATGATTGAAATGGTCTCATTGTTCGGAAGAGAAGAGCCGACACCCCGGAAATTATTTAGCCTATTTAACTACTCTTTTGGCCTATCAACATCACTATTCATTTGTCCTACCAATATCACTAATCCTTTGTCATTTTGTCGAGTTTGAATGATGAACCTAAACACATTTTTGTAAGATGGGTTAATCACATTTTCGTTTGAGAGGTTAGGAAGGTTTGGATTCATCTTTTCTCGATCCCTTAAATGATGATTGATACTGATAACACGATTTATGACTTAGATTTAGATACTCATTTAGATAGATTCTTCACTCATTCTTGCATGGTTTAGCACTAGTTCGCGACGTTTGCACTCAAATCACGTATTTTGTCAAGATAGACGTCTACTCGGACTTTTGCTTGCTTTGTAGGTATTTTGGGAGATTTAAGAGCCTAATCGATACATCCGAGGATCATTCCTCGAGATGACACACTTCCGGACTCATTGGAATGCAAGCTAAGGGCTAAGGAGGACTCATGGAACCTTGCCAACACAAGCCATGCACCAAATCATGGCTTAATGAGCCTAGGAGGACTTCTGGAGCAAACCACAGTCTGGGACCAGACCACGGCCGTGGTTCTACCCGTGGAACCTGCCAGGACCACGTTGACAGCTGGCCACGATCTCTTCCATTGCTCTTGCATCTTAGTGAGTATTTAAAGGATTTTGCAGGCTGTAATTGGGGATCCTTCTCCTCTCTTTTGACCTATCTTCTTCCCCAAAAACACTTCTCTCCATTGTTGCCTCTCTTCCAAGCACCCATTGTGGGTGTTCTTGGAAGAGATTAGTGTAGATTTTCGTTTTAGAGTGAGATTAGAGTGGATTTGAGTGAAGCTTCCATTGTTGTCAAGTTGGATTAGCTCTTGGAACCTTGTAAGATTTTGGTAACCTCTATTCTATGCTTTTAATGTCTTTTCTTTGGATTTGTCTTCATCAATTAACCATGACTTGCAAGCATGCCTTATTTGTGAAGTTTGATCTTGAAATGTATGTTGTTGGCTAGATAGATGCGATTCTAGGGTAAGGAAAGAAAGGTTATGGCTAGGAATATGATAGGATGAACTTAGATTTTTACCCTTGGATGAATTGTGTTCTTGAACGAGGCCTCTGTTGAAGTCCACGTCTTGTTCTTGCCATTCCACGGCCGTGGAAGTGGTAGAACAGCCCGTGGTTTACATGGTTCAATGGATCTAAGTTCTAGATTGTTAAAATGTTAAAATTCTAGTGTTTGTTGAGCTAATTCTATCATAGGGTGACCTAGTATTAGCAACTAAGTGTTTAGAAGAGACTTACCCGGTGATTCTTACTCTTAGATTCAAAAGATGACAAACCCTAGGTAGTGGTGAGCCTCACAAGCTGCCATTGGACTAAGTGTGCTAGGATAGTTGTTTAGGACTTCCCTTTCTGAGACTTACCCGGTAAGGATAGGTTAGACCCCTAGGTAACAATCCGGTTTGTGTAGAATTCCTATCCTTAGGTTCTTAGAGACTTATCCGGTGATGAGACCTTAGGAATGGACTAGTGGACCATGAGACCTACCCGGTAATTGATCCCAATCTAGAAACGCTTAACCCCAACATATCATAGTTAACCCGAGGAATGAATAGATAGCTTGAGTCTATGCCATAACCGGACTTCTAATCTCTAGAATCCGCTTGTTACTTCCACTCTACTATCTTTTGTGTTTGTGTTGCTTGATTTTGTTCACATACTTGTGATCCTTGATTGATCACCTAAAAACCAACCAAAAACATTGTGTTTTCCATCTTCTTTATTCCTCATCTTATCTTAGTCTAGATTCACACTATCTTTGATCATTGAATGACTTAGTTTCACCTCAGTCCTTGAGTTCGACCTCGGAATACTTTCCTTTCTACAAACGACCCGTACACTGCGGGTTTCGCTAGGTAGTTTAGGATTTAGTTCGAGTTATAAATTTAAAGCTTTTTGTGCTACTAATCCTAGCGTGACAAGTTTTTGGCGCCGTTGCCGGGGACTAGGTTAAGATTAAGTCATTTGTTTTTGATTGTTTTTAGTGTTTATCTTTCTTGTTACTTTTGATCTTGTGTGTTTTTGTCTTTGCCTTTTCATGTTTGCCATGGACGGATTGTACCTCCAAGACGACCTTGACAACATGGAGTATGAGGAGTGGATGGAAGGCCAAGATCTAGGACCTCTCCATGATGAGTTTGAGTATTGGGAGGAGTTTAATGCATATCATGAGTCCCATGATGAAGCTCACATGACCTTTTCATGTTTGCTCACATGACTATTTTACCCTTGGTCTCGAAACTTCCGAAAATTCCCTAATTCATGCCTAAACTCTTATTTGAGACTAAAGAGTCATATTCTAACTCCTAAAGGTGAGTTTGGTTACAAACTGACAATTTACCCATTTCCTTATTTTCGGAAAGATCGTTAAGGTCCAACTTCAGCATCAAATAAGAAATTCGAATAAACTTATAAAAATTCCGAAATAATTATATAAATCATCTATGATATCTTATCTACTCCTAGGAGCAAGAATTTCTTAAAACTGTTCACCCTTCACTTCTACAAAAATTCCAAAGTTGGTTACAACACTTGAAGTTTCCTATACTTAGCCAAAATCTGAGTACACTTTGAAAAATCATAACTCCTAAACCACTCACTGGATTTATCCCAAATTTTGATATGTTCTACTATAAAATCTTATCTATAATATATTTAAAATTCAGCCGCAAAGGAGATCAAAATCCTATTTAAAACTATCTCACAAAACCGAATATCAGCACAACAGAAAAACTGCTTACGACTCAATCTTTGAAAAATCATAAATCCCAAACCACTCGCTGGATGCCTCTCAAATTTTAATATGTTCTACAACAATATGTAAACTATATCATATCAAAAATTCAAGTCCAACGGATATCAAGAGCTTATTCAAAACCATCTCACAAAACAGCATCACTTGCTGTTTTCCCCAACACTCAGCACATATATAAAAACTGCATGAGGAGTCCACTTTGCAACATCATAACTCTCAAACCGTAACTCCGATTCTTCCCAAATTTTAGTATGATCTACTATATACTACTGACTACAACATATCCAAAATTCAGCAACAAATGAGGAGTATAACTTACTCAAATCTTGACCCAAAGTTGACTGTTTTCCAATTCCGAACTGAAGAAAACTAAAATTATTTACAGCAGTCCTTGTTTCTACTTAGAGATCTTTAGTGCAGAAACAACATATTCTATGTTTAGCCTAACCCCACATCTACCTTACTCAGCCATCTACTGCATACACACTATACATCACCAAGGTATTATGATTGAAGGTTGTGTCAACTCACTGCAACAATGAAGGCACATCAGCGGTTGATCCACGAGCAAACCCGGCGCTGAACTCGGTTAGATGTAGGCTGCAACAGATGGCTGCATTAGATCAAAGAGGGGTGGTTACGGCTCTATTCATGAGGAAGGAAGAGTGGACAGTAGGAGTAGCTGCTTACCCGACCCTCTTCTGCAACAGGCTGGGCGAAACGAACAGCTCCTGTCTTGTTCTCGAAGGAAACGTGCAGCGGCTTGGAGTCCAGACGACAGTGCAGTCGAGTGCCTGGTGATGGTTCAGCTGTGCATTAGCAAGGTCATCACAACAGTAATCGTCCAAGAGGGAAGGGGAGAGGCGGTACTCACCTGGCCGAGGCGGACCACCCGACACCGATGAAGACCGTCCGTCTGGTTGCAGTCGCTTGGAACGCCGGCGGTTGTTGTTGATGTTGTCTGTCGTGCAGAAAGAGAGGAAGGAGAAGGTACGGCTGAAGGTTGTGGCTGCTAATTAGGTTAGGATTTAATTAGGTTAGGTTAAAAGTAATTAAAGAGAGGGTTAGCTAAAGATAGGTGCTTGGGCCGGCAACTAATTATAATGGGCCCAATCCGATGGGCCTGCTCATCCCGTTAGATGATGAGGTGATAAGTGAGTCGTTACTCGCACGTAATTGCTCTTCGGTTTTAAATTGTACGGAATTACTATTCGGGTTACATATTTATCATTTTATGTGAATTAAGGTCACATAAAATGATAGAATTTAAATTTGTATAATATTATCTAAAATGAAGAAAGGTTAGCGGATCGGAATCCGGCTTAACCCGGTATTATGCGGAATAAAATTTTCCGGATATTACAAGATAGACGTCTACTCGGACTTTTGCTTGCTTTGTAGGTATTTTGGGAGATTTAAGAGCCTAATCGATACATCCGAGGATCATTCCTCTTTGATGACACACTTCCGGACTCATTGGAATGCAAGCTAAGGGCTAAGGAGGACTCATGGAACCTTGCCAACACAAGATCGTTTCCAACATGGGATCGGGCTTCTCCTTGGAATGCAAGCTAAGGAGGACTCATTGGAATGCAAGCTAAGGGCTAAGGAGGACTCATGGAACCTCGAGATGACACACTTCCGGACCCAAGATCGTTTCCAACATGGGATCGGGCTTCTCCTTTCCCGTATTGTTTCCTCCATTAGATGATTGCCCCTGGCTTTTCAAAGGAGTAGAGGAAGAGGAAGGTGGAGTTAGTGTATTAGAATTGGAAGGATAAGAGTTACCGGAATTTTGTTGATTGGAGCGCCAATTGTTGTTGCTTGAACCCCTATTGTTGTTCCAATCATTGTTCCGGTTGTTGTTGTTTCCATTCCAGTTGTTACCCCGGTTATTGTTGTTGCCGCCATTATTGTTGCCCAAATAACCAACATCCTTCCCTTGTTGCTTTGGGAAGTTGGTCTTGATAGCCTCCTTCAACTCTTTGATCTCATTGTTGAGGGAGAAAATCTGATTTTGAGCTTCATGTGTGAGCTTCGCTCCTTGCTCCACACGATTTCCCTCCACTTTCCGGTGGGAATACTTCTCTATGACTCTTGCTTGCTTCTCAATGAAGTCCCAAGCGTCATCTTCTCTCATGTCCATGAACGTTCCACATGAGAGGGATTGGAGGTTGAATTGCGTTCCCGCATCCAGCCCCTTGTAGTAAATCTCCAGTAAGGCAAGCTTGGATATGCCATGATGAGGGCAATCCAAGAGCAAATCCTGAAACCTTTCCCATGATTGAAACAAACTTTCGTTAGGTCTCATAGAAAAAGCATTAATCTTACCTCTAAGTTCCGCCGTTTTGGAAGGCGGAAAGAACTTGGTGAGAAACTCCGCGGAAAGGTCTTCCCACGTGTCTAGTTTCCCATTAGGAAGAGCTTGGTACCAAGATAACGCTTTCCCTTTCAAGGAGAAAAAGAAAGGCTTGAGCTTATAGCTGTTGGTAGTAGCGTTCTTTGGTCTCATCGTCTCCATCATACACTCAAAGTTTTGCAAGTGTTGGTGTGGAGATTCAGCACTTGTACCGCCAAATTGGTTTTGGCGAACAAGAGTGATAACTTGAGGGTTAAAGCTAAACCCTTGAACATCTTCAGCATCAAAATTCACACCTAAGCGGCATGGTTGTTGTGGTTGATCCATCCGTTGGCCAAGAGTTCTTGGCTCATTATCCACACGTTCGATCCTCGCATTCCTAGGTGGAATGTGGCGATTAGCAGCTCCTTGTGGATGGAAAGGATTCATATTGATCGTGGGATCAATCTCTTCTAATGGTGGCATGGAAGAGTCACTATCATCAGCGGATGAGTGACTTTTTCTTCTAGACCTTGATTTCCTTCTTGAGGACTTCTTGCTTCCCTTATTCTTAAGGTCGCTCATCTCTACCCTCATCTGGAAGATCATGTCTTGTAGACCGTTAACTTGAGATTGATGACGATCCATCTCATCCCGGCGGAGGTTCTCATTCCATTGGAGTTGAGCTTCCTTCTCCGCCAACTCCGTTTGAAGATTACGTTCGTTTTCTTCAGCCATCTTCTTTTCCTTGCGCCTTTGCCTCAAGGTTTTCTGTAGCTCTTGATCAAGAGGTAAGAGATCTTCGGTGTTCCTAGACCTGCGCATGCACTTAAAGTAATATCAAATAACGAGAGCAAGCTCCCAAGCTTGACAACCGGCTACCGGATTCGGTCGAAGCCAAATCCCCGGCAACGGCGCCAAAAACTTGTTCGCCCCTAGAGGTGTGTGCAAATAAGCTTTAAATTTATAAAACTAGAATCAAGCAAGCGAACCCGCAGTGTACGGATCGACGTAGTTAAGCAAGAATTCCAGAGTATCGAACACAGGGATTTGGGTGGGAACGAACTCGATTGTAGGTTATCAAGCAAGTAAATATGAGAGTTTTGCAAATATTGGGAAAACAACAATCCTAAAGATCCAGGTATCCAGCTGTGGCAATTGATTCAAGATATACTTAATGATGTAAAGACAGAGTTGAGATATGCAAAGGTATACTAATGTAAGGTAATCGTACGGTGAAGTTCCAAAAACCTTTTGTGACTCACCTACAAGGCACTCTCTATACAGGTTGTTGAGGCTCAATATAGAAAGATTCTAAAGGCGAGAATTAGTATCAAATACCCAAACTTATAACCTAAAGATCAAGACTAACTTAACCGATTGAGGTTGTTGAGGCTCACAATCGAGGTAAAGGTTGTTGAGGCTCACTACCACCTAGAAAAGACAAGTCTAAACTAAGCTAAAGCAAATCTTTAACTTTGGATTAAAGTAAAAGCAGGTTCGTAAACTTGAGGGAAATTACGGTTGGATCTTGAGATTCCACGGTCGTGGAACTCAAGAACAGCCCGTAATTTGGGGTTATCGGCGATATTTCTCTAACTCTCAAGGTCTAATCTGTTTGTGATCAATCTATCATCATCTAAGCCACAACTATCAACCCTTCACCCTAGAATTGTTAAGGGTTTTTAGCCAATAACAGTCATGTTGATTTCAATTCAAGAATTAAAAGATAAAAAGATGAAAACTTTCAAGAACTTTCAACGATCTTTAATTTAATCTCAAAGTCACAAAGAGAACAAGTAACGTCAAAAGATTCAAAGTATAACAAACAATCACCACCTTAGGAAAGAAGAGAAAACGGGATGTCAATCCGTTTCCCAAATCAAACCTAATCAAGAAGAGAGATCTTCTTGCAAAACCTTCCAAGAACTTCGATCTTCCGCAAATCCGGAGATCTCCACAGCAATCTCCACCTAAAGTGCGAGATTAGGGAATTCCAAAACACGAACTTCGATCTCTCCAAGAGACGTCAATTGCTTCCCCGCAAAACTAACGAAGAGTCTTCGTTTGAACGTCGATGTGCGACGATCGTAAGCCGGCGTAAGCGAGGATCTAAGCGATGATGACTGAGGGTAAGCGAAGATGACGGAATCTCCTTTCTTCCGTCTTTTTATAATGCAGGGCAAAGTGTCGGCCCGGCCCAATCTTCAAAAGATCGTGGCTTCGAAGTGTGGCGAAAAGATTCGCCAAGATCACGGTCGTGGAAGTGTTCCACGACCGTAATTTAGAGCGTGGAAACAAATACGGTTTGCAACGTATGTTCCACGGCCGTGTAATCCCCTGGAATGAACACGAATTTCTGACTCCAAATCCACGGCCGTAATTCTGAACGTGGTTTGTGATACGACCGTATTTTAGGGCGTAATTTAGGGCAAGAACGTGATTCTTCCCTAAACTCGTGCATTCCTCAATCTAAGACTCCAAATTGCTTCCAAAAAGTGTCCTCGATCTATGGATATATCAACTCAACTCTCCTTTGCTCGATTCCGTTCGGAAATAGCTCCAAATCACCTATAATCAACATAGAACTAGTGTAGACATCCATATCGACAATATAGGTAATACTAGCTCACATATGCACAAAGATCAATCAAAGACTATCAATATGAATCAAATACGTTTAGAAAACGTCCCTCATCATGTCAACCTTAGAAACTTGATCATCAACCTTGATGAGGCGGTTCTCCAACCCTTGAAGCTTTCCCAAGATCGTTTCCAACATGGGATCGGGCTTCTCCTTTCCCGTATTGTTTCCTCCATTAGATGATTGCCCCTGGCTTTTCAAAGGAGTAGAGGAAGAGGAAGGTGGAGTTAGTGTATTAGAATTGGAAGGATAAGAGTTACCGGAATTTTGTTGATTGGAGCGCCAATTGTTGTTGCTTGAACCCCTATTGTTGTTCCAATCATTGTTCCGGTTGTTGTTGTTTCCATTCCAGTTGTTACCCCGGTTATTGTTCCGGTTATTGTTGTTGCGGTTGGTGTTATCACCGCCATTATTGTTGCCCAAATAACCAACATCCTTCCCTTGTTGCTTTGGGAAGTTGGTCTTGATAGCCTCCTTCAACTCTTTGATCTCATTGTTGAGGGAGAAAATCTGATTTTGAGCTTCATGTGTGAGCTTCGCTCCTTGCTCCACACGATTTCCCTCCACTTTCCGGTGGGAATACTTCTCTATGACTCTTGCTTGCTTCTCAATGAAGTCCCAAGCGTCATCTTCTCTCATGTCCATGAACGTTCCACATGAGAGGGATTGGAGGTTGAATTGCGTTCCCGCATCCAGCCCCTTGTAGTAAATCTCCAGTAAGGCAAGCTTGGATATGCCATGATGAGGGCAATCCAAGAGCAAATCCTGAAACCTTTCCCATGATTGAAACAAACTTTCGTTAGGTCTCATAGAAAAAGCATTAATCTTACCTCTAAGTTCCGCCGTTTTGGAAGGCGGAAAGAACTTGGTGAGAAACTCCGCGGAAAGGTCTTCCCACGTGTCTAGTTTCCCATTAGGAAGAGCTTGGTACCAAGATAACGCTTTCCCTTTCAAGGAGAAAAAGAAAGGCTTGAGCTTATAGCTGTTGGTAGTAGCGTTCTTTGGTCTCATCGTCTCCATCATACACTCAAAGTTTTGCAAGTGTTGGTGTGGAGATTCAGCACTTGTACCGCCAAATTGGTTTTGGCGAACAAGAGTGATAACTTGAGGGTTAAAGCTAAACCCTTGAACATCTTCAGCATCAAAATTCACACCTAAGCGGCATGGTTGTTGTGGTTGATCCATCCGTTGGCCAAGAGTTCTTGGCTCATTATCCACACGTTCGATCCTCGCATTCCTAGGTGGAATGTGGCGATTAGCAGCTCCTTGTGGATGGAAAGGATTCATATTGATCGTGGGATCAATCTCTTCTAATGGTGGCATGGAAGAGTCACTATCATCAGCGGATGAGTGACTTTTTCTTCTAGACCTTGATTTCCTTCTTGAGGACTTCTTGCTTCCCTTATTCTTAAGGTCGCTCATCTCTACCCTCATCTGGAAGATCATGTCTTGTAGACCGTTAACTTGAGATTGATGACGATCCATCTCATCCCGGCGGAGGTTCTCATTCCATTGGAGTTGAGCTTCCTTCTCCGCCAACTCCGTTTGAAGATTACGTTCGTTTTCTTCAGCCATCTTCTTTTCCTTGCGCCTTTGCCTCAAGGTTTTCTGTAGCTCTTGATCAAGAGGTAAGAGATCTTCGGTGTTCCTAGACCTGCGCATGCACTTAAAGTAATATCAAATAACGAGAGCAAGGTTATCAAAAGTCTCATCGTTTAAGGCACTAAACGGGTGTATCTGATCCCGGCGGAGGTTCTCATTCCATCTGATTTTTTTCGGAAATAATCGGAAGAAAATTTTCGGGTATTACATCAATCCCCCCTTAACAATAAGTTTCGTCCCGAAACTTTGGGTAAGACAATCCTGATCGGCCTTTAAGGCACTAAACGGGTGTATCTGATCACTGCACAAAAGTCTCATCGTTTCCACATCTAAGTATCACGCACATCAAGGTTATCAAAAGCACGCATCACTGACTAAGCACTAAATCATGAAATAAACAAGTAGTCAAACAATATCACACATACAAAGTCAAGCCCTAACTCGTCACTCCTGAGGTTACAACTATCGCTACGTAGGTCTTTGAAAGGTTACGTCCTTTACTATCCCCGATATCTTAGGTATCCTTATCGGCTTTTCATAAAACCACTGAATCTTAACTCTTTTCAGGTACTTAAATCACAAGCGCCCGCTTCCACGTTCTAGAGTGGTTACCGGCTATCTCACCGGTATCATCCGGCTCAACTGTTTGATCCTCTAATCTGATAACCTAACTCGTGTCTGGTAGGTATCCCTCCCACTGAAATTCTCAAACTCAGTTCCCAAACTTAATCTCCGTGGAAAACTAAAGCTACACCCTCCCATAGGGTGAGGAATAATAGTCCATCAGTCACTAATAAACCGCTTTAAAATTTCAAATGGTTACCTTACACAACTCACTTCCAGATCCTTTGATGACCTTACGGAAAATAATCTATTCAACTTTCTTCCCTTTGTTATGACCGCTTGCTTCCAGTCTTCTGAAACGGTTCTGACTACACACTCAAGCCAAAGGTCTTGGACATCCACCAACACTTACCAAGTACCCAATGTTCTTCGCATCACGACCCACTTGGTCTTGTAATTTAATATTACTCAGTCATCTTATTCCTCCGGTAAGGAATCGTCGCCTTTACCCTTTTCTGGTCTACGCTCGGGGCAACTAAGAATCAAATCTAGTGGCCATCCTCTTTGTTCACTTGGCATTATTATATTATTTATAGATCTCTAATATATTGTTAGCTCAAATTTAGGCTTCTCACGCATTTTCCAAGATCCTAAGTAAAATATAATATGTCCGAAATGACGGCCTTAGACACAAAGTGATCTCATATCACCGTTATTTGATAATAACTACTCAATAAATGTTAACATACCATCAGCAGTGCACTCTTTTGTCCACCGTTGTTACTAGCCCGATAGTATCCCTCTAACTCAAAACGCAACTCGGGTATATTCCGATATAACATTAAACATAAAATCTACTCCGAGATTATGCTTTCTTTAAGCACGGTTACTAGGTTGTAAGTATACTCATGTCGCTTCTCTTTCTTATGTATCTTGGACTCAGAATGGTAGTTACTCACTTTGAGCTTTCTAGTGTAGACCATGCACAATACTTTTATTACATCGTAAATTCTTTCCTAATCCATCCCGAAAACTCACTCTAGAGTATTCCATTAGTATGAAATTCCAAAACTACTTGTCTGGCCATATGTAGCAAAGCCGTCACTCTTCACTCAGATCCATAATAGGGTACCAGTCTCCTTCTATTACCTCTACATGCACATAAGTTTTCGTACAACATTTTTAGTAACTCCACATAGCCTATCTCACGTTCCTTTCAACTAGAATGCATTTCACAAACTATCACCATCTTAAACTCGACACGACATCCCTCAACACCCTTGAGCTTCTTGCTCTGTGGGTTAGGACACACCACGCTTCCGCTGCGCTACTCTGATTATTTTGTTGTTCCCCGTAATCATAAGGGCGTGTACTGTCAGTCCATTATGATTAACCGGATGAAGTACAAAGTACTTTCCTTACTTTGTCTTCTTGAAATAAAATCATGATTGGAAAACAACCATATTCCGTTTACTTCCTTACTTCTTTTAACACAGATCCAAACTACTAGACTCGACCGGAGTTTGATCTTAACCAGCCAAGAAGTAACCTCTAACACGATTCTCTATACCCTTAGTTGTCTAAGAAGATTGTTGTTGCATACTTGAGGAAATCATTCCAGGCGTCGGTAAACTACCCCATAACTCCACAATCGCAATTATCTTTTCTTAACGGTATATAACTCGTCAATACCAAACAACACTATCCTCAGCTAACATCGGTCAGTCTATAGTTGACTCATCTCAGTATCCCGAACTTACTCTTCTCATACCCCGTCTGGTATTAAAATTCTTTGGTACGCATCACCTACTCAATTAATCCTTTTATACTTCTTAGTTCGTCTTATCTTTCACTCTTTTGCTTCCTTTGGGACAACTCTCTTTCTCAAGTCTCACTGTGCCATTCGCCTAACGTCAAAAGTCGTTCTTAACACTCCACGATAGATGGTAAGCGTCTTGTAGTTCCAATGACTTTTAATTACCTCCCAATTGTAGTCCTTTTACAGGGACCGTTTGTGTTGATGACCTATGCTCTGTTATAAATGGGGGTTACCTTGGACTCTTGAGTCCGCCACACGATTCACACAAGCACAGGTTCCTTAATCGGCGTTGTTTGTAATATTTCCTTCCAAATCTCTATTGACTATGTTACGGGGTTTCGATCCTTTCGATACTGGCGTTGTGATTCCTCTTAGAATTCTTATCTTTAAAGAAGACAAAACGTCTCCCGGCTCGTGAAGTCTACCTTTCGCTCTTACATTAAGTTGTAAGTCTCCATTCCGTGTTACTTGTGACTTGTCAAAATTTTCCTTAGCTAGTAGGTAAACAGTTGCTCATAAAAATCCTTTTATACTTCTTTAGTTCTTCTACCTTCCACCCTTCCACTTCTTATGGGCTAACTCCATTTCTCTAGTCCGATTGTGTCATTCATGTGGCATAAATAGTCGTTTCAAGTTTCCACGATAGCTTGCAAGCGTCTTTGAAATTCTTATGGCCATAATGATCATCCACTTGCAGTTCCTTTTGCATGGACCATCTGTGTTGATAGCTTAGGTCCCGTGATAATTCGGGTTACCCTAGACTCTCGAGTCTAGCAAGGCCGTGCTCTCATACAAATTTCTTCACTGGTGTTGGTGGTAATACCGCCTTCCAAAAACTCCGTTGACCCTGCTACAGGCTTCCATTCTATGGATATTGGCGTCGCGGTTTCTTTCAAACTTCTTATATCTCTGAGGAGGTCAAAACCTCTCCACATTTGTGGGGTCTGCCTTTCCACTTTTACACTCAATTTTAGATCTTCATTCCGTGCACCTTAGATTCTCATACCCGGATTGACACTTTGTCTCTTCTGGTTTCTTATGCCCATAATGGTCTATGGGGCATCCGTTCCGATTGTAATGTCCTTGATTCCACAAACTTGGTTGTACTCAATTCTACTTGTCTCGTTCCAATATTTTTATCTCTACTCCGCACTCTTGTCGTCTCTTGCGTGGTTCTTATAATTCATCTCTCGGCTTCATACAACCCAGTCCCTTGTATGACCTTCTATTTCTTCTATCTGAGTTGACTCGGGAATTCTTCCTCATTTGATTGTACTTATGGTCAAAATTATCTCCACATCTTTACTTCTTCGCCTATTAGTTCTTTGGATGGTTAACAAGGGTTACTAGGACGCTCACCCGAGTATAATACTTGATCCAAGGTCAGAGTCCTTTGTCTCGTGTTGAAAACTCTTCAAGTCTGCTACCGATTTATCATGAGACAATAATCGCTTCATGATATCACAACTAAAGGATATAATATATCCTTTAGGATACTAACATACTACACATACACATATATATAACATACATTAATACTCATCATAATAAGTCCATATGCTAACTCATATCGATCCAAGTTGTAGAGATCCACGGAGAGCGATGGTGGTCAAACGTACTACTAACCCAACAACCCGACTATGTGTTCGCCCCTAGAGGTGTGTGCAAATAAGCTTTAAATTTATAAAACTAGAATCAAGTAGCGAACCCGCAGTGTACGGATCGACGTAGCTAAACAAGAATTCCAGAGTATCGAACACAGGGATTTGGGTGGGAACGAACTCGATTGCAGGTTATCAAGCAAGTAAATATGAGAGTTTTGCAAATATTGGGAAAACAACAATCCTAAAGATTCAGGTATCCAGTTGTGGCAATCGATTCAAGATATACTTAATGATGTAAAGATAGAGTTGAGTTATGCAAAGGTATACTAATGTAAGGTAATCGTACGGTGAAGTTCCAAAAACCTTTTGTAACTCACCTACAAGGCACTTTCTATACAGGTTGTTGAGGCTCAATATAGAAAGATTCTAAAGGCGAGAATTAGTGTCAAATACCCAAACTTATAACCTAAAGATCAAGACTAACTTAACCGATTGAGGTTGTTGCGGCTCACAATCGAGGTAGAGGTTGTTGAGGCTCACTACCACCTAGAAAAGACAAGTCTAAACTAAGCTAAAGCAAATCTTTAACTTTAGATTGAAGTAAAAGCAGGTTCGTAGACTTAAGGGAAATCACGGTTAGTTCTTGAGGTTCCACGGCCGTGGACTCAAGAACAGCCCGTAATTTGGGATTGTCGGCGATATTTCTCTAACTCTCAGGGTCTAGTCGGTTTGCGATCGATCTATCATCATCTAAGCCACAACTATCAACCCTTCACCTTAGAATTGTTGAGGGTTTTTAGCCAATAACAGTCATGTTGATATCAATTCAAGAATTAAAAGATAGAAAGATGAAAACTTTCAAGAACTTTCAATAATCTTCAATCCAATCTCAAAGTCACAAAGAGAACAAGTAATGTCAAAAGACTCAAAGTATAACAAACAATCACCACTTTAGGAAAGAAGAGAAAACGGGATGTCAATCCGTTTTCCAAATCAAACCTAATCAAGAAGAGAAATCTTCTTGCAAAATCTTCCAAGAACTTCGATCTTCCGCAAATCTGGAGATCTCAACAGCAATCTCCACCACAGTGCGAGATTAGAGGAATTCCGAACACGAACTTCGATCTCTCTAAGAGATGTTAATTGCTTCCCCGCAAAACTAGCGAAGAGTCTTCGTCTAAGCGCCGATGTGCGACGATCGTAAGCAGGCGTAAGCGAGGATGACGGAATCTCCTTTCTTCCGTCTTTTTATAATGTAGGGCAAAGTGTCGGCCCGGCCCAATCTTCAAAAGATCGTGGCTTCGAAGTGTGGCGAAAAGATTCGCCAAGATCACGGCCGTGGAAGTGTTCCACGACCGTAATTTAGAGCGTGGAAACAAGTACGGTTTGCAACATATGTTCCACGGCCGTGTAATCCCCTGGAATGAACATGAATTTCTGACTCCAAATCCACGGCCGTAATTCTGAACGTGGTTTGTGATACGGCCGTATTTTAGGGCGTAATTTAGGGTAGGAACGTGATTCTTCCCTAAACTCGTGCATTCCTCAAGCTAAGACTCCAAATTGCTTCCAAAGAATGTCCTCAATCTATGGACATATCAACTCAACTCTCCTTTGCTCGATTCCGTTCGAAAATAGCTCCAAATCACCTATAATCAACATAGAACTAGTGTAGACATCCATATCGACAATATAGGTAATACTAGCTCACATATGCACCAAGATCAATCAAAGACTATCAATATGAATCAAATACGTTAAGAAAACGTGCCTAAAATATCACAATATTTCATGCTAACACTATGCGCGTGTGTGAAAACATAAATCCGTTTTGAAAATTTTTTACCCCTTTCGGGTTCTACTTATTTTATACATTTGGTCTTTCAGAAGATTTCAAGTGCCATTGTTGCCAACCCAGAGCTCTGTTACCATATTATAACACCCCAAATTCTGAGAACTCGGGGAGCTACTGGTTAGGACCTCACAATGGGTCCCGACCTTAGTTTGACAACAATTTTACTTGGATCTTACAACAAGGCACAAAAGTATTTAAAACATTTGAAAACTTTAAACAATATATACATGAAGAATATGTATCAGCCTTACAAGAAAATATACTAAAACGATGCATATGAAGAACATAAGACATTCCCGTCACCAACTAAATGAGTACGTGGACCCGGCTGACCATTTTCTCCGGATCTCTCTACAACTGTCTTAACCTGCAAGGCATCTACAAGCGGTATAAAACCGTTAGCTAACATTCTATGCATAAGGATAAAGGTAAAAGCACAAACACACAACATACACAATCAACATGCAACATTCAATCCTTTTATTATCTTTAATTAGGTGATAGGTTATTACTAATGATACTTATTTTGTGACACGAGGGATTCCCAAAACTCGCCCCTGTCCCCGTTTACCAACGCGGAATGGTACTAATGCATTTGACCGTCTACCGGAATGGGCTGGTCGCAGGGAACCTCCTAGACTCTCGCAAGAGCTAGGCAGATGATGTCACGACCCGTTATCATACACTTGGGTCAATTACGTAAATAATAAAGTCGGCCTAATCCGGTTTCGTTGTTTATCATAACTAGCAAACACCACTCATACACATTACACTCATACAAGAAAGCCAACTAAGTAAGTCCGTGGACTTACTTGAATCAGATCTCGACTTTCTAATTCGCAAATCGATCTGGATAGTAGGAATTCAGTGGCCTGTCAAAGGAGGCAAGTGTGTCAGCACACTTTCTAGGTGATTAGAAGTCTAAGACTTCTGAGATAGTAGGTCTTAATAGAACGGAATTGATTACAGTATTAATTTATGGTAAAATGACTATTTTACCCTTGGTCTCGAAACTTCCGAAAATTCCCTAATTCATGCCTAAACTCTTATTTGAGACTAAAGAGTCATATTCTAACTCCTAAAGGTGAGTTTGGTTACAAACTGACAATTTACCCATTTCCTTATTTTCGGAAAGATCGTTAAGGTCCAACTTCAGCATCAAATAAGAAATTCGAATAAACTTATAAAAATTCCGAAATAATTATATAAATCATCTATGATATCTTATCTACTCCTAGGAGCAAGAATTTCTTAAAACTGTTCACCCTTCACTTCTACAAAAATTCCAAAGTTGGTTACAACACTTGAAGTTTCCTATACTTAGCCAAAATCTGAGTACACTTTGAAAAATCATAACTCCTAAACCACTCACTGGATTTATCCCAAATTTTGATATGTTCTACTATAAAATCTTATCTATAATATATTTAAAATTCAGCCGCAAAGGAGATCAAAATCCTATTTAAAACTATCTCACAAAACCGAATATCAGCACAACAGAAAAACTGCTTACGACTCAATCTTTGAAAAATCATAAATCCCAAACCACTCGCTGGATGCCTCTCAAATTTTAATATGTTCTACAACAATATGTAAACTATATCATATCAAAAATTCAAGTCCAACGGATATCAAGAGCTTATTCAAAACCATCTCACAAAACAGCATCACTTGCTGTTTTCCCCAACACTCAGCACATATATAAAAACTGCATGAGGAGTCCACTTTGCAACATCATAACTCTCAAACCGTAACTCCGATTCTTCCCAAATTTTAGTATGATCTACTATATACTACTGACTACAACATATCCAAAATTCAGCAACAAATGAGGAGTATAACTTACTCAAATCTTGACCCAAAGTTGACTGTTTTCCAATTCCGAACTGAAGAAAACTAAAATTATTTACAGCAGTCCTTGTTTCTACTTAGAGATCTTTAGTGCAGAAACAACATATTCTATGTTTAGCCTAACCCCACATCTACCTTACTCAGCCATCTACTGCATACACACTATACATCACCAAGGTATTATGATTGAAGGTTGTGTCAACTCACTGCAACAATGAAGGCACATCAGCGGTTGATCCACGAGCAAACCCGGCGCTGAACTCGGTTAGATGTAGGCTGCAACAGATGGCTGCATTAGATCAAAGAGGGGTGGTTACGGCTCTATTCATGAGGAAGGAAGAGTGGACAGTAGGAGTAGCTGCTTACCCGACCCTCTTCTGCAACAGGCTGGGCGAAACGAACGGCTCCTGTCTTGTTCTCGAAGGAAACGTGCAGCGGCTTGGAGTCCAGACGACAGTGCAGTCGAGTGCCTGGTGATGGTTCAGCTGTGCATTAGCAAGGTCATCACAACAGTAATCGTCCAAGAGGGAAGGGGAGAGGCGGTACTCACCTGGCCGAGGCGGACCAAGCAGATCCCGACACCGATGAAGACCGTCCGTCTGGTTGCAGTCGCTTGGAACGCCGGCGGTTGTTGTTGATGTTGTCTGTCGTGCAGAAAGAGAGGAAGGAGAAGGTACGGCTGAAGGTTGTGGCTGCTAATTAGGTTAGGATTTAATTAGGTTAGGTTAAAAGTAATTAAAGAGAGGGTTAGCTAAAGATAGGTTCTTGGGCCGGCAACTAATTATAATGGGCCCAATCCGATGGGCCTGCTCATCCCGTTAGATGATGAGGTGATAAGTGAGTCGTTACTCGCACGTAATTGCTCTTCGGTTTTAAATTGTACGGAATTACTATTCGGGTTACATATTTATCATTTTATGTGAATTAAGGTCACATAAAATGATAGAATTTAAATTTGTATAATATTATCTAAAATGAAGAAAGGTTAGCGGATCGGAATCCGGCTTAACCCGGTATTATGCGGAATAAAATTTTCCGGATATTACAAGATAGACGTCTACTCGGACTTTTGCTTGCTTTGTAGGTATTTTGGGAGATTTAAGAGCCTAATCGATACATCCGAGGATCATTCCTCGAGATGACACACTTCCGGACTCATTGGAATGCAAGCTAAGGGCTAAGGAGGACTTATGGAACCTTGCCAACACAAGCCATGCACCAAATCATGGCTTAACGAGCCTAGGAGGACTTCTGGAGCAAACCACGGTCTGGGACCAGACCAAGGCCGTGGTTCTACCCGTGGAACCTGCCAGGACCACGTTGACAGCTGGCCACGATCTCTTCCATTGCTCTTGCATCTTAGTGGGTATTTAAAGGATTTTGCAGGCTGTAATTGGGGATCCTTCTCCTTTCTTTTGACCTATCTTCTTCCCCAAAAACACTTCTCCATTGTTGCCTCTCTTCCAAGCACCCATTGTGGGTGTTCTTGGAAGAGATTAGTGTGGATTTTCGTTTTAGAGTGAGATTAGAGTGGATTTGAGTGAAGCTTCCATTGTTGTCAAGTTGGATTAGCTCTTGGAACCTTGTAAGATTTTGGTAACCTCTATTCTATGCTTTTAATGTCTTTTCTTTGGATTTGTCTTCATCAATTAACCATGACTTGCAAGCATGCCTTATTTGTGAAGTTTGATCTTGAAATGTATGTTGTTGGCTAGATAGATGCGATTCTAGGGTAAGGGAAGAAAGGTTATGGCTAGGACTATGATAGGATGAACTTAGATTTTTACCCTTGAATGACTTGGTGTTCTTGAACGAGGCCTCTGTTGAAGTCCACGGCTTGTTCTTGCAATTCCACGGCCGTGGAAGTGGTAGAACAGCCCGTGGTTTACATGGTTCAATGGATCTAAGTTCTAGATTGTTAAAATGTTGAAATCCTAGTGTTTGTTGAGCTAATTCTATCCTAGGGTGACCTAGTATTAGCAACTAAGTGTTTAGAAGAGACTTACCCGGTGATTCTTACTCTTAGATTCAAAAGATGACAAACCCTAGGTAGTGGTGAGCCTCACAAGCTGCCATTGGACTAAGTGTGCTAGGATAGTTGTTTAGGACTTCCCTTTCCGAGACTTACCCGGTAAGGATAGGTTAGACCCCTAGGTAACAATCCGGTTTGTGTAGAATTCCTATCCTTAGGTTTTAGAGACTTACCCGGTGATGAGACCTTAGGAATGGACTAGTGGACCATGAGACCTACCCGGTAATTGATCCCAATCTAGAAACGCTTAACCCCAACATATCTTAGTTAACCCGAGGAATGAATAGATAGCTTGAGTCTATGCCATAACCGGACTTCCAATCTCTAGAATCCGCTTGTTACTTCCACTCTACTATCTTTTGTGTTTGTGTTGCTTGATTTTGTTCACATACTTGTGATCCTTGATTGATCACCTAAAAACCAACCAAAAACATTGTGTTTTCCATCTTCTTTATTCCTCATCTTATCTTAGTCTAGATTCACACTATCTTTGATCATTGAATGACTTAGTTTCACCTCAGTCCTTGAGTTCGACCTCGGAATACTTTCCTTTCTACAAACGACCCGTACACTGCGGGTTTCGCTAGGTAGTTTAGGATTTAGTTCGAGTTATAAATTTAAAGCTTTTTGTGCTACTAATCCTAGCGTGACAGATACTGTGATGGTTTGGTTTGAAAGGTTATTTGTTTTTTCTATCTAAGGCATGCTCTTGTTACACCGCACAACACTTGATTTTCATATTACTCACTCGAGGACGATTACGAGTTAAGTATAAGGCGTTTTTATTGTTGTGGTTTTACACATCTTTTGGCAATACTTTATATCTTTATAAAGCATAATGCATTCATATTATGTTTTCGGTATCTACTTCTGTTAATACATATTTTAGGCATTCAAGGCCTATTTTGAGGCATTTTCGTTCCATACACCAAAGCTAAGCATAAGATCTTGATGAGTGCCAAATGTAACATAATATAGGCTTTAGAATCATGCATTTCATACATTTATTGCTCTCTCATACATCATTATTTGTATCAAAAGCAACCACTTTTCGTATTTCGGTATCTATCTTGACCTTTTTGTGTTTCAGTCATTGTTGGCATCAATTGGGCTATAAATACCTCCTCCCTAAAGAAAGACCTGAAGAGAATACCTTACATGACTCAGGAACCTACAACATGAAGTCCTCCACCATATGACAAGATTGAAGATTTAGAGTAACAACACAAGCCAAATGGCATGTCTAGACATTATCATCACTACAGATGGATGTCATCAAGCCCATAACATGGCCCAATCCCAAACTCAGCGAGACAACTTGTCCTTATGTTGTTAGACAACTTCTCAAGCCGTCTTTGTGTTGTCTCCATGTCGTGGCTATGTTGTCTTGGCTTCGTAGAAGTGAGGAATCATCTCTTCTAATTTTATCTTTAGTATGATTTATTTTGAGTAACACTAGACTCTTAGATTTTTCCCTATATAAGCATGCATCAGCCTTATGATTAGATAACCTCTATCATCCAAATCATCCCGCTCAACTTGCCTTGATTCCATAGACGTCAAGTAGCTTTTATAATAATGTTTGCCTTGTTTGAACCAACCACTTGTGAGTTTATGTCCTCATTTTTATATAGAATTAGTTATTCAATCATGTCTGGTTAATCTCCCTCCTGATCTAAGGATTGGATGATCTTTATAAGGCCCTATGATTGTTTGATTTATTATTGAATATATGTTTGTGAATTGAGATTGTGATATTGCTTCTTTTTAAAGTGTTTCGTTTTCACATTTTACTGACCATCAAAAGAAGTGGCATTTATAACTGGTTTAGATAAAAACAATTGAAGAGCCAAAAGCAAAGGTTGTTTTATTAGATTTATTGAAAAGAACTTGGTTTTGAGAGTTGCGGTTTATCATCGCCTCGAGGATTTTTAACTATCGTAGATAGTTCCGGTCTTTGTACCTTTTCTAACTGAAGAGATACAAGCGAAGGTTTCTATTGTCTTTTCTGGATTTCTATGTTCTTAAAGAGTTTTCCTATAATTATTGAATTGCCGGATTGAGGGCTACGTGAATTGAAAAGCACTATCTTTGTTTGTCTATGGATTAAGCTATTCTAGATGGTTACCTACATTATTGTTAATTGAAGTTCATGTTATTCACATACGTTGTTACTATTTGATTCATTATAACGGGGATACTCGCTTCCTTAGATTACTCATCCAAAGATATCATTTCAAATTTTGTTACCAATTGATCTATGTTCACAAATTGATTCCTCCAAACCTAACTTTATCACTTCAATTCCCTTTCTACCTTAGTATACTTATTTATTTGCTTCAACAAATACAAACGTGATGTTTGTGAATTCGATACCCGAATATACAACATCTGATCCCGTATCCTTGCGGAATAGGTTGTTGTTAACTATTTGGTTAAAACTTCCACGATCAGAGAGGGATAAACCGAGTGGCTAATTTTGGTCCAATTTAATTATATTTTCAGTCCATAAAGACATCTTTTAATTATGGGTTATTTTGGGCTTTTGATTGTTATTTTTCAGCCCATTTTATTTTTAATTATTTTTTCAAATAAGTTAATGTATCTTATCTAACATCTTATCTTTCACAAGATAGATCTTATCTTAGCTTAAAAAAATGCATGTTATCTAACATCAGATAGACCTTATTCTTTATTTTTATTTGCTAAATAACTCGAGCCCAATGGTTTTATAAGGTCACGTTCGCCCCTTGTTTTAGATTACAATTCAATCCATAGATTTCATCTTCGCTTTTAGCATTTATTTGTTCTTCCGATGCGGAGAGAAAGCGCGAGTGACGTCTCGTTTTCCCCATAACATGGATTTGTTTGAGTCGTTTTGCTTGTGTCTATAAGTTGGTGCCATCTTGAATCAATCACAAGCCTCCTTCATTGCGAATAAGTAGGTGTGCCTTTGACCTTGACTATAGTGGAAGGGTTATGCAATCGTTCTTGGTTGTGTGTTATGGCCATAACTTCCCTATCGTTTTCCAAGTCATTTCTTTGGGTTTGAAATAATTTATTCATCTATGATAGCATGTATTATAGTCTATATTTTGGGATTGGTTTGGACATTTTATCTTCATAAATCTCCATGTATGGATGTATATTCTTTGATTATATTTTTGTTTTGTCTTCCTTTGCGGGAATCGAGGTCTACACCTAGTTTCGTTGTAATTTTAGGAAAAATGGCACGTTTTGAACCGAAATGGAGCTAAAGGAAGCTAAGGAGTCATTGGAGCTATATTTTGGAGCATTGAGGAGTTATAAGAACTCAGGAAGTATGGAAATGATTTAGAAGATTGATTTTGGACCAGATTAGAGAGATTCAAACTCAGCTGAGACTCACCTCGGTTGGCTACAATACCACCTCGACCGAGGTGATCTTCAAGAGCGTCTGGACCGAGGCGAAGTGTTGACGGAACACGAGATCCATTTTTTTGGGTGAAATCTTCTATTTTTGGAAAGTGAATATCACATATTTTTGGATGGATGTCTCTTAGGAAGAATATCTTTTGGCTGATATATTTTGGAAGATATGGAGATATATTTGAAGGAAATTATCTTTTTAAGATATTTTATCCTTGGAAGATAATTCTCTTATATATATGGGCTGATTTTCTGGAATTCAGCTGTCTCGAAAATTCCGGATCAGAGGAGCATAGTTCTCCAGAGTTGAAGGAAGTTTGGAAGAGAGTTTTGAAGGTTGAAGTCAAGGAAGGAAGGAATCTAGTTTTGAAGGAAGTTTTTAAGATTCTCTTAGTTGGTTTGGTTTTGTTGTATCTTCTGTTTGTGATTGAGGAATACTGATTGTTTGTTTGTTTGATTCAGTTATTGTGACCTTTGTGTTAAAGTTTTCTTGTTTGAATATTGATTCCTTTCTTATATATTTGATTATTGTTATCATGATGATTGTTGGATAAGTTCTTTATGCGATTCTAGGGTGATTGACTGAAAGTTGTGGGAAAGACGATGATAGATTGATCTTAACCCCAGTGGACCCTGAAAGCTCGAGCCTTTACCTTAACCGACGAACACCTCGGTCAGTCGTGGAATATCTCAACCGAGATGGTACATGATCTGAGCGAGGCGAGCCCTTTCCTGATTCCTATCTGATGTTGAGGTTTCGGTTTGCCAAATCCTATCCTTGTTATACCTTTCCTACTTCAACGCAAGCTTAGGATGAGACTTACCCGGTGATTCCTTTGTTTGTATACCCAAGATCACGAGTGTAGGTAATAAAGGTTTATCCTTTATTGGGGTTTGAGTGTGTCTTCATCCCATCTTTGTGAGTTAGCCTAAGACTTACCCGGTAGAGGTTGATTCTATCCCCTTGGGTGGTGTGTTGGTTTCAGATTATAATTCCTTTCCTTAGTACCTTGAGACTTACCCGGTGAGAGGATCTTTGGTTTGGGATAGTGAGTAGTGAGACTTAATCGGTGATCTATTCCCACCTTAGAAACACCTTCCCTTTGCAAACCTCAACTTTGTCCACGTTATCTTTCGAGATATTGAGTCGGAACCACAACTGGATGCTTTAATCTCTAGAATCCGCATTCCTTTTACTTGGTTATTATATCATCGTTGATAGCTTTGCTTTGTTGCGTGTTTTTTATTGACAACCTAAATTACCGATCTTTGTTTCACCATAGTCCCTGTGTTCGACCCTGGAATTCTTGCTTTATTACAATCGATCCGTACATTCCGGGTTTGCTATTTGCAATTATTCTTGGTATAAATATTAAAGCTTGCACACATCTTTTGGAGCGAACAAGTTTTTGGCGCCGTTGTTGGGGACTTGGTCAAGACCGAGTTCGGTATTTGGTTGTCTAGCTTGAAAGCTTTTGCTTTTGCGTTTGATCTTTTCCTATGAGTTTTGTAGTTTTCAGGATTTTCAATGGTTGCAAGTCGCTATGAACCTGAATGTCCCTAAAAAGGTTTATGAGCAACCTCTTGAAGATTTGCTTGAATCAAGGTAGGACAATGTAATGAAGAAGGTGGAGAAGCTCAAAGAAAGCTTCCTACCCTATGCTAAGCCGAAAGAGATGTATAAGGAAGTACTACAAGTTTTGAGCATTCCTTCGCTCAAATCTGAAGCTCCTCCTAACGTCCACACTGAAGAAGAGGAGGATGCACAAAGCTTCGACCCACTTGTTGATACCATGATCGAGATTGAAGAAGAAACGAATGAGCTGGAAGAAGAAGGAGAAGAGAATGCGGAGAACCTTGACCAAACTAATGAAACTGTGGCCAAGGTTGAAGAGAATCCAGCTGAGTTGGGAGATATTTCATGTGTGGATTATCATCCTAACATGAAACTTGCCCCAAGCTTTGAAGAACTTTATACGGTACTTGCTCCTACCCCCTTTAAAGTTCTAAATTTCTTCAGGGATGCACCGAAGAGTTGGAGGTCTTATCCGAAGGAACCTTCTAAGGTTAATATGAAACCTCCCTTATATTTGTTGACAAAAGATATTCCTTGGACTATAAGGAACGGAGCTAGCAAGCCCTTCACCGTTAAGATGATGAAGTGTCTTTTGTTCAAGTATGGGGTCATTCACATGACAAAGACCATACGTCATCCCCAAGCTGGAGATGGGGAAGCAAAGAGGATTTATGAGAAGCTGATTTCTAGATCCATGAAAGGATGGGACGCAAGGCTAGATTATGTCCCATTAAAGTGCAGGAAAGCTGGAAGGATTCCGGTATAAATCAAACCATACAAACTTGTACGTGGGAGATCTTACCATTTGCCGGTGAAATTAAGAACCGGAATCTTTTTGGAAGAGTTTTATGATGGATGTGATGAGCACTCCAAGGTGTTTGAGGTATATTGAGTAATTCTATGGAGAAAGGTCCAACTAGCGACCTTAAACCAAACGCTTCTTGGGAGGCAACTCAAGGTATTGCTTTATTTTCCCTTTTTCAAGTTTAGTTTAGATAGTTTGCTTCGTGTTTTGTGCGTCCTCCTAGACAGGAATCAGGTACTCTCTAAGAAGAAATTACAACTCAGGAGCTACATGGAAGGATTGATGTTCGAGAAGTTGAAAAAACGGAGCTTGACTGAGATACATCTCGGATGCTGTCAAAACGCCTCGACCGAGATGTTCTTCGCCAACCGAGATGGTCTTATCTCGGAGTTGTTTCTTATTTCTTTAGGCAGTTTAGCTATGTCCAGTGAGTACTTATTTCTTATCACTTATATTTGACCCATTGGGACAATGTGTCCAAGTATGGGGTATTTGTATGACTTGTATGACTCTCTTGATCTTTGATTATGATCTTATTTTGCTCTATGTGCTTATCTGTCATTACATGCATACATACAAGTTTTTGTTTGAAAAAAACGTCAAAAACCAGTTTGGAAAAAAAATTTAGCTCGACCGAGATGTTCTTGGCTGAACGAGGTTGAACACCTCGGAAGACGTCAGAACACCTCGACCGAGATGGGCTCTTAACTGAAAGGTTTTTCGAAACGTTTTGTGCTTCTTTTTTGGATATGACCTCATGATGACTCTTTTTGCATATTGGTTTTGAAATCTTTATATGCTCGAAAGATTTTATGATATGTTTAAGTTGCAAAATGCTTTGTTTGAAATTCTAGCATGTTTAATACTTTGTTTTTATCAGAATTATGTTGGATTTGAAGGTTGACACCACATTATGAGTTCTCTCACGTTCTTCCTGGGATGACTAAGGCACTTCATTCTTTTGTTCTTCTTGACCATGCTTTCGCCCCTCATATACATATTTGCCTCCCTTTACCTATCTGGAAATTTGGATGAAAGTTATGAAAAGCAAGTGAAGTGAAGTTGAGTTGTTGGCTAAAAGTGTTAGAAAGAAACAATTAGGTTTGGTGACGTTGATCTTGATAATAAGTAACTCGGCACCATTCACATAGCCAGGTGTTTGTGTCTTGCCAAAGTTGGATTGATCGATAGTCCTAACGGGTCATGGTATGTGCATCAAGGATTTGAGGCATCTCGAAAAATTGATGATTGCTGATCTCCTAGGCTTCGGTTATTGTGCACCTCTGTCCATGTTCCCAAAAAGTAAAGTGAAAATAAGCAAAGCTTGTTGGTGAAAGATGTTGTGATTCAAAGAAAGTGAAGTAAGATCCTATTCCTGGATTCTAGCTCTACATTTCCTATAAACATCTCGCCCTGACATGTTTCTTGACCTCTTTTGGAATGCCCTTGAGACCTCGAGCTTGTTGATTGACTTGGTGGTTTAAATTGGATTGTACATGATTGATTTCGATAAATATGATTTATTATGCATTCTATGATTTTATTCACAGATGAACAACTTTCTAATATTAATAAAATGTTTTGATCATGCCTTGATTTTATTTGCCATGAAGCATTCTCTTAGGGTGATCTATGAATGGAGCACACAACCAAAATGTTTTGAAATGTTTTTCATTGATCTTTTTGATGACTTATAATCCGTTCTATCTTATATCTAAGATTTGGATCTTACTTGGGGACAAGCAAGGGACAAGTATGGGTATTTTGATAGCATGTATTATAGTCTATATTTTGGGATTGGTTTGGACGTTTTATCTTCATAAATCTACATGTATGGATGCATATTCTTTTATTATATTGTTGTTTTGTCTACCTTTGCGGGAATCGAGGTCTACACCTAGTTCCGTTGTAATTGTAGGGAAAATGACACGTTTTGAACCGAAATGGAGCTAAAGGAAGCTAAGGAGTCATTGGAGCCATATTCTGGAGCATTGGGGAGTTATAAGAAGAACTTAGGAAGTATCGAAATGATTTAGAAGATTGATTTTGGACCAGATTAGAGAGATTCACACTCAGGTGAGACTCACCTCGGTTGGCTATAGTACCACCTCGACCGAGGTGATCTTCAGGAGCGTCTGGACCGAGGTGAAGTGATGACGGGACACGAGATCTTTATTTTTGGTTGAGGTCTTCCATTTTTGGAAAGTGAATATCACATATTTTTGGATGGATTTCTGGAAGGAAGAATATCTTTTGGCTGATATATTTTGGAAGATATGGAGATATATTATAAGGAAATTATCTATTTAAGATATTTTATCTTTGAAAGATAATTCTCCTATATATATGGGCTGATTTTCTGGAATTCAACTATCTCGGAAATTCCGGATCAGAGGAGCATAGTTCTCCAGTGTTGAAGGAAGTTTGGAAGAAAGTTTTGAAGGTTGAAGATCAAGGAAGGAAGGAATCTAGTTTTGAAGGCTTTGAAGGAAGTTTATAAAATTCTCTTAGTTGGTTTGGTTTTGTTGTCTTTTCTGATTGTGATTGAGGAACGCTGATTGTTTGTTTGTTTGTTTGTTTGTTTGTTTGATTAAGTTATTGAGACCTCTATGTTAAGGTTTTCTTGTTTGAATCTTGATTCCTTTCTTATATATTTGACTATTGTTATCATGATGATTGTTGCCTAAGTTCTTTATGCGATTCTAGGGTGATTAGCTGAAAGTTATGGGAAAGACGATGATAGAATGATCCTTTACCCCAGTGGACCCTGAAAGCTCGAGCCTTTACCTTAACCGACGAACACCTCAGTCAGCTGTGGAACATCTTGACCGAGATGATACATAAATTGAGCGAGGCGAGCCTTTCCTGATCCTTATCTGAGTTGAGGTTTTAGTTTGCCAAATCCTATCTTTGTTATACCTTTCCTGGTTCAACGCAAGTCTAGGATGAGACTTACTCCGTGATTTCTTTGTTTGTTTACCCAAGATCATGAGTGTAGGTAACAAATGTTCATCCTTTATTGGGGTTTGAGTGTGGCTTCATCCCATCTTTGAGAGTTAGCCTGAGACTTACCCGGTAAAGGTTGATTCTATCCCTGTGGGTGTTGTGTTGGTTTGAGATTATAGTTCCTTTCCTTAGTACCTTGAGACTTACCCGGTGAGAGGATCTTTTGTTTGGGATAGTGAGTAGTGAGACTTACCCGGTGATCTATTCCCACCTTAGAAACACCTTCCCTTTGCAAACCTCAGCTTTGTCCACGATATCTTTCGAGATATTGAATCGGAACCATAACTGGATGCTTTAATCTCTAGAATCCGCATTCCTTTTACCTGGTTATTATATCATGGTTGATAGATTTGCTTTGTTGCGTGTTTGTTATTGACAACCTGAATTACCGATCTTTGTTTCACCATAATCCTTGTGTTCAACCCTGGAATTCTTGCTTTTATTACAATCGATCCGTACACTACGGGTTCCCTATTTGCAATTATAAAGCTTGCAAACACCTTTTGGAGCGAACAATCTACCGATCCATCATCATCACCAGATCACGCAACCGCCGACCCCAACCTCCTCAAGACCCGCCATCACCGTCTTTCAAAGATATATATTTCTCGTTTCCTTCATCCTTGTAATAAGGATAAAGAAGTGTCTATTGGTGTCGAAATATCGGGACACAATCACGGCTAACCTAGTATCACAAACTATTTTATTTTCAGCTCAAAACTCTTTAATGACTAGTGGTTGTGTTTTATTATTGGGCCTTTTAAGCTAATTTAAGCTAATTTAAGCCCATCTCTCTTTTCAGTAATTTAGGCTCGATTTGAAAGGGTTCCATTGTGATTTTCAACCTTAATTTTTCTGTTATATAGGGAGGAAGAACGTGTTTTTGATTACCATTGATTTGATTACAACCCTTTGGAGCTTAGTGTGTTGTTTTCTTCTATTGTGAAGAGTAAGTGAGTGAAGCCTTGATTCGACCTTTTAACTTGGGTTGCTTTGTGTTGTGTCACTTGAATCGACAAGTTGGTATTGTCAATCATTCACAAGCCTCCATCTTGTGATCTAGGGAAACCGTTCCCTTTTGTGTAAGATTGTAGAGAAATTGTTCTGCAATCATTCTTAGTTGTGTTCTAGGGGCTTAGTTTCCCTATGGTACTCTAAGTTGTTCATAGGATTTGAACTTCAATTATCCATCTATTGTTCCATCAAAATCATCAAATCATTGCCTCCTTTTTTTCCTTATTGCCTTGCATCATCCATTACCACCACCGCCGGTTTATATCCGAGAACCGGCATCAAGTCTTCCATTATTGTTAATGTCGAAATATCTAGACTCCTTACGGCTTATCCTGTATCACTATCAATACTCGACTTTTCTAGGTAAATATATTCAAACTCGACACGAGGTAAGGGTATTCCATTGAAGAACCGTTAGGTGAATAAAAAGGATAAAAGATACTCTAGAAGGGGGTTTAATAGAGTATGGGAACTTTTCGCAAAAACCAATCTCAAGGCTTTGAAACCAATTTTAAAGGCCTTGATGTCGATATGAGCTCTTTGTGACACACTTTTATTTCAAGGGCTTTGAAACAACTTTCAAGGGGCTTGACTTTGTAAACTTGCAAAACATAGTCACAATAAAGCAAAATAAAGTACGGAATCTAAAAGATCGACAAGAGGATATGTGTACGAAGTTCGGCTCAAATAGCCTACTCTCCGTCCCAGTGTATAGCCTTAGGATCTAACTATCTATTATCAGCTTCAAAGAGTCTTAGATAGAAACTAGAAGAGATCCCCTTCTTCTCTCACTGTAGCCAATGCTACGATCTAGCTCTAACTCTTTACCTGGCTATAATAGCCAAGTTACTTTGCAGAGTAACACACACTCTAGTATAATACTTTTTAGATATACCAATGGAGCTCTCGAGTTTTATCTCTCTCTAGGGGATAACGCTTTTAGTGAAAGAGAGATAACACTATTTGATCGAATGAAGATCTTTTGGATCGCTTGAAGACTTTAGATGTTTCCATGTAAGCTTGTGTGTTTGTTTTTCAATCGACATCTTCATTTATAGCTTTCTATGGAGAGGTCTTCTAGCCATTGGAAAGATGACCGTTGAAGATGAGTGTTCTTCTCCATCAAAGTCATTTCTTGGTTGAGATGAGGTAGACGTTGTGGATCTTCATCTCCTGGAAACACGTTGATCTCTCTCATCCATAATCTTCTCATATTTGTTGTGACGATATCAAATTCCGTGAGAGATGATCTTCGTGCTTTCAATTGAGGATCGTGATAGCATGAATTATAGTCTATATTTTGGGGTTTGTTTGGACGTTTTATCTTTCATAATCTGCATGTTTGTATGTACATTATGTGATTTTACTACCATTTCATCTACCTTTGCGAGAATCGAGGTCTACACCTAGTTTCGTTGTAATTGCAGGTAATATGGTACGTTTTGCATCAAAAAGGAGCAGATAGGAGTCATGAGTCATTTGGAGCTACATCCAGGGAGCATAGCCATGGATTGAAGATTCACTTTGGAGCAGATTCGAGAGATTTCACATTCTGTCGTGAGTCACCTCGGTTGATCATTGATTCACCTCGACCGAGGTGATCCAGAGACGCCGACTCGACCGAGGCGAACACCTAGGACGCGGCGAGAATATTTTATTCTTGGAAGAGATCTTTTAAATTTGGAAAGTGATCTTATATTTTTGGGCTTGGCTTCTGGAAGGAAGGAGATATGCAGAATATATATTTTACCTATATTTATGGGATAATATCTTCTTAAGATTTATTATCTTTGGAGGTTTATTTTCCTATAAAAAGGGTTGGATTTCCACAAATTCAACATCTCGCATACGACGCAGCACATCTCGCTTACAACACAGCAGCAGCATACTCCAAGTTGGGAGAGAGTTGAAGAACCTTTTTGAAGGTTGAAGGAAGATTGAAGTCCATAGCTTTTATAGCTTTATTGAAGGGTTTTGTAAGATTGTCTTCAATTCCCTCAATTGTTGTCTTGTCTTTTTGGATTATAATCCAAGGAACGCTTTGTTGTGATATTTGATTCATTTATTGAAGTCTTTTCATTAAATTCTTCTTTGTTCAAATATTCACCTTCTTCCCATATATTTTAATACTTTCATTATGATGATGAGTGGCTAATTTCCTTGTGTGATTCTAGGGTGATTAGCTGAAGGTTGTGGGAAAAACAATGATAGAATAATCTTAGATTCCAGTAGGATCCTGAAAGTTCGAGTCTTTGACCTTAACCTTAAGCATCTCGTTCGGTTGATGAACATCTCGGCCGGGGTGGAATTCTTCTGACCGAGGTGACTTATCCGACCTAAAACAGAAAGTTAAGTGTTAGAGTTTGCTAAATCCTATTCTTATTTCACCTTTCTGGTTCAATGCAAGCTTAGGATGAGATTTACCCGGTAATTCCTTAGTTTGTGTATTGACGATCATAAGTGTAGGTAATAAAGGTTTATCCTTTATTGGGGTTTGAGTGTGCTTCCATCCCATCTTTGTGAGTTAGCCTGAGACTTACCCGGTAAAGGTTGATTCTATTCCCTTAGATGGTGTGTTAGTTTGAGGTTATAGTTCTTTATCTTGATTCCTTGAGACTTACCCGGTAATAGGAGTTACGGTTTAGGATTAGTGTGTAGTGAGACTTACCCGGTGATCTACTCCACTCTAGTAACACCTTCCCCATGCAAAAATCTCAGCTTTGTCCGCTTATCTATAGATCTTGAGTTGGAACCACAACTAGATGCTTTAATCCCTAGAATTGCATGTTTGCTTTATTGACTTCTTATTCATCTTTGATTGTGTTAATTGCTCTTGTGGTTAGTATTGACATAAGCACACCGTATTGACTTTGTTTCACCGAGTCCCTGTGATCGACTCCTGGAATTTTCTTGCTTTTACTACGATTGACCCGTACACTGCGGGTTCGCATCCTTGTTTTAAGCTTAAGTCTAGGGTTATAAATTTAAAGCTTGCACACACCGTTTGGAGCGAACAAGTTATTGGCGCCGTTGCCGGGGACTTGGTCTAGACCGAGCCGGTACGGTTTGCTCTTGGGGCGCTTGCCCCGTTTCATCTAACCACTCTACTTGAGTGACGATCTTTGCAGGTTCTTTCTTAGGTACATGCGAAGAACCCGCGCTGGGAAGGAAATCGTTCCTTACAATCCCGAACCAGAAAAGACATACAAGCGACGTTTAAGAGAAGCGAAGATGGCCCAACAAGACGATCACGATCTTGCGGCCCAATTGAGAGAGACGCAGGAGCTGCTACGTCTCAGTAAAGAAGAGCTAAGGCAAGAGAAAGAAGAGAATCGTGCCAAGACTGCAGCAATCGAAGCTGAGATTGCAGTCATACGAGATCAGATTCTACTTCGACCGAGGGAAGATCCTCCTGTTGATCCTCGACCGATGCAGAATCCAGTAGTAGATCCTAGACCGAGGCAGATTCCAGTACCTGACGCCCCGGTCGATATACTTCCACCTCGGATGCCAGTCCGAGATGTTCTTCTTGCAGGAATCCCACAAACCCTAGGTCAAAGGATGGACCCGAATCAACAGCTGAGGCGTCCAGGGGTGAACCTAGGAGATCCAGCGGATCATGACTACGAACTTCGACCACAAGTTCTATCTATGATTCGCCAATGTCAATTCGGAGGGCTAGAGAAGGAGTCGCCGCATCAACATCTTCAAAACTACGAGATCTTGATGGAGACCTTGCGACCTTCCAGAATTGAAAATAACAACTACAAGCTAAGACCTTTTTACTTTTCTTTAAAAGATAGAGCTCTTACTTGGTATCAATCTCTTCCTCCAGGAAAAATTAGCACATTGGAGGAGATGACTACGGAATTCTTAACCAAATTCTTTCCCCCTCAAAGACTGCTGAAATGAGAGGGAAGATCAATGCTTTCATCATGAAGGACAAGGAGAGCTTGTCCAAATCTTGGGAGCGGTTCAAGGATATCCTTTTGGATTGCCCACATCATGGGATTCCAAAGATCGAGTTGTTGGAGATCTACTTCAAAGGGCTGGACGGAAGCACCCAGTTCAATCTCCAACTACTCTCCGCCGGTACCTTCATGGACATGGCGATTGATGATGCTTGGGACTTCATTGAGAAGCAAGCCTTGCACATGGAGAAGTATACCCACCAAGGAGCCGAAGGTGGAGTAAAAAGAGTCAACTTTCAAGAGACTCAACCCAACAACAATCAACTCACATCATTGAAGAATGACGTGAAGCAATTGAAGGAACTCTTGATGGCTCAAACTAAGAAGGAAGAGCAGGGGCAAAGGAACAACAACAACAATAACGGGTACCGTAACAACAACAACGGACCCCGAAACAACAACTACAACAACAACAATAGAGGATCCAATAGCAACAACTGGAGGGCGAATAATCAAAACCACGGTAACAATTATTCAAACTCCAACTCTAATGATTCCTCTAATCCTTTCCTCTCTTCTCCTTCTTCTTCTTCTACTCCATTGAAAAGCCAAGGGCAAGGATCAAGTTCGTCTCAACCGGAAAAGAAAGACGCGGTTCTGGAGGCAATCTTGATCAAGCTTAGCGCGATGGAGAATTCTATGACTTCATTTTCGAGGGCCCAAAAATCCCTTGAACAACAACTTGCTAATAGGGCGAACGAAGCGCCAAGAGATCCAGGGAAGCTTCCAGCAAAGACGGAAACTAACCCTAAGGGCCAGTGCATGGCAATAACGACGAGGAGTGGACTCAAAACTGCAGATCCAGTACCTCGCTCGACGCAGACCCCCTCGGTCCAGATCCAGTCGAAGAACACCTCGACCGAGATGCCAACCGAGGCGGTGCAACAGAAAGTAGGAGGAACGACAGAAACTTATGTTCCACCTCCTGCATATAAGCCACCACTTCCATTCCCTTAATCCAGAGCCAGAGCACATCTAGACAAGCACTTCGGTAAGTTTCTTGACTTGATGAATAAGCTACATATTAATATTCCTTTCCTTGATGCTATTTTAGGTATGCCCGCCTATGGGAAGTTCTTAAAAGAAATCTTATCAAGGAAGAGGAAGCTGGAGGATGTTGGTGAAGTTAGGATGACGTCTAAGTCTTCGGAGCTAATCAAAATCATGAAGGAGAAGATGCCACCTAAATTGAGAGATCCCGGCTCATTTTGCATTCCCATTCAAGTTGGGGATGTCACTTGTGAAGCCCTTTGCGATCTAGGAGCCAGCGTGAGCATCATCCCGCTGGAGCTATGCACTAAGATCGGTCTTGGAGAGCCCAAGCCGGTCAAGATTCGACTTTACATGGCGGATCGCTCCATTACCCATCCCGTGGGCATTTTGGAAGACGTTCCGGTCAAGTTAGGTAACTTCTATCTACCTATAGATTTTGTCGTACTTGACATTCCCGCAGATTATCATGTTCCTATCATTCCCGGGAGGCCATTTCTAGCAACTTCGGGTTGCAACGTGGATTGCAAGAACGCCAAGTTGAAATTCAACGTTGGTAGCGATGAGGTGGAGTTCGCACTACTTGCAGCCATGAAAGGGGAGCAACTTACTGATGATATCTTCAACATCTACGATGAAGAAGAATCAAGGGAATTGGTGAGCTCTATCCTTATTAACGACCCACTCGAAAGAGTTATTAGCTTCAGTTTAATGGAGGAAGGTATAGATGCTTCTTGTGATACAGATATACGGAGCTTGAAGGCACTGGAAGAGGATCCAGGAGCTAAAACTGAGAAGCTAGTCCAGGAGACGAAGATCTCCAGTCTCGGTTCCAGTAGCAGTACCTCGACCGAGGCACTTTCTGGACAGAGCGAGGCGACCGAAGAACACCTCGGTCAACGCCAATGCGCCT
The DNA here is from genome assembly GCA_033239045.1 of Fagopyrum esculentum. NCBI lineage: Eukaryota > Viridiplantae > Streptophyta > Magnoliopsida > Caryophyllales > Polygonaceae > Fagopyrum > Fagopyrum esculentum. The sequence goes on from BSUD01000001.1 coordinate 74,782,161, forward strand.
CGACCGAGGTCGACAGCGAGACGATTCAAACTGAGATTGCTGAGAATAACAATTTTCTTACTCCCTTCTCTGACATTCACCCACTGTTGGCGGACCATTCCCTCCACCAACTTTCTGATAATAAAGGTCCTTGGTATGCTGATATTGTGAATTATCTTGTTTGCCAGGAAACACCGCCCGGGTTGACGTACTCTCAAAAGAAGAGATTCTTCAAGGAAGTACGACATTACTACTGGGATGAGCCGCTACTGTTCAAGCGCGGACCGGATGGGATGCTTCGAAGGTGCATTCCGGAGGATGAAGTTAATAGCGTCATAAAGCATTGTCATTCACTTCCTTGTGGGGGGCATGCTAGCACCGATAAAACATGCGCTAAGGTATTGCGTTCCGGTTTCTTTTGGCCTACATTATTTAAGGACGTGCAATCTTTTGTTGTTTCTTGTGATGCATGCCAAAGAACAGGGAACTTATCAAGGAGGAACGAGATGCCACTTAATAACATCCAAGAAGTGGAAATCTTTGATATATGGGGGATTGACTTCATGGGACCTTTCCCATCCTCCGGAGGAAACCTCTACATTCTCCTTGCAGTTGATTACGTCTCTAGATGGGTTGAAGCCATTGCTTCTCCCACTAATGACGTCAAGGTGGTTGTGAAGTTCTTGAATAGAACTATCTTTCCACGATTTGGAACTCCACGCATCATCATTAGCGATGGAGGAACGCATTTCATCAACCGGAAGTTTAAAGCACTTCTATCTAAGTATGGGGTAACCCACAAGGTATCAACCGCTTATCACCCTCAAACTAGTGGACAGGTCGAGATCTCGAATAGAGAAATCAAAGCAATTTTGGAGAAGACCGTCTCTAGAACGAGGAAGGATTGGTCCATGAAATTGGACGATGCTCTTTGGGCATACAGGACCGCATTCAAGACTCCCATAGGTACCACCCCTTATAATTTTGTATATGGGAAGTCTTGCCATTTGCCCGTTGAATTGGAGCACAAGGCGTATTGGGCTATCAAATGGTTGAACTTTGACATCAAGGAGGCTGGTGAGAAGCGACTATTGGAACTTAACGAGCTGGAGGAGCTGCGTTTGAACGCTTATGAGAATGCCAAAATCTACAAGGAAAGGACAAAGAGATGGCATGACAAGCGTATCATTCCAAAGGAGCTTAACGAAGGAGACTTAGTTCTACTCTTCAACTCCAGCCTCCGCCTTTTTCCAGGTAAGTTGAAATCTAGATGGACCGGACCTTATGTTGTGAAACATGTTTTCCCTCATGGTGCAGTTGAGATATGGGGCGAAACTAGCGGAAGCTTCAAGGTCAACGGTCATAGACTTAAGAAGTACCAGCCGGAAACGCCGGTTGAGGAGGTTGCACCGATATACCTCCTTTGAGACGCATCATGGTCCAGCTAGCGACCTTAAATCAAGCGCTTCTTGGGAGGCAACCCAAGGTATTGCTTTCTTTTCCCGTTTTCTAGTCTAGCTTAGATAGCTTTTGTTTTTGCTTTGCTTTGCTTTGTTTTTGGCGTTCTGGACAGACAACAGGAAGGAGCACATCTGGAAGGACAGAAGTTCGAGATTCTGAGAAGACAGAAGCACCTCGGTCACTGTCAGAGCACCTCGACCGAGTTGATTCTTGAAGCAACCGAGGCGACTAGGGTTTCTGCAGAACCGCCTCGGTCCATACCACCTCGGTCCAGTCGAGACCATCTCGACCGAGGTGACAGCAGATCCAGTAAAAGTATAAAAGGGGGAAAAATTACTTTTCACATTTTTTTTTATCCTCCTCGACCGCGGCGAACAGACGCACCTCGCTCACTTCGTTTCTTGCTCGTTTTTGACAATTTCTGCTTCCAAACCGAGATTGAAGGATAGAGGAGTCGATTGCAACTACAGATCTGCAAGAAATTTGAGCGTTTCGACCGGAACAAGGTAAAAACGTTCGAAAACCTAAACTCGTTCGTTTACTGAAATTTGGGCTTTGGTTGCCCTTGATTCTGTTAAGGAAACCTTTAAGTACCCCTTAGGAAGCATCGGTAGTGATTTTTGGGGGAAAAGAACTGAAATTCAGAGAGTTGAAATCGCACTGCCTTCGCCTCGGTCCAGTCGACCTGCACCTCGGTCGAGGTGATTCTTGGGATTTGTCAGTCGACCGAGGTAGTCTGACAGTGCTGTTTGAAGATGAGTTCAGATCGTCGTTTAGCCCTTAGAGATAGATCATCTCCTTCCCCTTCTTCTTCCTCATCCCGACCTTCTATCCCAGTGATCCACGAGAGACACCGGGTAGATTATGATCGTATTGCTAGTCGTCCAGTTATCGCTCCTAGATTTCTGGACATTTCTGCCTTTGATTGTCTCCACGTAGATGGAGATCTTAGGAGGATGATCACCACCGTCGGGCTGGATCAGTTTACTGAGATCCGAGCCCCAGCCTACCTAGAGCCACCCTCGAGTTTGTCAGTTCCTTCACTTACCTCCCCACAGAGAGGGCTGTGAAGTACCGGTTAATGAACCGGAACTACTTAGTACCTCTAGACCACTGGAGAGACATTTTTGGCTTCCCTGCCCCCACTGCTGTAGATTTCCCGACCCGAGCTGTAGCTAGAGAGTTCTGGGGTCAGATCGCCCACATCACAGAGCACGCAGATAGGTGGCGCCCTGGTGATTCCAGGGCGAAGCTTATTTTTCATCTAGCCTTTCGATTGGTACACAGGATCTTCAGCGAGACGCTTCTGGCGCGTACTGAGACGCCCCAGAAGGTCCGACAGGGGGAGCTGTTTGCTTTATACTGCATGGTCACAGGTGGATACCCTGACTTTGGATTGATGCTGGCAGAGGATCTGCACAAGATCAAGGCCAAAGGGAAGGGAGATATATGCTGCGGAGGGATAGTGACCCATATCGCTAGGTATCAGGATATGGATCTGAGTAGGTGTACCATGGTGGCGGCTGCCAAGCCGCTCGGACTTCAGGAGATGATTACTCGGAGGATTCTGGTTCCCCGAGGACTGACTACACCCTACGTCGCTATGCCATGGGAGTTGACTGCACCTCAGGGCATCAGATGGTCTGCACAGTTCTCTGTCTTCGATCCACATTTCTGGCAGACCGTTTGGGGTCCACTTATGGAGGATTATAGAGAGGGAGCAGCTGCCCCTGCTGAGGCTGAGGAGGAGGCTGAGGAGGAGGATGACGACGACGACGAGACAGTAGATGAGAGAGAGGGTGGCGTCCCGATGGATACAGGGACAGATACAGCTGGGACGAGCGCGCCACCCATTATAGACTTAGATGATGAGGAGGATACTGAGCCTGCACCTGCTGCACCTCCTGCTAGATCTGCTAGGCGTCGGACACGCCGTCATAGAGATGCAGAGGCTCATCGTCGGATCGACGACTTGACAGATCAGATGATAGACTCATATGCTGCCCTTACAGTGGACATGCATGAGAGATTTGCTGCCCAGCACCGACACCTTGACAGCTGGACTCAGCAGATGTTGGAGGGGCAGCACTATCAGCGTAGGATGATGGAGTTACAGTTCCAGCAGACTATGGGCTATCCGTTTGATCCGACCCAGCATCCTTATGTACCACCACCACCACCGCCGGATCAGGACTACTGAGGAGCTGCAGGGTTTTATTATTATATTTTTATGCAGTTCGGCTTTTATCCGGTGAGTTCTCTTGTTTAGACTTTTATTATACCCACTGGGACAGTGTGTCTCAAGTATGGGGTGTTTGTTATTTGACTATGTGGCTACCTTTGATGTATTCGACACTTTTGATGTATTTTATTTATCGGATATTTTCATATTTATGCTTCATTTGCCTTTATATGATTATCTGATATTACATGCATACCTACAGATTATTTGATTGAGAAAAACGTCGAAACCGAACCGAAAAAATAAAAAAAAATTGGTTTAAAAAAAAAAAAATTTTTTGACCTCGACCGGGGAGATTCTGGCGAAACGAGGTGTTTCACCTCGGTTGAACCAAGAACATCTCGACCGAGGTGGCGTAACAGAAAGTTTTCGAAAACAATTTTGTGTTACTTATCTGGATATGATCTCAGTGAAGATTTTGTTTACTTACTGATTTTAAATTCTTTGTGTGTTTGAAAGGTTTTATAATATGTTTAAGTTGCTAAATGCTTTGTTTGAAATTATTGGCATGTTTAATACTTTGTTTTTATCCAAATTATGTTGAATTTGAAGGTTGACACCGCAGGTTAAGTTCTCTCACTTTCTTCTTGGAAAGACCAAGGCAATTCATTTTCTTCTTCTCCTTCTTCTTGATCATGCTTAGCCCCTCATATACATTTTGCCTCCCTTTACCTATCCGGGAATTTGGAAGCAAGCGAAGCGGTGAAAGCAAGTTAAAGTTGAAGAGTGGGCTGGAAGTGAAGTGTTAGAAAGCAATAATAGGTTTGGGGAAGTCAATCATGAAGATGAGTAACTCGGCACCATTCACATAGCCGGGTGTTTGTGTCTTGCCAAAGTCGGATTGAGCGATATTCCTAACGGGTCATGGTATGTGCATCAAGGGTTTGATGCATCTCAAGAAATTGATGAATGCGGATTTCCTAGGCTTCGGTTATTGTGCACCTCTGTCCATGCATCCCAAAAAGTAAAGTAAAAAAAAAAAAAAGAAAAGTGTGAGATAAGCAAAGCTTATTGGTGGAAGATGTTGCAAGTCGAAGTGAAGTGAAGTTCATCCTTTTCCCGGATTCTAGCACCACATTACCTTACATACATTCCTACCCTACACGTTTCTTGACCTTTTCTTTTGGGAAGCCCTTGAGACCTTGAGCTTGTTGATTGACTTAGCGGTTTAAACTGGATTATACATGATTAATTTTGATAATTATGATTTATTATGCATTCTATGATTTTATGCAAAGATGAACAACTTTCTTATATTTATAAAATGTTTTGATCATGTTAAGTTTTTAATTCCAGGAAGTATTCTCTTAGAGTGATCTATGATAGTTGCACACCATAGAATATTTTTGAAAGACTTTTTCATTGATTTTCTTGACTTATAATCCATTCTATCTTATCTTTTATATGAGGAACTTGCTTGGGGACAAGCAAGGGCTAAGTATGGGGTATTTTGATAGCATGAATTATAGTCTATATTTTGGGGTTTGTTTGGACGTTTTATCTTTCATAATCTGCATGTTTGTATGTACATTATGTGATTTTACTACCATTTCATCTACCTTTGCGAGAATCGAGGTCTACACCTAGTTTCGTTGTAATTGCAGGTAATATGGTACGTTTTGCATCAAAAAGGAGCAGAAAGGAGTCATGAGTCGTTTGGAGCTACATCCAGGGAGCATAGCCATGGATTGAAGATTCACTTTGGAGCAGATTCGAGAGATTTCACATTCTGTCGTGAGTCACCTCGGTTGACCATTGATTCACCTCGACCGAGGTGATCTAGAGACGCCGACTCGATCGAGGCGAACACCTAGGACGCGGCGAGAATATTTTATTCGTGGAAGAGATCTTTTAAATTTGGAAAGTGATCTTATATTTTTGGGCTTGGCTTCTGGAAGGAAGGAGATATGCAGAATATATATTTTACCTATATTTATGGGATAATATCTTCTTAAGATTTATTATCTTTGGAGGTTTATTTTCCTATAAAAAGGGTTGGATTTCCACAAATTCAACATCTCGCATACGACGCAGCACATCTCGCTTACAACACAGCAGCAGCATACTCCAAGTTGGGAGAGAGTTGAAGAACCTTTTTGAAGATTGAAGGAAGATTGAAGTCCATAGCTTTTATAGCTTTATTGAAGGGTTTTGTAAGATTGTCTTCAATTCCCTCAATTGTTGTCTTGTCTTTTTGGATTATAATCCAAGGAACGCTTTGTTGTGATATTTGATTCATTTATTGAAGTCTTTTCATTAAATTCTTCTTTGTTCAAATATTCACCTTCTTCCCATATATTTTAATACTTTCATTATGATGATGAGTGGCTAATTTCCTTGTGTGATTCTAGGGTGATTAGCTGAAGGTTGTGGGAAAAACAATGATAGAATAATCTTAGATTCCAGTAGGATCCTGAAAGTTCGAGTCTTTGACCTTAACCTTAAGCATCTCGTTCGGTTGATGAACATCTCGGCCGGGGTGGAATTCTTCTGACCGAGGTGACTTATCCGACCTAAAACAGAAAGTTAAGTGTTAGAGTTTGCTAAATCCTATTCTTATTTCACCTTTCTGGTTCAATGCAAGCTTAGGATGAGATTTACCCGGTAATTCCTTAGTTTGTGTATTGACGATCATAAGTGTAGGTAATAAAGGTTTATCCTTTATTGGGGTTTGAGTGTGCTTCCATCCCATCTTTGTGAGTTAGCCTGAGACTTACCCGGTAAAGGTTGATTCTATTCCCTTAGATGGTGTGTTAGTTTGAGGTTATAGTTCTTTATCTTGATTCCTTGAGACTTACCCGGTAATAGGAGTTACGGTTTAGGATTAGTGTGTAGTGAGACTTACCCGGTGATCTACTCCACTCTAGTAACACCTTCCCCATGCAAAAATCTCAGCTTTGTCCGCTTATCTATAGATCTTGAGTTGGAACCACAACTAGATGCTTTAATACCTAGAATTGCATGTTTGCTTTATTGACTTCTTATTCATCTTTGATTGTGTTAATTGCTCTTGTGGTTAGTATTGACATAAGCACACCGTATTGACTTTGTTTCACCGAGTCCCTGTGATCGACCCCTGGAATTTTCTTGCTTTTACTACGATTGACCCGTACACTGCGGGTTCGCATCCTTGTTTTAAGCTTAAGTCTAGGGTTATAAATTTAAAGCTTGCACACACCGTTTGGAGCGAACAGATCGTTGCAAGATCCTTTTTAGAATCAAATCTTTCTTGGTCGGTTGAGATCTTCTTTTGAACATATCTTCTTGTTGAGCATATCTTTCTCAATAGATCTTCTTTGGCGCTTTTGTAGATATGTGATTTGAATTCCTTCATCGTGCAGCCTTGACGTGTCTTGACTTTTGTTCCCTTGAAATGGCTTTCAAGGCCTTCGTCTTTTAATCACTCTAAATTCCTTGTCTTTCCTTGCATCCGATTTCTGTAACACCCCGAATCCGCGGGACTCGGGATGCTACGGGTTGGGACCTCACAATGGGTCCCGACCCTTAGCTTGACAACAATTTCACCGGATCTTGCAACAAGGCACAAATAAAGGCCAAAACCGAAATACGTTTTATGCAATGAAAGGAAACCCGAAAGGAAACAACAAAAGACTTCAGCCGATATGAAACACCAAGGGCCAAATGCCACCACATGATATACAATACTCAAACTCGACTCCAACTAAAACCCAATCCTAAAATGCATGGAACCCCGGCTGCCCACTCTTCCGGATCTCTCGACCGTATTCCTAACCTGCAAGGCAATCTACAACATTCGGTATAAAACCGTTAGCTCATATTCGAAGCATTAGAAACAATGGGAAAGGCACAAACACAAGTAAATCATCATAGACACACAACATACGCAAAAGCACACCAATCCGGTTTATTATCATTATTATTATTAAGTCATATTCCGTTCTAATTCAACTTCTTTTGTGACACGAGAATCTCCCGAAACTCGCCTCGGTCCCCATTTCCGGCATGGAACGGTACGGATGCCTCCGACCATCTAACCAGCACGGCTAGTCGCCAAGAACCTCCTAGATCTACGCAAGAGCTAGGCAGTGATGTCACCGCCCGTTATCATACACTTGGGCCAAATAATATAAGGGTCGGTAATCCTAATTACGGTTTAGTTGTTATCAACAATAAACAATAAACACACACCACCAAACATACATCAATGTTAATACAAGAAATACAAGCTAAGTAAGTCCGGAGACTTACCTCGTCACCACACTCAACTCACAACACTCTCGCTTCGTTAGGGAGAAAGCCCATAACCTGCTCACAAGAAGATAACTATATCAACAACAACCCACTAACAATAGAAGTCCTAGACTTCTATACAGATGATCTACGCAAGACCATTTGACTCTCAATTCTAGGACCGCATCCTAGAATCCCTCATGTTCACATCACACTCAACAGAAGCTAGAAGTCCCAAGACTTCTAAACCCTCGGATCTCGCAAAATCATAACTCACAACACTACTAGGATAACATGCCTAGTCCAAACAAACACAACGGTAATATCAGCATGCAAGGATAAGCATATCCTAGCTCATAATCTCAACAACCATATAATCACAACCTCAAGCCTCAGATACTCATAAGATCAACCAAACACTAAACTTCTTACAACAATCGACAATCCTCAAAGCTCACCTAAGGTCCAAACCGCTACTTGGTATTCACTCTAGTTAATGCTATATTATCCATCCTAGCATGATACTAATAGTAACATAACTAAATCGAGGAAGAAGGGTACTCACACGAGGTTGAATGCGGAAGAACGATCTACGGATGACGACTTGGACTCGTTAGGTCTTTATCGGACGCTTCCGAACCTAACACCAAAACTAACCAAATTTAGCTCATACGCTAAATTTGAACATAAAAAATAATATATAAAAATCTAAGGAAAACTCGTTTTCAAAAGCCAACGTCAAAACCCGTAATAATTATTAAGTCATAACCGAAACTAATCCAACAAAGGCATACTATATAGTATATAAAAATATAAGGAGTATCCCCGTGATTAAAATCCTATGTTAAAAACCGCAAACACATTTTTTCGGGGCAATACATGTAAATTCCAAAACCTGGGTTATATTTTGTAAATTAAACTTCTTGCAAAATTCTGTAAATAATATGTGTAGGGGCAATTTGTTAAATTCACAAATCTAAGCATAAACTGTAAATATAAAACTTTGGGCACATTATGTAATTGTACAAAACAAAAGGGCCCCGATTGTAATAATGGAATAAGGGTTTCTCCCAACATTTGAAGGCGGAGAGAAGAGCAGACAGGCGGCAAGGGCAGGTCGAAGACGGCTCTTCTGGTGGCAGGCAAGGGCAAGGCGTTCCAACAGCGAGGAGGGCCAAGGCAGGGTGGCGAGGGTAGGCGGCGCTGGTTCCGGATCTTCCCGGAGATTAGCGGCGTGCAAGGAAGGCGGCGACTCCCTCGTATGCTGTTGCGGTCTTCCCTGTTTCCTGAGAGGGCTCGACATCGACAGAGGCTGGGCTCGGGGCGAGGTGAAGTGCCAGGTCCCTGGTGGCCTTCCTCCGGTGCTGTGCGGGTGGCTCCAAGAAAGGTGGTGGTGGTCCCTGGGCAGATGCAGGCTCTCCTCGGCGAATCGGTGCACGCAGTAGCTTCCTAGGTGGCCTCGATGGGGTGAGGCAAAGGTCTGTTTCCTCCTGGCGCGATAGAGCTTCGAGAGAGAGAGGTAAGGAGGTGGTTGCTGGTGCGAGTTGCAGGCGAGGGCAGTTCGATCCCGATCCGGCATACTCGCTGCAAAGAAGCTCGAGAGAGGATGAGGGAGACTAGGGAGAGGGATTGGGCTGCTTGGTTGCTGAAGGGAGGAAGGGAGTGAGCTGCTCATCGAGATTGTGTGCTGGAAGAACAAGGGATCAGAGGACTAGAGGAGGGCTTGCGTGAAGGGAGACCAAGCAAATGCAGAATGCCGAGAGGTCACTACAACAGGCTGCAATCGAGGGGTCAAGCACACGTCACTGGAAAGAGGAGTGGGAAAGGAAAAGAAAATAAGAAAAGAAGTAATATAACTAGATCAAAATGAGTCGGAACGTGACTTTCGAATCGGAAAAATTCTCAATTTTTCCGACAAAATAAACGGATAAACGTACACAGAACCAAAAATAATAAAATACCCGGAACCTTTCCGTTCCTTTTTCTGAAATAAAATAAATATACGGTAATTATTATGAGGATCGAGTATATACTTAAACTTCTCAAAAATATACTTAGCGACGTATAAATCGATCTCGTAACTAAATTACGAGATTTAAATAATAATAAAAATACCGTTAACATATTAATATAACATATACCCAAAACATAATATTCACGACTTAAAAATACTCGTAAAACATACTTGAGATATTAAAATATATCGATAACTGTCGGAAGAAAAAATCGAAATCTCACCCGATAAAGGGGTGTTACATCAGATCCCCTAAAAATAAGTTTCGTCCCGAAACTTGCTATACGCCGAACTTCTCGGTCCCTAAGGCTGAGGTATAAACTCTCACTCTAAGAAGGATGAAACTTTCTAATCTACATACACAAACTACTCAAACTACCACCGCAAGATAGAGCAGGTTATATAGCACATTCCCACCTGGGGCACAAACTACACATAACATCACACATGCACATAACTCAATCAAGGGAAGAACTAGGTCTAACCCGTCGATTCTATCGATGCTACTAGATCAGCGTAAAACTCAACTTCATTCTCGGGTCTTTCTCACTGCAGCATTTCCATTATTTTTCTCTTTGATTGTCTCTAACAAAGAAAGTCGAACTTCCAATTTACACAATTGGCTTTGGCTCTAGCCAAACTAAACTTTGATGTTACATTTCCTCAGTTCTTGTTGTATATTCCAAGTAATGAAGGAAGTACTTTACTTCACATCGCTTCTACTAACGAGACACGTATGCTATTACTTTTACATCGGTCCTCAATACTCAATCAAGACCTTGTCCTGAAGAATCACTTGTCCACTTCAAACCCATAACACCTCAAGGTAAATCAAAACAATTGCACCAATAAATCTCCTCTTAACTCTCAACAACTCTATAGTCAATTCTTCGTCCCATTCAATACTTCATTGTCATCCGGAGGCAGCTTGTCATACAACTTCTCTCTTCTTCGAGAGTAGACCCAAAATATCTTGTTCGGGGCATCAGTAAGCCCATATGAATCACTACAACTCGTAGTGACCTTGGTTGGTTTAAAATTGCATATTTGCAATATCCAGTCTCGAATTCTCAAACGGTGACAATCAAATCTTAACTCAATCCTAGAATAGATTACTGACCCTTGCAACCGGTCGAGTAGATCATCTATCCGTGGCAAGGGATACTTGTCCTTCATTGTTAATTTGTTCGGCTCATGGTAATCGATGTACAAATTGAGATAACCGTCTCTATTTCTGTAAACTGGCATTCTCCATAACAACTTCGAATCAAGATTTTAAGATATATACTAATATGAACTTCAAATCAAGATTTCAAGATAACGTCTTATCCTCTATGGCATTTCAGTAATTCTAATGAAATCTTATCACTAAGTTCTTGCAATTTCTCCTTCACTTACTTCCACAACTCATGTCTCTGCACACGTGTTATTCCATAAGGAGCCTTAGACATCGGAATTAAATCAAGCTTGACCTTAGTGGAAAATTCCACATTCTGACGTATTGGAATCCGTGATATCTCAAGTTTTATCTTTTCTCTTCCCGTCACATATTGTAATAACCGACACAATCCTGTTTTACCACTTGACAAGTGGTCATGACACAATTGATCTACCTCAAACTGTTGGGGTGACGTCCTTTGAACACGTGTATTGTCCCATTTGTAGCTACAATGTTTACCGTCTTCTTTCCGAGATCCTTCATCTCTTGAATTCGAGATACTTTCTCGAGCCTTCTGACTCTTGTAACTTTATTTAAGTATTCCTTTATCTTAATCTCATTCTCCCTTTTTGATGACATAATAGTAAAAATCTTCTAAATTTCTCACTTATGTGCAGCCATAAGGGTCCAAACTGCAGGGCATAACCACATCTTATAAAAAAATCAATCTTATCTTCTTCGCTCTACCGGTCATCCCAAAATATAGGGGGATTTCTTCGTATTCCACCTAAGCTTGCATCATTCCTTCGAGTAGGTGTAGAACTACTTCATTTCCTTATGTAACGTCAAACCGACCGCAGAGGTTCTAACCTCAATCTTTCATATACTTCTCGTACATCTCATTTCGACATCAAACTTCGAGACTCCAGTCTTCTCTTACTCTGGTTGGTCACCTTATGCATATCTCGGTATCCCATAAACAACTCCACAATCGTACTAGTATGCCGTGTTAAGAACGCTAGGCTAATATCCCCTCTACCAACATCACTTAAGTATCCAACTCATAACTCCACCCAACACTAACATCATAACTCTAAGTTTGCAGCATTGCCCTAATCCAGATTCATCGTTTCACATCATAGCCACTATGACTTTGCCATGTGAGTCACAAAAACGTTGACTTAGCTTTCGCTCGCAAAAACATGACATTCCTATCATTAGTACCAACATACCATGCATCCTCTTTATGTATTCCCCTTTTTCGTACAACAACCATAAAAGCCTCACTTTCCTCCCGCTCATCTATTCTCTTCACTCTTATCAAACCTTAACAGTTCTTATACATGTCGTCTCCTCCTTATGACGATTCCATGAACTAAGAAAGTCGTACCGGTTCGTTACAATCCCCTCCCTAGGAGGTCTGTTACATTTACTTGATTTGAACTCTTGCAATGCTACATGATTAAGATATTTGTGCTCCCATTGATATACCTCCCTATTACCGACATTGAACCACCAGACTCCAAGCTCTTGTTACCGTTCCTTTATAATCCACGTTCTTGGTTACTCTTTTCATCTACACTTATTCATAGACAACCCACACATGCATGTTCTCAACTATCACCGATTAGCTTATAGCGGACCTTCTCTAAGTCCAATGCCTCACCATTCTTCCTACCCTCCATGTTACCATCCTGCGGAAGGCTACCCTCTCGGGGTACTATGCCTTAAACTTCACTCGGTCATATCACCCTTCACACACTCCGTTAACTCTTTATACATTCCACACTTCCATCTTCTTCTATAAGGTAAATATACCTTCTCGGTCTTGTTGTGTCGCATAACTCCCACTCATAGGCTTATACGTTCCTCCTGGACGTCTTTCAAGTCCATCTTAAGTCTTTCCGTACATAACAACTTCTTGTTACCTCACTCAATTCCTCGGAATCACCATTACTCACACTTCTTTCCTTTTGGCATGTCTTAGCCTTATCATAATAATGGAAAACCGGTCAACTCTTCTAGGGGAATTTTCCCATGTGAAACTCCACCACACCTTCTTCTCATAAGTCTCGTATGTTGACACTTCACTTATTGGTACTTCATAAGATTAACTTACGGTATCTTAAATATTTAGAAATAGTTCGATCACTCTTCTCGTCTTGACCCAATGCTTAGGAGCGCCGAAATAAAACTTCACATCTTAATTGGATATCACCGTTAACCTTGCTAGAATATACCCATCTCTTCATTGATTCATATCTTTAGTTGTCCACGCGTCTTCTTGAAGAACTTAAGTTCGTTATCTACATTTGTCTTGTGGTCTTTCCAATCGTGACTCTTTGTATCTACTTTCACACCTTCAAGTTACTCCACTTCTTGTATGGTCTTCATTTCGATTTCTCTTAAGTTGTCTCAAGTTTTCCTTCACTTGGTTGTCCTTCGTTTACATCATCTTCAATCTTCATCTTCGACACCCTTTTAAAGGAATCCGAGAAACGTCATGGTGTTCGTCAGCACAAAATACTCAACTCGATACTTGAGCGTACTCCTCCACGTATGAACGCTATTTTATGTCAAATGACATCGTCCAAGTGTGATGATATCGTAGTATCCTCTTTCTATTAGGTCCATATCTCCTTATGTTACTATCTATATATCATAATCCATATCTAAAACAATATATGTCCTATGTCCATATTACTACTAATATAACACATCCGGAAATTCATTACAACCAAAACAAGGTCTAACACGTATAACAGTCCACATATATAACTATACATATATGACCGAAGGTATTTCTATGGTCGTCTATACCCAATCAAAAGTAAATCCCGACTTAGCACTAAGAACAAGTATAGTGATTAAGTATGGGTTGAACCCAAGAGAGTTAAGGTGTTTTAGATGCAATTATCGATTATAATGACAAGTGACACAAGGGGGGGGGGTTGGTTGAATTGATGCACAAAAACTTATGAAAACGATTAATGCGACAAGTAAGACAATAATGGATGAATCTACACTAGGTTGATTCTAAGCATGAAATTCCTACTTTGGTGCATTCCTTTTACAAGTTTTTAAGTAATCTCCCGTCTCGATCATACATATATGTTGAGCCAACCGGCATCAACACAACTTAACCTATTAAAGTCCCGTAAACCTACAAGAACAAATAACAAGTTAGCATTCCAACAAAGACTAAGGGATATAAAGAGAAGATTAAAACCGTTAAACTTATCTTTATATTTGTGTTCCTTTTCTTTAAGTAATTACAACCCGTTAGTACTTAAAGTTGTTACTAGATTAAAGACCCGAACCCGGAACCTATTAATCCTAGTTGTTTACATGCACTTTTGAACCTAAGGTGATCAATCTCAAGTAATAGTTAACATGCAATAAACAATGGATATCAAGGAAACACAAAGCATTACTGAATAAAAACTTATATTAAAAGAACTTACAACCAAAGCAACAAAGTAGCTTGAAACCAACCCAATGTAGCAAGGGAGTTAGCAACTCATTACAATGGAAAACTCAAGTCTAAAATGGATTTTGTGAGGAAAAGCATGGATAATTCTAGCAATCAGCCATGGACTATTTATACTACAAAAGACACTTAATTAGGAGTAAATAGCCGGCCTAAAACAGCCACCTTTAATGCCATAAAGGTGGTGTAAACAGCCGGAGTAAAGCTTCGGGCGTTAAATCGCAGGGGCGGCCTTCAGGACCCGCATGGGCGGTTTAGGCAGAATCGGTTAATCTTCTTCAAAACCGCTGGGGCGGCAACACAACTCCGTTGGGGCGGATCTTTAATGCACGTCAACGTCTGACAATTTGCCTTCTTGACGTTTCTGATGTCAAGGCGCAGGGGCGCCTTAAGGCCAGCGCAGGAGCGGTGACACAGACGCTTCACCTTCTAGCTCCCAAGGCGAGGCGCAGGCAGGGCGCAGTGGGAGGCGCAGGGGAGTTGGTCTTCATCTCGTCAAGGCAAGTCACCGCAGGGGCGGCTGCAAGAACCCGCGGGGGCGGTGGAGCAACAGAAACTTTGCTTCTTGATTGATCTTTACTCCTAAGTGCTTATAACTCCTTCCTAAGCTTCTTTTGATCTTCTTCTTCTGGACCTAGGAGTTAGTAACATAAACTGACACTAATGCAATAAAAAGACTATAAAAACTATCCTAAATGATAGTGATTCCATCACTTATCAAACTCCCCCATACTTAGACCTTTTAATCATCCCGAGTAAAAACAAATGATAGCCATTAGACTCAAGGTCTCAGGAAGCAAGGGAAAGAAAGAAAAATAATGGAAAACAAGAGAAAAACCAAGAAAAAAAGAAGGGAAAAGAGAGGAAATGTGAGAAAAAGAGATACAACCATCCTTATCGCTCCAAGAGTGGCCTACCCGGACAACCTCCTTATGACTCCCCTTCTTATGTCGCCAAAACGCCGGAAGCTCGATGATACAACCATCCTTGGGCTATGAAGCTCGATGATGCTTTGTGGGCTTATAGGACCGCTTTCAAGACACCAATTGGCACCACTCCTTACAAGTTAGTCTATGGCAAGTCTTGCCACCTCCCGGTAGAGATGGAGCATAGAGCTTATTGGGCCATTAAGTGGCTAAATTTTGATCTCAAGGAGGCCGGTGAGAAGCGGTTGCTAGACATGAACGCCCTTGAGGAGATCCGGTTGGATGCTTATGAGAATGCCCGGATCTACAAGGAGCGAACCAAGCGTTGGCATGACAAGCGCCTCATCCCAAAGGAGTTGAATGAAGGCGACTTAGTGCTTCTCTTCAACTCAAGGCTGCGGCTCTTCCCCGGAAAGCTCAAGTCAAGATGGACCGGGCCATATGTGGTGAAGAAAGTTTTTCCTCATGGAGCGGTGGAGATAGGAGGAGATCATTGTGGTAACTTCAAGGTGAATGGGCATCGATTGAAGAAGTACATCCCGGAAGCCCCGGTGGAAGTGATTGCCCCACTTCACCTTGATTGAAACGCTCCTGAATTTGGTCAAGCTAATGACCTTAAAGAAGCGCTTAATGGGAGGCAACCCATTGGTACATATTTTTCACTTTCTTTTTTTTGCTTTTGTTTGATCTCACTCTTGGTGTGCTTTGTTTTTCTTTTGTGTTTTTGGGTGCTAGATCTTGTCGTTGTCATGTGTGACGAGATGTTGGAGGTCATGTGAAGGCCTCATGGAACATTTGAAGGTACAAGATCCAAGCACATGGACGAGGAGGAAAGCACCCAGAAAAATCGGCCCGTTCTTCAGACAGATCGGCCGATTTTCCTTGGCTATGAGGCGATTTTTCCTCTGTAAAGGAAAGTGATGATCTCCAATCAAGCATGGGTGGAGCGGACGTGGAACTTGGACGGCTTGCGGCGCCAAGCGCGGGTTCCAACACCTTAATGAACATCAAGAGCTCTCTACCATCCTTGACCAATCATCCACCATCATCATCCAATGTGAACCAAAATACCAAAGCATCACCAATTTTACATTGTGAGGATTCTCTTTCACTTCTTTATTTAGTTTACACATTAGGGACAATGTGTTTCTAAGTATGGGGTGGGGTTTTCATGATCACTTGCATGATTAGCATCTAGGATAGTTTAATTTTGTCACATGTTTCATTATGTCTTGCATTGTACATACATATTTCGAAAATTCCAAAAAAATCAGAAAATTTTAAAAATTTTAGTGCTTCTAAGACTTGAGAATGACCCTTATGATGAAATTGTCTTGTGAATTGGCTATGGATGACCTTATGTATTGAATAGATGAATGCATATGTGGACTTGAAGTACTTATCTTGAATCCCATGAATGATTTGTCATCATGAATGTTTGCCTTGATTGAATTGAGTATTGAAAGTCAAAATTACATGCTAAGTTCTTACACATCAATTAGGAATAAATGATGCAATTCATCTTTCTCTACTTCTCATCTTGATCATGTTGTTTGAGCACCTCAATTGATGAAAAATTTGACCACTTTTGACCCATCCGGGAATAAGAGCATGATAGTGTGTTGATGTGTGTGAAAAGCAAGTGTGGGGTGAAGTTGTTGATGAAAGGAATGTCATGAATGAAGTGCTGAAATTGTTGTGAAAGTGTAGCCAAAAATATAGGTTTGGGGACGTTGGTTTAAATGACAAGTAACTCAGTACACTTCACATAATCGGGTGTTGGTGCCTTGCCAAAATCAAATAAACCGATAGTCCTAACGAGCTTTGGTATGTGTGCCCGGTGTGGATGCACCTCGAAAAATAGAAAAAGCCCGAGGATGGCCAATCACCAAGGTTTCGGCTTTTGTACACCAATGCCATTGTCTCAAAAATAAAAGAAAAGAAAGAAAAGGAAATGAAGAAAAATATACACTTGAGGGAAGTTGATCGAGGACAAGATTGTGGAGTTAGTTTCATTCCCGGATTAGCATCACATAGCCTAGAAAAATTCCCACCTAATCACAACGTTTCTTGGCCTTCTATTTTACAAGTCCTTTTTGACCTACTTGCATGTGTGTAAGACTAAGTGATTTAGATTGGATATACTCATGATCATCTTGACTTCTTCATCTTTACATTTCATTGCATGCTATCAAGTTAAGTGTAATTGTCTTTCCATGCTTTCATTTATTTGATACATAATTGCTTGTCCATTGCCATGAAACATGACTATGAAGGTGATCCAATATTAGAAGCACAACTCCAAAAAGATTTTGCCATTTTTCTGCATACATAAATCATGTTATCTTGTAGTCTATAGTTGAGCATTTGCTCGGGGACGAGCAAACCTTAAGTATGGGGTATTTTTGATAACACGATTTATGACTTAGGTTTAGGTAATCATTTAGATAGATTTCTCACTCATTCATGCATGATTTGCACTAATTCACGACGTTTGCACTCAATTCACGTATATTGTCGAGATAGACGTCTACACGGACTTGTGCGTTGCTTTGTAGGTATTTCGGTGGTCTTTTAGACATGAACCGATACATTCGAGGGCCAAGCCTCATGGTGGTACACATCCAAAGCTTTGGAGGAGCATAATTGGAGCAACAAAGGACACAAAGACCACTATTGGTGCAAGCAATGGAGCAACTCATGGCTAGACGATCATAGCATGTTTCTGCTGAAGAAAATCGGACCAACTAGCAGATAAATCAGCCGATTTAATCCTCTGGGTTGATTTTCCTGCCTTCAACAGCTTAAGCCACGTGTCCCACGATCTCTTGATCCGGCCTTGCTCTTGGTGGAGAATATAAGTGGTCCTGCAAGCTGTTGCTGAGGATCTCTCCTCTCCCACATTCTCTCATTCACAGCTCATCATTGGAAAAAAGACTTAGAGAAGAAGAAAAACTCTCAAAGATTGAAGGAAGAAGAAGAACACCATTCTAAGAGTGATAGTGAGTTTTTGAGTGTTTTTGAGTCATTTTTGGAGCCTTGGATTGAAGAACTATTGCAAGGATTGTTAGGAACGTTTTGGAACTCTATTTTTGAGGGTTGTAAGTCTTACTAAACTTGGATTCAGCTGAGATTTATTGATTCTACTTGCTTATCTTTCATTATCCATCTATGAACACTATGTATGCTTGTTTGATGATTTTGGATCTTAACATGCATACTATTGGCTAGTTTATTGTGATTCTAGAGTGATGGATTGATGGTTATGGCTAGGGTGATGATAGGATGGACTTATATGCTAGTTTAGGATGATTTGATTGAACCAAACCTTAACCAGAGGGAAAAATCGGCCTGTTCTACAGGTAAATCGGCTGATTTCCCCATGATCCACCCGATTTCCTTCTCTGTTGCTCCTTAAATGATGAATCTGTATGTTAGGGTGTTTGGTTGTTCAAACCCTAGTGTTTATTAAGCCTAATTTAGCTTAGGATCACCTAATGCTATCAACCTAAGTGAGGGAAGAGATCTACCCGATGATTGCTTCCATTAGTTAAACATTCTTTCCCCAACACCGCAGCTTGTCCTTAGAATCCTTAGAACCTTGAGTCCAATGCCATAACCGGAAATCTTGACCTCTAGAATCCACTTTTCTCTCTTGATCATATACTTTGCGTTTTGTGTTACTTGTTTGTTTTGCTAGCTTGAGTTGTTAGTTTGTTTTATTATCTTGCTTGATTTCTGATCTTTGCTTGATCACCACAAAAACTCAACCAAAAATATCATCATTTTCATTTCTTTATTTCTTTCTTCTCTCTTAGATTAGATCCACACTATCTATGACCATTGTTTGACTCGATTTCACCTTAGTCTTTGTGTTCGACCTCGAAATACTATCCCTACAACAAATGTCCCGTACACTGTAGGTTCGCTAGGAGTTAGGATAAATATAACGAGAATATAAATTTAAAGCTTATTGCGTGCACATCACACGATCTTAGCGTAACAAGTTTTTGGCGCCGTTGCCGGGGACTAGGTCTAGATCGAGTCAATTTGTGATTGTTTATAGTGTAGATCTTTCTTGTTGCTTTTGATCTCTCTTTGGTTTGTGTCTTTGCTTTTCAGGACATCTCTTACTCTTTAGGTGTATGCGAATATCTCGTGGCAAGGATTTAGCTCCATTCGATCCCGAACCGGAGAAAACCCTTAGATCTAGATCCAAGAGCATCAAAAAGGGAAAAGAGATGGCCGGAAGAGATCTCCAAGCTGAATTGGATGAAACCTTAGAGCAAATAAGGCTAAGAGATGAGCTTTTAGAGGAAGAAAGGAGACTTGCCAATGAGAGGCAAGAAGCAACTAGGAGGGAGATTGATGAGATTAGGCAAGCCCTTGTGCAAGGGGTGCTTAATCGTCAACAACCTCCGCCTCCTCCACCACCACAACCGCAGCCGGCGGCGAATGTTAGGGTTGTACCCATTGCTATTGAAGAGCCACAAACTTTGGGGAGACGTATGGATCCGGCACAAAGAGCACACCGTCCGGGTGTGAACTTAGGAGATCCCGCAGCCCACAACTACGAGCTCCGCCCTCAAGTTCTACAAATGATCCGGCATAATCAATTTGGAGGGATGGAAGGAGAGTCTCCTCATCAACACTTGATGAACTACGAGATTTTGATGGAGACTCTTAGACCGCCAAGATTGGAGAGCAACAACCATAAGCTAAGGGCTTTCTCCTTCTCTCTTAAGGACAAAGCCTTGGCTTGGTATCAATCTACTCCACAAGGGCGAGTTGGTACTTGGGAGGAGATGACAATCGAGTTTTTGACTAAGTTCTTCCCACCTTCCAAGACTACCGAGTTAAGAGGGAAGATCAATGCCTTCGTGATGAAGGATAGAGAGAGTTTGCTCAAGTATTGGGAGAGGTTCAAAGACCTTCTCCTAGATTGTCCACACCATGGCATACCGAAAATTGAGCTATTGGAGATCTACTTCAAAGGACTTGATGAAGATAGCCAATTCAAGCTCCAATCTCTTTCCGGTGGGACTTTCATGGAGAAGCATGTAGATGAAGCTTGGGAGTTTGTAGAGAAACAAACTCTAGTGATTGAGAAATACTCCCATAGGAAGAGTGAAGGGAGAAAGGCGGGAGCATATGAGGTGAGTGAAGTCACCATGAGCAATTTCAAGCTTGACGCCATCAATAATGAATTGAAGTCCTTGAGGGAGTTGTGTGCTACAACATTGAAGAACCAAGCAACTCCTCAAGTGCTCCCACAAGCTAACTTGTCTTCCAAGGAGGAGGATGTGAATTACATGGGAAGGGGCAATTAAAACAATTATCAAGGCCCAAGGAACTTCAACAACAACCGGCAATTCAACAATTACCGGCCTAACCACAACCATCCCGGGTTTTCTTACTCTAACCCGGATGGAGCCTTGAACCCTCCCGCTTCCACAAGCACAACTCCACCACCAAAAGCTTTACAAGAACCTCCACCCGGATTTACTCAACCTCCAAAAGATAGAACCGAAATGATGTTTGAGCAATTGCTTGGAAGGTTGAGTGGTCTTGAGAGCACGGTGACTTCAATTTCTAAAGCTCAAAAGGTTTTGGAAGCACAAGCGTTCCAAAAGGCGGGTGAAGCACATAGAGATCCGGGGAAGCTTCCCGGACGGACCGAAGAAAACCCAAGAGGCCAAGTGTTGGCCATTACAACGAGGAGTGGGTTAAGCATGAAGGATCCTTTGCCCAAGGAGAATGCTAAAGGGAAGCAAGTGGTGAATGAAGAAGAGCCATTGCAAGGAGATGGAGGCAAGAGCAAGGATGTTGAGCCAACATATGTGGCACCGGCTCCATACAAGCCACCACTACCGTTCCCACAATCACAAGCAAGAGCTCGCTTGGACAATCACTTTGGTAAGTTCCTTGAACTAATGTCTAAATTGCATATTAACATTCCGTTCATGGATGCTATTTTAGGAATGCCGGCATATGGCAAGTTCTTGAAGGAAATACTCTCCAACAAGAGGAAGTTGGAGGAGTATGGGGAAATAAGAATGACTAAGAGATCCTCGGAGTTGATTCAAACGATGAAGGAGGAGATGCCTCCTAAGCTAGGAGATTCGGGATCCTTTTTTGTGCCAATCGGAGTAGGGGAAGTGAAGTATGATGCCCTATGTGATCTTGGGGCAAGTGTAAGCATCATTCCGCTTGCACTTTGCAACAAGGTTGGGCTAGGAGAGCCGAAGCCGGTCAAGATGACCCTTTACATGGCGGACCGCTCAATCACTCATCCGGTTGGAATCTTGGAAGATATCCCGGTGCAACTAGGGAAGTTCTATGTGCCCATAGACTTCGTTGTTTTGGATATCCCGGCGGACTATCCGGTTCCTATCATCTTGGGAAGACCTTTCCTAGCTACTTCCGGATGTCTAGTGGATTGCAAGAATGGGACTCTCTCCTTCATCATTGGAGAAGAGAACATCAAGTTCAAGCTATCCACAATGATGAAAGGGCCAACCCTTGATGAAGATGTATTCAACATAGTTGAAGAAGAGGAGTCTAGAGAGGTTGTGAGCTCAATCTTACTCAAGGATCCACTTGAGAGGGTTCTTAGCTCAAGCTTGATGGAGGAAGGAGTTGAGGAGAGTAGCAATGAAGTAATCAAGGCCTTGAATGCATTGGACGAGCTACCATGTGTTGGATTTGAAATGCTAGAAGAAGAGGAAAACAAGCAGAAAAATCGGACTGGAGGGGCAAAATCGGCCGATTTTTTGCCTTGTGCTGAAGTTTCATCCAGCTTTGCAAAAACAGAAACTCAGATCGACCAACCCTCAGGAAAATCAGCCGATTTTCCTGACTGGGCCGATTTTCCTGAGTCTTTTCAGCATCAACCAAGTGCTTTTGAGCTATCATCAAGGGACTTAAGGGAGGCTTCCATGGCTTTGCAATCATCTCAACCTGCATTGTATGGATCATCTCCAACCGAAAAAGGTCCTCCTCAACTTGATCTTAAACCTCTTCCCTCTCATTTAAAGTATGCTTTCCTTGGTTCTAATTCTACTTATCCGGTGATTGTGAATGCATCTTTGAATGATGATGAGCTTAATAGATTGTTGAATGAGTTGAAACAGCATAGAAAGGCAATAGGATACACCATTGATGATCTTGTTGGCATCAAGCCCTCTTTATGCATGCATAGGATAATGATGGAAGATAACCACAAACCCTCTATTGAACATCAAAGGAGATTGAATCCTATAATGAAAGAGGTAGTCAAAAAGGAAATCATTAAGTTGCTAGATACGGGGATAATCTACCCTATCTCGGATAGTAAGTGGGTTAGTCCCGTTCATTTAGTACCTAAGAAGGGTGGGATGACCGTAGTGACAAATGAGAACAATGAACTAATCCCGACAAGGACGGTTACGGGGTGGAGGATGTGTATTGACTATAGGAAGTTGAACATGGCCTCTAGGAAAGATCACTTCCCTCTCCCTTTCATCGACCAAATGCTAGAGAGGTTAGCTCAACATTCTCATTTTTGCTATTTAGATGGCTATAGTGGATTCTTCCAAATCCCTATCCACCCCGATGACCAAGAGAAAACAACCTTTACATGTCCATGGGGTACTTTTGCATATAGGAGGATGCCATTTGGGTTGTGTAATGCACCCGCCACTTTCCAAAGGTGTATGATGGCTATCTTTTTGGAATACATTGAAAATATCATGGAAGTGTTCATGGATGACTTCTCTGTTTATGGTTCTTCCTTTGATAATTGCTTGGCTAACTTGTCATTAGTATTGTAAAGATGTGAGGAGACAAATCTTGTCTTAAATTGGGAAAAATGCCACTTCATGGTAAGTGAAGGTATTGTATTAGGACACTTGGTGTCTAACCGTGGAATTGAGGTTGATAGGGCCAAGATTGAAACGATAGAGAAGTTGCCACCACCTACCTCGGTGAAAGGGGTAAGGAGTTTCTTAGGGCATGCCGGTTTTTACCGGAGGTTTATTCAAGACTTTTCTAAAATTTCTAAGCCTCTTACTAGCCTACTAATGAAGGATGTTGAATTTGTTTTCTCCAAAGATTGCCTTGAGGCTTTTTGTAGGTTGAAGAACGCTTTGATCTCCGCACCCATCATGCAACCTCCGGATTGGAGCCTACCGTTTGAAATCATGTGTGATGCAAGCGATGTGGCCGTTGGGGCTGTTTTGGGGCAAAGGAAAGATGGGCGCACTCATGCCATTTATTATGCTAGCAAGACGCTAGATGATGCCCAACTTAACTATGCCACAACCGAGAAAGAGTTGCTAGCGGTAGTGTATGCCTTTGAGAAGTTTCGGTCATACCTTGTTGGAGCGAAGGTCATTGTTTATACGGATCATGCTGCGATCCGCTACCTCCTTACAAAGAAAGATGCCAAACCTAGGTTGATTCGGTGGATCCTTCTTCTTCAAGAATTTGATTTGGAAATCCGGGACAAGAAGGGATCCGAGAACTCCGTGGCGGATCACCTTAGTAGACTACCTCCCTTAGAGATTGAGAGAGATGACATCCCGATTGATGATTCATTCCGGGATGAGCAATTGCAAATGGTGGAGGAATGCTTGTTCCAAGTGTCTAGAGGAAGTGAGCCATGGTTTGCCGATATTGTGAACTACTTGGTATGTGAGGAAGTGCCTCCCGGATTGACATATGCCCAAAGAAAGAAGTTCTTCAAGGATGTGAGGCACTACTATTGGAGTGAACCACTTTTGTTCAAGAGAGGGCCGGATGGAATCTTTAGAAGATGTATACCGGAGGATGAGGTGGAGAGTGTGATCCGCCATTGTCATTCCTTGCCATGTGGAGGGCATGCTAGCTCACACAAGACATGTGCTAAAGTGTTACAATCGGGTTTCTTTTGGCCAAGCTTGTTCAAGGATGTGCAAAGCTTTGTGGTAGCTTGTGACGCTTGCCAAAGGACGGGCAACATCTCAAGAAGGAATGAGATGCCCTTGAACAACTTACAAGAAGTGGAAATATTTGATGTGTGGGGTGTGGACTTCATGGGACCATTCCCTTCTTCATGTGGCAACCTCTACATCCTATTGGCGGTTGACTATGTTTCGAGATGGGTAGAGGCAATCGCCTCTCCTACAAATGACACCAAGGTTGTGGTGCGGTTCTTCAACCGAGTGATCTTTCCTAGGTTTGGAACACCAAGGGTGATCATAAGTGATGGAGGGAAGCACTTCACCAATAGGAACTTTGGGGCACTTTTGGCTAAGTATGGGGTGACTCATAAGGTGGCAACACCTTACCATCCCCAAACGAGTGGCCAAGTGGTGATCTCCAACCGGGAGATTAAAGGGATACTTGAGAAGACGGTCTCTAGGACGAGGAAAGATTGGGCTATGAAGCTCGATGATGCTTTGTGGGCTTATAGGACCGCTTTCAAGACACCAATTGGCACCACTCCTTACAAGTTAGTCTATGGCAAGTCTTGCCATCTCCCGGTAGAGATGGAGCATAGAGCTTATTGGGCCATTAAGTGGCTAAATTTTGATCTCAAGGAGGCCGGTGAGAAGCGGTTGCTAGACATGAACGCCCTTGAGGAGATCCGGTTGGATGCTTATGAGAATGCCCGGATCGACAAGGAGCGAACCAAGCGTTGGCATGACAAGCGCCTCATCCCAAAGGAGTTGAATGAAGGCGACTTAGTGCTTCTCTTCAACTCAAGGCTGCGGCTCTTCCCCGGAAAGCTCAAGTCAAGATGGACCGGGCCATATGTGGTGAAGAAAGTTTTTCCTCATGGAGCGGTGGAGATAGGAGGAGATCATTGTGGTAACTTCAAGGTGAATGGGCATCGATTGAAGAAGTACATCCCGGAAGCCCCGGTGGAAGTGATTGCCCCACTTCACCTTGATTGAAACGCTCCTGAATTTGGTCAAGCTAATGACCTTAAAGAAGCGCTTAATGGGAGGCAACCCATTGGTACATATTTTTCCTTTCTTTTTCTTGCTTTTGTTTGATCTCACTCTTGGTGTGCTTTGTTTTTCTTTTGTGTTTTTGGGTGCTAGATCTTGTCGTTGTCATGTGTGACGAGATGTTGGAGGTCATGTGAAGGCCTCATGGAACAGTTGAAGGTACAAGATCCAAGCACATGGACGAGGAGGAAAGCACCCAGAAAAATCGGCCCGTTCTTCAGACAGATTGGCCGATTTTCCTGGGCTATGAGGCGATTTTTCCTCTGTAAAGGAATGTGATGATCTCCAATCAAGCATGGGTGGAGCGGACGTGGAACTTGGACGGCTTGCGGCGCCAAGCGCGGGTTCCAACACCTTAATGAACATCAAGAGCTCTCTACCATCCTTGACCAATCATCCACCATCATCATCCAATGTGAACCGAAATACCAAAGCATCACCAATTTTACATTGTGAGGATTCTCTTTCACTTCTTTATTTAGTTTACACATTAGGGACAATGTGTTTCTAAGTATGGGGTGGGGTTTTCATGATCACTTGCATGATTAGCATATAGGATAGTTTAATTTTGTCACATGTTTCATTATGTCTTGCATTGTACATACATATTTCGAAAATTCCAAAAAAATCAGAAAATTTTAAAAATTTTAGTGCTTCTAAGGCTTGAGAATGACCCTTATGATGAAATTGTCTTGTGAATTGGCTATGGATGACCTTATGTATTGAATAGATGAATGCATATGTGGACTTGAAGTACTTATTTTGAATCCCATGAATGATTTGTGATCAAGAATGTTTGCCTTGATTGAATTGAGTATTGAAAGTCGAAATTACATGCTAAGTTCTTGCACATCAATTAGGAATAAATGATGCAATTCATCTTTCTCTACTTCTCATCTTGATCATGTTGTTTGAGCACCTCAATTGATGAAAAATTTGACCTCTTTTGACCCATCCGGGAATAAGAGCATGATAGTGTGTTGATGGGTGTGAAAAGCAAGTGTGGGGTGAAGTTGTTGATGAAAGGAATGTCATGAATGAAGTGCTGAAATTGTTGTGAAAGTGTAGCCAAAAATATAGGTTTGGGGACGTTGGTTTAAATGACATGTAACTCGGTACACTTCACATAATCGGGTGTTGGTGCCTTGTCAAAGTCAAATAAACCGATAGTCCTAACGAGCTTTGGTATGTGTGCCCGGTGTGGATGCACCTCGAAAAATAGAAAAAGCCCGAGGATGGCCAATCACCAAGGTTTCGGCTTTTGTACACCAATGCCATTGTCTCAAAAATAAAAGAAAAGAAAGAAAAGGAAATGAAGAAAAATATACATTTGAGGGAAGTTGATCGAGGACAAGATTGTGGAGTTAGTTCCATTCCCGGATTAGCATCACATAGCCTAGAAAAATTCCCACCTAATCACAACGTTTCTTGACCTTCTATTTTACAAGTCCTTTTTGACCTACTTGCATGTGTGTAAGACTAAGTGATTTAGATTGGATATACTCATGATCATCTTGACTTCTTCATCTTTACATTTCATTGCATGCTATCAAGTTAAGTGTAATTGTCTTTCCATGCTTTCATTTATTTGATACATAATTGCTTGTCCATTGCCATGAAACATGACTATGAAGGTGATCCAATATTAGAAGCACAACTCCAAAAAGATTTTGCCATTTTTCTGCATACATAAATCATGTTATCTTGTAGATTATAGTCGAGCATTTGCTCGGGGACAAGCAAACCTTAAGTATGGAGTATTTTTGATAACACGATTTATGACTTAGGTTTAGGTAATCATTTAGATAGATTTCTCACTCATTCATGCATGATTTGCACTAATTCACGACGTTTGCACTCAATTCACGTATTTTGTCGAGATAGACGTCTACACGGACTTGTGCGTTGCTTTGTAGGTATTTCGGGGGTCTTTTAGACATTAACCGATACATTCGAGGGCCAAGCCTCATGGTGGTACACATCCAAAGCTTTGGAGGAGCATAATTGGAGCAACAAAGGACACAAAGACCACTATTGGTGCAAGCAATGGAGCAACTCATGGCTAGACGATCATAGCATGTTTCTGCTGAAGAAAATCGGACCAACTAGCAGATAAATCGGCCGATTTAATCCTCTGGGTCGATTTTCCTGCCTTCAACATCTTAAGCCACGTGTCCCATGATCTCTTGATCCGGCCTTGCTCTTGGTGGAGAATATAAGTGGTCCTGCAAGCTGTTGCTGAGGATCTCTCCTCTCCCACATTCTCTCATACACAGCTCATTGATTTGGGGATAGACTTGGAGATGAAGAAAAACTCAAAACAATTGAAGGAAGAAGAAGAACACCATTCTAAGGGTGATAGTAAGGTTTTGAGTGATTTTGAGTTATTTTTGGAGTCTTGGATTGAAGAACGAGTGCAAGGATTGTTAGGAACGTTTTGGAACTCCATTTTTGAGGGTTGTAAGTCTTACTAAACCTAGATTCAGCTGAGATTTATTGATTCTATTTGCTTATCTTTCATTATCCATCTATGAACACTATGTATGCTTGTTTGATGATTTTGGATCTTTACATGCATACTATTGGCTAGTTTATTGTGATTCTGGAGTGATGGATTGATGGTTATGGCTAGGGTGATGATAGGATGGACTTATATGCTAGTTTAGGATGATTTGATTGAACCAAACCTTAACCAGAGGGAAAAATCGGCCTGTTCTACAGGTAAATCGGCCGATTTCCCCATGATCCACCCGATTTCCTTCTCTGTTGCTCCTTAAATGATGAATCTGTATGTTAGGGTGTTTGGTTGTTCAAACCCTGGTGTTTATTAAGCCTAATTTAGCTTAGGATCACCTAATGCTATCAACCTAAGTGAGGGAAGAGATCTACCCGATGATTTCCGATCTTAGATACCTTAGATGATGAATTTTAGGTAATAGTGAGCCTCATAAGCCGCTATTTGATGGAATGTGCTAGGATTATTGCTTGAGATTTCCCTATTCCGAGACTTACCCGGTAAGGAGAGGGTTACCCCTCAAGTGGTATCCGGTTTGTGTAGAATTCCCTATTTTGACCCTTTGAGACCTACCCGGTAATAGGAGTTAGATGCGGGACTAGTGAAGTGAGAGACCTACCCGGTAATTGCTTCCATTAGTTAAACATTCTTTCCCCAACACCGCAGCTTGTCCTTAGAATCCTTAGAACCTTGAGTCCAATGCCATAACCGGAAATCTTGACCTCTAGAATCCACTTTTCTCTCTTGATCATATACTTTGCGTTTTGTGTTACTTGTTTGTTTTGCTAGCTTGAGTTGTTAGTTTGTTTTATTATCTTGCTTGATTTGTGATCTTTGCTTGATCACCACAAAAACTCAACCAAAAATATCATCATTTTCATTTCTTTATTTCTTTCTTCTCTCTTAGATTAGATCCACAGTATCTATGACCATTGTTTGACTCGATTTTACCTTAGTCTTTGTATTCGACCTCGGAATACTATCCCTACTACAAACGTCCCGTACACTGCGGGTTCGCTAGGAGTTAGGATAAATATAACGAGAATATAAATTTAAAGCTTATTGCGTGCACATCACACGATCTTAGCGTAACAAGTAGCAAAGTCTTTAGTCAAAACCTGCAACATATCTTCAGTTGAGTGATACTTACCTTGGCGGGGCTGCTGTTGTTGGTTTTATTGATCCCTCCAACGAAAATTTTGTTGGTCACGCCAATTTGGCATGAAATTCTGTGCATAGGGATCGTTCCTAGGTCTTTGCTGTTGTGGTTGTCCATAACCCATTGCGTTAACTTCAGCATCGTCATCTTGAACTTGTGGACACATGTCCGTTGGATGATATGGGTCAGCACAAACTCCACAAGCCTTGAGCTGTTGCGGTGTTCGCATAAGTGGTAGCCTCTTCACCATTTCCTTCAATTCCGCCAGATCGGTGGAAATCTCGCTCTTCCCGGAACTCACGGCATGAACTCCTTTCTTAGTTGGGGTCCTTCCAAAGTTCCGAGTTCCTTCCGCTAGCTCCTGTACATTTTCCAAAGCAAAGTCAGGAGTAGAGTTAAGAATATTACCTCCGCAAGCCGCATCGACGATCCTCCTTTCATTGTCTAGCAAGCCATTGTACAAGTACAAGACTAGATCTTGAGTTGAATATCCGTGGAAAGGACAGCTGGATCGGAGGCGTGGAAACCTTTCGAAGTACTCGTAGAGAGTTTCGGTTGCCTCTTGCTCGATGTTGCTTATAGCTTTCTTCAAGCTATTGGCCTTTTTAGGTGGAAAATATTTCTTCAAGAACGCTTTGTGAAGGTTCTCCCAAGTGTTAATGCTCCCGGATGGAAGGTGGTAATAGCAATCATCCGCCGAATCCTTGAGTGTGAAGCCGAATGCCCTCATCTTGATTTGTTCTTCGGTAATGTTGGCCGGCTTCATGCTCATATAAACGGTGTGGAACTTCCCAAGGTGCTTGATGGGGTCTTCACCACTTAGCCCATGGAAGGATGGAAGTAGGTGAATGAGGCCCGGTTTGAGCTCAAAGTTGACTCCTTCCCCTAGTGCCGGTATAGCGACCGCAAGAGGGTTTTGAGCCAAAGTGGGCTGCGTAAGTTGACGAAGAGTACGGTCAGCCATCTCTTGTTGTAGTTGTTTTTGTCTTCGTCGCCGGATGTGCGTCCTCTAAATTTCTGGATCAAAAGAAGCAAAGCCGGAATTAGTAGCACGGGTTTGAACCATAAAAATGGTTCAAACCAATAATCAATAATAACAATAAAACACAAAAACTCTCCGGCAACGGCACCAAAATTTGACCGAAGGTATTTCTATGGTCGTCTATACCCAATCAAAAGTAAATCCCGACTTAGCACTAAGAACAAGTATAGTGATTAAGTAAGGGTCGAACCCAAGAGAGTTAAGGTGTTTTAGATGCAATTATCGATTATAATGACAAGTGACACAAAGGGGGGGGGGTTTGGTTGAATTGATGCACAAAAACTTATGAAAACGATTAATGCGACAAGTAAGACAATATGGATGAATCTACACTAGATTGATTCTAAGCATGTAATTGCTACTTTGGTGCATTCCTTTTACAAGTTTTTAAGTAATCTCCCGTCTCGATCATACATATGTGTTGAGCCAACCGGCATCAACACAACTTAACCTATTAATGTTCCGTAAATTTACAAGAACAAATAACAAGTTAGCATACAAACAAAGACTAAGGGATATAAAGAGAAGATTAAAACCGTTAAACTTATCTTTATATTTGTGTTCCTTTTCTTTAAGTAATTACAACCCGTTATTACTTAAAGTTGCTACTAGATTAATAACCCGAACCCGGAACCTATTAATTCTAGTTGTTTACATGCACTTTAGAACCTAAGGTGGTCAATCTCAAGTAATAGTTACATGCAATTAAACAATGGAGATCAAGGAAACACAAAGCATTACTGAATAAAAACTTATATTAAAAGAACTTACAACCAAAGCAACAAAGCAGCTTGAAACCAACCCAATGTAGCAAGGGAGTTAGCAACTCATTACAATGGAAAACTCAAATCTAAAATGGATTTTGTGAGGAAAAGCATGGATAATTCTAGCAATCAGCTATGGACTATTTATACTACAAAAGACACTTAATTAGGAGTAAATAGCCGGCCTAAAACAGCCACCTTTAATGCCATAAAGGTGGTGTAAACGGCCGGAGTAAAGCTTCGGGCGTTAAACCGCAGGGGCGGCCTTCAGGACCCGGATGGGCGGTTTAGGCAGAATCGGTTAATCTTCTTCAGAACCGCTGGGGCGGCAACACAACTCCGTTGGGGCGGATCTTTAATGCACTTCAACGTCTGACAATTTGCCTTCCTGACGTTTCTGATGTCAACGCGCAGGGGCGCCTTAAGGCCAGCGCAGGAGCGGTGACACAGACGCTTCACCTTCCAGCTCCCAAGGCGAGGCGCAGGCAGGGCGCAGTGGGAGGCGCAGGGGAGTTGGTCTTCATCTCGTCAAGGCAAGTCACCACAGGGGCGGCTGCAAGGACCCGCGGGGGCGGTGGAGCAACAAAAACTTTGCTTCTTGATCGATCTTTACTCCTAAGTGCTTATAACTTCTTTCTTAGCTTCTTTTGATCTTCTTCTTCTGGACCAAGGAGTTAGTAGCATAAACTGACACTAATGCAATAAAAAGACTCTAAAAACTATCCTAAATGATAGTGATTCCATCACCTATCAAACTCCCCCATACTTAGACCTTTTACTCATCCCGAGTAAAAAAAATGACAGCCATTAGACTCAAGGTCTCAGGAAGCAAGGGAAAGAAAGAAAAATAATGGAAAACAAGAGAAAAACCAAGAAAGAAAGAAGGGAAAAGAGAGGAAATGTGAGAAAAAGAGATACAACCATCCTTATCGCTCCAAGAGTGGCCTACCTGGACAACCTCCTTATGACTCCCCTTCTTATGTTGCCAAAACGCCGGAAGGGAAACCTACATTCGGTGTCGCTCATCTTGCCAAGGCGCCCTTCCGGGTTTTCACCTTGTCACTCTTCTTCTTTTCTCACTTAAACTGACATCCCTCAAGTCCAATTTTGCACCAACCTAAGGTTGGTCGGACTACCTTCTTTTTACCTAAACCGCTCTTTCGGGTTTTCGGTTTATCCAAGGATTTTCATGCCTTTTTTACCTTCTTTGGCTTTTTTTTTTAACTGATTTCAACAAAGCAAATGCAAAAAAAACAGCACAATAAACTGTACAAGCAATGATATATATCCCTTCCCCATACTTGAAGTGCACTTTGTCCTCAAAGTGGAAATGAGTCAAAGATAAATGTGGGAGAAGGGAAAGAAATATACCCCTCACTGGGGTGGTCCGGATGGACCACCAAGACCCTCCTCCGGCGGGTACGGGAAGTGGGTGAAGAAATGCTCCTGCCGGCAGTGAAGGGTGTCAATCCGGTCCTCCTGAGCCTCCATCCTCTCTCGAAATGAAGTCTCATAGCTAGCCTGCCAAGCTAGCTGCTGAGTCTTCAACTGTTGCCGATGAGCCGCCTGCCAAGCATCCTGACGGCGGTCAAAGTGAGTGGTCATGGAAGAGGCGAAGCTGAACTGCCACGCCTGCTGCTGCTCAAGCATGGACCGCTGATACTCGGTCTACCATGCCTAGTGTTGTGTAGTCAAAGCAGCCATCTGAGGTCTAACTGTCGTGTCCTATCGTCGAAATCTCCTCATCAGCGGTGTGGGCCTTGCTAGAGCCGGCTGCGTACCTCCCAACAATATCAACCTGAGGCTGTCTCAAAGGGACAGGGTCAACTGGTACATATAGGTCGGAGAGCTCTTCTCCTAGTGGGAGTCGTCGGGGAAGATATGTGATGGGACTCCCATCAGCAAGGGAGATCCAGAACCGATGCTCCCCGTCTCTCCTGAGGAGCCTGCACCTCCTCAATAACCCTTCATTGTATAAGGGTGCCTCCAAACCTTCTTCCAATGGAGGAAGATCCATAACCCACGCGGCTAGTAATGAAATGATACCTCCTCCCACTATGTCACGAGGCTCATTCTTCCTAATCCGCTTAAGAGCGGTAAGGAAGAGATATGCCCAATCCGGCACCCAATCATTCATTGAGAGGCAAGCATATAACAATGGAAGGTCCTTGAGAGAGACCTTATTCTCCTCCTTGTGTCCACAAAAGACACTCATGAAGACCTATGATATGAGCCTCAAGCAGGGGTGAGTGAATTTGTTGGAGTACTCACCACCTGCATGGAACTCCGACCTGGTGGCGACCTGCCAAAACTCAAGCAAATCAGGCGTCGGAATGGGTTCCCAACAGTATTCGGAAGCTGCTATGATCACCCCTAAAGCCTCCGATATTTGGGTGTAATCCAATGTGTACTTCCTCTTGTTGTACTTGAATGAAAGCCCAACACACATTTGGTCTACCGTCTCCATTTTGAATGTTGCTATAAATTGTCTGCTGAGGTCGGGGTGTGTTGGAGCGGTCTTTATCAGAAAATCTCCCAACCCGGCATTGTTTAGAATTTCCTGCATACTCTCCAACATCCCAAGATTTTCCAAGGTGGAAACATCAAGGAACCGGGTTGCATGCACCTCTTGACTTTGAGCAATCCTATATCGATCCTTCTCACCTTCCGACAACTTGTATTTCCTTTGTGGTTCCATCTCTTGCAATTGATCAAGTAAGAGAGTTAGAAAGTTTAGAAATTTGATCAAAAGACGAACCTTCTGTCGTAAAATCCGCAGGGGCGGCTGCAACAGGCGCAGGGGCGGCTCGACGTAGGGGCGGAGGCTTGCAGGCGCAGGTGCGGGCGAAGAGCAGAAGGGCGATTTGGTCATTCGATGAAGGTGGTGGCGATTGTGCTTTTTTGACGTCTTCCTTGCTGTCGCATACATTGCCGGAGGTGGGACAATGGAGTGGGGGGAAAAGGGCTGAGTGTATGTGGTGGAGATTGTTTGTGTTTGCAGGAAGGGGTGGCGCTGCTGGGTTGCCGGAGGTGGCGCAGGGGTGCGACAAGGTGGTGGCGAGATTTTCCGGAGGGCGCAAGGACGTGGGGGGAGGTGAGGTGGCTAGGTTACGAAGAGTGAATGGAGAGGGAGTGTAGAAGGCGGTGGATGTAGGTTATTTTTGGGAAGTGTATTTTTTTTCTTTCCTTAACTGTACCGCAGGGGCGGTGTGTGTCGCCGCGGGGGCGGTGACAAGAGAGAGAGAGTACGCAGCCTCAGCGTTGGGGGCGGAGCTGAGGGTGCGTGTCAAGGGTGGCCGCCGCAGGGGGCGTAGGGTTGGCACCGCGGGGGCGGTGACCTACGTGAGCAGACTCAGGCCCAGTGCGGGGGGTGGCGCTGGCCAGGGGTGTCGCCGCAGGGGCGGGTTTCACAGCCGCAGGGGCGGTTTTCTTGATAGAAACTCCTCTTCTTATTCCTTCGGGTTGCCTCCCGAATTAGCGCCTTTGTTTTACGTCGTTGGCTTGACGTAAGGACTCTTCCTTTATGTTTGAACATCATCCTGCATGCCTTTTGGGTTTATGACCGTTTGTGACGGTAATCCTCCGGAGGCCCTAGTTTCAATTCTTGTAATGGCTTCCGTCATTTCACCAACCTGCCTCTCAAGGTTCTTGATGCTTGATTCTGTTGTTTGGACATGAGTAGCAAAGTGTTTAGTCAAAACCTGCAACATATCTTCAATTGATTGATACTTACCTTGGCGGGGCTGCTGTTGTTGGTTTTGTTGATCCCTCCAACGACAATTCTGTTGGTCACGCCAATTTGGCATGAAATTTTGTGCATAGGGATCGTTCCTAGGTCTTTGCTGTTGTGGTTGTCCATAACCCATTGCGTTAACTTCAGCATCGTCATCTTGAACTTGTGGACACATGTCCGTTGGATGATATGGGTCAGCACAAACTCCACAAGCCTTGAGTTGTTGCGGTGTTCCCATAAGTGTTAGCCTCTTCACCATGTCCTTCAATTCCGCCAGATCGGTGGAAATCTCGCTCTTCCCCGAACTCACGGCATGAACTCCTTTCTTAGCCGGGGTCCTTCCAAAGTTCCGAGTTCCTTCCGCTAGCTCCTGTATCTTTTCCAAAGCAAGCTCAGGAGTAGAGTTAAGAATATTACCTCCGCAAGCCGCATCGACGATCCTCCTTTCATTGTCTAGCAAGCCAATGTACAAGTACAAGACTAGATCTTGAGTTGAATATCCGTGGAAAGGACAGCTGGATCGGAGGCGTGGAAACCTTTCGAAGTACTCGTAGAGAGTTTCGGTTGCCTCTTGCTCGATTTTGCTTATAGCTTTCTTCAAGCTATTGGCCTTTTTAGATAGAAAGTATTTCTCCAAGAACTCTTTGTGAAGGTTCTCCCAAGTGTCAATGCTCCCAGATGAAAGGTGGTAATATCAATCATCCGCCGAATCCTTGAGTGTGAAGCCGAATGCCCTCATCTTGATCTGTTCTTCGGTAATGTTGGGCGGCTTCATGCTCATACAAACGGTGTGGAACTTCCCAAGGTGCTTGATGGGGTCTTCACCACTTATCCCATGGAAGGATGGAAGTAGGTGAATAAGGCCCGGTTTGAGCTCAAAGTTGACTCCTTCCCTTAGTGCCGGTATAGCGACCGCAAGAGGGCTTTGAGCCAAAGTGGGCTGCGTAAGTTGACGAACAGTACGGTCAGCCATCTCTTGTTGTAGTTGTTGTCTTCGTTGCCGGATGTGCGTCCTCTAAATTTCTGGATCAAAAGAAGCAAAGCCGGAATTAGTAGCACGGGTTTGAACCATAAAAATGGTTCAAACCAATAATCAATAATAACAATAAAAAACAAAAACTCCCCGGCAACGGCGCCAAAATTTGACCAAAGGTATTTCTATGGTCGTCTATACCCAATCAAAATTAAATCCCGACTTAGCACTAAGAACAAGTATAGTGATTAAGTAAGGGTCGAACCCAAGATAGTTAAGGTGTTTTAGATGCAATTATCGATTATAATGACAAGTGACACAAAGGGGGGGGGGGGGGT